>CM057459.1:623720000-624320000 GCA_016271365.2 Neoceratodus forsteri
GGCAGCACCGATGTAGGTATGTGGTTCTGTGCCACATGTTTTCTGCACTGTCACTCCCTTTATCAGGTAAACCGAATTAACTTTTTTTCTTTATATAAAAGAACTACGTGCAGAAGGGTAGAATATAATTATATTTAGATCTGTTGAAGGAGCAGACCTGTTAAATGAATAATTTTGCTGTACATATTTTTGCCATGGTTATTGATTACGTTATTATTGGTTGCAAGCACATAATCACCTTAAAAAACTTATTTTATTAAATAAAAGACATGTGTGTCTATTCATTAATGTTAATTACCTGATATTCATTTGAGAAGGCTTCAGTATATCTAACAAAAGACACAAATGAATCTGGGCACAGCGAAGTATTCATTTAACAGGTCAAAGCTATTATTAACTATTTAAGTTGGCCCCCATCGAATATCTTAAGAACTGAAAATGTTATTAGGTACTAGTACAGTTTAACTGAATATCACAGTACCTGCTGTGCTGTGCCACTTTCTCAGAGAGTGGAGAAGTGGTAAATGACTATTATTTAATGTCCCCAAATTCCTGTTTCTTAAAGTGACCCAACACAGACCGGCCTGCCAGTGCAGCAGTAAAGCTACTCCTAGTGATGCCCCAAGTCTGAGAACAAGCTTGGATTGTCAGAGGACCAGCCAGGGAAAGGGGGACTGAGGATCCATCAGACGCTTCTCCTTCAAGGTGGGTCTTGTGCTGTACAGCATGATTAACATCTAGCGGTCAGGACTGATGAACGGGGATTGGTGCCACCAGATGAGTGAATGGCCACACATAATACAGTGTGTCATTGACTGATTGGTGCCCCTGAGAAGAAAATTGAAAACTACCCCCAGACCGCTGAGCTTAATGTTGTCAACCCTTGTGGGTTATTTTATTACCCATGTTGCTCTCTACCTGTCACTAGTCTGTTCTGAGTAAATGGTGGGTATGTGTTAGTCCACTAGAAGGTATGTGATGTGGCAGTGTGGTGCTGCTGGTGAAGTCAGGGATGGAGGGAGAGAAAAATCTTGATTAAAAAAAAATGAATAAAAATTAAAAAGACATGTTCCTGATAATGTAAAACAGTAACAACACAGAGTTTATATTGCTGCTGTGAACAGTTAGAAATCTGTGTCTAACACAGGAGTTTCACTATCGTGTTTCTGGAAGGGAGGCCCATGCTTGTCTAATATCCTTTAGTGGCGAATGTGACCCACTCATTAGATAAAAACCATGTTCAGCAAGTATTTTAAACAGAGCATGACTTATTCATTGATTTACTGTAGCAGAATCCAGCCTTGACATTAGCTAAACTATGATGAGATGTTATTGATAACATCACATGCTTAGCATAAAGGAGGGGTTTTGGATAAAAAAAATAAAGGGAAGGGAACCAGGATCTATGGAAAAAACTATAAAAGTTAATAAAGAATGTGAATTCAATGGCACTGCATAAATTCTGTGGTAGGTTACGAGTTCTGCAGGAAATTCAGTGGATGTAGAGGTATGACTGTAGTACTTAGTGAACAATCAATTGCAGGCTGCCCTTCTGTACACAGCATGTCCACACTTTGTGGCTCTACACTCATTCCAACAGCAAGTATGGGCTGACTGTTTGAGATGTCTAAAGACTGTCTTCTGCTACTTTAAATACCATTGAGAGTCACTACTCATTTCTTAGGGTGCGTACTGTACGTTATTGTAAAACAACCAGCAGATGCCAGTCAAGTCAGGGTTTAACTGACTTGTACAAAGTTAAACAGATAGACACAGCACTTAGCCATCATGGTTTTCTAGAAGTTATATGCTGGCTAAAAGAACAGCTGCAGATATCCAGCCATGTTCTGATTGTTTACTTTTTACAATAATCATTGTTTTGGAAAAAAATCTTATCATCAAAAGTTTGCTTCTAACCTAATTTTCTAATTTCAGCACGCGTTCAAGATTAGAGATGCACAGATGTCACATTATCTGATTCAGGCAGTGGTTAATTCAATTGAAGAGTAAATTATCCAGCATATCAGATGGCATATACAATCAGAAACCATGGACAGAGAATGGATTTTCCAATCTAAAGCTGCTATCTAGATCAAAAAAATGGTCAGATAAGGATGATGATGATGGCCCACTTGGAGTATCTGTGTATTTCTGTCCACAGTAGTCTTTTTTCATGTTTACTTGCATGCACATGCAGTAAACATATTGGTACAGTAATGTGACAATGCTGTAGGACTTTTGCAGGTGTGGCTATGTTGGAGCCAATGTAGTTGCGCATTGTGGAGGCTTGGTTGTGAGCAGCATATTAGCAGCAGGCTGGTGATGACACTAGTTAGCTTGCTGATGGGTAAAAACTTCTTACCTGTGTAAGGACAGAACTGCTCCTATCATAAGAAGTTTTCATCTTAGGATACCGACTGGGTATGATCACCACGAAGCCTGCACCCCCCCACGGATTGTCTCCCCTGGTGCCATGGTGAATTGAAAAGGATCTCTCCCACTGCCATACAGCCCACCCACCTCCTGATCATTTCCCTTGGTAATTCAGAGCATCAAAAAGGATCCACCCATTGCAGCATAGCCACCCATCTCTTGATCATTTCCCCTGGTGCCTCAGTGCATTGAACAGGAGTGGAGTCCATAGTGAGAGCAGAGGTAGCTGCCACAGGGCATGGTTAAGGGAAACCAGCACTGAACAGATCTCTAGGTCAAGGTCACACCACACGCTGATACCACCAGGCACTGGCACTCACCCTCAACTGGGCAAAGAGCCTCGACTATGGAGTTGCCACCCACAGTGGAAATGTGCAGCCTGCGCCAGGGCAGCCACCCCAAGATTTAGTGCCTCCAACCCCAGCTGAATGGAAGCTCTTTGCCAGTCCCCGCCTAATGTAGAAACATAGAAACAGAAACATAGAATTTGACAGCAGTTAAGGACCGCTTGACCCACCTAGTCTGCCCATTTTCCTACCTAATAGATAAGCTGCAGATCCTAGTTAACCAACAGTTTACTTCCTCCTACCACCCCCCCGACTGCCTTATGTCTGTCCCATGCATTCTTGAATTCCCCCACTGTTCTTGACTCCATGACCTCCTCAGGGAGGCTGTTTCATGCATCCACAACCCTCTCTGTGAAAAAATACTTCCTCACATTACCTCTGAGCCGTTCCCCCTCTATCTTCAAATTGTGCCCCTTGTTCTTTCACATCTCTTTTTCTGAAAGATGCTACCCTCTTGGACTTTGTTGATTCCCTTGAGGTACTTGAAAGTTTCTATCATCCCCTCTCTCCTTCGTTCCTCAGGGTGTACATATTAAGCTCCTTTAGTCTTTCTTAGTATGTCTTCTGTGCAGACTCTGCACCATTTGATGCCCTCCTCTGGACAGCCTCCACTCTGTCTATGTCTTTGCAGAGATGGGGTCTCCAGAACTGCACACAGTACTCAGATGGGGTCTCACCAACTGTCTGTACAGAGGATAACAACTTCCTATTTTCTACTATCGATGCCTCTTCCTATGCATCTCAGTATCCCCCAACCGTTACTGCCTTCTCACATTGCTTGCCCACCTTTAGGTCATCTGATATAATTACCCCAGGTCCCTTTCCATTTTACAGTTGTCAGTATCTCACCCCCATTGTGTACTCTTCCCTGGGTTTTGTTTCCCATGTGCATTACCTTGCACTTTTGCATTGAATCTGAGCTGCCATACATTTGACCATTCCTCCAACCTTGCCAAGTCCCTTCTCATCCTTTCACTCCATCTTGTGTATCAACCCTGATGCAGATCTTTCTGACATCTGCAAAGAGACATACTTTTCCTTCCAGTTCCTCTACAATGTCACTTATAAAGACATTAAAAAGGACCGGTCCCAGAACTGAACCCTGCGGTACTCCACTAGTAACCATCCTTTCTTCACTGTGTACTCCATTTACTACTACCCTTTGCGTCCTGTTGTCTAGCCAATTTTTTTATCCAGGCTACCACCTTGGGACCCACTCCAAGGCTGGCTAACTTGTGTATTAATCTTTTGTGTGGGACTGTATCAAATGCCTGGCTAAAATCTAGGTAGCCATGTCCATAGCCCCTCCCTGGTCTACTACTTTGGTCACCCAGTCAAAGAAATCTATTAGATTCATCTGACACGAACTTCCCATCGTGAATCCATGCTGCCTTGGGTCCTGTGCCCCACTGGCCTCTAGGTACTCAATAATTCTTTCCTTCAGAAGTGATTCCATAATTTTCCCTACCACTGAGGTCAAACTAACTGGTCTGTAGTTTCCTGCCTCTGTCCTGCTCCCACTTTTGTGAAGAGGAATCACATTTGCTCTCACCCAGTCCTCAGGTACCACCCCATCCTCCCATGATTTGTTAAAGAGAGTAGTCAGCGGTGTCACTAGTTCTACCCTTAGTTCTTTTAGAATTCTTGGGTGAATCCCATCAGGCCCCATTGCTTTGTCCACCTTCAATTTTATTAGTTCTTTCAGAACCTTTTCTTCTGTAAATGGACTGGTATTGACCCCCTTCTTCAGATTGTTTCTCTTGTTTGGTTTAGGTACCTCCCCTCCTCTTCCTTTGTGAATACTGAGCAGAAATATTCATTCACTATCCCTGCTTTTTCACTGTCACCCTCTACCCACATTCCCTCCCCTTTCTTAAGCCTCAGTATCCCTCCTTTGGTCTTTATTTGCTCCCTAATGTACCTATAAAAGGTCTTATCCCCCTTCTTAACAGAATTGGCTATCCTTTCCTCGGTTTGGGCCTCTGCTATTCTGACTGCCTTCCCAGCCTCTTTCTTCTTTAACTGATAAAGTTCTCTGTCCTGCTCCTTCTGTGTTTCCTTATATTTCCTGAATGCTATCCTTTTCTCCTTAACCTTCCTGCCACCTCTTTTGAGAACCATAGCATTTTTTCCTTCATTGTGTTTTGTTGATTTGCTTTACACAAAGGCTTGTTGCCTCTGTGATGGCTGTTTTGATTACTCCCCATTGTTCCTCCACCCCTCCTTCTTGCCTGTTTGCTAGTGCTTTTCTGAGGCACTCTCTCATTTTCCCATTGTCAGCCCTCCTAAAGTCCAATACTCTTCTTTTGTATGGCTTGATTGTATGGCTGTGTTCATCGTGAACCACACTGTTTGGTGGTCGCTTGTTTCCAGATGGCTACCCACTTCTAAATCTGAGATTCTTTCTCCATCTCCATTTGAGAGCACCAGGTCTAAGATTGCTCCCTCCCGAGTGGGTTCCAATACTAGCTGTCTGAGGCATGCCCCCTGTAGGGCATCAAGAATGACCCTGCTCTTGGATGTGCCTGCAGCAAAGGTGCTCCAGTTAACATCTGGCATATTCAGGTCCCCCATCAACAATATCTCCCCTTTTTCTGCCATTCTAAGGAAGCCTTCAATCATTTTCTTGTCCATTCCCTTCCCCTGAGATGGGGGTCTGTATACAACCCCCATGCGCATTGTGGTGCCATTTCCTGTCTCCAGGGTGACCCAGAGTGCCTCATCTGCTCCCTGTTTACTCTGGGGTTTACCTTGTTTCAGTGCACCATCCTCATCTGAGTTTTAGCTGCTGACACTTTAAACATTTTGAGGAGTGTCCTACTCTGGGATTGCCTTCACTGGTTTATTGTTTAGCCTACCCATGACTTTCCCCAGCTGGGTGCAGCTGGAGTGCCTTGGCTGGCCCATTGTGGTAATAACAACAGCAGAAACAGTGAGTGGAACTCATGGTGAGAGCAACAGTAGCTGCCACTGAGCATGGTTGGGGGTAGCGGTGGACGAAAGTTGCAAATTCCGCTTTTGTGGAACTTTCACGAAAATTCTGAAATTTCGAGGAATTTTCCTAACTTCGGTCATTTGTGAGATCTTAATCTTCTGAATATGTTTGGCAGATTTTTGCCCAGTTCTGTGGAATTTTTAGCTGGACTGTGGAATAATACACATGAACTGTGGAACCACAGTTCTGAGGATTTTTTTTCCACAGTTTAATGAATTATTCCTCAGTACAAGTAATTATTGTACATTTCAGTGATCAGCTCTGAGGACTTTTTTCCACAGTTTAATACAATAATCCACAGTTTATAGAGTTATTCCACAGTTCTAAGTTGGAATTTCAATGAAAGTTGCTAATTAGATTTCCACAGTTTCACGGAAGCGAAAATTCAACTTTCACGGAAATTCCGTCAGCGGACGTTTATTCTTGTATACCTCTAGTCTGGGGGAACTAGTTCTTAATAGAGCCCCAGCACCAGGCCACACCATGTGTTGATCCTGCTGGGCACTGGTACTTACCTGGAGCCAGGCAGTGAGCCCTATCTGGGAGTTACCATCCATAGTGGGATTGCACAGCCTGTGCCTTGGCAGCACCCTAGGATCTAGTGCCTCCAACCCCCAGAAATTCAGTGAGGAGATCACCCTGCACAATAATAAACAATCTGAGGAGACATGGACCTTTGAACAGCTGAGGATGGACCTGACGCTGACCAGGATGAGCAGTGACCACAGCCCTGAGTCATGCCAATTTTGCAGTGTAACTATGTTTGCACAGACTATTTTATGTTGTTTGTGAATGTTTATAGCTACAGTATGTCTTTTAGGTACTGCATTTTTATCTAATTACCCCATTATCATTGCAGTGCACAAAACAACTGTTTTTCAGTATATGTTTTCAATCTTAAGGGAATTATCCACACCCTGTTTCAGTGCACCATCTTCATCTGAGCTTTAGCTGCTGACACTTTAAACATTTTGAGGAGTGTCCTACTCCGGGATTGCCTTCACTGGTTCCTCAGACTTAGGCTGGGTCTAGTGGCACTATCCCAGTAGAACATCCATCAGTGGAGAAACCAGTAGTGCCATTGCCAAAACCCCATCTCCTCCACCTCCTATCTGGTTGCCTCTGGCAGGCTGCTCAAGTTCTGTGGGCATTTTGTTGCCAGGGATGGGCAGTTTGCAGTCTGATTCACCAACCTCTGGATTGCAGACTGCGCTCCCACTTACATAAAGCAGATTTCCAATGGTAACAATACTGATAAATTTAATCCTACATGAACGTTTCCCTTTAAGGTAGCCAACCCAGTGAGGAGAGGATGTCACAATGGTGAGAGTGGGCATTAGTCACCAGGGCAAAACTCCTCACCTTGTGGTAAGCCTGAGTTACAAGAAACAGGGAGGAGGAATTTGCAGAGAGCAATAAAGGAGCACCATAAGTTAGAAGTGGGGGGAGATGAGTTGCTGAAGCTATTTTATGGCAGGAGGCAGAGGAAAGGAAGGGACGGATCTGATAAAGGAGTCCAAGTTTCTGGTACAGAGATTTAGCGACATTGGAGACATGTAAACTAAAGGTGAGTGTGGTGTCCAGAAGGATACCCAGATATTTGAAGGACTGGATGCACTCAAGTGTATCACCATTGAGCGAGGTAATGCTAAGGGATCAGAGAGAGGAGACTTAGTGGAGGGTCGATGGGCAAATAGCATACTTTTAGTTTTTTTCATATGAAGAACAAGGTGATTGCAGCAGAACCAGCCCTCAAGGGAAGCAAAGTCAGATGCAAGTTCTCTTTTAATTAGATCAATATCTGGCGAGGAGCAATAGATGATTGCATCATCTGCATAGAGGTGCACAGAATTCCTTCTGCAAAAGTTGGGTAGGTCATTAATGAAAAGAAAGAGCAATAAGGGACCCAGAATGGAGCCCTGTGGGACACCAGGAGTTATGGGCCTTAGGTCGGAGACTGACCCAGCCCACTTAACCCTTTGAGAATAGCAGGATAGATAGTTTTTGACCCAGTTCAGTGCAGCAGTGTCAAGACTAAGAGCATGAAGCTGCTGGAGGAGAACACCATGATTTACCAGGTCAAATGCTTTGTGAGGTCAACAAATATGGCACCTGTGGCAAGACCTTGATCCATAGCCAGGAACATGTCTGTGGTAACTTTTATCAGGGTGGTTTGGGTACTGTGATTCTGCTGGAAGACATTTTGATATGGGGAAAGTAGATTGTGATGTTCCAGATAGTGCTGAAGGTGGTTATACACTATATGCTTGTGCATTTTAGCTAATGTTCAGAGGATAGAAATCGGTCTATAGTTTTCTACTGCATTATTGGGCTCCCCTTTATGAACTGGAACAACCACCGCCATCTTCCACTTATCTGGGATTGTACAAGAAAGAAATGATCGATTGAATAAATCACAGATAGGTCAAGCAAGGGCAGGGGCACCTATTTTAAGAAATTTTGGCTGAAGGGAATCATGTCCAGGGGAGCTCTCTGATTTTAAGTTAGAGAGAAGCTTCTGCACCTCTTTGAGGGAGGCCAATTTCAAGTGGAAATCAGGTTGCGCACTGAGGTTGCTTGTGGAGGATTGGTAAGAGGGAGGAGAAGGGTGGTTATGGAAGAGCGAGATGTATTTGTGAATATCAGTGAAAAAATTGTTAAATCCAGATGTGATGGACACTGGGTCAGCAAGGGTGGCCCCTTTGGCAATAATGGAGCATGGGATATCTGCAGTCTTCTCATTTACCAAGGAGTTAACTTGCCTCCAGAATTCCTTTGGATTGCAAAGGTGCTCTGTTTGTAAGGATTTGTAATGGTGACATTTGGTTTTATTGAGGGACTTTTTGCACTTGTTTCTGAATTGCCTATAGACTTGCCAGTCTTGAGAGAGTCCACTCTTTTTATAGGTCCTCCAGGCATTGTCATGGAAGGTATTGAAGGCCATGCTGAAGTCCAGATAAGCCACATCCATTGCCTTCTATAGCTGATCCACCTCCCTAGTCACCCAATCAAAGAAATCTATGGGATCGGTTTGTTATGACCATCCCCTGTGATACCATGTTGCTAGTAGTCCTGCAGCCCATATGTCTCCAGGTTCTCCATCAGCTTCTCCTTCAGCAGGGTTTCCATTAATTTCCCCACCAATGAATGAGTCTGACTGGCCTGTAGTTGCTAGCCTCCTCCCTACTACCTCTCTTGTGCAGAGGGACCACATTGGCCCTCCTCCAGTTTTCTGGAACAAGCCTCCTCTCCACTTTTAGCTGCTGTTATGAAAAGACAGACAAAGAAAGATTATCCCTATAAAACAGTAAATATATTAAAAAAAGAAAGGGAAAACTATGATGACCCATACTGCATTAAATGTCTCTTACGTACACAACCTTTTCAAAGGATAAATACACTATAACAACCCTATCTGGGGCCTTGGTGAACATTTTTTTTATTTTCTTAATACTATCCCATTTGCCCCCTTATTTCCAAAGGTCTGACAGGATGCTGATCCCAGTTTGACTCGATGCCGCATCCTGCATATTAAGAGAAGCAATGTTTTATGTTTAATTTTTCCCATCTGTCCCGTTTGTTCTTAAAGAGCAACAGATCCTTTGTGACTAAACTGCTATTATTATTTTCAGGTACAACTGGATGTCACCTTGAGACTCCATCCCAGACTCCCCAGGACTCAGGTAAGAGATTTCCTACTTATTATCTATGCTACATGGGTAGACTGTAACTGTGCAGATAGAACTGTTGCTTGGTGTCAGCTTTCACTATTTTTAAATGGAAATGTCCATGTCCCTGTGCCTCATGCTTCAGCATGGGGCACCCCCGATTAACTTTTTTGCACTGTGCTAATATTTTTTACTTGCTTTCGTTGTGATAATATTTTATCTGCTTGATTCTGCCATCCCTCCCACCAGTATTTTGATTAAAATGCCTCTAATGGTACATCCCATAAACTCCCATGGCTGCCCCAATGCTGATGCCAGAGTCAGGGTGCAGCAGTGGAGGTATTACAGTATAGTTCTATGGTTGGAACTATGAATAGTGAGTTAAAGGTCTTGGCATGATACCGAGACCAAATATAGACTGGCAGTTGACTGGTACAACTTTGACCCTCGGGACTGAAGAGTGGTCCAAGGGATGCTTAATCCTCCCCCTCCATACTGGCCCTAGAGCGACCCGAGTCTGTTCCCTAAGTCATACCAGTAGTGTGGTACCAGTATACCCCCTCCACCTAACCCTATTATTAAAAAATATATATATACAATTGTTCTGTATTTTTATTACTCACACTGATCATTTTTCACTTTATGTCTATAGATCTGATGGAACACTGACAGTGCTATGACTGGTGTTCCTTGGGATTCACAGTCCTAATGCTTACCCCCTTCCCCAGCCCAAAAACTTGATTGTAATCTAAAAGATGTTAGAAAATGGGCTTCTTATTTCCTGGCATCTGATTGGCTTGTACCCTGGCAGGGAGGGTACATTAATGTTCAATAGATGCCCAAGAAATAAAAAGTACCAGCACTAGTGCCACTCGACCCACTCAGATATCCCTGTGCCCACCCTGCTACTTCATTGGCCAAAAACACCCCATTCAATATGAAATCACTGCTATATTTTCTCTTGCTTAGTGAGAGATACTGGTCCCCTAGTACCAGCTCCCTAATGGTTCTATGTCATAATAACGAATGCAAAAGACGATCACTATTATGGCGCATGTATATGACTGAAAAGCAATTTGGCGATATACACATAATGTCAACACTACATCTGGCCAGTACTTATAATGTATGCAAGGCCCCCCCATGCCCCATGCACCTCCTACTAAAGGATTATCAACTCCAGGGGCTGCATGCCGGGGAGGGGGTGAGACTCCCAAAAAGGAAAAAAAAATGCAACAGCTGCAGGCAGTGGAAAAATATTTCTCCCAGTCCCATCCCTGAACCAAGATCCTCCAATGCCTGAGCCAGCCACCCTCACCACCACACCACATGGGCTGGCTTGGCAGCAGCAGGGACACTGCCCCACAGAAAACCCCTATCCTATCCCTCTGCTTCCCCTCGCTAAACCTGCCTTCCAATCGCCCATCTGAATGGTCGCCTTCGACCAGGTCGCTACCCTTGCAGGATAGCCCTTCACTATTTTGGTGAAAATGGCTTTCTCATTTGCAAGTCACACATTTGTAGTCGTCCTTTAGATGTGATACCCTCCCTGACCATTTGGCACACAACCTCAGCTGGGCTCACTGCTACCTGCATTTCTTTATAGTTTTTAGTTTTGTTTTTTAATGGTATTTTAATACCTATGAGAACGGACCACTCTCACCAATAAAGCAGGCACAATTTTTTCCCTGTCAGATAACGAGGGACTTGATGCCCCCCGATTCACTCACTCATGCTCAAACCCTGCCATAACCCAACTGCATTCCTTTGGTCTCCACCCAAAAAATCCAGCCTGCTTTATCAAAAACAATTTTGGTTAATAGACAAAATAAAAACAAGTTGGAAGCACCAGTTAATGCAGCGCTAGTCTTGCGCAGCTCCTGCTATTCCCCCACTCAGTACCTGCAGCTGGAACACAGACAGTGTGATCCCCATCATTGGTGGTTCAAACACTGATTGCTCCCAAAATAAAAAAAAATAACAACTGCCACCAACAGGACTGCAAGCAGAAACACACAGACACCCTCCAGAATGAGAGGCACACTCTGTCATAATTCTCTTAAATGGGACAAAAAAGGTTTTCTTTCTTTTTAAATGAGTAGTACTAGCACATGGTGTGCTCATTACTACTCACAAACAGCACAATGTAGACTCTGTGTGTTTTTTTTTTAAACAAAAAGCAGCTTCTTTTAATTTCAATGATGACATTACCTCTAACTTCTGCATTCCATTTCCCAGATCATGCTCCTGCCAGTCACCAGTGTCCTGAAGCAAAAAATGGAATACTCAGACTAATGGTCTCACAAACCACAACAACGACAGAAAAAAAATAAAAACAACAGAATGCAAGTAAACTGGGTGTAGGGGTGGGATGACTGTTCAAGAGTCAAGGAAGGACATGCACACAGCAGTAAGGAAGCTACAAAACAAGTGCAGTATGAAAAGCTGCAGTACCCTCTACTAGTAAGTATTGGTAAGTGTACCAGTAGAGGGACTACTTTACTAACAAATTAACTTTAAGTAAATTAGTAGTCATTTAGTATTATTTTTTTTAATTCTTATATATGAAAAAAAACCTTTACATTTAGCCCATTTTCTAAGCGCAATAATACTCTCCAGGGTGGGGGTATGGGCAATACTGGACCTTCAGGGGCTATAAGGCCCATGCCTGTGGTGTTGGCCACTATTGTACCTGGTGGTCCAGTGTTGCCCAATACTGCCCACACTGTTGGGTATTATTGCTTGTTTATTTTTGATCTTACTCTCACGCTTTGTTATACATGTGGCATTTGGAAGGTATATGGAGACTCAGAGAGAGGAGGATAGGGAATTTTATCAGGGAAAACAGGGGGAGGCAGGGAAAGCAGCATAGGCACAAATTAAAGAAATAATTGCTCAAGCAGTATCAAAAGGGGGCAAGATATCTTTTTAGGTATGCTAGTAAAACAAAGGAAGACAAAGGGTGGGATTGTATGGTTAAAGAGGGTGGGAGGACTGTACCGAGAGGGATCTAGAAAAGGCAGACATTTTGAACAAGTACTTCTGCTCAGTGTTCATGGTAGAAGGGGAATGGGAGGTAACACAAAAAGGCACCAGGAGCTTTGATTTAAGGGGAATGGACATTAGTCCTTTTTCTGTGGAGAGAGTCAGGAAAGCACTCCCTAACCTGAAGGTGGACAAGTTATGGAGCCAGAAGGGAAGCATCCAAGAGTGCTGAGGGAGCTCAGGAAGGTACTAGATGCACCTCTGGCAGCCCTGTTTAACAGATTACTGGAGACCAGAGTGGTCCCAGAGGACTGAAGAAGGGCAGATGTAGTCCCATTTCATAAAAGTGGTGGCAAGGAAGAGGCGGGCAATTACAGGCCTGTCAGTCTGACCTCGGTGATGGGTTAGTTAATGGAAACAGTACTATAAGGAAAGGATTGTGGAATGTCTTGAATCCAGTGAGTTACATGATCCAAAGCAGCAAGGGTTCATAGGAGGAAGGTCATGCCAAACAAATCTGATAGATTTCTTTGAGTGATCAATGAGTTAGATCAGGAAGTGAGTGATGGACGTAGTCTATCTGGATTTCAGCAAGGATTTTGACACCATTTCACATAGCAGACTGGTAGACAAGTAGGGTAACTTGAGAGTGGGCAATATGGTGGTAACCTGGGTAAGAAACAGGTTAGGGGATAGGAAACAGAGAGAAGTGGTGAATGAAGTTCACTTTGAAGATGGGAGCGTGACCAGTGGGGTACTTCAGGGGTCAAGGCTGGGAATGGTCCTCTTTAATGTCTTTGTAAGTGACAAAGCAGAGGACCTGGAAGGGAAGGTCTGCCTCTTTACAGATGACACCAAGATCTGCAACAGAGTGGGCACTTCTGGGGGATGGAAAGGATAGGCAGTGATCTGAAAAAAATGGAGGAGTCGTCAGGGGTATGGCAGTTGGGTTTTAATGCAAAAACATGCAAAATAATGCACTTGGGGACCTGGGAAAGGAGTACAAAATGGGGGCAGTGATACTGACAATAACCAAGCAGGAAAGAGACCTGGGAGCAATCATATTGGATGACCTAAAGGTGGCCAGGCAGTATGACAAGGCAGCTGGGAGGGTCATGAGATGCTAAGGTGCATAGATTGGGATATCACCAACGGGAAGAGGGAGGTGGTGTTTTTCCTATATAGATCACTGGTAAGACCCTACTTTGAGTACAGTGTCTAGTTCTGGAGACCAAGGGCTGGATTTTCGAAAGGGGGCGCAGGGCTTGCATCCTGCTCAGCACCACAGGACTTAGAAATCTGTGGTGCACTAACCCCCTTTGCTGCAACTGCACCCGAATTTCCATTCTCAGGTACAGCTGCGACAGTTTCCATGATTTACGGCAGCTTGCAACAATGCTGTGGTGCAAGCACCATTACTTTGACTTCCAGGACTGGTGCACACTAAACCACAAAACTGTGGTCTAAGGTGCGGCGATCGGCTCAAGGGATGGAAAATCCTGATCGCCGACAGGGAATGCCGCCAGCTCTGTGTTTCATATGTTTGGCGAACCAAGGGCTTGTGGCATTCCAGGATCTTCAAAAATCGGGCACCACATCTCAGGATGGAGATAGATAGAGTGGAAGCAGTTCAGAAGAGGGCTACTAAAATGGTGCAGGGTCTGCATCAAAAGGAAAGGAGAGGCTAAAAGAGCTCAATACCGTTTGTACACCCTGGAAGAGAGGAGAGGAGTATACGATAGAAACCTTTCAATACCTCACAGGGTTAATAAGGTACAGGTGCGGGTATTTTTCAGAGACAAGGGTGCTCTAGAACAAGGGGGCATGCTATGAATCTGGAGGGAGGTAGATTCAGGAGAGATGTGAGGAAGTACTTCTTCACAAAAATGGTGGTGGATTCCTGGAACGGCCTTCCAGTGGAGGTAGTGGGGTGAGGATGAGCTGATAATGGTTTGTGACAGACATATGCCTGTAAAATTAAAAAGGGTGAAACCTAATTCAACAGTGTGGTTCTCCTCATCACTACAAAAATTAAAGAGGGAGAAAAATAAAGCATGGAACACTGCTCGACAGTCAGGTTCTTTGTCTGATTGGCAGAAATATTGGAAACTTAGACAAAAATATGTAATGGGTATTAGAGCAGCCAAAAGAAGTTACTTTAGTACAAAAATCTCTGAGACCAAGGGTAATCCATCTAAGTTTTGGTCCTTAATCAAAGATTTAAATGGATCTGCTATTCATAAGCATGCTATTCAATTAGCTCCTGAAGAAACATACACCACAGTTTAATACTGCAAATAGGTTCAACATTTTCTTTAGTGAATCTGGTAATTTTTTTGGTGATACAGTAAATTCATTATACATTCCAGACACTAATAAAAGTAATTCAATGTCTTTTTCTTTCAAAGAAATTGATTACTCTGAAGTTATGGAAAAGCCTCTGGGGTTCAGGACCAGTGGAAATTATGATTATGATGGAATTTCTTCTACAATGTTGACAATTTCTGCTTTACATATAGCCCATCCCCTGTCTTATTTATTTAATTGGTCTATCACTTGCAGTATTTTTCCCCAGGCTTGGAAGTGCACCAGGACTGTACCAATTTTTAAGGGTGGCAACCCTGGCTCACTTTCAAATTTCAGGCCTATATCACTACTTCCAGTTGTGAGTAAAATTCTGGAGAGAATTTTGACTGACCAATTGATTGAATATCTAACAAGGCATAATCTGTATGATGAATTTCAGTCTGGATTCTATAAGATACATGGTACTGTGGTTTCCGTGTCAAGATTCTTGGACAACATTGGTAGGGCAAATGACCTGCAGTGTTATATGTGTGCCATATTGATTGATCTGTCCAGGGCCTTCAACATGGTTGACCACCAGTCCATGTTACAACAGTTATCGGAGCTGGGACTAAGCAGAAATGCTTTGGTCTGGTTCTGTTCTTGCTTAAGTAACCGTCATCAGTTTACTAGGGTTAACGGTATAGATTCTTCTCCTCTGAAAGAAGCAAGGGGGGTGCCCCAGGGATCAGTGCTGGGGCCACTCATTTTCTTAATTTATCTAAAAGATATTAGTAATAGTGTAGAAGGGATGAATTACCACCTCTATACAGATGATATGGTTCTTTATTATTCTGGTAGTTCTTATTGGAAATTCAATCATTGCTAAAGTCACTAGGGATCAGATCAGCCTTGTAACAAGCATTTGTCAATGCTGAACGTTCACTTGCAGGTATTTGCAGTGGTGTTTGGTACTCATACTGGCTTCAGAGGAGCGATGAGGCAGCAGCAAGAGCGGCAGGTGCCACATGGTGAAAGCTGCACCGTAAATGCAGGAAGGAGCTGCTAGTCAGAGAAGCTGCTCCAGCTGGCTTTAGTCAACCGGGAGGAAAGAGAGTGCGGTGGGCGGAACGAGCCACCAATTAGTAGAGCCACACCTCAGCTAATGAAGAAGCTTGGGGGGGGATTTCAGGAGCAGGACTGGGGGAGAGAGAGAGAGTTTGGCAGGTGGCAGAAGCCACTAATAAGTAAAACCACTCTGTAGCTATATGTAGAAGTCTGGGGGATTTCAGAGGAGGGAGAACTGAGGAAAGAGAGTGCGGTGGGCAGCAGGAGCTGCCAATAAGTAAATCTGCATCGTGGCTAATGTGGAAACCTTGGTGGGGGTGGGTCCAGAGGAGGCGAGGAATGGGAGAGAGAGTGCAGTGGGTGGCAGGAGTTGCCAATAAGTAAAGCCACACTGCAGCTAATGTAGAAGCCTGGGGGGCAGGAGGGTGAAGGCCAGTTAGAGAGAGTGCAGCAGGCATAAAGTTGCCAAAAGCAGAGTTTAATTAGGACTTACACCAACTGCTGCCAGTCCTGCCCATAAACTTCTTTTTCTCCGAATTCAAGATAAATGTCTTCCATCCTCCATCGTTACCCTTGCCTTTCTCTCTCTTACCATTTCTTCCGGCTAGTGTGAGGTTATGTTGTGATTCAGTTTGTAATCCACCTCCTGTATAAACTGAGTGCAGTTTGGGAGTTGACCCTGTTGCCCCTTTATTTCTTTTATCCCCCTCCCTTCAAATGTTGAAACAATAAAGAAGCGAGAAAGACTGAGGCAAAGGAGGAAGAAATAGAGCAGGAACCATTAACAGGGTTGACGCCTATACACTGCCAGCGGTATGTATGTGTATATATATATATATATATATATATATATATATATACACACTGTATATATTCATTGCAAAAAATTCTGTTAATGTATCAGTTAGGGTTAATAGCACAGCGACAAAAGTTTGAAATGTGATGCCACTCTGCCCCTCTCCACACCCAACAGACATTCGGGTGTGCCACGGGGTCATTAGGATCAACTCTCACCCCATTCCATGTGTAAACAAGCTGACATGCTGCAGCATAGGAGAATGGGGTGAGAGGCCTGACGACCCCGTGGCACACCCCAACGTCTTTTGCTATGTGGAGGGGGGTTGGGGTGGTATGGGTATAACCCTAACATCACATTTCCAAACTTTTGTCACTGTGCTAGTAACCCTATCTGATGCATTAATGGAGTTTTTTGCAATCAAGTTCCCTTCTTTTTGTGAAAGTGTGATGTAACTGGTAAATGGTATGTGTCAGTCCTTCACATTGCCCAGTTTTTGCACAATGGTATCTGTAAGTGGGCACGCTTTTGTCACTGTGGAACAACCCTAACTGATGCATTAAACAGAGTTTTTTGCCATGAATATATATATATATATATATATCTTATACTGGTGCGGTTGCGCAAGTATAGTTAAGGTTGTGTAGGAACTTTAATGTTAAACCCCAAATTTTGCACGTTAATAACTTTGCAACTGTTCAATGGATTTGCACAAAATTTGGAATGCACAGTCTCATATGGTAGATCTCTTGATTTGTCAAGTTGCATTTTTGGTCAGGCTTACGGTTTCTGTGCAGCAAAGCACTGAAAAATGCATTTTTTGCATCTTTTGGCACACTTTTTGCCCATCGTGCTGCGATCACACCGTTTGGTGTTTTGTTCTGACATTTGGAATATAGAAAAGGAGTTTGGGTCAAAGAACAATCCAGCATTGGTTTGGATACAAAATATCAATCCATTCCAAAGTTATTTAATTTTAAATATTTGGGTTCTGAGCATGCTCAGTTCACTCCAAGATTTATATATATTTTTTGCAAAAGGGATTGGGCTCACAGTCAAGGATTTTGTCAGGTCATGAAAGGAGATTTAAAAGATCCTAATCTGTGAAGACAAATTCCCCTTTCACAAGCCGCCATCTTGTTTTCATTCCCCCCTCAAAATAATTTTTTATTTATTTATTTATGTCTTTGGTAACCAGGGAAGTGCACTGATCCATTGGACCATTTTCAGACACGACCCGAGCCACAGATGTGGCTGCAAAATAACATAATCAACAGAGATGATGCACAAAAATAGCAATAGTACAGAGTAACACATATAATACAATATATAAAATATAATACAAGATTTGGTAACGTACCTTCAGACGAGGTAACTAACATGTGATGGAGACAAAGCAGGTCTGCAAGCATAGTTTCAGTGTTCAAGGTCTATCTAAGATGCCTACCTGCTGTAATAGTGGGCAGTAGACTAAATTAGTAGGTGCATGGAGGTTTACCTAGAGCATACAAGCTATACAAGCCGACAGTGATCTAAAATAATTAGGTGCATAGAAGCTCAGACTTCCTAGAGAAATATCAAAACAGTGAATCAGTACTGCAAAGAGGTAAGAGTAGGTTAGGAGACCAGAGAGTACTGTGAGGTATGATGCAGGTAAAGAAAGCTAGGGCACAATAGGGAGATGAGTTGGAAGAAGGGGAAGGGTCACAAAAGACGGCACAGCAGATCCTGGCACTGTGATGGCCTGCACCCAATGGTGTTATCTTGGGGGCAATTGATGCTGGAAGAGAAAGCTAAGCAACAAACAGAGTGGGAAAGGCCAGAAATATAGGATGATGGAGTTGTCCCAACACCTCACCAGGTCCTAGAGTCTTGATAGCCCGCTTCCTCTGGTAGTGTTTTGGGGGCAGTTACAGCCTGACCCAACTAGAAGCCAGTTGCACAGATTGGTTTTGAAGGACATATGGGTGGCAGAGGAGGGGATGAATGCAAGTAATTTATTCCACAGACATGGAAGATATATGTGGCACTTCGAGTGGGGGAACAGAGGTTACCCTGAGGCTCCTAGGTACCACTCTGTCTGTGAGAAGAAAAGAGTAGGGAGATGACTGGTAGCTCCGGAGGGAGTTTGCAATTAGATAACACATAGTATAGTTAAAGCAACCATGTAAGGCATGGATTTTGTTCAGGGTGATGCCCTCTACATGGTATGGATGTTAACCATAACATCAAATTTCCAAATGTTTGTCACTGTGCTATCAACCCTAACTGATGCATTAATGATGTTTTTTGCAATGAATTTCCCTTCTTTCTGAGAAAGTGTAATGTAACTGGTAATATATATATATATTTATATATTCATTGCAAAAAATTCTGTTAATGCATTAGTTAGGATTCCTATTACAGTGTCAAAAGTATGGAAATTCAGCGTTAGAGTTCCCAACCCTACAACCCCATCCCACACCCTCCACACACCAACAGCCATTGGGGTGTGCCTTGGGGTTGTCACCCCTAACTCTCACCTCATTCCATATGTAAACAAGCAGACATGATACAGTACAGGAGAATGGGTTAAGAGTTAGGCCCAATGATCCCAAAGCACACCCTGATGGCTGATGGTGTGTGAAGGGTGGGAGGTGGGATTTTAGTGTTGTGAACTCTAATGCTGAATTTCCATATTTTTGTCACTGTAATAGGAACCCAAACTGGTGCATTAACAGAGTTTTTTGCAAGAATATATATATATATATATATATATATATATTCATTGCAAAAAAACTTTGTTAATGCATCAATCCTAATGCCTCATTTTCCTCCCTTTGCCGCTATAGTACTCACCTTAATTGATGCATTAACAAAGTTTTTTGCAATGCATTTCCTTACTTTTTGAGATAGTGTAATAGTATTGAACCCTGCACTGCAATCCCTCCATAGATGTGCATATGTATGCAGGTGTGGAAGCACATAGAAACATAGAAATATAAAAATTGTTAGCAGATAAAGACCGGTAGGCCCATCCAGTCTGCCCGTAAGCTCTGTACTTGATTACGGCTTTTAACCCTCCCTCTACTTGACCCCTATGGTTCCTCTATGCCTGACCCATGCATGCTTAAATCCATTCACAGTGCTTTCTCCCACTGCCTCCTGTGGCAGACCATTCCATGTGTCCACTACCCTCCCCATGAAGAAAGACTTCCTCACATTCCTTCTTAACCTGCCTCCTTCCAATTTCATGTTATGCCCCCTCGTTCTTGTACTCCTCCTATATTGGAAAATGTCTCCCCCCTATACCTTGTGTATCCCTTGAAGTACTTGAATGTTTCTATCATGTCCCCTCTCTCCCTGCTCTCCTCCAGCGAGTATATATTGAGGTGCCTTAATCTCTCCTCGTAAGTTTTGTGGTGCAAGGCATGTACCATCTTAGTCACCCTTCCCTGGATCATGTGCAGCCTGTTTATGTACTTTCAACAGTGCGGCCTCCAGAACTGCACACAGTACTCTGTGTGAAGCCTGACCAGGGTTTTCTATAAAGGCATTACTACCGCCATACTTGTGCTGATGATAACCCTGCCTATGCACCCCACCATAACACTGGTCCTCCCCGCTGCTTTTGCATTCTGCTTTGATATTTTCATGTCATGTGAAATAATAACCCCACAGGTCCCTTTGTTCCTCAGTGACTGCCAGCAACTCCCTTCTCATCCTGTAGCCCTCCCCAAGGTTTCTATGGCCCAGGTGCATTATTTTGCACTACTTTGAATTAAACCTTAGTTGCCATTCCTCAGACTATTTGTCAAGCCTCCCTAGGTCCTTTCTCATTTTTCCACCCCTGCTAAAGTATCCACCCTATCACTGATCTTGGTGTCATCTGCAAACAGGCACACCTTTCATGCCAGCCCCTGCACAATGTCACTAATGAAGACATTGAAGAGGATGTACCCAAGAATTGATCCCTGTGGTACCCTGCTGGTAACCCCCTCTCCCCAGATTGTACCCCACTTACCCCACCTTCTGTCTCCTATATGTTAGCCTGTTAATAACCCAGTTCACCACCTTGTCTCCCATGTAAAGACTACCCATCTTGTTAATTAGCCTCTTTTGTGGGATTGTGTTGAAGCCCTTGCTGAAATCAAGGTAGGCAACATCCACGGCCCCCTCCATTTACTTTCTTCATCACCCAGTCAAAGAAATCTATCAGATTCATCTGACACAACCTACCTGCTGTGAATCCATGCTACCTTGGGCTCTGGGCACCAATGGCTTTTAAATGCTGCACTATCCTTTCTTTAAGCAGTGCCTCCATGATCTTCCACACTACTGATGTGAGACTGAGTGGCCTATAGTTCTCTGCCTCCTCTCTACCGCCGGATTTCTGTAGAGGGACCATATGTGCCCTCCTCCAATCCTCTGGCACCACTCCTGTGTTGATTGTCTCTGTGAACATGGCTGCCAGAGGTTCAAACATAGAAACTGGTGGCAGATAAGGACTGCTAGGCTCATCCAGTCTGCCTGTAAGCCATCTACTTGACTACGGCTTCGGACCCTTCCTTAGTTTTACCGCTATGGTTCTCACACGCCTGTTCCATGTATGTTTAAATCCAGCCACAGTGCTTGCTCCCACAACCTTCTGTACCAGACCATTACATGCATTCAGCACCCTCTCTGTGAAAAAAAACATCCTTACATTCCCTCTTAGCCTGCCACTTTCCAGTGTCATGTCACATCCCTTCATTGTCGTACTCCTCTTGTATTGGAAGATTTCTCCCCTGCACATTATTTATACCTTTGAGGTACTTGTATGTCTCTATCACGTCTCCTCTCTACCTCCTGTCCTCTTGTCAGTACATATTGAGGTCCCTTAATCTCTACTCATAAGTTTTGTGGTGCATACCCTGTACCATGTTAGTCACCCTTCTTTGGGCCATCTCCAATCTGTTTATGTCCTTTTGAAGTTGCAGCCTCCAGAACTTCATACAGTAGTGCATCTGAGGCCTGACCAGGGTCTTATATAATGGCATCACTATATCCCTCCTTTTGCTGGTGATACCTCTGCCTATGCACCCCAGCATGCTAGTGGCCTTTCCTGCTACCTTTGTACTCTGTATTGACATTTTCAGGTCATCTGAAATAATAACCGGCAGATCCCTTTGTTCCTTGGTGACTGCAAGCAACTCCCCCATCCTGTAGCTCTCCCCAGGGTTTCCATGCCCCCACCTCCCACATTCTGCTAGTGATACCTCTGTTTATGCACCCCAGCATATCACCCCCCCAATCCTGTGGCTATCCCCAGGGTTTCTTCTTCTCAGGTGCATTATTTTGCACTTCTTTGCATTGAACCTCAGTTGCCACTCCTCAAACCATTTTTCAAGCCTCTCCTGGTTCCTCCTCATTTTCTCCACCCCTTCTGCAGTATCCACTCTGTTACAGATCTTAGTGTCATCTTCAGATAGACCATTCCTTGTAGGCCTTCTGCAATGTCACTAATGAAGACATTGAACAGGACTGGTCCCAGGACTGATCCCTGATGTACCTTGCTGGTCACTCACCTCTCCCTGGATTGGATTCCATTTACTGCCACCATCTGCCTTGCTTGCTGCTGCCACCTCTTATGGCCAAATATTCTATGTGACCACCACCCTCTCTGTGATGAAAACTTTTCTGACATGTCCTCTTAATCTACCCCTGTCCAATTTCATATCATGCCCCCTCATTCTTGTACTCCTACATTGGAAGATGTCTTCCCTGTACCTTGCTCATGCCCTTGAGGTACTTGAATGTGTCTATCATGTCCCCCCAGCTCCCTTCTTTCCTCCAGTGAGTATTTATTGAGGTCTTTTAATCTCTCCTGATATGCTTTGTGTTGCAAGCCATGTACCATCTTGGCTGCCCTTCTGTGCACCGCCTCCACTATGTCAATGTCCTTGCGCAGTTTTGGCCTCCAGAATTTCATATAGTTCTGTAGGTGAGGCTTCACTAGTGCATTATAAAATGGCATCACCACCTCACGCCTTCTGCCAGTATACCTCTGCCTATGCAGCCCAGCATGCCACTGGTGCTCCTTGCAACATTTGTGCTCTGTTTGGACACCTTTAGGTCATCAGAATGGATAATTCCTAGGTCCCTTTCTTCCTTGGTGATTGCCAGCACCTCCCCCCATCCTGCAGCTGTCCCCAGGGTTCCCTCTTCCCAGATGCATTATTTTGCACTTCTTTGCATTGAACCTCAGTTGCCACTCCTCAGACCATTTTTCAAGCCTCTCCGTGTCCCTGCTTATTTTCTCCATCCCTTCTGGAGTATTCACTCTTTTACAGATGTTGGTGTGGTGGACGAGCTGTGGTGGTTTGTACCCCTATAGTTTAGGGTGATGCCAGATAAATCTGGAAGGAGAGGCTGGAGGCGTACCTTACAGCCAAGATGCAAGGTTTATTAGCAACAATTGGAGCACACAGAAAAGACTTAGCATTCACTAACACTATACACATGAGAAGGAGTGAGTAAGGTTACCAGGACCACAAACTGGCCTCACTAATGTCCTACAAAAGTCCAGGTTATTCAGGTCTTAAAGGTGTAGTGATCCGATGCACCAAGCTTGGGTTTCTAGCATTTTGGTCAGTTGACTGCTGAGGGTGAACCTAAGGAAGT
Organism: Neoceratodus forsteri; assembly: GCA_016271365.2. Lineage (NCBI taxonomy): Eukaryota > Metazoa > Chordata > Ceratodontiformes > Ceratodontidae > Neoceratodus > Neoceratodus forsteri. The sequence continues at coordinate 623,743,221 of CM057459.1, forward strand.
GCTTCCTACACAGGCCATAAAATGGAGCGTCCCCCAGTGAACCAAACACCAAGTAAAACACTGTAGGCCTCCTGGTCCTGGGAAGAAGGTGACTCCTGGCATTGCTGAGGCAACGTCAACAGGGCAGCACCTGGTCGAGGATGGGTGTTGATGCCAGGTTGTAGGGGAAGAGAACCTCCTCTGGGGATGTTGGCTGTGGTGACCTCGGGCAGGTGATCTCCAGTCAAGGAAAGGATGCTGGGTGCGATGATCCACTGGACGACCTCTGGACAGGTCCCCGGAACCCTTACCACTTCACCCCTGCAGCTTCAGAATCCAACAGTCTTCGGTGTGACTTCTTGATGCATCACTGGAACATGAGCCACCTGTGGGCAGTACATTCAAGAGTGTGGTGACCCTTGGTATGGTCTATTGCGTGGGCCACTGGTACTTATGCCACCTCAGGGAATAGGGGCACAGAGCCTGGCAATCCTCAGCAAGGCCTTGGTATAGGCCACCAGTACTATTGCCACCTTGGGACAATGTCTATGTGGAAGAATGGGCAATGTGACTCCGAGTTCAGCGGACGACTTAAGTCCCTCAACCTAGAGCCAGGCGGCCCCTAACCTGACTCACTTTGGTGGGCCCTAGCTACCAGCTGGCTACCACTTACGACCCACAACTCAAACCTGGGGCATTGTGGTGAACACTTGGAGTTGGTGGAGGTCGTTGGAAGTGGGTGCAGGTAATACTGGGCTTCCCGGGGACCATCCTTGGGTTGAAGAAGAGGCACTGGAGGCATTCTAGAGGAAGTGTGAGGTGTGAGGTGTGTGCAGGAGCCTGAAACAGAACAAAAATTAAAAACCTGAAAGGCGAGTCCCACTTTCTTGTATGACTGAGAGCCTGACCATTTGGGATGGGGTGGCCCCAAATGTCTTCAGAGGAAGTAGCACTAGGCAAGTGCAGCAATCAATGCCCTCAGGGAAGTGCAGTCACGCAGGACAATTGAGAAAATAAGGCAGTGCAGTCACTCAAACTCTTCAATTGAATATAGCAGTTCAATCACAGCAAGCAGTTCAACAATTTAAAACAGTTTGATTGAATACAGCAGTTCAGACACAGGAAGCAGTGGGTTCAGGCAACCATACCTCTTTACCTCCCTCACCGCAAAGCAGGGACAAATGACCAAAATCAGGAACACATCAGATAAAACAGTAATATTAGTCCCAGAAACTGTATACAACATGTTTCTTAGTGTGAATAGCATTTTCTTAGTGAGAACTAGACTGTAACATCAATGGCTGGCATTATTCTGTGATCCTAATCCTCTTTGTTAATATGGATCAGCTCAGGGTGTCTTCTGAATATGGAGGCCAGGGAACCTGTTCTCTTTGTCCCAGCTATGGGCTGCCATACCCTTCAACTACATGAACAAAGGACTACGTGTTTCCCATTACTAGGGCTTAGATTACCCTAGAACTCTGAGAGAAGAATTCACTAAGGTTCTGCCATACCTTTAGTAATTAGCTTTTTACAGCTAAACAACTGGAAATTTAGCCTGAACATTTCCCTTTTTACCAGTAATACTTTGTGCTGGCTTTATCTAGCAATTCTGTTACTCTTGGCTGAGAGGGACAGCCCAAGTCTCTCTATTTGGAGCACAGACATCCTAGAATAAGTTAAACTAGCAGAGATTTTTCAAGAGAGGAGTCCACAAACACCTTTAATCTTGGTCCAGCAATTATTTGGTTTGAACCATTCTAGCTTCTGCCTTCTTAGTTCTCATTTCTCTCTCTCTCTCTCTCTCCCTCGCTATACAATTGGACAAGGTAGCAGCTTTCCTCCACCCTGGGGGGGGGGCTATAATGGAAGCAATTTAACAATTCTAAACAATAATTACACAGTGCAACAATACAATTGCCAAACAAACAATCCTTCCCCTGGCTGGAGCAGGTCTAGCTAGGACTAATTATTAAAGGAAATGCTGGCCAACAAGCCTACTCACCTCTGGAGCTCAACAATGATTTCTGTACTCTGGGGAATGCACAACCACAAAGGAGTGATGAGGCCTCTTCTCCTGGAGACTGCTGAATGAAAGGTTCACTGGGTCTGTTTTCCTGCCAAGTGAACTGACTCAATGCATTTGGGGAGCCGGCTAGATGGCAGATTTCTGCAAAAACCAACTGAGGCTGCTACTGGGGATCTTCTGGAGGGAGTTACACTGAAGGGACCCAGGGGATTCACTTCAGCCTCCTAACAGGAAAGCCGACATTCATTGCCGTGCTGTCCTTCACCCTCCCTGGTCAAACGCTTTGTCTCCTGTCCAACCTGTGCAGAGCTTCCTCTAGGCTGGGGTGGTCCTGGCTACCTGTCAGGGGATTGGCTTCTTCATCCAGAGGTCAGCCTTCTGAAGCTGGGTCAGTGGCTTAAAAAAAAAAAAGCCTCCACATTTGAATCTACCCTGGCCACAGGGATTGGCTGAGAGGGCTCAGCCTGGTTTCCTTCTCCACTATGGGACAGGAATGTTGCCCAACTGGTTTGGCTTTGGCTGGTGGATGTCGGTCTTGAGCAGGGGGAAGGGAGAACCATGGATGGGAGAAGAAAGAAAAATAAATGGTTTTCTTTTAAAACCCTGAATTTAGACTGCTAGGACTATCTGCTGGAGTTGGGCCTGTTCTGTGTTTCAGAGGGGCACCAACGCTTTTCAAGGGTTTCCATTAATCTGCCAGGGTCCCCATGACTGTCTGACCCCTCATATCTCTGAGGATACCCTATTTTCTGTGGTGCCTCAATTTCCCTGGGGCACTACAGATTCGGGCCTGTCTAACAATACATTTCCTCATGAATTTTCCAAATTTTTACCTTCTTAATCTTAAACTCTATGACAATTCCATTCATAAGCAATGACATATTCCTCGCCTGTGTTATGGTAACAAAACATTCTAAACAGCCAACAGATTATAAACTTTACATGCTTAATTCTGCATTTTACTAACACTCTAAGCATTATGGTAGTGGTTTTGTCATTGTATGAGAAAACATTTATGACTCCGTGCATCTTTAAGGCTCTGATTTACATCTTAGAACATTTCAATAAACCACATTTACAACTGGGCAATGGTCTTGGCTCTTCTTTCATTTTTCTACTTGTATGGGGACACCCTTTGTACAGTTTCAGTCACATACCAATGAGGGGGTACCCCAAAGTTGGACCTCTGGGATCTACGTTGAGGGGGCTCTGCAGCAGTGACTACTGGAGGGTATTGGATACAGCCATGGGGTTAGTAGCAGGGTGGGAAATGACTCCTCGGTTGGGAGTAGTTCCCGCCTCTCCTCCAGATTACTGTCCATGAGGTGACTTCCAGATGGTGGAGTAGCTCTGAAGGTGCAGGGTTTAAGTCTGTTGTGATGAACAATCTGGGGCTGCTTCCTGCCAGACTCCTCTTGGATCTTGTAAACAGGTAAGTCCGGGAACAGGATCTGAACAATCAAATATGGTTCTGAGTCCCATTTGACATCCAGCTTGTGGCAGTGAGTCTTTCTTAATAGTACCCTTTCACCGATGGCCAGAGGCATTGCATGGGCTTGGACATCATAGTTTGCTTTCTCTCGTTCCTGCACTTTCTCCATGTTTTGTTCCACTATTTTTCCAGCATCTTGTAATCATTGATGGTGCTCAGTCACCCACTCGGTAGTGGTATGGAGGGGTTTCACTGGGTTTGGTTTTACATCTAGAACCAAGTCCATGGGGAGTCTCCCATGACAGCCAAACATTAAATAGAATGGTGAGTACCCAGTGCTGCTGTGAGTTGTGTTATTGTAGAGTTACACTAGCTCTGGGAGAAGTCTTGGCCAGTGCAGTCGCTGAAACTCTGGTAGGGTTCTTAGCATGTCAAGGATAGTCTGATTGACCCTCTCACAGATCCCATTGCCCTGAGGGTGATAGGCAGTGGTGTGGATCTTTTGCCCTCCATATAAGGCACACAGTTCTTTAAACAAGTGAGACTCAAACACTGAACATTGGCCAGTCAGGATTTTGGTAGGGTGACCATAGGGTTGAACAAACTGCCTCCAGAACTTTTCAACAGTGGTTCAGGCTGAAGGATCATGGACAGGCACAGCAATGACAAACTCTGAATAGTGGTCCGTCATGGTGAGAATGTAGTTTAGTCCATCCCCACTTGGGTCTACTTTAAGATGGTCCCAGGCCACCAGCTCAAGGGGTGCATGAACAATGATCGGATGTAATGGGGCTCTTTGATCTTGCCCCAGTGCTTGCTTGAGGGTACATGTCGGGCATTTATCACACCACTCTTGGATGTCTTCATGCATCCCAACCCAATAGAATCAGGTTCTCATATAAGCCTCTGTCTTTTTGCAGCCAAAGTGTCCAGATTTGTCATGATATGCCTCTAGGGCAACATCTGCAGCTCCACGAGGGAGGACGACTTGTCGAACTTGGTCATATGTCTTTGGGTCAGTGATGGTGTGGATAAGCCTTCCATCCACAACTGTCATACGAGCCACATGTCACCAAAGTTTCACAAGTTCTGGGTCAGCATGTTTTCTGTCCTCCAGAGGTAGGGTCTGCTGGTTACTAATGAAGGCATTTAACTGTCAGGCCACTGGACTGTGGTCTTGGATCTGCTGCCATAGGTCAGGGGTTTTCTTTAATGTCTCGGGCATGTTGTCTTCCAGCGCTTCTGCAGTTGCAGCAGGGCAGACAGCTGCAGGGAAATTATAGCAGCATGCTTGTACCACCTCCGCAGGGATCTGGAGAAAGGGAGGCATCTCTAGAGCTTCTCTGTGGTTGTCATTCTCCTCCATCGCATCTTGGGTGGGTAACCTAGACAGGGCATCAGCATTTGTATTGGATTTACCGGCATGGTATTTGATTGTAAAATTGTAGTTGGCAAGTCTTGAGGCCCACCTCTGCTTGAGTGCTTCCAGTCATGCAGTGTTCAGATGAGCGAGGGGGTTGTTGTCAGTGTAGAGTGTGAAGGGTGTGGCAGCTAGGTAAGCTTTGAATTTCTCAGTGATGGCCCACACTAGAGAAAGGAATTCCAGCTTGAAGGAGCTGTAGCGATCATCATTCCATTCAGCTCCATGGAGCCCATGGCTTGCATAAGCAATGACCCTCTCAACCCCATCCTGGTCCTGGGAGAGGACAGCTCCTAGCTCTCGATTGCTGGCATCAGTATATAATTTGAAGGGAAGTTGATAATCCGGATAGGCATGTACTGGAACTTGGATTAACATTGTTTTAGGAAGTTGAAGGACTCCTGCTGGGCTGAACTCCACTGCACTGGGCTGCTTTTGAGCAAGTTCTTTGTTCCCCATAGCAATTCAGACAGTGGGGCAGCTACCTGGGTGAATTTAGAGACAAATCGCTGATAGTACCCTATGAACCCCAGGAATCTCCTTACATCCTGGACTGTGACTGGAGTTGGCCACTCATGCACTCCTTGAATCTTGTCTGGGTCTGGTGACACTCTGTGCTTAGATACAACATGCCACAAGTAGTGAACTTTTTCTTTGGGCAGGTGACACTTTGATGGCTTGATCTAGAGCCCATAGTCAGCTAGGTGGGTAAGAACAGTTTCTAGGTGCTGCAGGTGCTCAGAATAGGTTTTAGAGTAAATGATGATGTCATCCAAGTAGAGGAGGACCATGTCAAAATTATAACTCCCCAAGCAGTGTTCCACTAGTCACTGAAAGGTCCCCGGGGCATTCAAGTAAATTCATAGCAACCCATGGGGTCACAAACGCAGACTTCTCCCTGTCCTCTGGTGCAAGAGGAACTTGCCAGTAGCCACTAGCCAAGTCTAGGGTTGAAAATAGGGATGCTGATTTCAATGCTACCAGGGAATCCTCTATCCGTGGTAATCGGTAAGCATCCTTGTGCATCACTTGGTTCAGCTTCCGAAAGTCAACACAGAAGTGAATTTGCCCATCCTTTTTCTTGACCAGTACTATTGGAGCAGCCCATGGATTGTGACTCTCGGTGATAACATTGGTATCCTTCATCTCCTAGAGCATGGTTTTCGCTGGTTGGTACAGTGCAGGTGGAATAGGGCGGAATCGTTCTCTGATGGGTGGGTGCTGTCCTGTGACTATGCAGTGCTGCATGTTCTTGGTACACCCAAAGTCAAGGGAGTGCTTAGAAAAGACTCTCTAGTCTCTCTAGCATCAACAGCAACCCCTATTTGTCTTCTTTAGGGGTTTCTTTGGTATCCAAGTCAATTTCCTCTAGCCAGCCCTTGGTATCTGCTCCTTCAGGGCCTACAGCTCCATTTAGTTGAAAGACATTCTCTCCATGGTCTGCTGAGGGCTCAATTATGTCCTCCTTTTGGATCTTTAGCATTCTGGCCACAGGCTGATTCCAGTATAGCTTAACAGGAGTTGTGCTATAGTTTAAGATGCAGATGGGGACCTGCCCCTTAGTAGCTGTTGTATGACTCCGTGCCACAATCACTGGCTTCTCCCCATGGCACTGAGTGGTTCAACTATAGCCAAATAGTCCTTGTCTTGCAGTCCCACCTTGGCTTTGCGCAGCAGTATGGTCTCTGTACCTGGGTCCAGTTTGACTGGCTGGACATCAAGAATCCGGATCTTCCCAATTTCTCCCTCAGCATTGGCGAACCACTGGTGACACTGCAATATATTGATTGTGTGCTGCCAGGCCTTCTTGCTGGCTTTTGGGAGCTGTGCTGCTTGCTTACAGAGGGCATCCAGCAATTCCTCATGACAGTTGTCCAGTACATTCATTCCCAAGATCACTGGAGGGAGGTTGTCATCATCAGTGTTGCTAATGATGACCCCTTGTTGTGGGCAAACCTTATCTCCCAGCTGAATGTCCATTTACAGGTAGCCCAAGTAATTGATACTCATTCTGTTGCCTGCAGTCAGGTTGAGCCAAGTCTTTGGAGGGCATCGTAGTTGGTATTGGGTCCAGTGCTTGAGGAAATGGCAGCCTTGAAGAGTGGTGACTTGGGAGCCGGTGTCCAGAAGTGCTGTAAAGGTGATACCATTGAGTTTGATGGGAACAGTCGGGCACCTCCCTACGTACTTTGACCATTCCAGGTTTGGGTTTGGACCTAGGAGCTTTCTTCCTTAGAGTTGGTCCACTGCCTCGGGGACACCCTGTTTAATGACACAGCAACCTCTCCTTCCTGGATACACTGTCATTCCACATGGCCACTGATGCCATAGCGCCTGCAGATAGGTCGCTCATGATCATAGAACCGGTCAGTGGGTCACCGGCCCATACTCCTTTGGTCTGGTCTTGCTGGGCATCAGGGATGGCCCATAGAATACCCTAGACCCCAGCTGCCCTGGAGGTCTTGTACGACTCAGCAAACTTCTGTTAGTCTTTGCGACATGGCTTCCAGCTGGTGGGACATCTCTCTGGTACTGTCTCTGGCCTGGTCATTAGGCCAGTCCTGGGCTTCAGTGACCTGATGGTACACTTTTTCTCTATCTCCTCTGGGGCAGGAGTCATGTTCTATCCGATCCAGTAGATACTCCTTTTTCTGGCTGAAATCCTTCTCTGCCCTCCATCTGGTGAAGGCATTGAAAGACGAGCAGGGTTCAGACATTGGACCCCCAGTGGCTATGGCTCTGGTGACACCAGCCATCTGCTGGAAGGCCACCATCTCTTTCTCAAGTCGTCCAAAGCCTAGAACTTCTATGGCTTCCTCTTTGAAGTTTACAAACTTTGCCTCTGGGTTTTGGTGGTGCAACATCCTTAGCTTCTGACGTACAGGCTTTTCCTAGGCCCCCTCAATGAACCACTCTATCAATTCCTGGTCTGGGTCATGGTCTTCACTCGGGTCTCATTTTTTCAGGGCCTGGTGTGCCTCTTGCAGGCTCAAGGCAAAGTCCTGCAGTGTCTCCTGGGGGCTCTATGTGTGAGAGAAGAACTTTATTTTGAAGTCTGAGACACTCCGCTTGTCAAAGATGTCAATTAGCCAGGTCAGGATCTGTTCAGCAGTGTTCTTTTGTCCATCCGACCAGCTTTCAGTTTCCTGCTTGGCAGCACCTCCAAGCAGCCCAGTCAGGATTTCCACTGTCTGTTGCTCTGGCACTTGGTAGAGATGGAACATAGCCTGCAGCTTGGCACAGAAGTCAACAAGGCTGCAGGTGTCTGAACTTCGGTCCCCTGTTTACCTTGGTAGCCATGGTGTCCCAAAGTAATAAGGCATCATTATTGGGGGTGGTTGGACTGCAGATGAGGATGATGCTGTGGCTCCTTCAGTATCTGAAGGCATCTTGGGTTAGAGTTGCTCCAGCTCTGGGATCCTTGTTGACTCTGATCCTGTCGACTTTGTCAAGTTTTTAGTGGTGGATGAGCTGTGGTGGTTCGTACCCCTATAGTTTAAGGTGATGCCAGATAAATCTGGAAGGAGAGGCTGGAGGCGTACTCTAGAGCCAAGATGCAAGATTTATTAGCAACAATTGGAACACACAGAAAAGACTTAGCATTCACTAACACTATACACATGAGAAGGAGTGAATAAAGTTACCAGGACCACAAACTGGCTACACTAATGTCCTACAAAAGACCAGGTTATTCAAGTCTTAAAGGTGTAGCAATCTGATGCACCAAGCTTGGGTTTCTAGTATTTTGGTCGTCTGACTGCTGAGGGTGAACCTAAGGAAGCGCTTCCTACACAGGCCATAAAATGGGGCATCCCCCAGTGAACCAAAAACCAAGTAAAACACTGTAGGCCTCCTGGCCTTGGGAAGAAGGTGACTCCTGGCATCGCTAAGGCAACATCGAAAGGGAAGTGCCTGGTTGAGGATGGGTGTTGATGCCAGGTTGTAGGGGAAGAGAACACTCATCTGGGGATGTCAGCTGTGGTGACCTCAGGCAGGTGATCTCCAGCTGAGAAAAGGATGCTGGGTGTGATTATGCACTGGATGACCTCTGGACAGGTTCCCGGAACCCTTACTACCTCACACCTGCAGCTTCAGAATCCAACAGTCTTCACTGTGACCTCTTGATGCATCACTGAAACACGAGCCACCTATGAGCAGTACAATCAAGAGTGTGGAGACCCTTGGTGTGGCCTCTTGCATGGGCCACCAGTACTTATGCCACCTCAGGGAATGGGGCACAGAGCCTGGCAATCCTAGGCAAGGCCTTTGTATAGGTCACCGGTACTATTGCCACCTTGGGACAATGTCTATGTGGAAGAATGGGCAATGTGACTCCCTGTTCAGCGGATGACTTAAGTCCCTCAAGCTAGAGCCAGGGTGCCCCTAACCTGACTCACTTTGGTAGGCCCTAGCTACCAGCTGGCTACCACTTACGACCCGCAACTCAAAACTGGGGCATCGTGGTGAACACTTGGAGCTAGTGGAGGTTGTTGGAAGTGGGTGCAGGTGATACTGGTCTTTCCGGGGACCCTACCTGGGTTGAAGAAGAAGACCGGAAGAATTCTAGAGGAGGTGTGAGGTGTGAGGTTTGTGCAGGATCCTGAAACAGAACAAAAATTAAAAACCTGAAAGGCAATTCCCACTTTCTTGTATGACTGAGAGCCCGACCATTTGGGATGGGGTGGCCCCAAATATCTTCAGAGGAAGTAGCACTAGGCAAGTGCAGCAATCAATGCCCTCAGGGCAGTGCAGTCACACAGAACAATTGAGAAAATAAGGCAGTGCAGTCACTTAAACTCTTCAGTTGAATATAGCAGTTCAGTCACAGCAAGCAGTTTAACAATTTTAAACAGTTTGATTGAATAAAGCAGTTCAAACACAGCAAGCAGTGGGTCCAGGCAACCATACCTCTTAACTTCCCTCATCACAAGGCAGGGACAAATGACCAAAATCAGGGACACATCAGATAAAACAGTAATATTATTCCCAGAAGCTGTATACAACATGTTTATTAGTGTGAATAGCATTTTCTTAATGAGAACTAGACTGTAACATCAATGGCTGGCATTATTCTGTGATCCCAATCCCCTTTGTTAATATGGATCAGCTCAGGGTGTCTTCTGAATATGGAGGCCAGGGTACCTAGTCTCTTTGTCCCAGCTATGGGCTGCCACACCCTTCAACTACATGGACAAAGGACTAAGTTTTTCCCATTACTAGGGCTTAGATTACCCTAGAGAAGAATTCACTAAGGCTCTGCCAGGCCTTTTATAATTAGCTTTTTACAGCTAAACAATTGGAAATTTAGCCTGAACATTTCCCTTTTTACCAATAATACTTTGAGCTGGCTTTACCTAGCAATTCTGTTACTCTTGGCTGAGAGGGACTGCCCAAGTCTCTCTATTTGGAGCACAGGCTGCCTAGAATAAATTAATCTAGCAGAGATTTTTCAAGAGAGGAGTTCACACACACCTTTAATCTTGGTCCAACAATTATTTGGTTTGAACCCTTCTAGCTTCTGCCTTCTTAGTTCTCATTTCTCTCTCTCTCTCTCTCTCTCTCTCCCTCTCCCTCTCTATACAATTGGACAAGGTAGCAGCTTTCCCCCACCCGGGGGGGGGGTACAATGGAAGCAATTTAACAATTCTAAACAATAATTGCACAGTGCAACAATACAATTGCCAAACAAACAATCCTTCCCCTGGCTGGAGCAGGTCTAGCTAGGACTAATTATTAAAGGAAATGCTGGCCAACAAGCCTACTCACCCCTGGAGTTCAACAATGATTTCTGTACTCTGGGGAATGCACAACCACAAAGGAGTGATACGGCCTCTTCTCCTGGAGACTGCTGCATGAAAGGTTCACTGGGTCTGTTTCCCGGCCAAATGAACTGACTCGATGCATTGGGGGACCCAACTAGACAGCAGATTTCTGCAAAAACTGACTGAGGCTGGTACTGTGGATCTTCTTGAGGGAGTTACACTGAAGGGACCCACGGGATTCATTTCAACCTCCTAACAGGGAAGTCGACATCCCTTGCATTGCTGTCCTTCACTCTCCCGGGTCAAACTCTTTTGCTCTTCTCCTCTCCTCTCCAACCTGTGCAGAGCCTTCTCTAGGCTGGGTGGTCCTGGCTACCTGCCAGGGGATTGTCTCCTTCATCCAGAGGTCAGCCTCCTGAAGCTGGGTCAGTAGCTTAAAAAAAAGTCTCCACATTTGAATCTACCCTGGCCACAGGGATTGGCTGAAAAGGCTCAGCCTGGCTTCCTTCTCCACTATGGGGCAGGAATATGGCCCAACTGGTTTGGCTTTGACTGGCTGGGTGTCAGTCTTGAGCAGGGGGAAGGTAGAACCAAGGAAGGGAGAAGAAAGAAAAAAAATGGTTTTCTTTTAAAACTCTGAATTTAGACTGCTAGGACTGTCTGCTGGAGTTGGGCATGTTCTGTGTTTCAGAGGGTCACTAAAGCTTTTCAGGGGTTTCCCATTAAGCTGCCAGAGTCCCCATAACTGTCTGATCCGTCATATCTCTGAGGAGCCCCTATTTTCTGTGGTGCCCCCAATTTCCCTGGGGCACTACATTGGTGTCATCTGCAAACAGACAAATGTTTCCTTCTAGCTCTTCCACAATGTCTGTAATAAAGGCATTGAACAGGACTTGTCCCATGACTGATCCCTGAGGTACTCCACGGGTCATCCCCTCTCTCTGGATTGGATTCCATTGCCACTACCCTCTGCCTCTTGTCCATCAGCTAGTTTCTAACCCAGTTTATTAGCTTGTGCTCTGTGGACAGACTACCCATCTTGTTAATTAGCCTTCTATGTTGGACAGTGTAGAAGGCTTTGCTGAAATCAAGGTAGGTGATGTCCACTGCCCTACCCTGATTTACTTCCTTAATGAGGTATTAGGGTTTCCAACCCTAATGCCCACCCCCACCCTGCAGAGGCTGACAGGCATTGGGGGTGTGCCTTTGGGTTGTCGGCCATAATGCTCAAGCCATTCCACACCAGCCCCACCCTGCAGACACTTACAGGTGTGGTGGTGTGCCTTGGGGTCTCCGGCCCTAACACTCACCCCATTCCATAAGGAAATAATCTGAGATGGATGCAGTACAGGAGAATGGGGTGAACGTTAGGGCCAAAGACCCCAAGGCACACCCCTGATGCCTGTTAGTCTCTGAAGGGTGGGGGTGGGGCATTATGATTGGAAACCCTATCACCCCAGATGTTTGTTGGCATTTTCACTCCAAATTTTCAACATGGGCTTTTTGGGACCCCACCTCATGAACAGTGGCACTATTATTTCATTCTTCAATCCTGAAAGGTGATTTCACACAGCAACTGTGCCATTCTGCACCACAGGTATGAAAACACATTTTGGGCAGTAAGTGAAAAATTACAGCTGTACTGTTCTTGAGGTGGTGTGGAAAAATGGCAATGCTGAAAAATTGGAGTGAAAGTATTGAAAATTACCAGAGTTATACATGTGTGCAAGAAAATGTAAATGAACCTGCATAACATGGCCATTTTTAAGAATTTTTCCACCAAATTTTCAACATGGGCTTTTTGGTACCCCACTTCATGAACACTGGCACTGTTGTTTCCTTAATAGGTCCTGAAGGGTGATTTTGCACAGTGACTGCACTTTTCTGCACCAGAGGTGAGAAAACACATTTTGGGAAGGATATGAAAAATGACAGCTGTATTGTTCATGAGGTGATGTAATAAAATGTGTATGTTGAAAATTTGGAGTGAAAATATTAAAAATAGGCAAAGTTATGCACCGGTGTAGAAACTGCACATGGCATGCTCATACCTCATCCATTTTTTGGAAATGGTTCACCCAATTTTCCTCATGGACTTTTGGACCCCACCTCATAAACACTGGCACTGTTGTTTTGTTAATTGGACCTAAAGAGTGATTCAACACAGTGACCACAAAATCACCTTTTGGGACCAAGTAATGAAATGACATTGTCAGTGTCCATGAGGTTGGGTCCCAAGAACCCCATGGTGAAAATTTGGGGAACAAATTCCTTAAAATGGCTGAGATATCAACATAAGTGCAAAATGCCTTTGACAGTCATTATATGGTACTTACCTTGATTCTTCAGTTTGTGGTTCAGCTTTGAAAAGTGCGGACATGTCCCAGTCCACAGATGATGACACTCGCCAACTTCTGGAAGTAAGTATGGGGTAAGGGGGGAGTGCAGGGATGTGGATGTGCAGAGGAGGGAGGGTCGGGATGGAGGAGGATGATGGGAAGACGATGAAGGACTGTTTTCTTTTTCAGGTAAAAAGACATTGGGGGACCATTTTCTTTTTTACAGGTACATTTCTAAATGATTTTTGGGGACACTGGGAGTGGACTCCCCAGTGTCCTGGACAATTGGGAGTGGGGTATGGATATAGGGACAATGGGAGTGGGCGCCCCAGTGTCCCAGACTATTGGGTAGGTACAGTTATGTGGACACTGGGAGTGGACTCCCCAGTGTCCCAGACTTTTGGAGGGTACAGATATGGGGACACTGGGAGTGGGCTCCCTAGTGTTCTGGATGGTAAGGGGGTTGGATGAAATAACTGGGACACTGGGAGTGGACTCTCTATTGTCCCTCAGTGGTGGCATGGGGGTTTGTTTTTCCAACACAGGGATTGGGCATTCCAATGTTGGCTTTAAGAGAAAGCTGCACCATGGATAATGTTGAAGCCTTTGGGGGGCAGAGGAGCGAGAGCCAGGAGAGAAATCTGCACCACGGCTAATGTGGAAACCTTTGGGGAGGGGTCAGAGGCATGAGGAGTGGGAGAGAAAGCCACATCATAGCCAATGTTAAAGACTTTGGGGACTAGAAGAAAGATCGGCCATCAATAATGAATAAATTGATCTTGCAATTGGCAGGTTTGAGTGTGAGTGAGAGCCTGACAGTGCCACTGAAGGAGTCTGGAATACAAAGAGGAAGAATTGGTGCTGAAATAGAGCTCTGCCTTTCTGATTACCCACACCTTGAATTCGAGGTCCCAGAGGAGAAGAGAACTGCATCTTCATCTTGGTGAGACTACTGCCAGTGCTAGCCTGCAAGTAGTGAAGATTGGAGCATGTTTCAAAATAAGCACTGAGTCTACCCTGTGTTTCCTACACCTGCTCTAAGGCAGCATCGGTGAGCCAGAGATCAGTATGACTGTATAAGTCATGCTGTGTGGATTAAAAGGTGTAATTGTAGCCTGTTGTGTTCCTTTGTAGATGGACATCGAACCGCCCTTATGAAGACATCATCAGCTAATATGGAACCCTGTCTCTCAGATGATTGTCTGTGGAAACCATGAACCTGATATCACACCTGATCATAATCAGGGTACAGGAGTCCTAACTGATGTCTGCTATGGCCTGACAAGGGTGAAGGGAGAAGTCTGTCTAATCAGCATTTGGAGCATATACATTTACCACCACTACTCTTACACCTAAGTGACTGACCACTTCCATAACCCACCTCCCCAGAGAATCCATTTGCACTTTAAAATCATGACCCCCTTGCCTGAGAGGAGGGAATCCAGAGGGAGTCCCGAGTGGATAACTGTGCTGGGACCCATAATAACCCAGTCTATGGCACTCTGTAAATTCGATGAGGTGAGATGACATGTTGGAGTAATGGGATACATCATAAAGTAGCAGCCAGGGCCATATCCCAAATCCCCATGTAATTTGCTCCCCCCATGATCCACCATCGTGTGAGTCAGTAGTAGTGTGGGAAGGGCTGCATGCCCCTTCCCGCTCTGTAATGGCAGGGAAAAGGTGGGAGGGATGAACCTACATGGCATCTCCCGAGCAACAGAGTAAACCTAGGAGGGAACCCAGCCATTATCGCTGGCCTGTAAGTCAAGATGAGTGCTGTACAGAAAGTGTGTGGGAGAAATCCCTAGGCATCTTCACCCACCACCCCAAAAGCTTAATGAGCAATTAATTGAATTTAAATGTTTATAAGGTGTGAACCAAGATAAAATTGACATTCTGTTTTAAGTATATATATTTTCTAACATATATAGAATGGTTTCCTACAATACAGTACAAGAAAGAAGATTTTCCTATAATTAACTATAGAAACTTAAGCCTCCTAGCAAGAAATAAGCCTGGTACACAGGAGGCTTAAATAAAAGTCTCTAAATAAGATCAGTAGAATGTAAGACATGTTTTGTGCAACAGACTTAAATTTGTTAAGCCTGCCTTGCTTTTGTAAGACTAAAAACCTGTCTTAAACATGGACTTAACTATTTTGTGCAACTGGCTGCTGGACTGTCTCTCTAGTGTCATAGTGCCTCCCCTGTCTTGAGCTGGGCTTGAATCTGAATCTAGTCAGGAGTGGACGGAGTGATTTTTGCACTATTAAATACTGTGACTGTATGACAAGCAGCAACAAGTGCAACCTAGCAGCAGAGGGGAAGGCTTACTGGTTACTCAGCCAGGTATGTGAAAATTTGTACTGTTTTGGTTTTTGGGCTTCTCCATTTTTAGAATCATGATTCTGATTGAAGTTTACAGTGGGTGTATTATGTAATATTCAGATCTGCAAGAAGTACACATTCAGACGCCTAGAGATTTTAACTTGCTCTTTATGTGTTTTGACCAAGGTATGGTCACATTCACAATTTGACATAGGGTAGGTAAGTATATGTACTAGCTATCTCTGACATTCAGAGAGCTACTACATATTCCTACTATATGTCAAACTGTGAATGTGACCTTATCTTGGGCAAAACACTTAAAAAGCAAGTTAAAATCTCTAGGCATCTGAGTGTGTATTTCTTGCTGATCTGAATATAATATATTCGAAGTTTGAGCACTGAATTCGAGACTTGGCAACAAGGAGATCAGACACAGTTCTCAGGTTCATTCCCTTCAGCTCAAGGTCTGAACGGTAGGGTCTGATCCTGAGAACTGTCTGATCTCCTCCTTGTTGCCAAGTCTTGAATTCAGAGCTCAAACTTGTGGCTCTCGGACTGGTTAATTTTTTTTTATATGAAACCAGAATTAGATTTATTGTAAGTGTATGCGGGTTCACAAAGCCATGTGCTGTTCATGCTGCCAGCCTGCCACAGGCTTCTAAGTTCATCATTTGGAGACATTTGGAGTCGTCATCCAGTCCTGCATAGGGACAAAAGGGAATAGAGGCATTGTGGGGGTGCTGGCAACAAACGGGGAGGTGAAACAGAGAAGGGGAAAATAGGAATAGTATAATGGTCGATCTCTGCTTAATGGTTTCTCTGCCTGTGATGATTCTGATAAAAGGTTACTGTCTGAAAATGTTATTGGATGGATGGATACGAGAGATTAGCCTTTGCTAAAATGCTACCCACCAAGTTGGGAATTTGGGGTTATTTTTCAGTTTTGCATTTTTTCATTATTTGCTTTGTCTGCATGAAAAATCTGAATCCTGTTTTTATTTTGCTTCTGTTATGATCAGGCAGTGTGTGTATCATGTTATGTTCAGAATCAGATCTGCAAGAAATACACACACTCGGATGCCTAAAGATTTTAACTTGCTCTTTAAGTTTTTTGCCCAAGGTATGGTCACATTCACAATTTGACATAGGGTAGGAATATGTACTAGTTCTCTCTGAAGTTCAGAGAGCTACTACATATTCCTACTGTATGTCAAATTGTGAATGTGACCTTACCTTGGGCAAAACACTTACATAGCAAGTTAAAATCTCTAGGCATCCAAGTGTGTATTTCTTGCTGATCTGAATATAACATATTACAAGTCTGAGCACTGAATTCGAGACTTGGCAACAATGGAGATCACACAGTTAGACCCTGCAGTTCAAGGTCTGAACCTGAGAACTGTCTGATCTCCTCGTTGTTGCCAAGTCTTTAATTCACTGCTCAAACCTGTGACTCTCGGACTGGTTAATTTTTTAAATATGAAACCAGAATTAGATTTATTGTAAGTGTGTGTGGGTTCACAAAGCCATGTTCTGCTCATGCTGCCAGTCTGCCACAGGCTTCTAAGTTTGTCATTTGGAGACACTTGGAGTCCAAAATAGTTATTTTAGTCTGACAGCTGTTGGTGGTATGGCTAGTGGTGTGGTAGCATGGTTAGTGGTGTGTGGATGGACCTCTGTGGGACTGGCTACCTTGATGTGGTACAGAGGCTTGTCACAATGCAATATTGTAACCAAAAGCCAGTCTGTTAGTCTGTCAACTGTTTGTGATGGCGTGGCTACTATTGTGGTGGCATGTCTAGTGGTGTGTGATTGGGTGAAAACATTTCAAAAAATGACTGCGTTACGAGTGTGCATTGCACAGTTTCAATGTACACTTGTAACTTTGCCACTTTTTCATATTTTCACTCCAGATTTTCAACATTACCATTTCTTCACACCTCCTCATCAACAGTACACATGTCATTTTTCGCATCCTGCCCGAAATGTGTTTTCGCACCTGTGGTGCCGAATGGCACACTTGCTGTATGAAATCAATTTTTGGCATTGAATAATGAAATGATACTGCCACTGTTCATGAGGTGGGCTCCCAAAAAGCCCATGTTGAAAATTTGGAGCAAAAATATCAACAAACACCTGGGGTGTTAGGGTTTCCAACCATAATGCCCACCCTGTACAGACTGACAGGCATCGAGGGTGTGACATGGGGTCATCGGCTGTAATGCTCAACCCATTCCACTCCCACCCCCACCTTGCAGCCACTGACAGGCATCGAGGTGTGCCTTGGGGTCTTCGGCACTAACATTCATTCCATTCTTTTATACTGCACCCATCTCAGCTTATTTCCTTTTGAAACGGGGTGAGGGTAAGGGCCGAAGACCTCAGCACACTGCGACACCTGTCAGTGTCTGCAGGGTGGGGTGAGGTGGAATGCCATGAGTGTTAAGGGCAATGACCCAAAGGCACACCCCCAACACCTGTCAGTCTCTGCAGAGTGGGGGTGGGGCTTGGTATTACTTTAATACTTCTCAGCCATTCGTATTATGCAACTCTCTAACTCCTGCACTACCAATGCCAATACCAGCAAGCAAACATTTGGCATTGACAAATGCTTGTTTTGTGTACTTGGATATTTAATATATGCAGGTTGGTAGGCCTTTCAGGTAGCAGGTCATACAGTGTATGCAACAGTTTTATTTTTAGTAAAAGTTTAGAGAAATGGGTGACTTTTGGGAATACCTAGGCTTGCCTTAGAGTCTAGGGATTAGCATGCTTACCTGCCATGTGGGGAACCCAGTTTTGTGTCTTGAGCCTGAGTTCCCAGTTGGGCTAGCAGAAAGCCAAAAACAGTCTCAGAATTCCTGTTACTGAATGCCACACTGTAGCTTTGGGTCTAAAACATCAAATGGATTCCTCTAGAGAGGGCATGTGGAATCATCCACTATGTGATCCTGGTAGTCCAAAGCCCAAAGCCACTTGCATACTGTGTGACCTTGAGCAAGTCACTTAACTTCCTTGTGCTCTCAGGTCACACCTGTAAACAAGCTTTCAGCTTAGTGTGCCTCTCCTGGTTAAAAAATAAAATAGAAACAAAATGTGGAGTCATGCTGAGAGAGCCCCTTCTCCTCACACATGCTGACACTTAGCAAGGCACTGACACCGGATGCAAAGGCCTGTTGTCCAGCCTTAAGCTGATATCTTACACTGAAGTTCTGGGTGTGGGGGACGGGGGAAACCTGGTGGCCAGATGCAGTATGCTCAATCCGGCATCCTCACTATTACCTTAGTGCGGACTCAACACCAGGGGTAAACCTGTGGGTTGAGAGTCCCAACAATTGTGGCTCCCCCTGATACAGCAACACATTTTGAGGGAGCATAAGGTGGGACCCACAAGAGAGGAAGAAGCATGTAAGGGGGCAAACAGGAAAACTAAATATGTTGAGCATGCTTCATAGGCTATAAAACATTTGGCGTGGTGTAATACTACAGACTGTTGCTAGCCCTTAACTTTGTGGTGTTTTACTGTCAAAAACTGCTGAACTGTGCAATTTGTTTTCTGTTCATGTTTAACCACAAGTCGCATCACAGAGCATAGCAGAGCAAATCAGCAGTATTAGAGCCACTTAGAATGTAGGATAAGATGAAGAATAAATTAATCAGCCAACACTCTTGGGGAAATGACTATTAATCTCTAATTCTTCATCTCTAAAAAAAATCAATAATTATTATATTTATTGATATAATATCTGTCATTATTCTCAGTATCATTCCCTGGTGGCAGGGAATAGCTTAGAGAGTTATTTGCAAGCATATATGCAGTGGTTTGCAGGCAAACTATCCCATTCTCTAAAGTCTACATTATATGTTAGAGTAGAGAACACTATGATAGTGTGTTTAAATAAAGAGGGAACAATGCTTAAGTCCATTCAAATATGAAGAATTAGTATTGGTGCTTATGCCTCAAATTAGAGATTTGGTAAACCATTTAAGGTTCGAGTTTGTATTTGTTTGACATTACCTCCCAAAAAGGTTTTAAACAGTTATTTTTTGCAAACAAAAGATTGTTTGACTTTCATGTACCAGGCTGTCTCCCCCATTTGGCCAGGCTACGTCCCATTCCAAAAACTGTGGGTCCTAGAGAAGCTCTCCAAGCTGCACTGGACCCAAGAGTGCCAAGCCCCATTCTGGCAGACATAGAGTATTTCTCACTGCCACAGTTTTCTTTCTGTCCTTCCCACCGCCTGCATCCCCGGCTGTGCCAGACAGTGCTGACATGGCAGACAGTTCACCGATGGGGAGGGTAAACTCTCCTTGGCCTACTGTAGGGACTCCTGTATCAATTGAATGAAGTGTCCCCCTTCCCTGTAAACACAGATGAAGAAGGCTCATTCCTGAACTTGGGTGACCTGTACAGAAGTGCAACACCTGAGGCCATCAGGGTGCCCCCCCCCCAACAAAAGGTGTTGTTAAGGAATTGTTAAACAATATTGTCCTTGAGGTCCATACCTCCAATTTGGCAAGTAGCAGCAAACTCCACTGACCACATTTTTTTTGCAGCTACTTTTATTTTTCTCCCCATGCACTGTCGTCTCACCTCTCCGATCCCCCAGCCCCATCCACTATTCGCAGCTTTCCTCTCAGTGTGTCCCCATGGCTATGCCCCCCATGGCAGGGTGGCGGGACCCCCTCCACCATCTCTCATGAATCCAGAACTGAGGGTTACTGCCCATCACGAAGGTGGTGCCTGTGGGGATTGGATCATTCTGCCCGCCAGTGCCTTCAGTATTTCCTCCATTTTATCCCCGAGATGCAGCGTGCAATGATGACAAGGAGTGAGCTCTCACACTACCGCTCATGCTCCTTCAAGTGTCTGCTACATCTAATTCCCTTCTTGAGCCTCAGTGCGCTAGACCCCAGCCTCCGTTAGGGGCCAGTCATACACTGAGAGCTGGTGTCCCCCCTACCCTGGAGAAGGAGAGCAGTTCATAGACGCTCAATCCTTCTCTTCCCCTGCCAACCCCAATGGCCCGTGCTCATTCCCGAACACGAGTTGCCAGCGTGGTGCGAGGTAAGGTGTCCAGCGCCTCAGCCCTCAGCACCACCGGGCCGGCCTACTGACCACATTTTAGTCCTCATGACTTTGTGCTCTGAGTACACCAAAGCAAAGCTGATGTACCCGTACGAGCCTGTAGCTAGCCCAGAAGATGCACAATGGCAGTCGGGGAGGTTTGATCTAAGTAGCTAGATAAAGTATGACTCTGACTTGGTTGGACACTTTTTATGTGGAGATATGATCTGCTAGTTTTGTATGTAATAATGCATGACAGGATGTGTCATTATGGGTCAATAATTATACACCTCTCGAGTGTATTGTTAGGCAGGAGGCACTTGAGACAAGTACTTTTAAACACAAAAGAGACAAGTGTGATTATTGATCATAATCATACACCCTGAAGTATTTCACTGCACTTATCAAATGTGTAAGAAAAATCCAACAAATCCAAAAATAAAGTAATAAAAAAGCAGTTTATTTTAATTGAAAAGTAATATTTTAATTAAAAAGTAGTCCCTAGACAAATGTGCTGACTCCTACACCCACCTGCAGCAGCCAGATGACACATTCACATCTCCTCAGGTTAGAGCTTGAGTGGAACAAGCTGGGGCATGAGAAACTGCTCAAAGAAGTCACCAGTTTCTAGGCTGCAACAACAGCAGCATAAACGTAAATGTGCTGTTGACTTTGGACCAGCAACAGCATGAGCACAAACTTGGCAGTGAGCTGCTGGATGAAAGTAAGATGCCTTTTGCATTTAAACATAACATCCACCTTGGGTGTTAAGTTTAAAAAAAAAGTGCTGTAATTTCATTTTATTTATTTAGTTTTTGTTGACCGGGTAAGTGCACTAGACAAATCCTGCCTATTTTCAGGCACGACCCAGGGGAAGGGGATACAGATGAATGCCAACTGACCATGAACCAGATTAAACTGTTGGTGGTATTTTTAGTGAATGAGGGAAATCTGGCCAGGACACTGGGGAAATTTCCCTACTCTTTTTTCGATAAGTGCCATGGGATCTTTAACATCCACCTGAACTACCACCAATCCAAGCAGATGGGACCTCAGTTTAATGTCTCATCTGAAAGACGGCACCTCAGAAGTACAGCACCCCTCTCATGCTGCATTACAGTGTCAGTACTGAGATATTAACCCAAGTGCCAGATGTGGGAACTGAACCCACAGCCCTCCGATCTCCCGGCCTCAGAGGCGAGTGTGCTACCTACTGAGCCACTGACACTGCAATTTTTGGACCAGAGGGGAGTACAATATGAATATTTTAGGAGGTATTCATGTGAGTCGGTTGGATTTGTGGCTGGTACTACAACCCATGTTGTTATAGGTTGATAATTACACTGGTTGGACTGCTTCTCAGCCAATCAGATGACTAGATTTTTCTTCCACATTTTATAATAGTTGTGAATGGCCAGACCTTAACCCAAAAGATTCAAACCATTCGCCTGCTGACCATGTCTAATCTGCATAAGCCAAGGCCCCACTGACTGAGGTTAGCATTTGAGATATCTTCTAATGCTGAATACCTATTCTAGGCCCCGTACTGTAGTGTGATTTTCTTACCTTTTTTATTTACTCATGTAGGGTGCAGTTCTGAAAGACAGGAGTAATTCCATTTCACAGCATGTAAATGCCAGTTTATTTTCCAATGAAATCATGCATTCCATAATCTGCTAATTGCTTAAAAAGTTAAGGGTGTCGTGTGAGGACAGGCACATGCATACTACAGTATACAAATGTGCATCTGCTTCTCCAGATGTTTGCCACTCCCTCTTGTCCCCACCACACACAATTAAATTCTAGTCATTACACAGTTCTGAGTCACATAAACCAATCCAATGAGTATAGCACTATGAACGGATATGCATGTGTACTGACCACATGGTTGTAAGAGACCCAGCAGAGCAGCAAAGACTGAGAGAATGCTGGGGACTTGAAGACCATTTACAGTGGAGAAAGCCTGACAGGAAAGAGTTAACTAGATAATGTTGTTCCTGTTACATGTAGAGTCACCACTTGGAGGAGCTAATGTAACTTGCTTTGTATACTCTGACTGATTAGGTAGCTTTCCAAATGTTTCAACAGATCTCACTGAAAAGGAGCTGACTTTGTATGTTCTCCTTAGTTCTGTGTTAAAGAAAGTAACACATTTGTTTCAGTAAACTCTGCCTCCAGTCTCTTTAATTGATGCTTGTGACATGGTGTCAGACTTGAACTGTGACTGAATCTCTTAGATCAGACTGCTGAAGACGGCAAAATTTCACCTTCCAGGGAGTTTTCAGTTTGATAGGCTGCTGGACTGGCCCAAGTGGAAACAGTACTTTACTTGATTTAGAATCACCACAAAGCTTACTACAGAATCACAGGCACTTCAGGTGAGCTCCTTGATTTACACCGTGGGCAACGACTGAAGCTGAAAATATTTACAAGACTTTCATTTCCCTGATGGAGAAGGGAGAAATGACTTTGATGTGGTGATGGAAAAGTTTGATGAACATTTTATTCCTAAATGGAAATTTAGGCACAATTTTGCAAGTTTCTGTCAGCGGACACAGAGACCAGGGGAGTCAGCAGAGGCATTCATTTGATCATTATATGAACTGTCAGAAAATTATTTTTTTAAAGCTGGAAATTAACAAATTCTGGATCAAACTGTTATATGTATCCTGGATAAAGAGTTATCTCAAAGGTTACAAATGATGCTGGACTTAACACTGCAGCAGGTAGTTCAGATGGTGCATCAGTCTGAGATAGTGAAGGTCTAGATAGTACAGCAAGAAGCCATTACAGGCCTAGGAGAGTCAGGAAAAAAAAGCAACAGCTAAGACAGTGGTTAAGCAGCAGGAAAAAACACTGCCCCAGAGTCCAGGAGGGTCCAAGAGAAAATGCTACTGATGCAGGTGAGACAGGAATGGAAATGATGAGATTGATCCAGCTAGGAATATCCAGTGCTGAAAGTGTAGGAAAAAGGGACACTGGAAAGGGAGTATGCCACAGCAAAATATATGTGAAGTTGTGGGAGCCAGTCCTGAAGAATCTGACTTTTTGGGCTTAGTGTCCTGCATCCAAGACAGTTGTGACCTGGCCATTTGTGGCAAGAACGTTGCCTTTAAAATTGATTCAGGGGCCGAAACAACAATAATTTCTGAGAAGACCTACAAAAGATTCAACCAATACCCTCAGCTCCTGAAAGATGGAGTCCTGTTGGAACAGTTCAGGAGGTCAGATAGACTGTATAAGCCAGTTCATCTCTAACACTACCTACAAAGCTAAGAACTACTCTTCAGTTTTTGTAATGAAGGGGTGCAGGCAAATGCAGTGGAGAAAAGCAAGGCACAGTCAAAAGACCACAAGTAATGACTGCACCCATCAAGCATGCCACAGACAAAGAGGGCGCAATGGATTGTAATGGGCTGACGCAGGTGGCTCTGCCCCTGCACCCCCCTCAACCCCCTTCATTAATATAATCACCTCCACGCCTGGGCACACTGGGGAGTGGTAGGCAGAGTGAGGTCTGCACCACACACACAGGGGAACATAGGGGAGTGGAAGGCAAAGTGACACCCTCACCACACAATGCTCACAAGTCCCGTGTACCCACTTGAGGTGCGCCCACATTACGGTGTCCTTGTTCCCGCACCCTTGTTCTTTGCCCTTTTCACATATACCTTGCAGTCCAAACCTTCTGGGTCACAGTGTACCAATGAAGATGGGTCTTGTAAAACATTTGGCAGAACTTACTATTTCACCTAGGGAAGTAGACCTTTTGTGTGTGGATTTGTTAAAAATTGTGTTGAAAGATGGAGCCATACCTTACATAGCTAGTACAGCCCATAGAGTTCCAGTCCCTTTGCTCCCAAAAGTTCAAGAGGACTTGAGAAGGATGGATGATAATGAAAAGATTGAGAAAATAACTGGTCTTACAGAATGGTGCAGTGCAGTGGTACCAGTTCTTAAAAAGAGTGGTTGTAATCATGTATGTGTGGATCTGAAAAAATTGAATGAAGCAGTAGGAAAGGAGAGGTACATTCTATCAAACTCAGAGGATATCATCTCAAAGCTTTAGTGGCCAAAGTGTTTTCATTACTCGATGCTGCTAGCAGGTTTTGGCAAGTGCCATTATATCCAGATAGTTCAAAGCTAACTACATTTATAACACCATTGGAAGGTATCATTTTCATCCTCCTCCTTTTGGAATAACCAGTGCACTAGTGGAAGATAGCAGAGACTCTTTGAGGGTTGGAAGGAGTGGCCATTTACATGGACAATATACAGGTGTATTGAAAATCAAAGAGGAACATGTCTTGAGACTGAAAAAGTAATGAATGCACTTAAAGAATCAGGACTTAAATTGAAATGAAAAGTGTGTCTTAAGCCAACAGCAGCTATGATTCCTGGGACAACTTATTGATGAGTCCGGAGTGTACCCAGACCCTGAAAAGGTAAGAGACATTTAACCATTACTTGCTCCGAAGGATATTCCTGAACTAAAATGGGTACTGTGAATGATAAATTACGTGGGATGGTACATGGAAAATCTATCCACCATTGCTTAGCCTCTATTTGGATGGTACATGGCAGAGCTATGCACCATTGCTTAGCCTCCTGTTCAGTTACTGAAACCAGGTTCTGCTTTGATATGTAAAATAGCTTAGGATCAGGCTCCTAACAAGCCAAAAGGACTGAAAATGTCATCCTGGTGCTAGCTTTTATGATGCCACCAAACCTACTGCAGTTAGCAAAGATGCCAGCAGCTACAGAATTATGGGTGTCCAACTGTAACTGCATGACAAGGACTGGAGACCTGTGACACTTTGTTCTCAAACTCTTACTGAATCAGAAACCTCATATGTTCAAATAGAAAAAAATGTGTTCGGCTGAAGTTTGGACTTGAGAATGGTTCAGCTGATATTTTTGTGGTCTATGCACTTTTAGGCTGCTCACAGACCACAAAACCCTTTTCCCATTGATTAATAACGCAGATCTGGATAATGTTACTTGGAAGTGCCAGAGATTTCTGTTATGTTTAACGAGGTTTAAAGCATGTGCAGAATATGTACCCAGGAAATCGTTCATTCTATACAAAATATTTGACTTCTACATGGAGCATGTGCAACTTTCACAGAGCAATGGCCTGATCACATATGATCACTGCATAGTCATCCCCCCATCCATGAGACTGGAGATTCTCTGCCATACACACGGAGGTCATCATCAGATTAACAATAGCAGAGGGCAAGCTAAATCCTCTGTATAGTGGCCTGGAATTTGGACTGATATCAAAGCAAAAGTAGATTTCTGAGACTTGTGTCAGATCACCAGAACTACCCAAAGGAAAGAACCATTACTGGCAACAGAGATTCCTGAGGACCATGACAAAGAATTTCAGCATAGAAACAGAGAATTCTGCCGCAGGAAAAGGCAGCATGACCCACCCAGTACTCCCAGATTGTTCTTGTCTTGCTGGTCTCTGCCTACCCTAACTGGTCTCTGGCAGCCCTGTCTTACTTTCCTGCTTTGTTTACTAATATTCCTCTATGTCCATCTCATACATGCTTGAAGCCTCCTACTGTTTTCACCTCCACCACTTCTGCTAATAGTCTAATCCAGGTGTCTACTACTCTTTCAGTGAAGTAGTACTTCCTCACTTCCCTGTTAAACTCTCCACCCCCAGCTTCATTGCATGACCTCTGATCTTGGTGCTCTTTCTCATTTGAAAGATACACTCTTTCTGCATCTTGTTCACCCCCATGAGGTACTTATAAGTCCTATCATGTCTCCTCTTGCTATCCTCTCTTCCAGACTGTACATGTTGAAATCCCACAGTCTTTCTTCATAGGGCTTTTGATAACAACCCCTGCACCATTTAGTTGCCATCCTCTGGACTGTGTCCACTCTGTCTATGTCCTTTCTGAGGAGGGGCCTCCAGAACTGGGTACAATATCCCATGTGGGGTACCACAAGCAAGTGATACAGTGGCATCACCACCTCCCTCCTCCTACTGGAAATACCTCTCCCTGTGTATCCCAGCATTTCACTGGCCATACCCACTGTCCTGCAACTTTGAGGTAATCAGATATGATAAACCAAAGGTTCCCTTCCTACTGTGACTGTCAGTACCTCCAGTTCTATACTCAGCTCTTGGGTGCCTATGCCCTAAATGCATGGCTTTGCACTTTTTGGCATTGGATCCCAAGAGCCATGCTCTTAACCAAGATTTCTGTGAAGCAAAAAGAGACATAAATACCTGATCATCTCAGATTATTTTTCAAGATTTTTGGCAATCATTCTCATGGCAGATATCACCAGTAAAGAGGCTGTAACAAAATTAAAAGCAGTTGTTGCTTGTTTTGGCATCCTGGAGGTAACTGTGATGAATAACGTACTACAGTGTGTGAGTGCTGAACTTTATCAGTTTGCAATGGACTATGGTTATAAACACATCACAACAGGCCCTCATTTCCCACAAGCCAATGGACAGGCAGAACATGCTGTACAGCTAGACAAGCACTTCATGCAGCAAAAGGATACTGCTTTAGCCCTGATGAACTATAAGTCACACCTTTTCCAGCAATTGGGGTGAACCCAGCCCAACTGTTCATGGGGAGACAGATTAGGACAACTTTACCCACATTGAAGGACAATCTAAATCCACAATGGCCTAATCTGAAAAAAGAGGAAGAGCTGGATCACAAGGCTAAAAGTTCTTGTGCTTTCTACTACAACAGATGCCATCATACTCATGATCTTTCCAAGATAAAACCTGGTGACTGTGTTTCACTTAAGTTAGATGGAAAGAAACTCTGGAAAGAGCCTGCAGCAGTGGGAGACAGTGGTGCCCCACAATCCTATCTAGTGTGCATAGAATAGGGTGAAACCTCATGAAGGAACAGGGACCACATACAATTGCTGCCCACCCCTGTAGTTGGATTAGCTGCAAACAATTCCAGAGCAAACAGTACCAATCCTGTAGATCACAGCAAAGATCCTTTGGATCCTGAACCAGATCAAGTGCCCACTCACAATGCCAAGGCAGAACACTGAGAACAGACTCATCCTAAAGACACGGATGCTGAGTCCAACACAGCAATCCAGCCAACTTCATCAAGTCAGGGACTAGAGGGTACTCATTGGAGTGTCACTGTGAAACCAGCAGAAGTGCTGGATTCAAAAAACTTTGATATGAAAGACTGTGTTGGAAAGAAGGGGGAAATAAAAGAATGTGGTTTTCATAGTAACATTTAAACATTGGTAATATAGCTACATAAACATGTAAAGTCATAGGTACAGAATAATTAAGTGTTTAGTATCATTTGTTAATAATGAAAAAAATATAAAAAAGGGTCAATGTCTGGAAAGTGTTAACTAGATGGTGGTGTTGTTCCTGTTATATGTAAAGTCATCTCTTGGAGGAGCTAAAGTAACTTGCTATATGTAGTCTGACTGGGTAGCTTTCCAGAACTTTCTAGAGCGCTCTTTGAAAAGGAGCTGACTCTGTATGTTCTCTTTAGTTCTGTATTAAAGAAAGTAAAGGGATTTTTACAGTAAACTCTGCCTCCTGTCTTTTTAGTCATTGCTTATGGCAAAGCCACCATGTTTAGGGGAGAAAAAGTGCCCATCACTGCTAGCCCAAGTACTGTGTATCAACACAAAAATTGATGCTCTTGTACAAGGCATTGTTCATAACTGTCCTACCGTGGTTGGGTACTGTGCTAGGTACAGGGCAAAATAAAGCACTGAAAAGAGATATAGATTCCTACCAATGTAGGGACAACATTGTACAGGAGATAAGACTGCTCAAACACATGTAGTTAGACTTACATATGAAGAGGAAGAGGAAGAAGAAGAGGATGAAGAAGAAGGGGAAGAAGAAGGAGGAGAATTAGAAGAAGAAGAAAACAAAGAAGAAGATGAAGAAGAAAGGCTGCATGTGGGCACACACTGGAGGGGTGCCTGCAAAGTCCCAGAGTTTACACTGGTGAAGAAGTTCATGGTGGCCAGGATTTAATAGCTGGGCAATGAGGGCAAAGACAATATTAAGTCATCACCCTGAAAGGTAAAAAGGGATATGATGGCCTGCTGGTCACAAGACACGTCCCAGTCTACAGCCTCATGATGATCAGGTGCAGTGCAAGACTTATATGGGCTTCTACCATCACAAAAAGGAATCAGAAAAATGTCTATTTTAACATGTACAAGAAAGTGGAGAGGCCTGCAGTCGGGTTCTTAAGGTGCACTCCCAGGTGGAGCACTTCCAAAAAGAAACAAGCATTTGTCAATGCCGAATGTTGTCTCGTTGGCATTGGCATTAGTAGTGCAGGAGTTAGAGATGCATAATAAGAATGGCAGTGAAGTATAGAACTGACGCCTACCTCACCCCCACCCTGCAGAGACTGACAGGCGCTGGGGTGTGCCTTTGGGGCATCAGCTATAACACTCATGCCATTTTACCTCACCCTACCCTGTAGACACTGACAAGTGTTGTTGTGTGCTTTGGGGTCTTTGGGCCTTATACTTACCCCATTCCATAAGGAAATACACTGAGACAGGTGCAGTATAGGAGAATGGGCCTCACCCTACCCTGTAGACACTGACAAGTGTCGTGGTGTGCTTTGGGGTCTTTGGGCCTTATATTTACCCCATTCCATAAGAAAATATGCTGAGACAGGTGCAGTATAGGAGAATGGGGTGACCTTTAGAGCCGAACACTCCAAGGCACACCTCGATGCCTGTCACTGGCTGCAGGGTGGGGGTGGAATGGCGTGAACATTACAGCCAATGATCCCAAGTCACACCCCTGATGCCTGGCAGTCTCTACAGGGTTGGGTGTTACAGTTGGAAACCCTAACGTTGCAGGTGTTTGTTGGTATTTTCACTCCAAATTTTCAACATAGGCTTTTTGTGAACCCACCTCATGAAGAGCAGCATAATCAGTTTGTTAGCTGAAAGGTGGTTTTGCACAGTGGCTATGCCATTTGGCGACACAGGGATGAAAACATATTTTGGGCAGGATGTGGAAAATGACAACTGTATTGTTCATGAGGAGGCGTACAAAAATGGCAACGTTGAAAATCTGGAGTGAAAATATGAAAAATTGGTGAAGTCATGAGCATGCATAGAAACTGCTCAACACACGTCCGAAACCCAATTATTTTTGGGATTTCTTTAGCCACATTTTCAACATAGGCATTGTGGGACCTCCCCTCATGAACAGTAGCACTTTGATTTTGTTAATCTGTCCCAAAAGTTGATTTCCCACAGCGATCATGCCATTGTGTGGCACAGGTGCAGAAACACATTTTGGTCAGGCTGTGAAAAATGACAGCTGTACTGTTTATAAGGAGGTGTGAAAAAATGCCAGTGTTGGAAATCTGGCAGAAAAATATTGCAAATTTGCAAAGTTACAAGGGTGCGTGGAAACTGCACAACGCACGCTTGTAACACAGTCATTTTATGGACTTTCATCACCAAATATTCAACATAGGCATTTTAGGACCTCTGCTCATGAACAGTGTCACCATTATTTTCTGAAACTGTCCCATAAACTGATTTCGCACAGCGACCGTGCTATTCTGTGCTGGACGTGCGAAAACACATTTTGGCAAGGATATGTAAAATGACAGCTGTACTTTTAATAAGGAAGTGTGGGAAAATGCCAATTTTGAAAACCTGGAGTGAAAATATTACAAATACATGAAGTTACGAGAGTGCATGGAAACAGTGCAACGCACGCTCGTAAAACAGCCATTTTTTTGATTTTTTTCACCAAATTTGCAACATAGGCTTTTTGAGAGCCCCCCTCATGAACAGTGGCACTGTCAGTTCGTTACTTGGTCCTGAAAGGTGATTCCATGCAGTGACTGCAAAATCACCTTTTGGCACTGGATAACACCATGATAGTGACTGAATTCATGAGGAGGGGCCCCAATAACCCCATGTTGAAAATTTGGTGCAAAAATTCCAAAAAATGCCTGAGATATGCACCAAAGTTGAAAAAACCCTATTTATGCCATTATACAGCTTACGGCATTTCTTCAGTTCACGGTCGGCTTTGAAGAGTGCAGGCGTGTTCTCGGTCCACAAAGATTGGCCTTTTGTTCCAGAGGAAGTATGTGGTGAGGGGTGTGGGAGGCAGGGTATGCAGAGGGTGGGTGCGGGTTGGGGCAGGGAGCTGGACAGACCACGAGGACCATTTTCTTCTTTTACAGGTTAAAAATAAAAAAACATCACAGGACTTTTTTTTTTTTTTTACAAAACATTGTACGCTGGGGTGGGCTCCAGTGTGCCAGCTGTGTTTGGGGGCTAGCTGACAGGATTGAGCACCCCATTTGCACATACCGAAGAGGGGGGCAAGAGCCGAGGGGGATTGGGCACCCCCCTTGGCACATAACAAATGGGGGGTGCATTATGCTGATGGGGAGTGGATTCACCCATCAGCACATAAACTGGGTCAGGCCATGCTGACAGGGGGATTGGGCACCCCCGAAGTCGGCATCGTGGCAGGCAGTGTGCACCATGTTTACTGTAATGTTCCACCAGGGAAGGCACATCTGGAGGTGCTGCTGCATATGACAAGCGTTGCTCTCATTGCAGTGGACCTTTCCTTAGATGTGCTCACCACATAATGTATTCCTGGTGTGGCACCTGCATGCTGGCTTGTTGGGGAATGAGGGACACACCTACTGATGCATGCCCTGCATTTGTCCAAAAGTGACCGTGCCTCCAAATATGCTACTAATGCAATATGGTGGCTGATGCACAAGCGTGAGCCAACATAAAAAGAATAAAAGAGTGCACACACCTGGTGTGCATTCCCCCTTTTTTCTATGTTTGTAACATGGGCTGGAATGGCGAGGGGGAACTATAGCCCCTGCATGCTCCCATAAAACAGAAGGTTTAAAAGGAACACAGCTAGATGGAATCATTATGTACCTGTTCATTCTGGGAATGATGAACTTCCATATTTTTTAAACGCGTCCAAGTGTTAAAGTTCCTCCTCTTTTTTTCCAACTATATTTTATTGATTCACACTGCAAACATATGGTAATTAGAATTAAAAATGCAATCCAGCATGTACATACATATCATTTGATAAAATTGAAATTCTAGCTTTTACTAAGTTTCCCTCTACGAAGAACCAAACTAATTCTCCTATACAGAATAATTATAGGCAGTGACAACATATCTAAGATTACACTGGAAGGCCCTATCTATAATTATAACAGAACTAAAACTCCAACTGGGAGTTACTAAAGTCCACTCTAAGTATTAGAAGTTTGCCATAGGAAGAGAGCTGCATTGGTCTAATGACTCCCACCCCCATCTCACTCAGGGTCTACTTCCTCTCTGGCTTTGACTGCATGAGTTCTCCTGCTCAAAAGTTCCTCGAAAGCGAACCAGCGCATAACTTAGGTGACCATATTACCCCTGCATCCATACACCAGTTTCTCCATAATCACACATTCTCTCAATTGTTTATGCCATACATGGCTTAGCAGGGGATTCTCACTTTCAAAGTTTGTGGGAATTCCTAGCTTCCCACAAAATAAAGCAATATATATGATTTGCCTTTGTCCCTCTCAAATGTCCTCTATACTCTCCCAGTCTCCCAACAGTGTCATTTGAGGATCTAACTTAATAGGAGTGGAGACCACCTGAGAAAAAGTTCCTTCTATTCATAGAAACATAGAGTTTGATTGCAGATAAGGACCATTTGTCCCACCAAGTCTGCCCATTTTCTCTACTTACCTACTGTAACACAGCAGACCCTACTTGCTCTCCTGCTTTTCCACTGCCACAAGATTCCCTTATGCCTATCCCATGCCTTATTGAATCCCATTACAGTTTTTGCCCCTACCACCTCCTCTGGGAGGCTGTTCCAGGTATCCACCACTCTTTCTGTGAAGAAGTACTTTCTTACATCTCCCCTGATTCTACCCCCTTCTAGTTTTATAGTGTAACCCCTAGGTGGCGCTATCCCAAGGTCTATTACCCCTGCCTGCTTGGCTAGTAGCAGGTTAAGGGGTCTGAGTTCTGAAATGGGTGCCTCCACCCAGAGATCAGGATTGGTAGTGGTCAAGCTAACCTAGGCACAGCCCTCCGGGACACTGTAACCCCCTCTTTCCCCTCTAGTGGCCTGAACACTGTACAATAATCACTTTCACAATACCCCTGGTACACCACGCAAGTACCCACACTGTTTGCACTTACCACCAGGGCTGGTTCCTCTGGCTTGACCCTGGGGACCCCCTGTAAATCAAGGTTATGCACAGCGAATAGCAACAGTACAATACTTTGAGCACAAACTGGAACCACAGTCAGATTACATGCAGAAAAAGTTAGATCTGATTTATTCAGGGGACTTGAACAAGGAAGGGACAAAACCAGGTTAATTAGCTTAAAGGTTATATCAATCAAGCAGTTATGTATGCACTTTGAATCCCCCACACAGTCCACCTCTGGGTACCGAGGTAGAGAGGAGATGGGCTAACCAGGTCCGATGACCAGGGTTGCAGCTGGTTGGGGCCCTGTGATGGAAAACACAACATGCACAGTACACAATATTTGTAATCCGGACCCAGAGGGCTCAGTTCATAAAGGAAAAGAAACAACAAGACAATCAGATGACACACTCAGATTAAGCTGTTGTTGCAGGGAGCTACCCTGGTATTTTTCTCACGATACCCAAGACTGGACACAGGCTGGATGAAAATCGAGACTGCAGGTGGTTGATCTGGAATGCCAGGAGAAGCAGGGCCCACATGAGTCACAGAGGAGTCATTCCTGTTCAAGCGTGGAGCAGGGGGCATCACTTTTGAGGGGTGCCTCTGCAGGAGGGGAATGTCCAAGCTGGGAGCACTGTCAGCCCCTTGCTCTGTAGTCTCTGTTTCTACAACACTTGGCTCATTTTGAAGACACTCTGGCACTGAAGGGGGGTTGTCAGCACTCTCATAGTGTTCCTTAAGTTCTGGCATGTCACCAGAAAGACTCATACCATCAGCCTCTCCTTCAGAAAAATCATACAGTTCCACAATACACAAAGACTCAGCATACTCAGACGTGATACTTTGCACTTCACCTTCAGGGAGCATTGGCTCCAAGGATGATGCCGGGGCATTAGGCAGTCCAGAAGGCCCAGCTTCATCCCCATAATTCAACATAAGATTTCCACGAAACAACTGACTCAGTTCATATGAGGGGTAATAGGCATTATCACACTCACTGTCATCCGAGTTAAACTGGCAGTCACTATCATTCTGGGCCTGCTGCGGATGAAGTCTTAAATCGGCAACCACGGGGGCAGGCTGACTCTGTTTCTGTCTTGTAGCAGCACAAGTCACTACTCCAGGGGAATCAATCTCGGCTGGTTCAGCCTCAATTAGAACTTGACCAATAGGTAGCAAGTGGTTACGGTGCATGGTCTTGACAGCTTTGGAGTTATTCTCTGGACGCACTTTGTACACTGACAAATCATCCAACTTTCCAACTATGACATGGAGAGATGGTGCCATCAATCAGCAATTTTGTGTTTACCATGCAATCCTAAATTTCGCAACAACACATGGTCTCCAGGCCTAAGCTCTTGAGCCTTTATTTTTCTATCATGTCTCTCTTTGTTGGCTAGATTTCTTTTGGCGGCCATTGTCTGGGCCAGTTGATAGGCATGGTTCAATTGAGCTTTAAGTTTTTGAACATATTGCAGGTAATCTTTGGCTCAGACCCCATCGGGAGAAACCTCAAAACAGACATAAACAGGCAACCGGGCCTCTCTCCTGAACATGAGGCGGTAGGGAGAGAACCTGGTAGCATCATTCTTAGTGCAATTGTATGCATGTACCAAAGTGCTAATCTGCTGGCTCCATTTATGCTTATCTTTTGGGTGGAGGGTGCCTAGCATGTCTAGCAGGGTGCGGTTAAAGTGTTCTGGTTGAGGATCCCCCGGCGGGTGATAAGGGGTGGTTCTTGACTTTGGCACTCCCCATAGAGAAAGCATTTCTTTGATTAGCCGACTCTCAAAGCCCTGGCCCTGATCAGAGTGAATTTGCTGGGGGGCACCATAGTGGACGAATACATTTTCCACTAGCACCTTGGCCACGGTAGATGCTTTTTGATCTTTGGTGGGAAAAGCTTGTGCATACCGTGTGAAATGGTCTGTAACCACTAACACATTGCCAATGTTTCACTGATCAGGCTCTAAACTCAAGAAGTCTATGCAGACTAATTCCATTGGGGTGCTGGTAGTAATGTTGACAAGGGGGGCAGCACTCTGAGGCAGGGCTTTTCTCTGCAGGCAGTGACTACAAGTCCTTACATGGTGCTCAGCATCGGCCCCCATCTTGGGCCAGTAGAATTGAGGTCGTACTAGGACAAGGGTCCGGTCGATACCGAGGTGGCCCATATGATTGTGGAGGAACCACAGTGCCAAATCTTTGAAGGCTGTGGCAGGACCAGTTGTTGCTTGTCTATTTGGCCACCCCGATATACTGTCTCTCTATACAACAACTGATTAAGCAGCTTCAACCTGGGGCCTTCTTTAAACAACAAAGCAGTTCGCAGATCAGAGGAACGCAACTTGGACACATCTTTTCCTGCATGAAGGGCGTCAAGTGCTGGCTGAATCATAGAATCTCTGGATTGAGCCCATTGCATGCTGTCATTGTCAAACTGAGGTAGTGCACTAATATCTAGAGCAGAAAAGTGGCAATACGCAGCCGGTATGCAGGTGTCAGAGGGGCCCAAGCAATCTGCTAAGCAGTCCGCTGTGTCTGTAGACATCTGTTCATTTCTATCAAACTTTTGGCACAATGCTCAGATGTCAGGTTCAGACAGCCTGACCCAGTCGCTCTTGGAAATGGGCCTCCGGGATAGGGTGTCAGCATCAATATGATTCAGGCCCGGTCTGTATTCAACTGCATAATCATATGTTGACAATGCAGAAAGCCACCGGTGCCCCACAGCGTCTAACTGAACTGAAGTCTGTACATAGGTCAATGGGTTATTGTCAGTCCTCACCAATATTTTTGCCCCTAGAGGTGATCATGAAACTGGTCGACAATGGCCCATTTTAACACAAGGAACTCCAACTTGTGAACAGGGTAGTTTCGCTCTGACGGGTCAAGCTCCTACTGGCAAATGCCACTGGTCTCAAACCATCCTTATGGTCTTGATACAGTACAGCTCCTAGACCCTGCAGACTGGCATCAGTATGCAGCACATAGGGTTTGGTGGGACCAGCATAAGCGAGGATGGGGGCATGGGTGAGCTGGTATATGACTTCGTGGAAAGCTGCTTCACAGTCAGGCGTCCAACGGGACCCAAAAAGTTCACCTGGATGGAAATATGATTTGTCTGGTTCTTTGACGGACCCTTTTTTGTATTTCCGATTGGTAAGAAGGTAACCCTGGGTAAGATTCAAGAGTGGCCGAATCACTTTGGAATAGTCCTTTATGAACCAGCGGTAGCCACAGAATCCCAGGAAACATTGTAGTTCTTTCAAATTGTGGGGCTGGGGCCAAGTAGTCAAGGCTTCAACTTTACTAGGATCAGTCTCTATCCCCTCTGTAGACACTATGTTCCCCACATACTTCACAGAGGTTTGGAAAAACTGGCACTTGTCAATGGACAGCTTGAGGCTGAAATCTTCCAGTCGGTCTAGTACTTTGAACAGTCGACTCTCATGTTCCTCTAGGGAGCTTCCAAACACAATGACATTGTCCAAGTACACCAGGCATTCCAGCAAATTCATGTCTCCCACCACTTGTTCCATCAGTTGCTGGAAGGTGGCTGGGGTGCCCGATATCCCCTGTGACATTCTCAGGAATTCGTAGAACCCCAAAGGACAGATGAAGGCTGTCTTCTCACTGTCCTCCAGAGCCATCGGAATCTGGTAACATCCACTGCGAAGATCCATCACCAAGAACCATTTGCTCCCATTCAAACAATCCAGAGCATCTTTTATACGGGGCATGGTGTATTGATCAGGGATAGTCCGCCTGTTGAGGGTCCAATAATCCACACACATTCGTACTGTTCCATTCTTCTTATGCACAACCACAATGGGAGAAGCATTTGGGCTCCTGGATTCTTGTATCACACCAGCTGTGAGCATTTCCTGCCAGTGTCTTCTCACATCGTCTATGTCTGCAGGGGCTAGGCGTCGAGACCTCTCTTGAAATGGCCGTTCATCGTGTAGGCGTATGTGATGCTCCACACCCTGGACACATCCCACGTCCCATTCCTTCAACGAAAACACTTGATCTATCTGGACAAGTTTCTGGAAAATTCTACTCTTCCATTCAGCTGGCAACGGGGAGTCACCAAAATCAAACAAGTCAGGAGCCACTCTGTCTGTCTTGCCAGGGGGCTTGTTGCTGAGCAACACTGCAGTGTCTGCGCAGTGTACCGTAGCTAGGGTGCATCCTCTGTTCACCCAGATCTCCCGATCTGACACATTATGAATCTGGACCATCACTCGTCATGCATAGGCATGAGCATGAGCTGGCAAGATACTGGGCTTAACCAATAATCCTTCCGGCAATTTTCCATCGCCTGGCGCATCCAACATCAGTATTTTGTTCTTGACATCTTTGTGGAGGCGGACCTCCTCTTCAATGGTACACTGGGCGTTAGGGGCCAGTACCATTGAATCGGATCCTTCTTCTACACGACCCCTACCAGTTCATCCTGGTCTACTCCCTTGGGGTTCTGTTGCAAATCATAGTGCTGTTGATCAGAGTGGGAATTCATAGGGCTCTCACAGTCCGTCGCCCTTGTTTCTCGCGACAGAGTTGTGCCAGTCTCCCAAACATATGGGCTTTGGTCCCAGTTAACAGGGGAACCCCATCATACAGTCCAGTAGGGGGACACACTAAGGCCAGTGTCTCAACTTGCTCCTCTACACCAGTTACAGCTGCAGGAAATGACAACCAGAGGTGGACATATCCTAGGTAGGGATAAGACTTGTAGCTCAGCCCTCACACATGTAGGCCTTCCAGGGATTGTAAGGGCACAGCAGATAAGTGTTTGTCATACCAGTCCTTAAATACAATGGTCACTTGAGACCCACTGTCCAGCACAGCCCGAGTAGGAATACCATTCACAGCCACGGTAGTCTCCATTGAAGGGCCCACTATTTCAGACCAGTCTGGAGGGACAGCAGCAGGGGCCTGGACAGATGATTTAGCCACATAGGGATCTGAGTTACTACTTCTTGAAAACTCACTACGGCCATTTTGGGCACTCCTCGACCACTGATTCGTTCTCCGAAGCTCTCCTTGAAGCCTGTATACAACTTTGTCTAGGTCTTTTGTGGACCGGCATTCTCTCTTCATGTGCCCATCCTTCCCACAATTATGGCAAAATATGTTTTCTGGGATTTGGGGTGGCCAAGGCATCACACTGGGAGCTGGGGCGGTGGTACTACCAACTGAAAACCTTGGTGCTATCTCTGTCGGCTGTGTGGTGAACATTTGGAGACATCTCGTCAAGTCTCTTACTTTCATAGTCAAGACATTGAGTTTCGAGCTGCTGTCAGCAGGAGATGACTGGGTGGACACCCCCACCCCCATAGCAGATGCAGTTGGATAAGGGTTGGTGCCTGTACTTGCAGGACTGGCCTTCATAATGAGACTGTTTTTTGGTTCCCTGAACTCCCTCAGCAGTTCATCCCATGGCAGCACACCCTCATTGGTCCCCACTGCGGAAGGGCTTTCCGATGCCATGATCACTTGGGCTGCACTCACCCTAGAATTACAATCCCCCTCTTCATCTTCAACCTCCCGAAGTTCTTTTATCAAGTCACAATAGTCCGGTGGGTTACCCCTTCTATCTGGGAGCCTTAATTGAAGGAGCTGCAATTTAGAATGCTTTGCATGTTGCAGTATGTGCCCCAACCTCACATGGTTTAAGTCACTGGTGGCTACCTCACCTTTTCGGTAAGCCTTCTGCAGCGCTCTTTCCAGATGAGTAACATATGCAGACAAACTTTCCCCTGGCCATTGTTTTGTACCTTGAAATTTCCACATCAAGTTCTCCCCTGACTCAATTCTGCCAAAATCTCCTTCGAGTACAGGTGGGTACTTCTGGGCAGATGCATCAGGGTTTGTGGACCTCAGAAATTTAATGGCCTCTAGGGCAGGACCCCTCAAACATTCTATGATCCTTTTCTGTTTCTCAGCCTCCAAACACTGCCATTCAGGTACCAAAGGGGCAACACAATCTATCCAGGTCTCCCAATCATCCTCCCCTTGGGGGTGGGGAGGGTGCCAGAGAAGATTCTCAACCTTCGGTAAGAGTCGTGACTAATGGCAGGTACAGACATAGGAGACAGCATTGGCACGAGCACAGAAGGAGGAGCAATAACAGGTGCTGGGGTGGGAGGGGGTGTAGGGGGAGGAACACCCCCAGCTGGCAGGAATAGTTTATTTAAGTCCTCCACAGTTTTCCCTTACTCCAGCAACAACTTAGCAAATTTCTCCTCAGAAGTCTCAGATAGTGGGGGTGGGGGCTCATTCTCCCAGTGTCTTTACTGTCTTTAGTTATCACTCTCCAGGCAGTGAGGGCCCCTTTGGGGGTGATAGTCCATGGCACTTTGGAACTGTCTACTGGATCCTTACACTCTACTAAAGCCATGAAACTTTGGGCGAGCAGATTAGCCTGTCGACCCACTACCACAGGGTTTTGTAAACATTCAACCTTGGAAAGTACTCCCTCTACAGTGTCCTTATTGGTACCCAGGGAAGTATCCAGGATAAGTATAGCATTTTGGGGGTCGATCTCCTGCCCAGTACGCCACCCCACCTACTGGTGTACAGCCACTTCTGTTTATTTATTTATTTTATTTATTTAAGAATCAGTTTACAACCTTTGAGCCAGAGGCTTGTTTCCAAAGGTACTTCGTCACATAAAGACATACATTGCGTTTCGGTTACATAGCAAAGATTTGCAAAAAATCAATAGGCATTCACCAGAGGTGCCACGTCACATTGTGGTCAGACAAATACAATTGGGTACAGGGTACATGTAATTGATAACAGGTATTACACAAGTCGGTATCAAGTGAGCATTCTGGTAGATAAACATTGAAAACAGCTGGCACTGGCCAGGTTAAACCTAGGCATGGTGTACAGGAAGTGGTGGAGGGATGGTTGGTGGAGAGCTGCCCAGGGGCATTGTCAAGAGAAAAGAGGTGGAGGCTATGTTCAGAGACAGGAGCAGTTACGAGAAAGCTGAATGTGGTTCAAGTGCGGTTTTGAATGTGGAGATGGTGATGGCATTGGTGATGGTGGCAGGAGAGAGTTAAACCAGGTTGGGGCTCTATAGCTGAAGGACCTCTGGCCACGGCTGGTTCTCGCTCTGGGGACCTTTAGAGTGGTCTTGTAGGAAGACCGTGTTGCAATGGTGGGAGGGCTCTGGTGGATGGATGCCGTTACCCCAGGGGGGGAGAGCCCGAGTAGGGTTTTTTGGTGAGGAGACAGGTCTGGTATCGGAGCCGTTCATCCAGGGTAAGCAGGTTAGCATCGACATATAGCTGACAGGTGTGTGTGAGCCTGGGGGCACCAGTAATCAATCTGCATGCTTTATTCAGGGTTAGGTGAATTTTGTTGAGTGCAGTGGTGTCGGCAGCACCGTATACTGGTAGACCATAGTCTACAAGGGACAGAACAGACGATGTAACAGCTAGCCGGAGAGCATTTGGGGAAGGCAGGTTTTATGGCAGAATAGGGTGCCAAGTCGGTGTTGGTGGTGGATGTTAGCGCCGATGTGGTTGTGAAATGTGAGGGCTGAATCAAGGTAACCCCAAGGTATTTGTAGGAGCAGACTTATTCCAGTGGTTGGTTGGTGCTTGGAAGGATATAGAGGGTGGTTGCTAGCTTTGTTTTGGGGGTGAAAGAGCATAGTTTTGGTTTTCTTAAGATTGATGACAAGTCTGCGCTCCTTAAACAAGCCTCGGCACTGTTGAAAGACTGCTGTAGGGAGTCCTGTAGGGAGATGGGATTACGGTGGGTGGAAAAAAGGACAGCGTCATCTGCATACAGCAGAATTTTGCTAGAGCATGCACTGGGCAGGGTGTTCAGATACAGCGAGAAGAGAAGGGGGCCCAGGATGGAGCCTTGGGGGACCCCAGAGAGAATGGGACAGGTATCGGAGAGTGTGCTATTAATCTTGACACACTGGGATCGAGTGTCAAGATAGCTAGCACACCATGCCAGGGGGCCAGCCGAGAGACCAGTGAGGCAGAGTGCATTCAGCAGCAGTGGATGGGAGACAGTGTCAAAAGCCTTTGAGAGGTCAATGAACACTGCACCAGCTAGGGAGCTGGTATCCAAGGAGGAGTGTAGGAAGTTGGAGAATTCAATGAGGGCAGTGCTGGTACTGTGACCCTTACGGAAGCCATGTTGCTCTGGGCATAAGATGTTATGCTTAGCCAGATAATCAGTGATTTGAATGGCCACCACTTTCTCCAGGGCTTTAGAGAGGGGAGGGAGGATGGAGATTGGCCGGTAGTTGTTGGCCGATGACCTGTCGCCTCCTTTATGAATAGGTGTGATAATGGCTGTTTTCCAAGCTGTGGGGAATTGTCCCAGGCAGAGTGACTGGTTAATTAGGCTTGTGAGAGGTGCAAGGACTTCATCTAGCACCAGCCTGAGGATGCTGGGGTCCAGTGAGTCACTGCCGGGATTGTTGCCATTGAGAGCTTTGATTAGGATGGGTCTGGCTTCCTGGGTGGAAATCTTTCGCAGGAGGAAGCTGGGGTGCTGGAGGA
Source organism: Neoceratodus forsteri (assembly GCA_016271365.2). Classification (NCBI taxonomy): domain Eukaryota; kingdom Metazoa; phylum Chordata; order Ceratodontiformes; family Ceratodontidae; genus Neoceratodus; species Neoceratodus forsteri. Next base: position 623,784,347 of record CM057459.1, read on the forward strand.
CAGGGGGAGTTTGGCTGGGGGGAAGGTCAAAGAAATTACTAGGGAGGACTGAGCTAAGGTCAGTGAAAGTGGTGTTGAACCAGTTAGCTATGGTGGCAGGCTCGGTGAAGGTTGTGCCATTTCTAGTGAGCTGGGATGGGGCAGGGGAGCAAGCTTTACCATTGAGTTGCTTAATATTATCCCAGAAGGTCCAGGCTGAGCCCCAGGAGGAGGTAAGGGAGGCCTGGTAATGGTCTGCCTTGGCTTTCCTGATGGCCTGTTGGGGTAGCCATTTAATTTTAACAGCAATTTGTAAATTTGGCCACTAGAAGACTCAAAATCCCAGTGGTGCCTTCAAGATGTAACCCCTAGGTGGTGCTATCCCAAGGGCTACTACCCCTGCCTGCTTGGCTAGTAGCAGGTTAAGGGGCCTGAGTTCTGAAACGGGTGCCTCCACCCGGAGATCAGGGTTGGTAGTGGTCAAGCTAACCTGGGCACAGCCCTCCGGGACACTGTAACCCCTCTTTCCCCACTAGTGGCCTGAACACTGTACAATAATCACTTTCACAATATCCCTGGTACACCACACAATTACCCACACTGTTAGCACTTGACACCAGGGCTGGTTCTTCTGGCTCAACCCTGTGAAACAAGGTTATGCACAGCAAATAGCAATAGTAAAATACTTTGAGCACAAACTGGAACCACAGTCAGATTACATGCAGAAAAAGTTAGATCTGATTTATTCAGGGGACTTGAACAAGAGAGGGGCAAAATCAGGTTAATTAGCTTAAAGGTTATATCAATCAAGCAGTTATGCATGCACTTTGAGTCCCCCCCACACAGTCCACCTCTGGGTACCCAGGTGGAGAAGAGATGGGCTAGTCAGAACCGATGCCCAGGGGTTGCAGCTGGTTGGGGCTGTGTGATGGAAAACACAACATGCACAGTACACAATATTTGTAATCCAGACCCAGAGGGCTCAGTTCGTAAAGGAAACAAAACAAAAAGACAATCAGATGACACACTCAGATTAAGCTGTTGTTGTAGGGATCTACCCTGGTATTTACTCACAATACCCAAGACTGGGCACAGGCTGGACGAAAATCGAGACTGCAGGTGGTTGATCTGGAATGCCAGGAGAAGCAGGCCCCACACAAGTAGCAGAGGCATCGTTCCTGTTCAAGTGTGGAGCAGGGGGCTGATCCCCAGGCAGGTCTCTCGTCGATGGCTTCTCTGTGCAGTGGGTAGTCTGGCTGGGCCAGTCTGGCAAGGCCCAGACCGCATGGAGACAAATTCGGATGCAGTCTGTTTTGGGCTGGATACAGCTTCCAGCAAGCAGAACACAGTTCACACAGTGGGGGACTAACTCACGACCCACTAGCACATTTACATGTGAGGGAATTGTACTGTACCAGGCAAAGTGCTCCCCGGTCACAATCCCAAAGTCTCTGCACACACCGGGAGCTTAGGGGTAGCTGGAACTCCTGACAGGTTGATCGCATTCAGCAAAATCTTCGGTGTTCTTCAGGTTGAGCCTGGCCCACTTCAGTAGCTTACTTTAGTCACACAAACTTGGATTTAGTCCAAAATAATTCTCTTCTCTCCCTCTCAGGAGCAGCACACTGACATGCAGGTCAAAAACGTAGCCTTTTCGGAGTTCTCCCATGCAAATCCACTCAGGATTGCTGCTCAGAATCACTTCAGCTCCTTCTTGTTCAGCTTCCAGCTTAGATCTAACTGAAAACTACAAGCAGCCCGAGACTTCCCCAAGATCCAAAAGATTTGGTTTGCTGATTTGGCAAGAACTCCCCCTTCAGTTGCAAAAAAGGTGCAAAAAGTTCAAACTACAGTTCCTACTGATTTTGAATTCAGACAGCTCCTGTAGTCCGGCTGCATTTTAGGTCCCACCAGTACTGATTGGTCCAATTTGCAGTCCAGGACCAAGATAGTGGAGACAAACAAAACAGTCCTTGCTACAAAGACTGCAGGTTAGACAAACTACATTATCATTATCACTCTAAATTATTTTCAGTAAATAGATAAATCTTTCAACAGAGCTCCCTGTCAGATTACTTAAGCTGCAATTAGGCAGCTCTTAAAGAGACAGTACACAGAGGCTATACAGGCTCTAGTAATCACATTTTAACTGCTAAAACACAGGACACCAGCCTGGCAGTGAGCATTTAGGCAAGCTCAAGGAAGACTTTTTGGGAACCCCCATTTGTAGGGGGGCTTACACCAGCATGGCCCCTAGTTCTTGAACATCATCTGTCCTGAAAAAGGCTTTCTTCTTGAACCTTATTTATACCCATGAGGTATTTGAAAGTCTCTATCATGTCTGCTCTCTCTCTCTCCTTTCCTCTAGGGTGTACATATTGAACTCCTTCAGTCTCTCCTCATGGGGTTTTTGATGCAGAACCTTCACCATTTTAGTTGCTGTCCTCTGGATCACCTCTACTCTATGTTCTTCCTGAGATATGGTCCTTAATGTATACAGCGGTATCACCACCTCCCTCTTTTGGCTGGTGATACCCCTCCCTATGCACCCTAGCATTCCACTGGCTCTCCCCACTGCTTTTGTCACACTGTTTAGCCACCTTTAGGTCATCAGATATGATTATCCCTATGTCTCTTTCCTGTTTGGTGGTTGCCACTACCACTGCCCCTCCCTTTTATACTCTGCCTCATTGTTTCTGCACCCCCAGTGCATGATTCTGCACTTTTTCACATTGAAATTCAGTTGCCACACTCTTGACCACTCCTCAAGCTTTCCTAGATCCCTCTTTATTTTTCTCACCCCCCCGAGTGTCTGCCTTATTACAGATCTTAGTGTTGTCTGCAAAAAGACATACCATCCCTTCTAGTCCCTCTGCAATATCACTAATAATATATTCCTCGCCAATACTCTGACAAGTGCTGTCAGGTGGCCATCATAGGTACCAAATCCTCTCTTTGGTGCTTACATGGGGGGGGGGGGCATAAGCCATCATAACTTGGTGAAAATTTGGACAATTGATCTGGAGTGAAATAAGTTTGCTGAAATGTAAAAGAATGAATCATCTTAAATTTATATGCTATAGGGGTTCCTCATCTTTTCTGTCGGATATGTGCCCAGTTTTCCTCTGCAATTTTAGCATTTAACATAGCTTGCCATTTTTATGTTCATTGTGCGCACAAGCGCAGATGAACATGTTGATATGAGAGTTACTAGAGAGAGGTGTGAGGGTTGCCAGACCAATGGCCAGCAGTGTTGCAGGGGCCGGTCTGTGGCTGGCAAATCAGCAGGCAGTGTCGTGATGACACTGGTTTACTGAGGGAGCTCATCTCAGCAAATATTTCAAAGGACAGAGCCAATGCTGAGCTCTGTCCATTGAAATGCGAGCCCTTCAGCTGTGGCTTAGTGTGTCTTCCCTTGTTAAACAATGTCCCTTTTCCCCTGCTGCTGCTTAGTGTGTCTTTCCTGGTTAAACAATTTCCCCTTTCCCTGCTGCCACTTAGTGTGTCTTTCCTTGCTGAACAATTTCTGCTTTCACTTTCTGATGCCAGGATGCCCACACCCAGTGTTGGATGTGACCCCCAAACCAGTCTATATCCCTAGCCAACATTGGGGTGCCCAATTCCCATATCAGCATCCCCCCCCCATCACTATTGTGGCACACTGGAAGCCCACCCCAGTGTGCCTAAATTTATATTTATTTATTTTTTTACCTGTAAATGAAGAAAACCTTTCCTCGTGGTCTTTTATTTTTGTTTCACCTCTAAAAACGAAAACCATCCCTCGTTGTCAACCCCATTCCCCTTCCCCATCCCGACCATCCCTTTGCGCACCCAACACCCGACACCCAACCCTTACCCCATACTTACCCTCCAAGGTCGGTGGACGTGATCTTCTGCGGAGCAGAGCATGTCTACACTCTTCAAAGCTGAGTGGCAAACTGAAAGAATGAAAGGTAAGTCGTATAATGGGACTCAATGGGGGTTTCAAGTTAGGTTGATGTCTCAGCCATTTTTAGGAATTTTGGCCCCAAATTTTCAACATGGAGTTCTTGGGACCCCACCTCATGAACATGTCACTGTCATTTTGTTCCTCAGTCCCAAAAGGTGATTTGGTGGTCACTGCATGGAATCACCTTTTGGTACCAAGTAATGAAATGACAGTGCCAATGTTCATGAGGTGGGGTTCCAAAAAGCCCATGTTGCAAATTTGGTGAAAAAATTCCAAAAAATGACTGTGTTATGAGCATGTGTTGCACAGTTTCTATGCATGCTCATAACTATGCCAATTTTTAATATTTTCACTCCAGATTTTCAACATTGCCATTTTTTCACACCACCTTCTGAACAGTACAGCTGCCATTTTTCACATCCTGCCTGAAATGTGTTTTCGCACCAGTTGCACAAAATGGAACTGTCGCTGTCCAAAATCAACTTTTGGGATGGAGTAACAAAATCACTGTTCCATTGTTCATGAGGGGAGGTCCCAAAAAGCCCATGATGAAAATCTGGTGAAAAGAATTGCAAAAAATGACTGCGTTATGAGTGTGCGTTGCACAGTTTCTATGCACACTCATAACTTTTCCGATTTCTCATATTTTTACTCCATATTTTCAAAATTGCCATTTTTTCACACCTTCTCATGAACAGTGCAACTGGCATTTTTCACATCCTGCCCAAAATGTATTTTGGTATCGAATGGCACAGTCGCTGTGTGAAATCACCTTTTGGGATTGAGTAACGGAATGGTAGTGCCACTGTTCATGAGGTGGTATCCCAAAAAGCCCATGTTGAAAATTTGAGTGAAAATACCAATAAACATCTGGGGCATTAGGGTTTCCAACTGTAACACTCCACTTCCACCCTGTAGAGACTGATAGTAGTCGGGCATGTGCCTTGGGGTCGTCGGCCGTAATGCTCACACCATTCCACCCCCACACCCACCCTGCAGCCAGTGACAAGCATCAGGGTGTACCTTGGAGTCTTTGGCCCAAAAGTTCACCCCATTCTCCTATACTGCACCCATCTCAGCATATTTCATTATGGAATGGGGTGAGTGTTAGGGCCAAATACCTCAAGGCACACCGCAGCGCCTGTCAGTGTCTGCAGGGTGGGGGTGGAATGGCACATTGGGTGGGATATTCAGAAGGTATTGCACCATGCGCAACCCGATACACCCGCTCCAATATTCAAAGGGGAAAGTGCGTGGCACAAATCCCGATCTTTGGCTAGGCGCATCAGTAATAATACAGCGCCAAGTGGGAAGCGTGCCGCCATACCCCGCAACATCCCGATATTCAGCCTGGGATGTGTGGAGCCCATGTAGGCACAACCCCTACATGCATAGCATACAGTTGTTCCAAAAAATAAAGGAGCAACAGCTGGCCACCCACAGGTGAGCTGCCATATTGCAGGGTGCAACACGGCAGCTGCCAGCTGTGGGTGGCCTCCCGAGCTCCGGCAGCTCCCTCCGTCGGGTAGCACCCCCCCATGCCTGATTGCGGGCAGAAGTAGGAAATAAACAGTCCCATATCCCTGGTTGTCCAGTGGACCGCTCCCAGCCCGATCGTGGGCATGTAGCATATATATAAAACGTCCTATATCCCTGGTGGCCCAGTGGACCCTTTCGCAGCCTGTCAGCGGGCATATGTATTTATATATAAAGCGTCCTATATCCCTGGTGGTCCAGTGGACCACTCCACAGCTCATCGTGGGCAAGTCCAAAAGATTAAATCCATCCGGTGGTCAGCGTTATCCCCCTCCCTGCCCTCCCGACAGGCCCTGCCACACCCTCCCCGGTCAGTGGTGGGCGGCTGCTCCCACCCGCAAGCTGTCCGTCTGCCTGCCGATTGACTGCGTACAGTACAGCCTGTATACCCATTGGTCCACAGCATGGGCCAATGGGCGTGCAGACCCGTAATGTACTACACAGTCCAGATATGTGAATGTGTGAGATGCAGGTCTGCACGCATCAGTGGCCCACACTGTGGACCAATGAGCGACAGCTGTACATGTGCTGTCAGTCTGCGGGCAGATGGGCGGCTTCGCGAGGTGAGCTTCCGCCACCCGCTAACCGGGGAGGAAGCGAGGTGGCGGGGCTCAGGTGGAAGAGTGAGGGGGGAACCACTGGACCACCGGAGATGAGTTTAATCTTTCTGAGACTTCTGCCTGCGGCAGACAGCTGAGCAGTCCACTGGACCACCAGGGATATAGGACGCGGTTATGATACATATGCCCGCCGATCGGGCTGGGAGCCGGTCCACTGGACCACGAGGGATATAGGAAGTGTATTGGTTTTATACTTTTGCCCGCAATCGGGCAGTGGGGCACTTTGCTGCTTGTGCAGGGGGCATCGGTCCCCAACGGCTGCAGCCTGGCAGGGCACCAGGCGCAAGTCACTGGGGATGGGCGCAACTGCATGCGAATGGGGCCATAATGATATGCAAATAGCTCCATTTGTGCCTTGCATGCATTATGGCCCCATTTGCATGTGCACCTTTGAATATCGCGGTTGATGCGCCTAGCACAATGGCACATGCGCTAGTGCATCCTCCTGCCCCTCTCTGGCCACTTGCGCTGTGCAGTGCCACTGCGCCATGCACAATGCGGGTGGTCACAGAGCGATATTCAACAGTGCTGAACCATGGTGCAGCACCATTGAATATCACCCTGTCAGCACCCTGGCACATCCCAGTTGCATTGCACCCAGGCTTGCGCCACAGCCTGGGGCAGTCTGAATATCCCACCCATACTGTACAATATTAGCTTTTGCAAAGTCATTCTTCCCAGCCAAAATCGACTGCATTAGCTCTGGCTGTCACTCGAATCAAGAGATGCAGAAGATCTTCAAGCTTTTGTGGCCAGACTAGAAATGCCAGTTTATGCAATACTGTACCTACAGTAGCTTCCACAGTACTTGTTTCTTTTGTTTAGCCTTTGCTTGGGTTTTTTGAGTTGGTGGTATTGGCTTTTTTAACTGGCTTGGCTAACTGTTCCTATTTGTGCATTTTATTTTGTGGGGAAGGGGTAAATCAATTATTCCATTAGGCGGGAACCTATCACTAACTTCTTGTACCTGCTGTATACATTGGTCTATTTCATCCTACTGCTACCCAGGAACTAAATGAGTAGAGGGAGGTAGCAGCATGTCCTAACTAGGATTCTGCTTCAGTGTAGTAAGCATTGAGAGAAAGTGAGAGAGAGAGAGAGAGAGAGAGAGAGAGAGAGAGAGAGATTGAAGCTTCAGATATATTCCCAACAAAAACTGCTGCTTTCTGACCACCCCCAACTGAAGCAGTGAGATATTTACATTTCCACCTATCAAAGGTTCTATTTTAAAGTAATAGCATCCCCCAGAGAGATTTTGTTAGACCTGACTAGCTGTTGCTGTATACACCATACCACACTGCCAATAGACATACAGAAATACAAATAGACAGATTTTTATTTATTTATTTATTTCAATCTAGAATTACAATACCTTTGAGCCAAGGCTCTTTTACAAAGGTTCCACATCAGTGTGTGCAACAGTCATCATTTTTAGTTACAAACATATAGTCATTGACTTACAAACATATAATAACCAGTACAAAGACTTGAGCTATGAGCAAGACAAGGAAGGGTGGGGTGGGGGGAGTGAGGGTAGGAAATTGAGGGGAAGGAGGCAGGGGTAAGGGGAGTACGGGAGGTGGTTGGGGGTGGGGCAGGAGTGGAGATACGGGGGGGAGGTGGGCGAGGATGGGAGATAGTGCAGCCAGGGGGCCTTGTCGATGGTAGACTTACTAGCACTCTAGCCATGTTTGTTTTTAGCTTGTGCAGCTCAAAGTCCTATTGGTATCACTTTGGGAGTTTGACAAAAAAACAAATACATGAAGTAGGCCATGCTATTTAAAACATAGTATAAATGGAATTAAGTGGCTAACTGGGAGGCATACACAGGAAACATACTTTGGAGGGATTTGATATTAAGTGTTTATATGACATTATATAACATCATATATGTAAATATGACATTAAACCTCATTCCTCCTTCCCTCCTGAGTTATGGTCCCCCTTTTGGGGTTGGTTTATGATTCCTAATATCAAAGCACTGATGAGTTCAATCTGTCATTACCTTTTACATTTACATTAGGCTGTAGTGCTGCTCATAGCTCTGACTCCAGCCACCCATTGCTTGTTTTTCAATTACTGTTTTCACATCTCATCAGCCCTTCCTAGGACCCCTCAGGTGTGGCGGGCAGCTCCCAAGTTCCCCCAGCCACAGTTCTGCCCTGGATAGAGCCTTGGCTATGCCCCCCAGGTGGGGTCAGGGTGAGGAGACAAATCCCCAAAAGTCTACATTACGTTAGGGCATGCAATGGACTAGCTGGTGATGGAGGCCCAGGGAGCTACTGCAGGCCATCATCTTGGAAGGTACCAGGGCCTTTTCCTGTTTTCAGTTTCAAACCCAGGGACAGCACATGCACAGAGATCAATTTGGGTCCCGCACACACCCATGCACATGTCCGCCCACCAATGTCAGCGATGTCCCTACCCTACTATCCATCTACCAACCGCTGCCACCCATAGTCACCCAGCTGGCAGACTTGTGGTGGAGAATGGGACCCTCCCCCTCCCAGTGGAGGTGAGTGTCCTCTGGGACACTCATACCTCCTCCCCCTGCCTGGCCCCCGATCACCCGAGGTCATTCCTGAACCTGGGTCACTAGTGTTGGGTACAGCAGCACTACTGCCAAGCCAATCGGCCAGCCACCAGCCACGTATTGTTATTTGCACTTTTTACGAAGTTGCACTACAGTTTGCACTTCATTTTTGTGTAATGCTTCTTACTTCTGCATCGCATTGATTGTGTTCCTTTCCTCTTTCCTCAGATTCCACCTGGAAATGAGTTTTGGCTCAGTCTGCTTTTCCTGGTTACAGATTTTCAAATTAATAAATATGTAACTAAAACTTGCAAACGAGATATTTTCATGCAAAGTAATTTTAGCACAAACAAATGCAACCACTATAGTGCCATTTTAATTGAGTGCTGTTGTTAGCACCACATTAACTATAAAGGAAAAAAGTGCTACTAACATTAACAAGTGCATATTTATTTACATGCTAATTTGTGCTTCAGCAAAAACAGTGAAAATTATTTGACAGTGAAAATTTTGAGTTTTACAGTATTGTAGATTTGTTTAGCTAGTAAAATTCAAAAGTTTTCTTCATCTTTACTTTCTGATTGTACTTGGTAAGTGTGACATGGCAGTCAATGGGAAGACAAAATGATTCATCTGCATCTCATTTTTCAAACAGCATATGGATCGGGGGGGACTAACTAAGCAAGTCTTTAATTAGAATATCACTGATGCCTCTAGACAGCTTCCATCCTGTGGTGGCAGAATAGCCTAAAGGAGGGGTGTCATGCAACCAGAAATTTTGGAGGGTCACAAAATCCAAGACTCTGTAGGGGGATCTGGGGCATGCTCCCCCGGGAAAAATTCAAAAACTGAAGCAAAATGGTGCATTTTGTATGATTTTTAGCAGTCTTTCTTCAGTCTGTACCTTGATCTGAACTACATTAAACTTTTTTCCTTCTATAAAATTCTTATTCCAAATACATATATAATCCACTCAGTTGTGTGCAATACCACTCTGTCATACTGCAAACTGGCTATTTTGCTGTTTCATTGGTTGTACAAACTCTAAGTCATGCTTATTTTAACCCTGTATGTATTTGTATCTTTTTCTGTATGTCATCTATTCAAAGTGTATTTGTACATACCAAAATGTTGTTCTGTAAACTGGCAGTATTGCAACAGTGTACCTACATTTATGTCTTACTCAGTCACATTGTATATTTTATTCATATTCTTCTTTAAGCCCATTTGTCCCCCTTGGTTGTACCTGGAAACGAGCCTTGGCTCAGTGTGCCTTTCCTGGTTACCAACATTTAAATAAATAAATTAATGAAATAAATAAATGATGTGCAGCTTGGCCAGCATAAGAAGGGAAGAGGGAATGTTTCATTTTGTAATCAGATCCCTGACTTCACTGAAATATTTGCATCAATTAAAAAGCTCCATGCTGATGTCTGAATAGTTCTGCAGCACATGGCAACCAGCAGCACCCATTCCACCTTTAACTATTTGTAGAGACTAAAGGAAAGGAAAGGAAAGGAAAGCAAGATTCATTTTAATTGTATGGGGACCAGAGAATTTAAAAAACACAAACATAAACAAGTAAAGTTGGAATCAGTGCCCCAATTGGATCCAGCCCTTGGAGTAGGAAGGGTAATATGGCTAGAACATCAACTGCTCTATTTTCCTGCCAATCCACATAACGTCTCCTCCCACACACCCCAGAAATTCCCAAACTAAGGTGTATTACTTAGGGCGAAACTTAGTAGCAGCACACCATGGGTTTACCATAGGGCTACTCATTCATACTACAGCATATAGGAATAGCCCTTTTTGCCTGCCTCACCCCTCATAATCCTGTCAAACCCAAACCACTAGGTAGCAGTTGCAATGAATATACATTCAGCTGATGCATCCTGCTTGCCATCAAAAAAGTCAAACAAATTCATAACATTATTATCCTCAGATAGTCAGATTGATTTATCAGTCCTCAGATTGGAAGGTAGTTATTGATTGGACTGTGGTATGAATTGCTGCAATGTATGAGGACTGGGAGTTATGCAGCATGTAACTGCTGCATCGCTATAACTCCAGAGATGCTCCACACTATTGAAAGAGCATGGGCAGGAAAATCAGCTATGCAGGTCTCAACAGGCTGCAACAAAGTGCAACCATATCTCCAACAGATTGCAGGCGTACTCACGAGAATGGAAACTGGTGCTCAGTACCTCCCAGTCAGCAATCGCCAAGACTCTGGCCCTCCCCCTTCCCCTTAAATGATCTTTATTTTTTATTTTTTTAGTTTAATTCAGCGAGAAGCGAACAGCTGAAGAATAAAATTGATGCTTTGTTTCATGTTTGCCGGAGTCTCAGACTCTGGCAAACATAAAACAAATGAAGTCCGATTCCATCTTGGATTCCTAGCTGACCCACAATGACCTGTCCTGGCCCGTCATCCCAGATCCTACATATGATTGCCATCCAATCCTCAAATTAATCAATCCACATACACTGTGACCATAACTGGTGACCACATGGGAGGGGACCCTGCTGACAAAATAATTAAATAATCATCACTGCAACCTCCCCCCCTCCCCCCAAGATGTGTGTCATAGTGTCAGATGGGACTGTCAGTGAATTACCAGGAGCAGAGCAGGTGAGAGACGATGTAGGAGATTCATTTGGTTCCCAGCTTCATTTCCAGTCCCTTTCTACCTAAGTTAGTTTTATTTTAAAATCTATGCCAGAATTAATTGGCCTCTTGTTGCATTTGGAGTTTGATCAGCTCACAGTGTCATCCCAGAGTTCTGATTCTGACCGCACCTAATGTTTTCCTCAAGAGGTAAAAAAATAAAAATAATTGTCCCATTTCTTTTTGCGATCTGCAGGCTGCAGTGCATCAAAAAGTAATGCACTCTCCCCATCAACTCACTCCTGCACAGCAGATTTAAACCAAAGCTCCCGAGGCCCTCAGAGGCACACTTGAACACCGCTCGTATGGGTAAGGTGTATGAATGGAGTATGAGGAGGCTCCAGTCGTTGATAATGATCCCCCAGTCAGTGGTGAAGCATTTCATAATACACAGCATACTTTAAGATCAGACCTTGTTTATGCTAGAAGCCATCAGGAGAACAGACAGCTGAAAATGTGGGCTGAAATTAAGTCATGGGATAGAGGCTATTATTCAGCTGGACACGGCAAAGGCTGGAAGAGAACCATTGACATGGCACCTTGATCAGGTGCCGGTCTTCATGTGAATTGTGAATGTTAGACTGTGAATTAAAAAAATTAAATAAGAAAGAGAGAATTAAGCAATATACAATTTCAGATATACAGAATGTGTCAACAGATTACATAAAGCAGTGATCGGGGTTCAAAATCTAATACAGCAAGCTGCTGATGGGTGATGGGAGAGCCAATATCAGAGAGCATCAGAGTGAGATCTAGGCAGAAATTCCTTATTTTATTAATTCATTCAACTTCCTACCTTGTCTCGCCTAATGCAGGCCCTGTTGCTGCTTCATAATCCTGGCAGTCCTATGCTGCAATGTCTTGGCCATGGGACAGACTGCAGAGATTGCATGGAGTCAATGGCACACTTCCACCCCCAGTCCCCTGGGTCCCAATCTCCCTTGGCCAGGTGAGCAGTCAGCAGCAGCTCCTAAAAAATCCAATGACCCTCCTAGTTGTTTTCTTTTTCCAGAGTATTTTATTATTTTTTATTTCCCTTATGGAGGCTGATTAGAAGATGATTGCTGAGCAGGAACCTAGGTTTAAATCTAGTTCACTCAGTCTCTGAGAGGGAGATGGAGATTGTCCATTGGACTTGCTCTCATTCACAACAACCACTTTAAAAAATCTTAACCTTCTAGCTTTGAGTAACAGTAACTGACAAGTTGTTCCTCAGATTGTGACTGCGTCTGACTCCTCAAGCGCACAGTGGAAATGGTGCTGGAAAATGCATTCATTTGCCATGCGGCATGTCATTGAAGCTGTTTCACTGTGCGATTGGACAGGCAGACTGACAGCACAAATCAGAGAAGTGATTGGTGGAAACTATATTGTGGACTGCCAATCACTTCTAAAACCACAGCCAGTTAGCATATATGATTGTGTTTTTGAAGTCGCAGTTGAGTAACAAGCCCCCCACACACACACAAATGACTTCAAAAAAACACATATTGTTTTGGACCATGGGATTGTGGAAAATAAAATTTAAAAAAATGATATGTAATTTTTAATGTCTGATCGGATTTTTGGGGGGGGGGGCACATGCCCCTTCGGGCCCTATGGGCATGATGCCACCGGCCTAAAGGGTAAGAGCGTTGAGCTGCAAATCTGAAAACCAAGCTGACCTGTTTTGATCTTATAGTTGCCACTTGCGTACTGTATGACAATGAGTAAATCTCTTCATTCATTTCATTTTGTCTTGTTAGGCCCCCATAATCACTTTCCCAGGATAAACACATATAACTCCAGTATTGATGAAATGGCCAAAGCCATATGTTTATTAAACAACATATTACACTATTGGAGTGATGTTCCCAACTTGAAACCAACCACTGTGACTGCAATTCATAAATGCAGGCTATCCCTTCCTTGCTCTGGGTTTACTACACCCATCTCCTCCCATTCTCTTCCCACCCCCTATCCCCTACTCGACACTTATGAACCCCTCCCTTGACAAAGCCATTTACTGACAGCTATCTCCCCACTTCTTGCTCCTCCCACCTCCTCCCACCTATCACCCCATACACACCCTTGTTCAACAAAGCTATTCCTGGCTGCTACCTCCCCACTTCTTGCACTTAGTAACGAGTCCATTTGACAACAGCACATTACTGTATATATGAATATCTGTATGAAAACTGTTGTTATTTTTGCACATTTGTTTTCTATAACCTTAATCCATTCTGAGTTATTGTAACAAAAACAACTTGAAACCTCCACTGCCCCAAGGCCTAAATCTGCCCATCAGTCAGCCCTTGGGCATGGCAAATGTGGCTACCCCCATCCTAAAGGAATGGGTACTGAATTCCTTGGGATTCAATCTCACCCATTGCATTGCCAAGCTTAATATGAGCCTGAACTGGTAAATGGTAAATGGGGTGCCATCTGCATGCCACATGAAAGCTAAGATGACTTGTGGGCTGAAGGACATGTATTTCAACACCATAGTCCTTATGTCACACAAAAAAAAAAACCAGGAGCACACAGGGTGCACCAGCATTTTATGTCTCCTTGTTAAGACTTACTCCTGTGGAGCTTGATGAACACACCTTCTGCTATCACTGCTACATTTAGTCCTGCAGTCCTGGTGGACCCTATCTTTGCTGGCTGCACCAAGTCTGAGACCAGAAAGGCCTCACAAAAGGCCAACAGAAATGCAGTCTTGAATAATCCAACCTCTACTGGAGGTCAGCAGACCACTGGTAGGACCTCTTACACTCTTTCCAGTGTTTCTGGGCCAAGAGGGTACTGCTGGTTGATGCTTTGGGGTTGTCTTGCTCCAGACCTCAAGTATCTTTTTGACCTTGACAGCTTCAGTGGTGTTGTGAATCCTAACACCTGTAAAAAACATGACAACACTGTTAGGGGCTGTCCTACCACACCAGATGTCAGGCCCCACCTCTTAGCCTCCATGATGCAGCTGCATAACTGCTCTGTAGAAATCAGCCAACTATTAGGCCAACCAGCCTCCATTCAGACAGAGTGAAACTGTTCTACCCTTGGTGATACGTCAGTGTGGCCCACAAAACAATGGAATTACCTATCCACTCCCAGACCTCAGGGTCATGGCCTTCAACAGGAAATGCGGGACCAGACATGAATCCTGGATCCTGGTCCTCTGCTGGAGCCAATTCCCTAAACTTCTGCCACTGTGAATGAGATATAGCATAAGCAATTCCATTCTCAACACCAGTGATATGTACAGCTTTAAAATTAATGTTAAGTAGCACACACCTGAGGATGAAGGTCCTCATGAGGTCTCCAAATGGCCCCTTGGCTCCCAGTTGCATGGTGATGGTGTGAACCACACCAGTGTTGTTGGTGTGAAAAACAGTCCTTTTGTCCCTCATCTGGTGACCTCACATGATCAGTACAACCACAAACAGGAAAACCTCTAGCAGGGTGACTTGCTTTGTGAGTTCTGCCTCTATTCAACTTGAGGGCAACATAGCAGCATACTACATGCCTCTGAAGTATGCCCGAAAGCCCAGTGTCTTGGATGCATCAAAAAACAGATCCAGCTCCTGGCTGCCCACTGTCACAGGCCACATGGAGAACCCATTAAAGTAGGTGATGATGGTTAGTCAAACATCAATGTCTTCCCTAAAGCTCCCTGTTACCCATATGCATTGGTGAGGCAGCTGGGCACGAGACCACAACTTTGCCATCTGCCGAAAAAAGTTCTTACCCATCAGGATTATCCAGCAGACAAAGTTCAAGTGCCTCACCAGCTGTTGAATCTCCTTTATGGGAATCTTCTTGGCCAATCACACACCAAAAGTAATTGCAGCATGTACTGTATACTGTAAAATGACAACGAAGTACTTCATTTTATTAAAAAGCATTGTGAAACTGTAGCTTACAACAATTTTTAATCCATTTCTGTCCCTTCAGTATGCAATGCATATGAAAGATATTAGAATTTAATTACTGATCCTTATTTTTTATGTCTGGATAACCAGACTTTGAAATCCTGTTGCAACTTCTGGTTGACATTTTCCGTTACAACTGGGGGATTGTAATCACAGCTTGTCAATCAAACTCGCACTTCACAAAGCTCATTGGCTATTAGAGTGTGTGTGGGTGGGTCAAAAATATCAAGCAACATGGCGGCTTCTTTACCGAGCACTCATACTCATTGCTCCCTCACAGTTTCAGAGAAGTGAAAGGTAAAACATTTTAACACTTTCCTGTATACTTATATATCTGGTTGATCCTGCTTTTGTGAGCCCCCGCCCACCCCACCTTTCTGAACCACCACTGTAGAGCCAGGATTTGCTGCTAGTAAGTAAAGCCGCTCCTGCAGCAACTGCTAAATGGGGGGGAGGGGGGTGTTGAGAAAGAGTGAGAGACCAAGAACAGAAGAAAGCACCAGTAAGTGGGATGCATAGCATCAGCCATACTGCAGCTGTTGGCAACAGCAAAATTCACACTGTAATTGAAAAAAAAAGGTAAATAAGGCTGAGTGCGCATGTGTACATGTCTGTCTGTCTCTCTCTCTCTCTCTCTCTCTCTCTCTCTCTCTCTCTCTTTCACACATAAAAAATAAGGACCAGTAATTAAATAAAAGAATACATAGATGAGTGTGTAAAATCAGACTTTTACACACACCCTCAGTATGGGATGCTTTTATAAACTTCTCGGGGTTCACCCTTGGGGTTTATGTAGCATCCCACACTTTGGGTGTGTGTCAAATTCTGGTTACACACACCCACTCATGTACTATTCTATATGTAGTAATTGGTGACCAACATAATGAATGGAGATGCACACCTAATAAAACACAGCAATAACCCGCTGAATCCCATAACAACGTGACAGACAGTTCTTATTGCATTTTCCACCTTGTGCTTTCACTTTACTGAATCGCAAAATAATGCACAGACTCTGGAGACCAGTTTTTCACTCTTTATCCCCATAACAAAACCCACTACCACACTTGGTATATGGCAAAACAATAAATACAACAATATAATACAGTAGAAAACTGGGACAAATTTTAAACTCTTCAGAAGGCCTGCAAAACAAAATAAATAAATCAAAATGTTATCATGAAATGAAATTAGCAACATCAGCCAACAAATATAATAGTAAGCAGTTTTACAGTTATATTAATTCTTTTAAAAAGAAGGATGCAGAATTAACTGTAATAAAGAAAAATAACAGTTTAGTATCGGATCCAGGGGACATTGCTAATAGCTTCAGCAGATATTTTTGTTCAATAGATACTATACCCAAAGAAACCAATAATAAAGCAAATATCAACACTGATGCCGGTAGGCACAAAATTGATATAGAGGAAATCATAAGGAAGATTGAGGGTCTAAAATCTCGTAGTGCCCCAGGTTTAGATAATATCACACCAAGAATGTTACATTTGATGAAAAGCAATGTAAGATTACCCTTGAAAATACTGTTTGAAAATCATTTAACACAGTCAAAGTCCCTGATGACTGGAGGGCCACTGAAATTACACCAATTCATAAATGGTGCAGAAACGACACACGCAACTATAGACCAATAAGTTTGACATCCATGCCATGTAAGATAGTGGAAATCTATTATAAAAGAAAGAATATGGGGGAGGCGTGACTTGGCTCCTATCGAGATGGCTGCCTGATGTGAGCGCTCCGTATCTCGGGGACAATTTTTGTGAGATAGCTCCGTGTTTCAACTCGAATTAAATTGAATAGTAGTTAGAAGGTATCAGTAAGTGTTTGGCCAACTGGTTATACCAAGGAACTTTGTCTCACGCTTCTGTTCGAAGTGACAAGGGCTTGAACACTTGATCATGACAAGATGGAGAGGCCCTGGGAAGGCCGCAGGCCCCAGCACACAGCAAACCCAGGATATGTTTGCTACTCTATTGAAACAAATGGCCGAGGTGACATTGGCAGCGAATAACACTATGGCGGCAATCAACAGGCTTGAATCCCGACTAGATACAACTGAGAAAAAACAAAAGAGAATGCTGTTGCACTGGAAGATCTTTCCTCTACAATAAGGGATCAGGAGAGGTCAATCCAGGCTTTGCAGGCTAAAGTTGATGATATGGAAAATTGAAGCTGGCGTAACAATCTGTGGCTGTTAGGGTTCCCCGAAGGTGCAGAGCAAGGAAACCATATTGAATTTCTCTACAATACCCTCCCTGATCTACTGAAGCATGATCTTCCTCCCGGCTTTATGATCGAGTAAGTGCATAGAACACTCGCTCCCAAGCTGAAACTCGGTGACAGGCCCAGGCTGCTCATGCTACGTATTTTAAATTTCACTGACAAGGAATGGGCTACATCTCGAGCCTGTGAGCTCGGAGCTCTTTACTGGCATGGGCACAAAATAATGGTATTTCAAGACTACTCTCATGACCTGGCAACTCGCTGGAAAGAATACTCAGACGCCAGGTGCATAATACCTTGAAAGGTATTAATTTCGCTTCGCTAGCCAGCGACCATGCGCCTAGAAGAGAATGGGTCTTTCCTCTCGTTTGCCACCCCGAGCAGTTTGTCTGAGTATCTAAACAAGAAATGGCCAGTGAATGTTAATGGGGATAAGGCCCAAATGGATCCTGCTGTGCCAGTGGAATATCAAAGAAACATTATATCGCTAGATGGCGCTTTCACCTCTACACCACATCCAAATGGCTTTCAGTTTCAAGGCCAGAACCCACCTCTTACTGCCAAATCACGGAAAAATCAACAAAATGAGAAGCATCCCAAGAGAACCCATCCCCTTGATCAAACAGGAAACGTCTCTGACTCGACTCCTAACCCGATGTCTACACCAGATGGCTACGATTCCCAATTCCTCTCCCCCAACAGATATGCACCACTCTCCTCCATCTCCCAAGATGAATTTCCTGACTATCCCGAGGAGGAGATGCTGCAGGAGGTCTCGAAGGCTGAATCCCCCATTTGTGGACATGCTCCAGCTGTGCCCCCACTTAAGAACTCTACACAAGAATTGCACCTAAACAGCCTCGTGGGTACCAGCTTAAATCACCGTGCTCATCAGCCTCCAACCATCACGGAAACTCTGCCACCTTTGGATGCGCAGGACCACTGTTAGATAAGTGTCCCTGTTTGTATTTTGACTCGGGGGCGGATATGGGGATTGGGAAGGAGAAAAATTAAATATGGGCATTCCCTCTCTTAAAGGGTTGTTACCCCCTTGGGTTAATCGGCCCTCCCTTGCTCTTCATGGTGCTGGCAGGGGTTTTATATAGCGCTGGGTCTAATATATATACTTGCTCTGACTCTGCCCTTAACAGCAGTCTGTACCAGGGCTCTCTGGTCTCTATGAAGAGCTAGGGAAGGGGGGGTGGTAGTGAGAAGCTTTGTTTACAAAGCTAATCATGCACATAGGGAAGAGAAACCCTGAAGCCACCTATAGGCTGGGAGGGGAGTTGCTAGCAGTCACAAAGGAAGAAAGAGACTTGGGCATCATCATCACTGATGACCTGAAATCATCCAAGCAGACCTCTAAAGCAGTAGGTAAGGCTAAGGGGTGTTAGGGTGTATTAGTAGGGGTATCACAAGTCGTAAGAGGGAGGTAATAATCCCTCTTTACAAGACACTGGTAGGCCCCATCTGGAGTACTGCGTGCAGTATTGGAGGCCACACCTTCACAAGGACATTAACCAAATTGAGGCAGTCCAGAGAAGGGCAACCAAAATGGTGCAGGGACTGCATCAGAAGACATATGAGTACAGATTAACAGAGCTCAATATGTATACCCTTGAGCAAAGGAGGGAGACAGGTGATATGATCAAGGCATTCAAACACCTTAAGGGCATTAACAAGGTGAAAGAGTCTAACATGTTTAAATATAAGAAAAACAGCAGGACAAGAGGACACAGCATGAGATTAGAGGGGGGCCGATTAAGAAGGAATGTGAGGAAATTCTTTTTCACAGAAAGGGTGGTGGATGCATGGAATGGCCTACCACAAGAAGTGGTGGCTATGAATACAGTGCAGGGCTTCAAACAGGCATGGGATAGGCATAAGGGAGCAATACAAATGACTATGAATAGATAGGCCACTGACAGAGCATAGGCTGATGGCACATTTATAAGGTAGAAAAAGAAATGGGCAGACTGGATGGGCCTTGCGGTCCTTATCTGCCATCAACTTCTATGTTTCTATGTTTCTATGTAATCTCTGCTTTCTATGTCTGGCCCAGAGAAGAATGGTTCAGCTCTGTAAAGGGTTGCTCCAAGTAATATTCAATAGGTGGAGTGGAGAATTTCCCTCCCTCCCTGGACACCGCAGTGAACTAAGGGATCGTTAAGGCTATCTGGTTTGTTAATTCGACTGGACTGCTGCTAGAGGAACCATGTGTGGGGCTATCCAAACGATAACACTTGCAGCCACTCATAAGGATCCCTTGAAAAAGAGTCGCTCATATGGGGTAGCAAAGTCCCCATTAGCTTACAAGTCCACCACCTTCCTTTCAGGTGAAGCGATGTGGCCTGTGAGGATTTCGACTCTTCGGCTTGAAATATCGCTTTTCACCACTGAGCAAGGTAGCACTCTGCATGTAAATAGTTTATGTTTGTTACTCTCTGTTATTATTCAGACTATACTCATAATTTTGCAGAATAGGTTTGATATGCTAATCACTAGCAAACCCTGTCCTATGCTTGTATGATTGCAGTTTGTATCTGGGGAAACGATAAGTTGGGTGTGTGCTCCCCTTTGGTTGGCTGACCTTACCCCCATTCCTCCCCCCAAAATATTTTTTTATAATCTTCCCAATGGGTGATATCTCCCTTATAACCTGGAATGTAAGAGGGTTAAATTCCCCTTCCAAAAGGAAGCAGGTATTTACACATCTAAAAAGGCTAAAAATACATGTTGCCTTTGTGCAAGAAACTAAACTTGCTGAGAAAGACTGTAAATACTTACAGTAATTAGGGACTGGGTGGGTTTGGAATTGCATTCCTGTGCAGCCACTAAAAAAAGAGGTGTAGCAATCCTGCTCCACAAGTCACTTCCATGGGCTGTGGTAAAGAGGAAGGCCGATTCTCAGGGGCATTGGGTAATAGCCATGCTAGATACCCCCAATGGCCATCTCCTAATGGTAAACATTTATGCCCTGAATGTGGACGACCCCTCTTTTTTTCTGGATCTGAACTCCAAACTAGACACAATGGTAGAGCAAGATACACCTATTATCTTTGGGTGGGGATTTTAATCTCACGTTAGTCCCTCTGTTAGATAGGAGTGACCTAGGCAAGGAAATGCACACTCGAGGGGTTCGGGCCATTCAACACCTAAGTTCTGAGTACCAGCTGGTAGACATATGGCTCTTAGTACACCACCCCTCTGTCCGGGACTACTCCTATTACTCCGGGGTTCATGGCACTTATAGTAGATTGGACTACTGGCTTATTTCTCACACCCTTACAGGCCTAGTCGTGGATTCCGCTATTCTTCCCATGGTAGTTTCGGACATGCGCCAGTACACATAATTATTTCTTGGGGTCCTTCAATCCGAAGGTCATCCTCCTGGAGACTGGATCCGCTACTCCTGCGAGACCCCAATTTTGTAAAATGGGCTAAATCAGAAACCATAAATTTTCTTCGGGAAAACCCTATCGAAGACACTTCAGCCCAAATCACCTGGGAGGCTTATAAAGCTACCATGCGGGGAAAGATTATAGGGTATGCCTCTCACAGGAGGAAAACTAGGGAAGGGGAAATGGCACAACTGGAAGGCAACCTGCTTAGTGCTGAAAAGACTCTTAAGGCGCAATCTCACCCATCTTCTCAGTCACTGTGGGGTCGTCGGGTCCTTGCCATAAGGACCTGGTTAAACGAACTTATTTCCAGAAAGGCTGACTTGGCACTTATTAGATTAAAACATTCATATTGGGAGGGTGGGGAAAAAAGTGGGAAAATTCTGGCATACCAACTGCGGAGACAACAAGGGAATAGGTACATAGGGGGGCTGAGAAACCCAGTCACAGAGATAGTGAAAACAAATCCCCAGGAGGTGAACGACATAATCACTGCATTTTACTCTCAGCTATATAAGTCAACCAGAACTAATCCCTGCCCGGATATGTCATCATTCTTAGACAAGGTGAGGCTTCCAAAGTTGTCCCCAATGCAATGTGCCTCTCTGGAGGAACCCCTAACTCATACAGAGGTTGTGACCTCCCTGATGGCAGTAAAGAAAGGGAAGGCCCCTGGTAGTGACGGGTTTCCTGTGGACTTTCTGCAACTAGTATCCCCTATGATCTCTCCCCTGCTATGTAAGGTTTTTAAAGAGACCAAGGAAAAAGGTACACTGCCCCTTACACTAAGGGAGGCTATCATTACAGTTCTCCCTATAAAAGACAAACCTCCTGAGGAGGCGGCTAGTTATCGCCCCATATCCCTGATAAATTCAGACAGTAAGGTTTATGCTAAAGTGTTAGCTGACAGATTGGCCCCGATTTTACCATTCCTGATTCATCCATCTCAGGTCGGCTTTGTAAAAGGTAGATATAGTGCTGACCATATCAGAACACTTATTAATCTCATTCATATAGCAAGTCAGGATATATCAACACCGGCAGCTGCTGTAGCCATTGATTTTGAAAAGGCGTTCGACTCCGTGGAGTGGGACTATTTGCAGAAAATTTTACACCACATGGGTTTTGGGCCGCACTTCAGAGCTGCTGTTTCTTCCAAATATACATCTCCCCTTGCAAAAGTCCTTACCAATTCGGTTTTATCTGAACCATTTCTTCTGCACAGAGGCACAAGACAAGGGTGCCCTCTCTCCCCTCTCCTGTTTGTCATTGCTATCGAGCCATTAGCAGCTGCAATTAGACAGAACTCGCATAAAACGGATATAGGCCAGGGGCGAGTTCATGTTTCTACCCTACTTTATGCTGATGATCTGTTGGTAATGCTAGGGGACGTTAATGAGTCCATACCCCAACTTCTAGCTATCCTGGACTTCTTCTCATCAATTTCAGGGTTAAAGGTAAATCAATCTAAAACAGAAGTACTCCCTCTTAATTCACAATGCCACTCCCAACTTGTGGCACAGTTTGGTTTAAAATGGTCACAGCATACGATCAAATATTTGGGTATTAAGGTTGGGATTAACCTAGCGAAGTGGTGGGATAACAACCTGTGCCCCTTGCTGTTTAAATGTAAGCTTGAACTGGAGCTTATAAAAAAGCTTCATCTGACTATGGCAGGCAAGATAGCTGCCTTTAAGATGTCCCTTGCCCCCAAATTTTTTTATTTGTTAGCACATATTCCCCTATTTCTCCCAGCTCACTGGCTTAGGAAAAGTGACGTGATGATTGGCTCCTTCTTATGGGGTTCAGATAGACCTCATTTTAGCAGAAACCAGCTTCGGGCTCACTCTCAGCAGGGGGGATGGGGTCTCCCATGGATCGAAGGCAATAAGCTAGCTTTTCAAGGTGCACAAACACTGAAATGGTTCCACCCTTATAATAGTGAATCCCCTCAGTGGCTAATGCTTGAGCAGTCTTATTGAAATAGCCCTACAGCAGCCTCCTTTCTCTGCTCCCCCCTCATCAGGAGTTTCTATTGCATCACTATTGGCTCCTCAATCAGATATTGGAGGCTTCTACATAAAAAAATAAGACTCCCGGTTCTTCCCATTATGTATGTGCTTTTATGGGGTAACCCCAGCATAACCACTTGGGGCTCCATGGTGGTCTGGCCCTCTTGGCAGGAGAAAGGTATTACATTCATCCAGGACATAGTGGGGCCTAACTCCTGGGTGGTGGATACATATCAGAATTTGCAATCTAGAGGAGGGTCACGTGATGGCAGCTTGCTGAATGACAGCAGGGGCTTAGGGCTCTCCCCTCCAACCACTCTCGCTGCCATAATCTGCGTTTCCTGGACCAGTAGTGCGGCCAAACTGGTATTATTGGATTGCCCACATTCTGATTTGTGGCCCTCGGGTGGTTTTTCTGCTAAGCCTCTTGTTTTCGCCGGGAGATGGATGAGGATAAGAAGCAGGCCGCGACTAAACATACGCCGCCTGCAACTCCCGAAAAATCAGCGAAGAAGCCGCGGAACCAAGCGGGTATGGGGGCGGAGAAGACCGGAGACAGGTCCCAGCAGTCGGGTTCCCTCACGGAGG
Source organism: Neoceratodus forsteri (assembly GCA_016271365.2). Classification (NCBI taxonomy): domain Eukaryota; kingdom Metazoa; phylum Chordata; order Ceratodontiformes; family Ceratodontidae; genus Neoceratodus; species Neoceratodus forsteri. The sequence continues at coordinate 623,807,791 of CM057459.1, forward strand.
ACAAATTTATGCAGGAGCTGGCCCCAATTAAAAATTTCCTCCAGGATATCACAGCTGATTTAAAGTCGCTACGGGGCGATCTCTGTTCTCTCACCATGAGGGTGGCAGACTCAGAGGCCAGAACTTTCTCTTTGGAGCAGTGGAAGGCCAAAGCTGAAGCAGAGATGTCCTGGCTGACCCAGCAGGTGAAGAAACTCCAGCTGAAAGCCGAAGACCTGGAGGGGCGAAACCGGAGGAACAATCTCCTTGTTTTGGGCCTGCCGGAGTTGGAAGAGGGGCCATATTTGATGGCTTTTCTATAGCGGTTCTTCACTAAAGTTATTGGTCCCTCTCCGATCAACCCAAATTGTCACCTCGAGAGGGCACATAGGTCGTTGAGGCCTCGTCCACGTCCGGCTCCCCCCCCACGACCTATCATCATTATGTTCTTGAGCTATATTGAAAGGCAGCATGTGTATAGCAAATCCGAGAGCTGCAGCGATTACATGGGGTCAGCCAAGCTGCGAATTGCCCAGGACCTCCTAAAGAAATGAGAATGAAAAGGGCTGTGTTTCACCCAGTTGTCCAGAAACTGATCGTGCATCCATTCCTTTCAGAATGGTGTATCCAGCCACCCTCAAAGTCTCAGTGAGCAGTACCCTACAGTTTTGATTCTCCAGAAATGGCCCTCAAGGACCTTGCCACTAGACTTCCCGATCTCTTCAAGACCAATGGCTGAAGTGGACAGTGGACACTATTTTTCTGGGAGCTCTGATTAGATTCAGTACAAAGTTTTTTTTTTTTTTTCTTATTTCCCCTTTTGGTTTCTCTTTAATATAGATATGTTGGTTTCCCTTGATACTCGCCCTGGCCTTCTCGTTACCTTTCTTTCTGGTTGAATTCTGGTTTTCTTACCTGCTTTGGCCGGCTTGGGTTTTGCTATGGGCGAGGTCCTGGTCGGCAGACGCGGTCGAAACTGGGGCGTGGCAACAGGTCCTGGTCCCTCCCGAACCTTATATTTAGGGGTGAGGGTTTTCGAGGTACTGGTTTTAAGTGTAGGACCCGGTTCTGGTCCTGTTATTATATGGTACCCCTGGAAACATAATTCGCCCACCAAAGGCCTACCCAGCTCATCTCAGTTTGCCCTTGTCCCTATTACTTTAGGGGTGAGTAATAAAACCCTGAGTTTGGGTTTTTTTTTCTCCTTTCTGGCTTTCTTCCTCAAAGGGATAGGGGACAGCTTCTACTGATGAAAGTCAATCGCTATGAGGTTGTTTCTTTTTCTGCAGTTTTGGCGGTTGGTTGGGGGCTTTTCCTGGGCCCGGCTTCTTGAGGTAGCTGAGTCACGAGCCTATGGAAGGGGTTGCCAATCCAGCCTCATCAGCAGGTTTCCTGCTGGGCTTGGGGTCTAGAACTGATTTATTCTTCAGTTGGACGATTTTCAGCCCTTTTTTCCTTAACTGACCCCTGTGTGGTGAGGTGTTCTGGATTGGTTGAGGATGTGGTCTCAGAATCCTGGTTTTCCCATGTTGATTCGTATGTTGCTATTTCTGGGACCACACTGTACATAGTTATTTAGTCGGGGGTGCGGGGTGGGGAGCCCTGCCAAATTGCATATCTTTATGACTGCACTCTAACTGTTTTTTTCTCAGTTTGTTGCTCCTTTATTGCGCCTATTTGGCAGGCTGGGGGCATGGGTTTTTGGGTTTTCAAGTGTGCCTTTGCTTCCCTTTCATTTCTGGATGTCTCAGTCGTTGCTTCCTTATTACACTGTATTTAAAATGATTATAGGTGCTATTAAAATAGCATCATGGAATGTGCGCGGGCTTAGGGAACGGGTTAAAAGAACTCAGGTTTTTAATCATTGTGCTTTGCTACAAATAGACATACTATTCATTCAGGAAACCCACTTAAGCTGTGCAGAGATTAAGTTGCTATCTCTAGCCGGCTTTTCACAGACACATGTGGTGGGCGGATCTAATTCTAGTAAAGGGGTTGCTATACTCACTAAAAAACATGTCCTGTTCTTGAGAGACCTGGCAGTGGTGGACCCGGATGGAAGATTTGTTTTGGTTAAGGGCATCCTTAATGGGAGCACCGTAGTCCTAGGTTCAATTTATTGGCCCGTTGGGGGTTGCCCTGATTTTTTCATGATTTTGGCCAATAAAATCAGTGCTCTCCTTCCTTCACAACTCATTTTGGGGGGGGCATTGGAATGTCACGCCTTCATACCTTCTGGATAAAGACCCTCAAGACAGCCGGCCTCTTACACCCGCCCAAAGGGCTTTATATGATTTCCTGCAGATGCTAGGGTTGTGTGATCCCTGGAGACTTCTTAATCCCTCGCTCCAGGCTTTCTCGTTTTTTTCCCCACCTCATGGGTCATGGTCAAGAATAGATTATGTCCTGATCAGTAAAAGTCTCCTTCCGAATATTCTTCAGTCTGGCATTGAGCCAATTATACTCTCGGATCATGCAATAGTTTGGATTAAGGTCTCTCTGGATCCCGAATTCCACCGAGATACTACCTGGAGACTTAATACTCAATTGCTTAAGGATCCCCATACGGTGTCGCAAATAAGATCTTTGATTTCCCTCTTCCTTGCAGATAATCTCGACTCTACCCTGAGATTTGATTCTATCTGGTGTTCTCTAAAATGTTATCTCGGGTGAGTGAATTAAATTAGCCTCTGCTAGGAAGAAAAAACACGACGAGCTTGACTTTCCCTAATGAATAAAATTAAAGAACTAGAAGCTGCTTATTCTCTGGATTTTCCGTTAGCCTCTTTGGAGCCCTTTTGGCAACTAAACGAATACCGGACCTTCTAAAGAAGGCCAGTACTGTCTTATTAGAACCCAAGCTAAGTACATTGACCATGGGGAAAAGGCCGAAGGCTTCTAGCTTTGCGTCTTCGGGCATTGGAGGGCTCCAGGATAATTCCATCCTTACAAACATCCACCAGTTCTATAGAAACCTCTCCCAGAGGAGTCGTGCGAGTTTTTGAAAATTACTATAAGGAGTTATACAACCTGCCCTTATCCTCTGCCCCCCTTTCGGATATTACAGCGTACTTAGCTGATATTAACATTCCTCAGCTTCTGTCGCCTCACAAAGAAGTTCTAGCCGCTCCCCTTTCTCTGGGGGAGATAGAGAAGGTCATAGTTTCTATGACTTCGGATAAGGCACCCGGTCCAGATTGTTTCCCTGCTAATTTTTATAAGGTCTTCTCCAAAGATCTTGCCCCTATACTCCTTAAACTCTATGAATATCTTTTTTCCTCCAGTGTTATAGATCCTACGCTTCTCGAATCTACCATTGTTTTAATTCCCAAACCTGGTAAAACCCCTACTGATCCAGCGAGCTATCGACCCATTTCTCTTCAAAACTACGATATGAAATCCTCTCTAAAGTTTTGGCTGAAAGGGTCAAGAAGGTCTGGACTTGCCTGCTTAGTCCAGAACAGGTCAGCTTCGTGCACTCCAGATCCCCCTCAGACCATCTAAGAACCCTTTCTCACATCTCTCAGTACACTCGGACATCTCACCGTCCTATGGCCTTAGTCTCGTTAGATGCAGAGAAGGCCTTTGACCGAGTAGATTGGCCTTTCCTTTGGGCAGTGATGGGGAGGATGGGTTTCCCGATATCTTTCCTAAAGTGGGTTCAGATTTTCTATAGTGTTCCCTCGGCCAAAATATACTGTAATGGAGTTTTTTCCTCATTGTTCCGGTTACACACCGGTACCAGGCAAGGCTGCCCTCTCTCACCCTTTTTATTCAATTTATATTTGGAACCCCTTCTCATTAAGCTCAAATCCTCTGCACTCATCAAAGGCTGTTCAATACATCAGCGGGAACTAGTTCTCTTTGCTTATGTAGACGATATACTCCTGCATGTTGAATGCCCTGCCGATTCCCTAAGATTTGCATTAGACGTTATTAGACAATACGGCGCCCTCTCTCGATACAGGTTGAACATCTCTAAATCTGAAATTTTTCCACTAAATGCTTATACTTATAAACAGGACCTGGCCAATTTTGTATGAGATGGTCTCCTAGATCGATTAAATACCTAGGGATACATTTTTCGACGGAGCCCTCCCTTCTTAAAAAGCTCAACCTAGATGATCTTAAAGGCCTTATTCAGCAGGATCTGCTGCGGTGGTCCACCCTTCCCATTTCTCTTTGGGGTCGGATTAATATTATTAAAATGAATGTTCTTCCCCGTATTTTTTATCATCTCAACTTACTAAATCTCTGGTTACCTGTTTCTTACTTCCAGCAATTCCATGTGATGTTTTCAAATTTTATCTGGCGAGGGAAAGGGCGGCGGTCCTTTCTTAAACTATCTCTTCCCAAGGATAAGGGCGGCCTTTGGCTCCCCAATCTTTTGCTCTATCACTGGGCAGCCCACCTGGCTAGGTTAGGGAGATGGCTCTCTGCTAACTCGGATCTTTTCTGCCCGGTTTGGCTCCAAATTGAGAAGTCAATCCTTTCGGAGGTTAGGGTGGATCCCTATGCAATTTTCTATACCCCCCCTCAATACTCCCAAAATGGATCACTGACCATATGATTCTCACTTCCCTTGAATCCCTTTCTCAATGTCTGCACCTTATGAACATTTTCCCCGTACGGGATTTGGGTCAGCCGGTGATGCTTAACCCTAATATTAAGTTAGATAATTCTGTAATTGCTCCCGATTGGCTTCCGCAAATTAGAGAAACCAATTTGGAACACCTCTACGGCCAAGGATCCCTCCTCCCTTCAGTGGATATACTTGTCAAATACGCCATTCCTAATACCCAGATTTTCAAAGTTTATCAATTGAGACATCTCATTGCTGAGAAATTTGGCACTTCCTTTAGTCAGCCGGTATTTCACCCTTTCGTTTCCCAAATAATAACTCTTGCTTCTAAGCCGCATTCTATCTCGTTAATATATTCCTTTCTTTTGAACTACAAGTTTCCAGAATCTATTGAAGGCTCTAGCATTTGGTCTTCTTTACTTCCTGATTCCACTCTGAATTGGTCTCATATTTGGAAGGACCTTCACAAATATCACACACAGGACAATTTGTTACTCAATACTATATTATGAATAACATGTACTTTACCCTAAAAAGCTTTTCAAGCTTAAAGGCTCCCCATCCTCTTTGCTCCGGATGTATGCAGGGTGAAGGGATTCTTTACATATTTTTTGGTCCTGTAGTAAGGTTGCCCCGTTGTGGTCCTCTATTCGGGATAATCTCGACCCCTTGCTAGGTCTCTCAGGTTTTTTCACCCCTGAGATCTGTATTTTGGGTGACTACGCTAGCATAGATAGTGTGGAATGCCGGTATCACATGGCTTTGGTGTCCATTGTGGTTAAGAGACCGGTCCTTAGACATTGGACTGATCAATTGGCGTTGACTTATGCTGAGTGGTTGGTTGAGCTCTCTGGCTATCTTAACGCCGAAAATGTGGTGGCCAGTTTGCATTGCTGCATGGACTTGTTTCAGAAAAAATGGGGTAAATTGCAGGCATTATACTTGCACCTATGAGTTCTTGGCCTATTCCCTGGTGCTCGCAAGGATAACTCGTGTTAGGTATATACTGTCAGTTGTACCTTTTGCTTTCGGATTGAAGCATTTTCTTGAGCTGACTAGTATTTTTAAATGTCCAGTATGGATATAGTGACTGTTTGGCACACTTAGGTTGTGTGGGGAGGGAGTGGGGGGTTATAGTGGGGGAGATGGGTGGGTGGAGAGATGGGGAGGTTTTAGGGGAGCAGGTTTGTTTGTTGGAAGGTGGGTGGATGGGGGGGTTTGTTTTTATTTCTTTTCCTTTCTTTCTGGGGTTTCCTTTGTTTTTGGTTTTACCATATTTTTCCTGTGAATTTCTATTTGGTGTATTCTATGGTTTTATTTTGTTTGTTAAATCAATAAACTTAAATATCAGAATTTGCAATCTAGATGGAATCTGGATAAATCAGATTTCTGGAAATATCTACAATTGAGAGATAGTCTTAGACCTCTTCTACGTCAGGGTAATGCTCCTTCAGTCCATAATTCACATTTAAAAGGGTGGCTCCACTTACCTAACAAAGTTGTAGCCACTCTGTATGTAGCAGTGAGGGACACGCTACCTTCTTCCAACTTAAAATCTAAGTCAAAATGGGAAAAGGCCTTAAATATACATATATTTGATTTACAGTGGAAACAGTGTTGGCAAATCGGATCCAAGATTCGTAAAGATACCCGGAGTAGACTCATTCATAATAAAATTTTGCACTCTTGGTACAGGACACCTGTAATATTAAAGAAAATGAAAATCCTTGTACATGACACTTGTTGGAGATACCTCCAGCCTGGTGGTGATTTATATCATATTCTCTGGCAATGCCCTTGGATACATGGTCTATGGGAGAAAGTGGTACACAAGGCTAGCTGGATACTCCACTGCCAGGTCCCTGTTAACCCAGCTCTTATGCTGCTGGGTCTGAGGTCTGGTGCCCCCCTTCTCAACCATCAGGAATTTAGATGGCTAATGCTACTTAGTATGCAGGTAAAACGGACAACCCTGCAAAATTGGTAAAGCACTGTTTCGCCTGGTATCAATGATATTACAGCATCACTTTCTTCCGTATATGAGTTGGATAGGCAGTCACACACGTCTACTGGAAAGATAGAGTTCCTGTATCTCTGTTGGGCCCCTTTTATGGCATATGTGTCAGCCAGAGCTGGTGTCGGATGACTTGTCTCCTCATATCTAACTGCCACCACTCAATGTCTGAACTGAATATCTATGTCTAACACATATATGAATCTACTGATATAATGTTATTGTTTGTTAGTGACTTGCTTTGTTGGTTTCATCTGAAATGATACAAGTTGTACATAGTTTACCCGCAAGTTGTAATGTTTGCTCTGCGGGTTTAATAAAAGTTAAGGATCTGTAGGTGTTTACTAAGTAAATGTTATATCATGGAATCCGTGTAATGACACCTGGGGCACTCCTATCTAACTTATATAGATTGCACTTTACAGCTGTATTGTACAGTAGCTGGACCCCACAGAAGTAGTAGCCACGTTAGTTATATTACTTTGTTTACTTTGTGGTGTCTTTCCCCCAGACGCAGAGTAAGAAATGGCCATGAGAAGGTGTAACTATAATATTCCATGAAGCCTTGTTTTATATGTGGTGATACCTCCCTATGGTTGCGTGTGCTGGGAAAATTAAGGTAGGTGCATTTAGTCAACTTGTTCATTTGGTTCATTTCAGTTTCATGATGCCCGCAGGTATACATGGTATAAACCCTAGGGGGTCCTCTCCTCCTTATCTTTTCTGTTTTTGTTAGCTGTTTTCTTTTGGTTATCTGCGTAATTAGTGTAGTACATCAACACAAGGGTACACTACAGGAAGATATCTATCTTTTACATTTAATAATGTACATAAAGTAGATGATGTTTGGAGGGACACGTGGACTGTTCTGTGTATAATGTTAATGCATGAAGTCCTGCAGTCACCTCATATGGCATCCTGTTATGTGAACCATACTGTACATGTAAGTTGTATGGTTTTTCATGGAAAATAATAAAACATTTAACTGAAAAAAATAAAATAAAGAATACCACTCAGTACTGCTGCTAGACCTGTTTTTGATGGGAACCAGCACGGATTTACATGTGGGCATACGTGCACCACAAATCTTGTATGTTTTTATGAACATATTAGTAAATATCTAGACAGAGGAAATCTGTGGATATGATACTATTGAACTTCAGTAGAGCATTTGACTCGGTATCATCTAATCAAGTGAATAACCAATTGGTTAAGTAAAAGAACACAGAGAGTATCTATAAAAGGTTATCTCTCCACTGAGGGATGGGTTACGAGTGGAGTGCCTCAGTGGTCAGTATTGGGCCCTGTTTTGTTTCAGCTATTTATAGCTGATTTAGATGAAAACATTTGTAAACACCATATAGTTAAATATGCTGATGATGCAAAAATCAGAGGTCCTTGTAAACCACAAACCAAGGAGACATTATTCAAGATGATCTTGATTTGATATCAAATTGAGCTTATAAGTGGAGAATGTTTCTTAATTCTTCACAATGCAGGGTCCTACACATGGGCAGAAATAATCCATTAAATAAATATGTTGTGAATGACTACATTATATATTCAAATATGTCTGACAAAGACTTGGGTATAGTGATCAATAACAACTTGGACTTTAAGGATTAATGTGCCAATGGTGTATCAAGGGCAAATAGAACTTTAGGAGCAATCAAAATAAACATTAAAAGTCGTACGGTGGATCTGCTAATGCCATTATACTTGTCCTATGTTAGACCGCAGTTAGACTACTGTAACCAGATTTGGTGTCCTTACACAAAGAAGTAAGTGCATAGATTAGAGAAGGTACAGGGTAGATTCACTAAGTCTATGGGAAAACTGAAAACAGAACTATACATGTCCAGATTAAAACATCTAGTCTTGCATAGTCTGGAGGTTAGAAGGAAGTGTGGTGATGTCCTATTTTTTCACATTCGTAATCACTTGCACTTTTTCAAAATATACTGTAAATTGTAACCAATTGTAAATGTTTAAAGAGCTAGTGATGCCTCAAAGGAACTTTAAAAAGCATAATAATTAGGTACAACTCTGCCTGCATTCCATTTATAGTTTATATATTCTCCCCTGCATTATTTATTACCAAGGAAATTTGCATGAATATATGATCTTTATCCCTTAGAGTTCCTTTAGAGTCCATCTGTCTCTACAGCATACTCTCTACTTCAAGTCATAACACTCAGTTGTGACATCATAATCTGTTGCCATGGGAGTAACTGTGGTATCACAAGCAGTGCTCTGTGACTTCCGGTAGGGAGAAAGCAGCAGGAATAGACATACTCTTTAGGAGCAAAGATCCTGTTTTCATACAGATGACCTCAGTAATAAGTAATGAGGAGGAATATAGCACTAATGGGAAATACAAGCTGGGCTGGGTCTAAATATTAGGTTTTGTTAAAGTTCTCCTGAAAGTGTCACCAACTCTTCAAGTATTCGTTGTATTTTTGATGTGTTGTCCTTTCAGTGTCTACTTGTGACCATTTTTACTCTTCTGTAATTTTGTATCTGACTTGGAACCTTTGTAAACGAGCTTATGGCTCAAAGGTATTTAATCTGAAACTGAAATAAATAAATAAATATTATGACATAATGAATGATCCTTTCTTGATAAATGAATTGAATACTGAATTCAAAGATATCAATTCAGTTGCAAGGGGTCATCCATTACTGGTAAAATAAATCATTTTAAAACAAACAAATGAAAACACTTATTCATGCAGTGGGTTACAATTCTATGGAACAGACATCCAGAACATATTATAATAAGTAAAAACAAGGAAACACTAAAACAGAACCTTACTACACATATAGTGGAAGGAGGTAATATGAATTATTACGGTATACTCTGAGGGAGCTGATTTTTGGGCTTCGGCCTTCACAGCGCCTGCTTGCATTAGTGACATTAGTGACTTACATTTTGCATTTCTGCCTTCACAGAAATCATCTATGTCACGGAAGCCACCCAAAACACATTTCTTAATTAAAAAAACTGAAGAAAAGGCTGCTCACTATGGTGGCTGCTCAGGGACATGCTCGCTCCAAATAAATACAGCTTATGGGTTTTCTCAATAGAAACCTTGCACTGGTTATCACAGAAAACAATGCCTGTGCATGTTTTATGTTATTGGGATTTTTCACACACCATTGGTGTGAGAAAAATCCACATACAGTAACACACACCTCTGCAGGCATCATTCTCTATGAAATAACTGGTGACACCCCCTATAATGAACAGATTTCCATTCCTGATAAAACTCTGTGATACTCCACTGAATTCCATAATAACTTGATAGTGGGTTATTACGGTGTTTTCCTCCTCGTGCTCTTACTTCACTGTATTTGTGTAAGTATGGCAGCTGCTCAGAGACAAGCTCACTTACACAAATAGAGCTTACAGTTTTTCCTCTGTCGAAACCTTGCACCAGTTATAAAAAGTAATGCATGTGCAAACTTTGTTTTATGAGGATTTTCACACACCCTCAGTGTGTGATAATCTCATAAACCCCTCGATTTTCACTCCCAGGGTTTATGGATTATTACACATTGTGGGTGTGTGAAAAATTCTCATAACACACACCTGCACAGCCATTATTCTCTATATACTTCCTCCAAAAGTGAAGTTAGTGCTGCATTGAGAGGTAGATAAGTGCGGAGGCAGTGCAAAAGATCACCTGGCACTTCATGATTAAAGCTTCACTTAGGGGTTATGTAGGAGTGAAGGGAAGGCACTTTTATACCCCATACCCAACTCAGAATCTGAATAAATCTTAATATGTATAAAGAGTTAATTTAAATAGAGCATTCTTAAAGTGTCATATTTATAATATAGATTAACTTATGATTAAGCCAGAGTTGTGAGTATTCAAGTTATAAAGGACAAAACCAACCATTATTATACACCATAACAACCAAATTAAAATGTACTCGAGCACCAAAATAATATATTAAGAAATGATAATATTAATTAAAGCGGCAAATAAATCCAAGTCTATGAATATAATATAAAACTACCCAAGAGATCCAATTCTTTTTTACTATAAAATGAGTTTTTTCCAAAATTGTATTATTAAATATATTACAGAGACCATGTGCCATAAGAGACATAATGCAGCACTGAGCTCTACCATTTCATTTTTTGTACTAAATAAGCCTTAATATGAAACTTGTTTCACTGACAGAGGTACATACAAAAAGCCTATGCACAAAAAGCATATCCATAAAAACGGCTCACGGAAAGTTTGTAAAATTAGTTTTATTTAAACTATTAGGTATCAATTTATTGAGGAAAAACATCCAGTGGGCTGCAAGTTGTTCTAAATTTTTCTCCCCTTTCAACACCTCATGGCAGTGGTCGTACTCCATCAAATACCACAAATGTAAAGAAAGATGTATCCCCATTATGTACATCCCTAAAATGTTGACCCTCTGCACTGTCACACGTAGTCTGGTGTATAGATCTCAGGGGCCTGATATTGAAAAGATTGCATGAGCGCAAAGCCAAGTTTGCTCGCACAAACCAGATGGCTGCCTTACCTTCCTGGCAGACATCCAAGGAAGAAAACGGTTTCCATTGGACTCAAGGTTTGGACAATTCAGTCCTCCCAACAGGAAAGAATAATCAGGCAACAAGGAAAGGCTCCACATCAGTCACTCATCTGGAAAACCAAGGCTGACCAGACAATAAAGCATAACTTTCAGGCAACAACTGAATGCAGTGAGACTACCTGCAACAAAGAAAAACACCTTAAGAGTTATCAGTAAAGCTGTTAATCTGTGGTCACAGACTGATTGAAAAAAATATATATTTATATATAGATTGTTCATGAGAACAGCACAGTAAAACAAAAGAGGGATGTCCAAAAACATAGTAAGGGATTTTAACAAACAGGACATCCCTCCTAGAATACCAGATAAGATTCTCCCACAGGAGTCAGGCTCCTGGGTGGGCCCCATTGACAATGTTGGAACCAACAGAAAAGGAAACTATGGTAAGTATGAAGACATTTCTTCTTTCTGTAGTGCTCCACATTGACAATGGGTAATTATAACAACTGGGTTCTGAAAAGCAGTACCCAAAAAATACCGTGAGGGGGGGAAAATGTTATACCATATGCCAAAGGCAAGCACTGAGAAATTACTTGCAAACTGCTGTCTGTAGCACTCTGTGACCAAAAACTGTCAGCAGAACTCTGAACATCCAGTTTGGATGTTTTGTGAACGTGTGGATGGAGACCATGTAGTTGCTTTTCATAACCCTAAAGAGCATCTATCCTACAGCATCTGCAGATGTTCACAGATTAGCAGACTTTGAAGGGGAGACACCAGACCAAGATAGGAGAGACCACAGTACTAGGTACAGATATACTAAAATAAACAGTGTAAGGATAAGTAATTTCACATAATGGGGTAACAACTAAGAGATAAGAGATAGCAGACATCCAGAAATGGTAGCTATTGGTAGAAGGGAAAGTAGGAGTCACCCTATCTAGGATAGGCTAATAAATACATTTCTTGAAAGGAACGGGAATGGTACAAAGCAAACAGGCGTAGAAAAAAGGCATGAGGGTGCAGGGAAGGTTCAATAGACAAAGGGTATAAGGAAGAAAAGAGCATGGAAATGGTGCAGTGTAATGCATGTGGAGCCACAGTCTTTCTGGGCGCATTCTGGAGACTGAGGTGCTGCCCCATTTGCCCTCACCTCTCTTTGTTGAGGGCAGAGGTAGCTGGAGTCCAGGCCAAACTGGCAAAAGTGCAGAGAACCATTTGCACCACCCAGGGGACACTAAGCCTCCCACCACTCCTCCAGGGGATGCCTAGACAGAGTGGTTGGACCTTGGTGGGCTCTGGAAGGGTGGGGGTGACAGACAGAGTACACATTCCTTAGCCTATATCACTGCAAAATTCTTTGCCACGCTGGTGGCATTGGGCATCAGGGAGAAAACACCTGTAGCAGTGATAAGGGAGAATTTGGGGGTCCTTAGAAGGGGAGGCCCCAGGAAGGAAGGAAGGAAGGAGCCCACAACCAAGAAGGAAGCAGCTGTTGGGGGGGCTCTATTGATAGGGAGATAGACTTGGGAGTGGTAGATGGAAGGGAGAGGGACGTGAAGTGCCTCCTTGGTACCTCAACTTGGAGGGATGTGGAGCAGATCCAGAGAATCACTAGGGTGGCAGAAGATGGGAGGAAGCTAGATATCATTGTCCACTTGGAGAGCAATTACCTGGCAAGGGATAGGGTAGAGGTAGGGCAGAGGAATTTCAAGGAGCTGGGGAGGGGCCTTAATCAGGTAGCAAGCATGGTGGCATTTGTCAAGGTGTTAGCTGTGTACAGTCGGGGAAAGGAAAGGGCACTCTGCATTAAGACTTTAACAATTGGTTGAAGACATGGTGCATGGATGAGGGCTTCAGCTACACTCGGGAATGGGGGCTAGTCTGAGAGGATATGGGCCTCTATAAGGCAGATGGCCAGTATCCTTCCAAGAAGGGGACCACAGTCCTTAGAAGGAGGTTTATGTTACTTGGATAAGCATTTAAACTACCAAGAGGGAGGCTGTAATACCAAGAAGCAACAATTGGGTTCTATGTCATAATGGTGAAAGCCTAAAGGTGATCACCATTATGTACAAGTCAAGAGTGCTGAAAATTTATTTCAGCACTCTGACACCCTGGCGCACAGCAAAAGGATGCTGGGGACTTAGTTTTAATGTTTTCTGTGAGGGCTATGCCCCGCCCCTACTAAGGACTCTCAACTCCAGGGGTGCATGTCGGAGAGTGAAAACAGAAAAAAAAGGTTCAGGCTGGGTGCAAAAAAAAAATAGCGCCAGACCCGACACTCCGCGCCCCTGCCGACCGACACCGCAACCCACCCACCATGCCACGGGACAGCTTGGCACCCACCGCAGCACCACCGTAACATCACTCACTGTGCATGCCCACTCCCCCTGCAAATATGCAGTATAGCGACATCTTGTCACTATAGTCGTCCACCCCCATTCGCTACCCTACCCTCCCGTAGCCATTCCTGAAGTGCACTGGGGAGTGGGTTGCCATTATTGTAGGTACCCATTCCCCAGTGCTCTTATCACAGGATACCAAAAACTGAAGCCAACCCACAAGATGAAGCAACAAATATGCAGGGCCCCAGGGGAGGAATCTCCCCCCCAGCAGGAGAGCAAGAAGAAGGGGTGGGGACAAGGCAGATGACAAGGGGGTATAAATCAAGAATGCAAGAAGAGAGGAATGAATGAGACTGAAAGCAGAGAGGGTAACAAGAGAAGAGGGGGGACAGGGAGAGTTTTAGGGAGCAGCACAGGCAGGAGGGGGAGAAAGCAGGGAGCAAGCAGTGAAGGAGTAAAGTATGGAGAGCCATGTGCACCAATGCAAGGAGACTGGGAAAAATAATTCTGGACCTGAAGGCCATCACAGAGCAGGCTAGCCTTTATCTGGTGGCCATAATGAAGTCATGATGCACTGACAGTCATGACCAGAATATGGCCATACCAGGCTGTTCTCTGTTCAGGAGAAATATGGAAGGGAGATGGGGAGAGGAGTTGTACTATATGTGGGGGAGGAAATCAAAGCTACAAAAATAAGTGGCACCTGGAGGAAAAGGAATGGCTGGAGGTGCTATGTGCTTTCAGGAAACAGGAGATGGGGTTGCTGTCTGTTCCAAGGTTGTCTACAGACCTCCAACACAGGGAGAGGAGTTGGATAGGCACTTGTGGATGACATCATCACTGTGCTAAATAAGGGGGAGGTGCTGCTAGATGGGGACTTCAATCTGCCTGATGTTGATTGGAGCCTTCCAGCTTCAGTTTTATCACAAAGCAGGGCCATCCTTGGCTCCCTACAAGGAACCTTTGTCAGACAGCTAGTCAATGCATCCAATAGGGAAGGGGTAGTGCTGCATCTGGTGCTTACAAACAGGGACAGCATTGCAGACATCACAGTGAGTAGCCCTCTAGGTACCAGTGATCACCATATAGTGTGGTTTAACATTAAGATGGGAGCATAGGCAAGCCGCACGAGGACAAGGGTGCTGTACTTTAGAAAGGGGGGATTTTATAGGAATGGCAGACTGCCTTGGAGACTGCACTGTGGGGGGAGGAGATTGCCAGGGAGGAGTAGAGGAACAGTAGGGAAAAATAAGGGGGGTATAATTAAGGCAACCAGCATCTGGATGAAGAAAGTAAGTAAAAGCAAAAGAAACAAGTTCTGGTCATAGTCAAACAGCTTCTAATGCATTAACTTGAGAAGAGATATAGAATTAAAAGGGAACAGTCAGCACTAAGAGCCCCATGCCCAAGAGTGAAGCTGGTCCCAGATTGCACCTTTTCTGCAAAACCATTTTTATGACTGTGGGCGGAACCTACAGGATTATTGCATGTACAAAAGGAGTGATGTCATGTTTTCTGTCTGTGGTGGCCGGCCATACCCTGTGACAGCCAGCAGTGCAAGGCCATCCATAATCGGATTGGTAATGCGATCCTGGGATGCAGTCGTGGCCTCCTGCATGTGCTGTATAGCTGTCAGGAGCTGTGCAGTGCCCCTCTCACACTGCTCTGCCACCTGGAGCACCTCTGCACACAGTGCACACACCCCAGTGGCAAGCAGCACCTGTTGCTTCATGAAGGCCCGCAGCAAACGGGTGTGCTCTGCCAATGAGTCGGCATCCTGGGAAACCTGGGTGGAACGCCGACCTTCCTGCGGTGACTGACCACTCTGCACAGACCCCCACACAGTTGGACACTGCACGGTGGGGTCCTTGTGGGGTATGTCCCTAGCAGCCGCCCCGGCAGCAGACCCTGTGTCCGTCTGCCCTGTAGCTCCTACAGCCTGCTACCATTGCCCATCCAGCCACTGAATGCTGTCCAGCATCTGTGCGGCCGCACCACCACCACCACCACATGGCACAGCTGTGGCAGTGCTCACAGCAGCACCTGAAGTAGCAGGCAGCTGTTCCACTGCTGTCAGGCTGCTGGACATGCTGCCTGTGTTGGTGTCTGGTATGGGCGTCTCCCCCACAACACCACCCATGCTGTCCAGGATTATGGTTAGGTCATCATCAGTGTCAGACCCCACCCTGATCTGTGTCTCCATGCAGAGACTGCATCCTGTGGAACCACATCCAAGGCCTCATCCGACCCCATGCCCAGGACATCCAGCTGGACAGTGGTGGTGTTCTGCAGCCTATCAGGCCCCTGGATGCCCTTGGAGGTGGATGGCTGGTCATCCAGAGCTGGTCTTGCCTCCACGGCAGCTGCCAGTGCCCCATCCTCTACATGTAGGCATGCTGGTGCTGAAAAAGAAAACAGGTGTGTCAGTGATGCAAGGCCCATGAGTGCCCGCACCCCCAACACAGCCACCACATGCTGTGCATGCCCGACATACGTACCATGCAGTGATGGGCTGCCACCCATCTGGAATCCGCCACCTTGCACACCCTCCAAGGTGCTGCAGCGCATGGTGGCTGCCACCAATTCCTCCTGCGCCATCAGCTGTGGCGAATCAGCAGGCCCCCCTCTGGTGGCATTCCGGGCTACATGGATGGCTGCCACCTTCTCCTTAATGCGCCGCTTATCTGTGCCCACGTTCTTGTGGCACTCCTGCACTGACTGCTGATGGCTGCCCTGCTGGTTCTCTCATGCTGCCACCTCCTTCCAGGCCCCAGCACTGGCCTGTGGTGTGCCTGTGGCACCACTCAACAGCGGCTCCCTGTCGAGGTAGGTCTCAAACAGGGCCTCTGCCTTCGTGAAGTTGGGCCTGTGCTTGCGAGCAGGCCCACACTCCTCACTCTCCTCACATCCCAACATGTCACTACCTGTGGACATGGACAGCACAGTGTGTCAGTGTCAGCAGCACTCTATTCTGTCCCCCCGCTGTGTTGGCTGGGCTCAGTGTGCTTCAGCAGCATGTGCAACTTACCTCAAAAGGTTGCAATACTGGCCATGGCCTGTACCAGTCCATGGCGCTTTTATGGCACAATGCATGCAAATGAGCATTGACGTAACGGTAATGGCATGCTAATTCCTCCAGTGCACCATGCATTGGCTAATGAGCTCATTTGCATGTGGCAGCTGAATATCGCAAATTTGCTCTGTGTGCAGTGAGATTGCTCTGGACCAAGTAGCGGCACAATGGGCATGCATGTGTGCTGTGCAGGACCACAGTGCACATACGCTGGATGGTGTGCTGCTACCTATTGCACACTGTGCACCCTCTGTGCAATAGGGACTGTGGCGCACAGTGCACCATGCCTGCTATTGTGCATGTGCGCATTGTGCGGTGGCCGATCCCTGACCCTTGCTGTGACCTCTGCCCCTGGGTGACCCCCCGTAACCCCACCTAGCTATGTCCATGCTGCACATCTCCGTGACTGCATGATGGGTGGACACAGCGCATGTGCCCTAGGCCCGTGCATCTGGCGCATGCACTCACCACGTGCGCCTCCTGCCCCTATTTTGCTCTGTGGCTCACACCAGAGAGATGGCACAGCAGAGAACTGGATAGGTGGCCAAATGGACACAGGTCGAGCTGGCCAACCTCATCTCCTGTATCCAGCTACACGCACCTCGGCTATTTGGGCAGGCGCCACTGCAGCAGTCCCTGGTGGCTGTGTGACAGGCAATCACTGCCTCAATGACACAGTACACAGGTGTGGTCAGAACCATCGAGCAGTGTCGCCACAGATATGGGGACCTGGTGCGGAGGGACCCAGAGCACCTCAGGAGGCTGGAGGTGTGCATCAGGCCTTGGGCTGTGCCACAGCCAGGTGATTAGACCCATCATGCATGTGTGCCCTAGTGCTGTACTGTGGTGTTGGCTAGGCTGCCTGGCATGTCCTGCAGGGTGCAGTACTACCATCGTGCACATTGCGGGGTGGCATTGTCCTCCACCACTTGCGTTGCACTGCCACTCTGTGGGATGTGTCAGGCAGGGCTCACCCTATGCACAGGAGTGGGGCTGGTGGGCAGCTGATGTGATTGGTTACTGATGTGTACCTGTTTCTGTTCCATTCCCAGGACCTGAGGACAGATGTTGGGTGGTGCTGGCAGGACACCAGGCTATGGTGGCCCTGGGTAGAGGAATGGCTCCAGCGCCAGTGGGGCCACAGAAGGCAGGTAGGCACTGACATTTTCTTGCGCACAGTCATTGGAGGCTGGCGGGGCATGGGTGCGGGCACGGCCACCTGTGCCTTGTGCCATGGCAGCTGTCTGTGTCATACTGTGCATGGTGCCCACCACTGTGGCGCATCCATTGGTCATGTGTGCCAATTGCTGGTGGGGTAGGTGCGTGCACGGCTGCCACTGATGTTGCTGTGGTGCTGCTGGGGGACTGTGCCATGTGACTGCCATGGTGCACTCAGATGGTCACTGTGCAGCGGGGACCACTGCTGTGCACTGATGTGGTGTGCCACCTTGCAGGCAGGTGTTGGCCCATGCCCCTGTGGGTGGCCTGTATGTGCCCTCCAGAGGGGGGGTGTTCCCCCTGCCCAATACGCGCTGTGGTTGGGCCGGGTTTCTGGAGACATTGCACTGATCACCTGTCCTGCCCCTTGTCCTAGGTGTCCGCCAACTGCGCAGGAGGCCCCTGTACTGCCGGCTCCTCAGGCAGCTCATCTTGTTTACCTCTACCACAATGGAGGTGGTGTTCCGGGTCCGAAGACTGCTCCTGGCAGTCAGGAGTCACCAAAGTCAGCGCGGGGCGGCAGGCTATGGCCGCCGCTACGCCAGCTTTGAGTTCCCCTGTTTCCCCAGCCATACCTCCCCCTCCAGTCCCTCGTCCCACTGTACAGTCCCTGTTCCCTGTCCCTTTCCCTCGCTATACCTACCCTTTCCCAGCCCCTGGTTATTGTACATAGTTTCTGTGTTAATATATTTTTCTGACTTACCTGCCTGTGTCTGTGTCTGCTTTGCAGGTGGCATGAGGAGCCATGCTTCAGTGGCCCAGTGCCTGTTCATGTGTTATGCAAGTGTTGGGGCATGTGTTGTGCTTCTGTGGATCATTGCTGTGTGCTGCAGTGTGTCCCACGGTGGTGGTGTCCCTCCACTCAGTTGATGGCTGTGCATTGGGGTGCCCATGGGGCGGCTGTCATGGTTGTGTGGCGGGTGTGTCTGCTTGGCTGTGTGGTCCTGGGTGTGGCCTGCCCTGGCCTGGATATGTGGGGGGGACACAGCATGCTGCCTGTGGAGGGTACCCCTTGGTGACCCTCCGTCCCCCATTGGCACCCCGTTGCCTACTGTCTGTGCCACTGTTGTGTTCTGGGGTGGGGGTCTGGGTGCCTGTGTGTGCCCTGCTGTGCCCAGCTGGTGGTGGCCTCCTGTGGCCTGTCACTCTGCTTCCCTGGCTCTGTCTCTGGGTCTCCTCTCTGTGCTGTGCCCCCTTCTCTGTTGCTCTGGTGCTCTGCTCCCACGGTTGCCCTGGGGCTTCTGTGTCTGCCCATGGTGCACCTGTGGTTGCGCCATGATGCAACCATGATTGCACCATGGCAAAACTGTGCCATATTCAGCCATGTTGCGCTGGTGCGGTGCTGCCAGCGCAACCTCTGAATATGGCTCCTGTTGTGCCATGGAGCATTGGATTTGTGCTGCACCAGACTTGTGCTGGCCTTTGGCACATGTCTGAATATCTAGCCCATTGCCTTTAGCTAGGCCTCTATCAGCATAATGTTAATTATCCCCTGGTCTCCCCCTTTTTTCAAATATATAACCCCCTTCAATGAGAAGGGTCCACACATGTCCTGTGGCCTTGCCACCTATTACCATTATAACAGTCCATGAATTGTACTTCAAGTGGAAAATATGGCCACATACACATAAAGAAGTAGAAGGGTGGTTAAGGAATTGAAGTATGCCAATGCGGTTTTGCATAAAAAGCTGATAAATTAATTTATCTTTACATTCTATATATTAACCTTTGCTCAGTTTTAGATCAAATATAACCCCATATTACCACAGTTTTTGTTAACCTTCATAAAAAGAACTGACTGTTGCCCCATCATCAAGCTAACCCACACTGGCTTTCAAAATATCATATACAACACAGTGGCACCATAAAAAACATTTTTTTGTAATTTAATCTGGCCCTGATGGCACCATGGGTAGAGATATGAGCATGCACTCATGAGAAAATAAGACCACCCAGCTCCGATTCCACTGCCAGCCCAAATACCTATTGAAAGACCACATGATCCATGCTGACATTCAACCCATTTTGCTTCATAATGTAACTTCAGTGTAGTCAGGGAGGGGGGGAGAGGGGGACAGGGTACACAGCTGGGATGCTGACCACTATGTGGCATGACAATGATCTGGCCCTGACCCTCATTCTGCTGTTCTAGGATGCCCATGGTCCTGTTATCCCTGGGCTTATTTCCAAACAACTACATAACAAACAAATCATACCTAGAAAAAACAGGGCACGATTCCGAAAGAGCATTTAGATTGCCACAATTTGCAGCAATCTAGGGCTGTGGTGCTCTCCAGGTGCGTCAGAGACTCTGTGACCGATTCTGTAAAATTGGGGGTCCCTGTGCCTAACACCCAGGAGTCACCGCACCTGCAGGGTAGCACCAAGCAATAGGCGCATCTGCAGGAACTGCCACAGAGATCCAGCTTCCCCCTGCCTGGTGCAACAAAAAATTATTACCAGTAGGGGTCCAGGGGCATAAGTGGCATAGGGGATGCCATGGGGGTGTTGGGGAGCATGCTGAGGGGGTGATCGGACACCCGGCATGGGTGCCATTATTATATCTATTATAGTAATGGATGGTTGGGGGTTTCCAGGGACAAACATTGAAGCATAGAAACACAGAATTTGATGGCAGATAAGGACCACTTTGGCCAACCTTGTTGGGTACCAATGCACCTCTCTGGGTGCCCAACCACCCACAGGCATGCCCACTCACTTCTAAACACCCCTATGGCACTCCCCTGTCTATTCTGCCCCCAGACCCCACATACAGTACTGTATACAGTACATGCTCATTCAGAGCTCAGTCCGTGGCTGACTGTGGAGGTGTGTGGTGGGCTGTCGGTTGTTTGCTCGGTACAGGATGGGGGGAGCACATGGTAGGCACTGTGGGGTGGGAGGAGGAGGGTCCACTAGACCACTAGGTATTCAGAAAATGAATCTTACAGGGAATTGGGGCTGGAGCAGTCCACTGGACCACCATGGATAATTGACTCTTTATTGTGGGAGATCGGGGCTGGGGTGGGGATAGACTACAATGCCATATGAGGGGATTTCACTTACAACACATGTCAGGGATCGGGAATCAGGGTTGCAGGGCTCACTAGACTTCCAGGGAAAGTGAAAGTGTTTTCTCTGGACATGAGTCGAGGATTGGGGATCGGGGTTGGGGGGGGGACCAATAGACTACCAGGGAAAGAGAGAATGTTTTCTTGGGACATGAGTCGGGGATTGGGGTTTGGGGGAACCATGAGACTACCATTGAAAATGAAAGTGTTTTCTTGGTACATGAGTCAGGGTTCAGGGATTGGGGTTGGGGGGATCACTAGACTACCAGGGAATGTGAATGTGTTTTCTCGGGACGTGAGTCAGGGATCAGGGCTGGTGAGCCACTAGACTACCAGGGAAGCTGACTTATTACATTGGTTTGTTTTTCATCAGAATGTCAGTGCTGCATGTTATAGTTTTGAACATAATATTACATCATTGGTACTTATACACTTATTAAAATGGTGACAGGGGTATGTCATGACATTTAAGTGTGGTGCCTATATAAACATAACATTATTTGTAGTTTACCTTTTTATTGCAATTTACAAACAATGGGCCCTATGTACTACTGGGGTGGAGTGGCTATGCGCACATATCTGGAGTGCTTAGCCATTCCGCACCCACTGTGCCCCCACACGGCATGCTCGAAGGGGGGCATGCAGACCCACTGAACCCAGTCCCCCACTTCAGCAGACAGTTCCATGCTGGGGGCATTCCAGGGGCATGAAAGCACTATGTAGTGCTGTCTGCATGGATACAGAGATTGGCACAGGGTTCGCTAGGGTAGACCCTGCCATAACCCACTGCACACACCCACGGACACAGGCCTTCAGTCACTGGGGGACCAGAACAGGGCACACTGTGCTGCCCCTGACCACTGGGCAGCAGAAGGTGGCAGGGGCAGCTGGAAGGGTGAGCACCCAGTGATTTGGGGAGCAGCAGCACTAGAATGGGATGGTGCCATGTATTTCTGGGTGCCTGCATTCGGCATGCACAGCCCCAGACCCATGCGACCCTATGAGTGGGATCCACTATGGGTCCCGGGAGGCATCCCATTGGATGCCTGTCTTGGATGATGACTCCTCCCCCGGCTGCCCTGCAGAGTTCCTGCACACTGGGGAGAGGAGCCACAGACAGGTAGTCGGTATTGGTGAATGCCAGTATGGGCGCACCTGTCTGCGAGGCGCAGGGTCACGGGAGGGGTACGTGATGTTTCCACATACTCCCGCCTGCTTAGTGCATTGTGCCCATTATACATAACAGTAGGCACCAATGGTTGACATCAGACAGATGCAGTACCTGGTATGATACCACTGGATCAACTAAAGATGGTACAGTTTCATTTTGTCATCATTAAACATATCATGTAGGGTCATGCAGTAGAAGTGAGACCAACACTTTCATCTTGTAATAGTACAAGGTTACACATAACTAAACTGGCCTCTTCCTTTATGCAACTGGGGAGGGTGAATTCCTTATTACAGTGATGCATGTATGGTGTTTTGGGGATCAGGGCTGGGGGAGACACTAGACTACCAGTGGACATGTATTAATAGTATGGGGATCTGCTGCTGTGTACAAAGGTTAGCTTGCAGCTACAACTGTTGCCCAGGTCTGACATATACTGTAGGTAGAGCTGTAGGTACACACAGACTGCAGCTACTGACCTATAGTTTCAGTCCGACCTACAGGTGGAGCTGTGTGCATCATGAAATAGCGCCAGGCAATCTATATGGTCCTGCATGCAAGCAGGCTGTAATAAGATGCTAATGTGGCTGTTTTCCCTTGGATTGCCTAAGTAGGCTCATTTGCATAGGAGCTTTGAATATAGCAAATTTTAGCCCCAGGCTAAAGTGTTTGCCCAGGGCTAATGAGTTAGCACCATACAAATGGGTTTGCTCTGCAAACTTGTCAAATCCATAGCACTGGTCTACAGTGTTGTTTGTAGTTGTTGTGCACCATTTCATTGTTATCACCCACATTGGCCACCTACTGCAACTCTGTCTTACTCCACCTCTGTGTGTACTGAACTGCTGTTGCAATGTGCACTGCCTGGTTGTTACAGTGTATTTAGAGCTGTCTTATTTGCTGGGCTATTTTTGCACTGCACTTTCAGCCCTGTTTGCACGCCTTCATTTGCACACTATGGTCAACTCATTTAGCCCCCAGGCTATTCCTTTGAATATAGCATGCAAATGATTCTGTGCTATTTTTGCAAGCTGGGCAGTGCTAATTTTGCCCTGGGGCTAAGTTCTGAATATTGGGCCCCAGATCTTCTCAAGTACAAGGACTAACACAGCGAAAGCATGTTGATATAGGAATTACAGCATAGAAAGAGAGGACAACATTTTAGTGTTTGGAAAGTCATACAAGGATTAATTAAGTTATAATATACAGTACCGTAAAATAAATAAAATAAAAATACAGTACATCCAGTAAATGTATTTGAATGTGTTTGGAACTTTTACTCATAATCTTGTCATTTTTAAATATTTTTCCACCAAATTTTGGAACACCACCTCATGAACAAGGTAGGTAGGTAAAATTGTTCAAATTCATCCCAAAAGGTGGTTTCACAGTGGCTCCATGACATCATCTTTCAAGCAAGATTTGAAAATCTTCTCCTATTTGGCTCATTTGGAGGGGGTCATAAGAAGACTATGTTGAAAATTTGGTGAAAAAATATGATAAAATGACCAAATTATGGATGAACATTGAAATAATTCAGTTTACTCATAACTCCGCTAATTTTCAATATTTCCCACTAAACTTTCAACATGGCCTTTTTGGAACCCCACCTCATGAACAAGGCAAGTGGAATTTTTTCAAATCTGGCCTGAAAGGAGATTTCACAGCTGCTCCACCAAATCACCCTTTGGGTGGGATTTGAAAATGTTCACCTACAAGGTTTACGAGATAGGGTCATATGAGCACCCTCAGCATCTAAGCTTGCACTGCGGAGGTGGGATGTCACACACAATAGAATATGTTGTGTTGTGCTTCCCGGCAGCAGATTTGTCTACCACTGTACACTGTATGAGAAAAATGCCTTCTGCCACATCACAGTCCATATTTACTTAGATCCTCAGATTGTGGCCTGCTTGTGATACCCAAGTTGAGAACTAACCTTGGGTCAGCAGCATTGCAGTACTTTGCTCCCAAACTGTGGAACAACATTCCACTGAGATTTGGGCTTGTGCCACTGCAGGGAGTTTAAAAAAAATCCCTTCGTAAGCACTTCCTAGGTACATCTATACGTAAATGTTCCCCCAAGAGGTGAACTGGTTACTGGGGCCCTAACCTAGTCTTGATTCTGTTTGCCAGGAAGGTATTGGTATTTTGCTGTCTCGCCCATGGATGATAACTCTGATTTATGCTGTATGTATAGAAAATAATGTTTGTTGCCATGTGACTGTCTCCCTATTGAATTTAACACTTTACCTAGTGGTTGTAAGACACACTGTACACAACTCTTACTTACCTTGTCTTTAATTGATTGTATCCTGTCAGCTGTTTACCTTTTTCTGTGAATATGTGTATCGCTGCATACTGTAAACTATCTGGTGTTGCATCACCCTTGTTGTAAGTCTCCTGGGTCATACCTGAAAACAGGCAATTTCTGCCTAGTGTACTTACCTGGTTAACAAAAATGAAATAAATAAAATAAATAGAAAAACTATACTCAAAATTTGGGGTCAAAAATATTAAAAAAGAGCAAAGTCATGAATGTACATTGAAATTTTTCCATGCTCACTCATAACTTTGGTAATTTTCAATATTTTGACCACAAATTTTCAACATAGCCATTTTTTCACACCACTTTATGAGTGTGACAGGTGTCATTTTTCAAATCCTGGCAAAACATGTGTTTGCACTTGTGATGCAAAATGACAGTTCGGGTAGTATTCTATAAATGCCACTTGTCATGTTTCTAAGGATGCATCATAAAATGACTATGTTGAAAATTTGGATCCAAAATTTATTATGTATTCATTGCAGAAAAAAACTCTGTTAATGCATCAGTTAGGGTTAATGTTACAGCAACAAAAGTCAGGAAAGTCAGTGTAAGGGTTCCCAACCTTACCACTCCACCACACCCCCACCCTCCACAGACCAACAGGTGTTGGGGTGTGCCTTGGGGTAATCAGGCCTAACTCTCACCCCATTTTATGTGTAAGGAAGCCCAGATGGTACAGTATAGTAGAATGGGGTGAGAGTTAGGCCCGACGATTCCAAGGCACACACCAATGCCTGTTGGTATGTGAAAGGTGGGGGGGATGTGGTGAAGTGGTTGGGTTGGGAACCCTATCACTGAATTTCCTGACTTTTGTTGCTATAATATTAACCATAACTGATGCATTAACCGAGTTTTCTGCAATGAATTTTCTCACTATTTGAGATAGTGTAATAGTATTCTTATTTTACTGTGGGAGGGCAGGGTCCTTTGGGCCCTGCACTCCAATCCATGTGTAGATACACATATATATGTAGGTGTGACAAACAACAGTGACCAAATTGTTAGCATAGCCATCCTATTACCCCATCTCATGTACCCCGGTACAGATAAAATGTGAAATGGAAGGCAAAACATAATTATGTGTAACTGCAACATCATTCTGCATCACAGGTGTGAAATACATTTCAGGCAGGATATGAAAAATGACAGCTGTACTGTTCATGAGGTGGTGTAGAAAAATAGCTATGTTGAAAATTTGGCGGCAAAATATTAAAAAGTACCAAAGATATGCGTGAGAGTAGAACAAATTCAATGGGCACATGTAACTTGGGCACTTGTAGGATTTTTTTTCACCAAATTTTCAACATGGCCTTTTTGGGACCCCACCTTATGAACACTGGCACTGTTTTTTCATTAATCAGTCCTGAAATGTGATTTCACACAGAGAGCGTGCCACAAGAACGAAAACACATTTTGGGCAGGATGTGAAAAATGACAGCTGTACTATTTAGGAAGCATTGTGAAAAAGTGGCAATGTTGAAAATTAGGAGTGAAAATACACAAAATTGCTGAAGTTACAAGGGTGTGTAGAAAAATGTTAACAACCGTGCATAACTTGGGCGTTTCTTGGTATTTTTGCACCAAATTTTTAACCAGTGTTGGGTAAGTTACTTTTCAGGACAGATTAAGAAAATGACAGTGACACTGTTCATGAGTAGAGATCCTGAAATGGCTATGTTGAAAATTTGGTAATGATACTCCATAAAATGACTGTGTTACAAGCGTGTGTTGCGCAGTTTGCACGCATGCTCGTAACTTTGCGAATTTATAATATTTTCACTCCAGATTTCCAATATTGCCATTTTCCCACACCTACTTATGAGTAGTACAGCTGTAATTTTTCCCATCCTGGCCAAAATGTGTTTTCACACTTCTGGTGCAGAATAGAGCGGTCGCTGTGGGAAATCACTGTCTGGGACAGATTAAGAAAATGACAATGATACTGTTCATGAACAGAAGTCCTAAAATGCCTATGTTGAAAATTTGGTGATGATAGCCCATCAAATGCCTGTGTTACAAGTGTGCATGGCACACTTTCCATGCACCCTTGTAACTTCGCAAATTTGTAATATTGTCACACCAGATTTTCAACAGTGGAAGTTTTTCACACCTCCTTATGAGCAGTACAGCTGTCATTTTTCACATCCTGGCTGAAATGTGTTTTCACAGTTCCAGCGCAGAATAACGCGGTCACTGTGAGAAATCACTGTTTGTGACAGATTAAGAAAATGATAGTGGCACTGTTCATGAGCAGAGGTCCTAAAATGCCTATGTTGAAAATTTGGTGACAAAACTCCATAACATGACTATGTTACAAGCGTGCGTTGAACTGTTTCCACGCACCCTTGTAACTTTGCAATTTTGTAATATTTTCATGCCACATTTTCAACAGTAGCATTTTTCCATACCTCCTTATGAACAGTACAGCTGCCATTTTTCACATCCTGGCTAAAATATGTTTTGCACTCCTGCCACAGAATAGCGCTGAGTCGCTGTGGGAAATCACTGTTTGGACACATTAAGATCGAGCAGTGAGAGGAGGGGGAGTGACCGAGCTCAGCTGAGCTCTGTCGGGACTGCTGTAGGTTGTTTCTGGGCAGACAAAGTGCCCAGCTAAGAGCCCAGTACAAAAGGGCAGCCTGTAGCACTGGGAGAAACAGAACAAGAGAGCGAGTGACAGAGGGGGAGTGAGCGAACTCACCGGAGTGCTGTCAGGACTGCTTCGGATTTCTTTGTGGGCAGAAAAAGGTATCAATGCAGGCAGGGGCCCAGTACAAAAGGCCAGCCTGCAGCGGTGGGAGAAACAGTATGAGCGAGTGAGACAGGGGGACTGAGTGAGCTCAACGGAGCTCTATCAGGAATGCTGTGGTTTTCTTTGTGGGCAGAAAAAGGTGCCAATGCAGGCAGGAGTCCTGTACAAAAGGGCCACTTGCAGTGCCAGGACAAACAGAATAAGCACGTAAGAGAGGGAGACTGAGCGACCTCAATGGAACTCTGTTGGGACAGCTGCAGATTTGTTTGTGGACAGACAAAGGTGCCAATGCAGCCAGGAGCCCCATACACAAGCGCAGCCTGCAGCTCCAAGAGAAACAGAATGAGTGAGTGACAGAGCAGTAGAGAGTGAGCTCAACTGAGCTCTATTGTGACTGCTGCAGATTTCTTTGTGGGCAGAAAATGCGTCAACACAGGCAGGAGCCCAGTACAACAGGCCAGCTTGCAGCGCGGGCTGAAATGGAATGAGTGAGTGAGACAGCACAATGGAGCTGTGTCAGGACTGCTTCAGACTTCTTTCTGGCCAGAATAAGTCGCCAATGCAGGCAGGAGCCCAGTACAAAAGGGCAGCCTGCAGCTGCAGGAGACACAGACCAAGCGAGTGAGGGAGGGGGAGTGAGTGAGCTCAATGGAGCTATGTTGGGACTGCAGCAGATTTGTTTGTGGGCAGAAAAAGGCAGCAATGCATGCAGAGGCCCAGTACAAAAGGGCAGCCTGCAGTGGCAGGGAAACCAGAATGAGCGAGTGAGAGAGGGGGAGTGAGAGAGCTCAGCTGAGCTCTATTGTAACTGTGGCAAATTTCTTTGTGAGCAGAAGAAGGCGGCAATGCAGGCAGGAGCCTAATAGAAAAGGGCAGCCTGCAGCGCCAGCAGAAATGGACTGAGCGAGTGACAGAAGGGGAGTGAGCGAGCTCAATGGAGCTTTGTTGGAACTGCTGCAGATTTCTTTGTGGGCAGAAAAAGGCACCAATAGAGGCAGGAGCCCAGTACAAAAGGGCAGCCTGCAGTGCCATGAAAAACAGAATGAGTTCCTGACACCGGGGGAGTTAGCAACCTCAACTGAGCTCTGTCGGGACAGCTGAGGATTCCTTTGTGGGCAGAAAAAGGTGCAAACTCAGGCAGGAGCCCAGTACAAAAAAGGCAGCCTACAGCGCCGGGAGAAACACAATGAGCGACTGAGAGAGGGGGACTGAGCAAGCTTAATGGAGCTCTATCATGACTGCTGCGGATTTCTTTGTTGGCAGAAAAAGGCGGCAACGCAGACAGGAGCCCAGTACAAAAGGCCAGCCTGCAGCGCCGGCAGAAACAGAACGAGTGAGTGAGAGAGGGGGGAGTCAGCAGGCTCAACAGACCAGTGTTGGTACTGCTGCAGATTTCTTTGTGGGCAGAAAAAGCCACCAAAAGAGGCAGGAACCCAGTACAAAAGGGCAGCCTACAGCGCCAGGAGAAACAGAATGAGTGAGTGAGAGAGGGGGAAGTGAGCCACCTCAACGAAGCTCTGTCGGGACAGCTGCAGATTTCTTAGTGGGCAGAACAAGGTGCCAATGCAGGCAGGAGCCCAGTACAAAAGAGCAGCCTGCAACACCGGGAGAAATAGACTGAGCGAGTGACACAAGGGCAGTAAGCGCGCTCAACACACCAATGCAATCAACATTCGGCATTGACAACTGCTTGTTTTTGTATTTTTTTTGTATAAGAAGAAATAGGTAACTGTAACTGTCAGGTGTATTACTTTTTCTAGTACTTCTCCATCCTTGCTAGTGACTGCACAGAGTTTCCTGGATCAAGTTTCTAAAAGAAATAGAAAGTAATAGAAAAAGTAACTTACCCAACACTGTTTTTAACATGGGCTTTTTGGCACCTCTCCTCATGAATACTGGCACTGTCATTTCATTACTCAGTCCCGAAAGGTGATTCTGTGCAGTGACTGTGAAATCACCTTTCGGGATTAAGTAATGAAATGACAGTGCCAGTGTTCATGAGGTGAGGTTCCAAAATGCCCATGTTGAAAATTTAGTGAGAAAATACCAAAAAATGGCTGCAATATCCACATTTAAATTCTTTGTTTGTGTCAGAGTCATATGAAGTAGAATCTTAGTTCATATGATGAAACATGAACTAAGATCCTACTTTGTATGACTCACGAAGTAGGATCCTAGTTTGTATCTCATCATAGGAACTAAGATCCTACTTCATATGACTCAAGAAGTAGGATCCTAGTTTGTATCTCGTCATAGGAACTAAGATCCTACTTCACATGATGCCAACATGAACAAATAATTTAAATGTAAAATAAACATTTTAAGGGCATTTTCCAAACAGTAAAGGGCAGAATGCACCAAGGGGGTCACAATAAGCAAGTTACATGTGTTGGTTCCTCCCCAGAATATCATTTTGGGAGGTTTCCAAATTTGAATCTCAGGCAAACTAGAAACAAGATAGCGGCCATATGAAAGAGGAATTTTCTCATACAATGCAGGATAACTCTTTTGTATCATGCACATGCAATTATATTGAAGTGCCTACTGAGCATGTTCAGAAACAATTTTGTTCAAATTTTTAAATTGCACTAACTTAAAAACAGCATATTGTTTTTTCACCGACTAGCAAAAGGCACATCTGTGGGTTGGTCCTTTTCTGTCCTGAAAATTTCATACCAAACAAAAAAGAAGAAATGTGGTAGCCGTGTTAGTCCAGTCAACAATGTAGAGAAAAAAATAAACAAAAAAAAAAAAAAATATGTTGCAGGTGATACCTTTTATTGGACTAACAAAATTATTTCTGAGACTAGCGTTTGAGAGATAATACTCCCTTCTTCAGGTCAGACAGCTAGTCTCAGAAGTAATTTTGTTAGTCCAATAAAAGGTATCACCCACAACATATTTTTTTTTCTCTACATACCAAACAAACAAACCCACTGGGTTGTAGGCAAGTTCAAAGAAAAATCACAGCAAAGTCAATGGGTAAAAACATGTTTTTTCACCTCTCCATAACTTGGAGACTGCACATCCGACTGGAACAAAACTTGCCAGATCTAGAGATCTATACCACAGGAAGGAGCATACCAAATTTCTTGCAAATCTGTTCAACAGTTACAAAATTATTAAAGTGCAACATTTTGAGTTTAACATTGAAGTGCCTACTCATCCCTAAGTATAGGAGCATGACCACGCCACTATAATATATATATATACATATATATATATATATATATATATATATATATTTAAAACATTGTGTGCAGGGCCAGCCTTTAGCCCAGTGGGTACTAATCTGTGATCCTGTGCCAGTAAACTGAGCTAAGAGGGCCAGCTCAGTGAGCCAGCTGGATGGGCTGAGGCTTGGGGGACTACATTGCCATGTGGAAGCACCACCAGTCTTGGAAGGAAAGGTGCAAGGTTGATCGCAATGGTCCAAGTACCATATAGTGAAGAGACATCTTCTCTTGGCATAGGGCCTTGCATCTCTTCATCCATGGCTTCCAGAGGGTGCTGTGTTTCAGCTGACAGATGGACTCTTTGCCCTGTGTGTGTGTGTATCTGCAGCCACTTGGAAGCACAGGGCCCAGAGGGTGTTGCACTTCAGCAGCTGACCAGATAGCCACTCAAATTCTTTGCATACATTGGTCTGTGGAAGTCCAGAGCCCAGAGGCCCTACACTTCTACAAGCTGACAAACTCTTTCCTTGGCACAGGACCCAGAGGCCCTGCGTATCTGCATCTTTTCATGCAGGTCCCAAAGAGACCTGCCTGAATGAACATACGATTCCATTATATTTAAAAGAAAAGAAATTTGTTGCTAAGAACTTCATTAATGCATCACTTAGGGTTTAGCTTAACACAACAAAAGTAGGGAAATGTGGCATTAGGGTTTCCAACTCTCACTCACCACACTGCCAAGCAGCAAAAAGACAAGACCACTTAAGCAACCACAGACAGCCATCAAGTAAGACAAGCAACATACAATTGTTTCCAGATGCTACAAAATGCAGTAGGACTGATGTGCTACCTTCATGGATTTGTATCTGTGACTGCAGAAGCACAGGCCCCACAGAGGCCTGTGCTTCCATGCATGAGTACCTCTGACTGCAGAAGCATTTGCCACACAGGGGCCAGCACGTCTGCGGAGAGAAGTACTGTTGCAATTTGCTTATCATGAATTTTTATATATAGCAGCAGAAGTGCAATCCCCAGAGGGGCCTCTGCTCCTGCAGCCAGAAATAAGTGTGTATGTCTTACACCTGCAGTTGCAGAAGAGAAAACCCCTCAGGAGACTGCACTTCTGCAGACTGTTGTGTTGCAATTTGGGTATCATGGATTTTGTGGGGTCTATGCTTCTGCTGCCATAGGTCAGTGTGTACTGTATGTCTTGCACCTGTAGCTGCAGAAGTGCAGGTCCCCCTGAGGGGCCTGCAATTCTGCAGCCAGAACTGTGGACATGTCTTACAGTGTGCATCAGTACCTGTGGTTATAGAAATGTTGGCCCCAGAGGGTACTGTGCTTCTGCAGACAAAAGAGTTCCTGTAATTTGTGAATTGGGGATTTGTATGTGTGACTGTAGTGGCCTGTACTTCTACAAACAGACATAGTGTTGTGATTTGAGTGTTGTGGATTTTTATGTGCAGCCAGAAGTGAGTGTGTCTGTATTACAGTGTGTGTACCACAGATACAAATCCAGGAAGGTGGCACATCAGTTCTACTGCATTTGTGTCATCTGGAAACAGTTGTATGTTGTTTGTGTTACCTGATGATGGCTGTCTGTGCTTGCTTGTGTGGTCTTGTCCTTTTGCTGCTTACGGGGTAGTGAGTTAGGGTTGGATACACTAACACAATATTTACCTACCTTTGTTGCATTAAATTGAACCCAAACTGGTGCATTAATGCATTTCTTTCTTTCTTTCTTTCTTTCTTTCTTTCTTTCTTTCTTTCTTTCTTTCTTTCTTTCTTTCTTTCTCTTTCTTTCTTTCCTGCCTCCCTCCATCCCTCCCTCTTTCTTTCTTTGTTTCTCTCTCTTACTTTCATTCTTTCTTCCAATAGTTTTTTTAAATTTCCCTGTGCAACTGAGAATCCCAACTGGACAGGGGGAAATCTAGGAGGAACGATGCCCATCAGTACAGGGATGCCAGCTCACCAGCCTGTGACCATACAGTCACTTTGTGATGGGCCCCCCATGCTGAATCCAGTTTGCACTCTGCCTAATTAACAGCCCAGACCACACTGCTGATAGACATACAGAAATACAAACAGACAGATGATAGACTCACTAGAACTCTAGCCATTTTTGGTTTTAGCCTTTGCAGAGCAGAAGTCCTATTGGTACCACTTTGGGAGTTTAATAGAAAACAAATACACAAAGTAGACCCTGCCAGTTAAAACATGCTAAACATGATATTGTGTGACTAATTGTGGGGGTCAGGACAGGAAACATACTTTGGAGAGATTTTACATTAAATAGATAACTAACACTGTAAAACTAGTTATTTTCATGCAAAGTAATGTTAGCAAAAACACAAATTCAACCTGCATTGTGCAAATTTAATTTAGCTCTATGTTATTAGTACCACATTCACTATATAATGGAAAACTGTGGTAATTGTGCTAATTAGAGCAAATTCATTTACATGAAAATTATTGCTTCAGCAAAAGTTGTGGAAAGTATGCAACTGTGAACATTTTGAGTTTTACAGTATTCTAGGTTTGTTTTCATCTTTACTTTCTGGTTGTTCTTGGCAAAATGTTACCTTACAGTCAATGGGAGGATAAAATATATCCTGCAGTATAGCACAGTGGTTTAAGGCTCTGAGCTGCAAATCTGGTAACATCCAACAAACCAGACCTGGGTTTGAATTCCACAGCTTCCACTTACATACTGTGTGAACCTGAGCAAATCACTTAACTTCCCTGTGCTCCCAAGTCACTTCTGTGAAAAAAGCTTTCAGCTTAATGTGCTACTTCTGGTTAAACAACTAAAAAAAAATAAATGATGCATCAGTATCTCCTTTTTCAAAGTGCATAAAGTATGGATACCCGGGGGGGTGGATCTAAACACATGCCAAGAAAGTCTTTAGTTAGAATATTACTGATGCTTATAGACAGCTTTTTTTTCACTGTGTAGGCAATAAAGTCTAAAGGGTATGAACACTGACCTGTAAATCTGAAAACCAAGCAGGCCTGTTTGACTCTTTCTGTTGCCACTTTCATATTGTGTGACAATGAGCAAATCTCTTCATTAATTTCATTTTTGTCTTGTTAGGCCCAAATAACTTTTTCTTGAATAAACACACATAGCACTAGTCCTGGAGAAATAGCTGCATCCATACAGTATGTTTATTAACTGTTGCATTACACTAATGGAGTGATGTGCACGGCTTGGGAAGTCTCATCAGTTACTGTACCTCAGAAACCTCCACACCCATTCCTTTGAAGAACTTTACCAATGTGCAGACTAAGGGAATGATGTACTTTGCTGAGTTGAAATCAAAACTTCAGTGAGTAGGGGGTAATGTGGCTGGGTGGCAAGTGACCACCCTGTCTGATGGTGCTGCACCCACTGGCAAGTCCAATGAATTTGGGCCATGACCCCCCCCCCAAAATGGGACCAGGCCCTGCGGCCCTCCTGCCTCATGTTAACCAGAGAAGAAGAGTTCTTTAAAAGAATTCAACTCATTTCCCTTTGTATCAGTACCCTAAGAGACATCCAAGCTGCTCATTATACAATGACTGTGGCAAGTACTGCAAACCCTAATCTCACATCTATACATTTGGATGAGACATAAAACTCAGGAAAAACCCCTGAGGGAAAACTCTTCTCCAACCCCTTTTGCGACCACCCACAAGGGGGCAAAGGGTTCTCTAGTCTAGCCTGACCAAACTGAAGCCTTGCTTTTATGAGGGCAGGTGGGTGGGAAATCTGCTGGGAGAGAAGTGTGAGGAGGAGCTGTATGCCACTTCTCTTTTTAAACCTTCACTCTCCTCCTGCAGTTAGATGCCCTCACCCTGTGGGTGGCCCCAGTAGTTCCCCTCCACCCACCCACCCACCCCATGGTTAGGACCCCACCTTCCTATCTGAGGCCACATTTCTGTGGAGAGACCAATGACAAAGGTTTGTCTGCTGCAGGGATTAGCAGACTATTTATTATTTCAGGATAAATGAACAGTGCATCAGCTTGTTAACAGTGATGTCCTTAGTAAAAAGGAAATTACAGAAATTAGACAGCTAGAACCTGTATAATAAATACTTTCTTTAGATTTCTTAATGTCCCTGTACCCCTGGGTCACCCCTGGGAGTGACAGCTTCAGCTATGTGTTCCTTTCCTGGCCAAAAATTACAAAAAAATGTTTATTTTCACTTTTATAAGGCATTATTAAATGACTTCAGCAGTAAAAACTTCAATCAGGGCGCAATTAAGGTTGCCATTTAAAGGTAAGTGCATCTTTTACTGTCTAGCACAAGTGGTATTTTTTCTGTTTAGAAGGACTATCTAGCAGGACAGAGGTGTAGCCAGGAATTGGTGGAGGACCAAAAATTTCTAGGGAGGTTTCCCTGGAAAGATTTGATACTTGTGCATGCGCAGTTTGAGTCGATGCCGCCATCTTGGGCATGGCAGACGTCACTATCACAGTTGCAGAAGAAAAAGTAGTGCAACGGTGATGAGGGTGTGTTTATGCATTCTGCAGAGGGGAAGGGCGACATAAACAGCAGCACTGGACATTCGCCTGAGCACTGTGGAAACACACTGGACAGCGGTCTGGTCAAGTGCTTCCATAGTGCTCTACTAAAACTATGATGATGCCGTAACATCTGTGGAGCTCCACCATGCAGTCATAAAAATGATTTACCTTCTAAATTGAATGGAAGCTTGTTACCTGCATGAGCGGACCTTTCATTTTCTATTTAGAGGTTACTGTTTTTTTATGCTTCATTGGTTTTCAGAACAGCACAAGTTAATGCCATTTATTTTGAAAATGCATGCTGTTCATTTTGAAAGTTTGATACAGGCCCTAGTTCCATTTCTTTAAGCATATGCTTTTACAGACAGCAAGTGTGCTTCACAGAACAGTTTGTATTGCTTTGTGTATCTGTAAACTGTCTGGCTGGCAATATAGCCTAGAGGTTAAAGGAGCGAGGTGTGAACGAACTTGATACATCCAGCAAACCAGACCTGAGTCTGATTCTCACAACCTCCACTTGCATACTGTGTGACTCTGAGCAAATCACTTAACTGCCCAGTGCTCCCAGATCGCTCCTGAAAACAGGCACTTGTGCCTAGGGGGCCTTAACCAGTTACCAAAGACTAGGGAAAAAAAAAAAAAGAAAAGTAAACAATCAAGGTTTGAAAGCTGCATTTCCAATTTTTAGCTCATGTGAGCCACAATAATTTTTGAATTGATAGGCTCCACCTTCCTTCCACTTCCCTTGAATAATTTTCCCACACTTTTTCTTGAAATTAAGTGGTCACAGATATATGTTTAATGTTAATGAATTTCATGACATGCTGTTCAGCATGACTTGAACAGCTGAGAGTCTCTTCCTTGGCACTGCTACCCACCCCTTTCCCTTCCTGAAGAGTGTTTCATAGGAATGGATGGGCCAGCAGCCCATCTTGGGCTGGCCTCCTTTGCAAGGGATTCAAAGTAGACACTAGAGGAGCCTTCATCCAATAACAAGTGTGAGTCCATTAACCAGTATGAAAGCCACTCAGCCAGCATGGCAGAGCTCTCCTCCTCGAGGGAAATCTGTATGTAGAGTACAAAACCCATCCACACTGGGTGTGAATCTACCAGTCCCACCCCCCAGAGCCAACCAAGAGGAACCTGTACAGGCAGGATGCAGGTCCCATCCTCTTTTGTTACATTTTACCTTTCTCAGAGACTTCCAAGTCATGTTAACTTTTAGAATGACTCAGGCATTTTGACCCAAACTGTGATATTTGACCAATTTAACTAATCCCTTCGGCGGAGGTGAAAAACCCAGGAAAAACCTTATGGGAATAAACAGGAATATTCCTTCCTGGCTTCACAATCCCCTTTAGTATGAAAAGGGTTTCTTTCCCTGGCCTGGCCTTGTCCAGTGGCCTGCTCTAATGAGGGTGGGTGGGTGGGATTTTCTAACTAATCTTTGAGGGAAAAGAGGAAGCTGTTAGCCACCTTTGCCCCATTGGTGGCCTCTCCTGACATTCTCTCACTTTCCCAGCCCATCACACCCCTTTGCAGGGGTGGAAGCCTTCCAGAGATGGACAGGGAGTGGGGAAGGGAGCTACCTGTCCCTGTTGTCATCAGTGGAAGAAGGGCCATACTCCAATATTCCTTCTGTTGTAGTTGTTTATTTATTTTATTTATTTAGTTTTTGTTGACCAGGTAAGTGCACTAGACAAATCCTGCCTATTTTCAGGCATGACCCGGGGGGAGGGGGATACAGATGAATGCCAACTGACTTTGAACCAGATTAAGCTGTTGGTGGTATTTATAGTGAATGAGGGAAATTTGGCCAGGACACGGGAAATTCCCTACTCTTTCGATAAGTGCCATGGGATCTTTAACATCCACCTGAACTACCACCAATCAGGCAGATGGGACCTCGGTTTAACATCTCATCCGAAAGACGGTACCTCAGAAGTGCAGCACCCCTCTCATGCTGCACTACAGTTAGGAGAATAGCAATTGGATTTCACTGGCACCACCTCCTTCTCTTTCCCTAAAATAATTACACTGCGGTTCTTCTTGGAGGTAAATAGCCACAGCCACAGATTCATTGTTCACCACATTTTATAATATGCCGATCAGCACGAGGTGTATGACTGGGAGTCTCTTCCTTGGCCCAACAATGCCTTCTTCCCCTTCCAAAAGGGGGGCCATCATACAAGCAGCTAAGCTGCAAAAGGATGCTGTGAGGATGGTACATTTTGGGCAGATATGTCACAGAGAGGGGCACTGCAGATTAGTGATGTGCCAAACCTCCTTCACAGGAACCGAGCCACCCAAATGCATGCAGCTCAGTTTTCAGGAGATCTGAGCCAAACTATGCTGTCTCAACTTGGATCTTGTCTCTGTGTTATAGTAATGAGCTGTGAAGGAGCTTGGTACATCCAGCTGACCTGGGTTTGATTCCACAACTTCCACTTGCATACTGTGTGATTCTCAGCAGTTCACTTAATGACAGTATAGCTGAGAGGTTTGAGTAAGGAGCATGGTACATCCAGCAGACCTCAGTTTGATTCCCACGGCCTCTACTTGTATACTGTGTGATTCTGAGTAAGTCACTTAACCGCCCTGTGCTCCTGGGTTGTCCCTGAAAATGGGCACTTGTGCCTAGTGGACCGTACTCAGTTACCAAAACAATAAAACACACACATACACAAAAAAAATACACAAAAGAAGATTGTGCGTGTGTGGCGGGGGGGGGGGTAAGGTACCACATGCCAGTGCCAGAGATTAGCTGTCAAATTCTGCACAAAAAGTGGTCAAGAATCCAAAACCAGAACCAAAACCATGGGTGATCTGTCAAAACCAAAACCAGAACCACATTGGTTTCGCACACCTCTACTGCAGGTGGTACAGTACTGACAAGGCAAGTACACTTCCAACTGGACAGTGTAAGTAGGTACTGTATCACAGTACAGGCAGTAAAGTCACTTATCAGTGGCTCTAACTACAATTACTGTACCTACTGGACTACAATGAATCTGACTGTACAGCTGCATAAGCCAGTTAGCTGCAGGCAACTCTTGTTCAAACAGTTATTTGCCAGAAAAATACAATTATAGCCTTCAAAATATTGTACTGCCTAAGATGATTCTTTGTTTTGAAAGCTACAGTTTATTCTTTGTTCCTAATACAACTCTGTTAATTTTACACTTCTGAGGCATTTGTTATACTGAATCAACAATCAGCATCACATGGGTGTACCCTAACAGGATTACATCGGATTGGTTTGTTCTAGAGGTCAAAATGCACACAATATCAATCTTATGGGATTTTCAAAGTTTGTTTCCTCGGGCTGGTCAGGTACTATAGTTCAAAAACAGTCCATAAAAGCTAGTAGAGACAAAAATTAGAGGGCATAACATTTCAGAAGTTTCTAAAAATAGCACCTTATTTCTTTTTATTTTTGAAGTGTTTTTCTTTTCCTATCTACTCATCAGATGGTTTTCTAACTAATACCACTGGCTGCAATGTGAAACACAATACTTAACTTGGAAGCAGACTTGGCTAGTTACATTCCTCCAATTACATCATCAGCATGTGACCTCACTCATTGTTATAGTACAAGCCCTACTGCCTAATTGGTAGCACTTGTCAAAAGTTACAAATCAAGCGCCAAGTAGATAATCTTCTAATTAGCAAAACAGAAATAAAAAATACTTCAGATATAAGATGTGACAGCTGGCTACTTCTGAATGTTACTATTACTCCCAGGCATTACACTAACTCTTTAACTTCTGAACCAACAAAGGTTTTTTTTTTTGGGGGGGGGTCACCTTTCCTCTGACAATTTTCTCAATCCATGTTGTATCCCAGTGCACTTTACAAGCCAAAACACTATTTTTCAGATATTGCCTTATTACCAAAATACACAAGTTTATTGTCAGCAATTGTGAAATAAAATAACAACTAATAAGCTTTACCAGGGCAGTTAAATAAAACAAGCATTTGTCAGTGCCGAATGTTTGCTTGCTGGCATTGGCATTGGTAGTGTAGAAGTTACAGAGCTGCATAATAGGAATGGCAGTGAAGTATTAAACTGAATCCAACACCACCACCACCCTGCAGAGAGTGACAGGCATTGGGGTGTGCCTTTGGGTCATCAGGCATAACTGCCACGCCATTTCACCACACCCTACCCTGCAGACAACGACAAGTGTCACGGTGTGCCTAGGGGTCTTTGGACCTTATGCACACCCCATTCCATCAGGAAATACGGTGAGATGGGTACAGTATAGGACAATGGGGTGAACTTTGGGGCAGAAGAGTCCAAGGCATACCTCGATGCCTCTCACTGGCTGCAGGGTGTGGAATGGTATGAGCATTACAGGCAAGAATCCCAAGTCACACCCCTGATGGCTGTCATTCTCTACAGGGTGGGGCATTATGGTTGAAAACCCTAACACCTCAGGCATTCATTGGTATTTTCACTCCAAATTTTCAACATTTTTTTTTGTGACCCCCACCTCATGAACAGTGGCAATATCAGTTTGTTAGCCGGAAGCTGCTTATGCACAGTGACTATGGCATTTACGCACACGGTGCAAAACACATTCTGAACAGAATGGAAAAATGACACTGTACTGTTCATGGAGAGGTGTAAAAATGGAAATGTTGCAAATCTGCAGTAAAAATATTTAAAAAACTGGTGACGTCACGAGCGTGCATAGAAACTATGCAAAGCACACCCGTAATGTAATTAGTTTGGGGAGTTTTTACAGCAGATTGTCAACACAGGCATTTTGGGACCTCCGATCATGAACAGTGTCACAGTGATTTTCTTTAACTGTCCCGAACAATGATTTCCCACAGTGGCCATGCATCTCTGCGCTGAAAGTGTGAAAACACATTTCAGCCATGTTGTGAAAAATGACAGTTGTGCTGTTCATAAGGAAGTGTGGAAAAATGCCACTGGTGAAAATCTGGATGGAAAATATTACAAAGTCATGAACTTACGAGGGTGCATGGAAACTGCGCAATGCTCACTCGTAACACAGTCATTTATGGACTTTTGTCACCAAATTTTCAACACAGCCATTTTAAGACCTCTGCTTATGAACAGTGTAACTGTGATTTTCTTAATCTGTCCCAAACATTGCTTTCGCACACTGACTGCGCCATTGTGTGCTACATGTGCAGAAACACATTTTGGGCGACGTGAAAAATGGCAGCTGTACTATTCATAATGAAGTGTAATAAAATGGCAATGTTGAAGATCTGGAGTGAAAATATTGAAAATTCACAAACTTACAAGCGTGCGTATGGACTGTGCAATGCACGCTCATAACACAGTCATTTTATGGAGTTTTGTCACCAAATTTTCAACGTAGCCATTTTAAGACCTCTGCTCATGAACAGTGTAACTGTGATTTTCATAATCTGTCCCAAACATTGCTTTCACACACCGACTACACCATTGTGCGCTACACGGGGGGAAACATGTTTTGGGCAAGATGTGAAAAATGACAGCTATACTGCTCATAAGGAGGTGTGGTAAAATGGAAATGTTGAAAATCTGGAGTGAAAATATTGAAAATTAGTGAACTTACGAATGTGCGTAGGAACTGCGCAATGCATGCTTGTGAAACAGTCATTTTGAGGAATTTTTCCACCAAATTTTCAACATTGGCTTTTTGAGAGCCCACCTTATGAACAATGGCAGTGTCATTTCATTACTTGGCCCTGAAAGGTGATTTCACGCAGTGATTAGGAAATCACCTTTTGGGCCTGATTAACTCCATGACAGTGACAGCATCCATGAGAAGGGGTCCCAAAAACCTCATGTTGAAAATTTTGTGCAAAAATTCCAAAAAATGCCTGCGATATGCAGCAAAGTTGAAAAAAACCCTATCTAGCCCATTATACAGCTTACCAGCATTTCCTCAGTTCGCGGTCGGCTTTGAAGAGTGCAGACATATTCCCAGTCCACCGAAGAGCGGCGCTTTGGGGAGTCGGAGGTAAGTATGGAGTGGGGGTGTGGGAGGCAGGAGTCGCAGTGGGTGGGCTGGGTGGGGGCAAAGACAGCGAGAGACCATTTTTCTATTTCAGGAGTTTTTTAAACAAAAGAGCGAGACGGCGTGGGACATTTGCCACACTGGGGTGGGCTCCCAGCGTGGCACAAGGATCAACTTTTGGGGGCATGGAGCCAGGGATTGTTTATCGGCAACAGCATCTATTGCCACGCTGAGGTGGGCTCCCAGCATGGCACCCTGTGCCTCTTTGGGGGAAGACAGTGGGCCGACAGAGTTAGGCACCCTGTCGGCTATACATGTGTACCGCTGGGGTGGGCACCCAGCGTGGCATGTGAACTCTGTTTGGGAGGGGCACAGCACAGTCAACAGGGATTAGGCACCCCATTGGCTATACAGTGTGTGTGTGTGTGTGGGGGCCAACAAGCAGTATGTGTGCGGTGTGTGTGTGTGTGGGGAAGTGCGCATGGGCAGGCGATATCTTATCACTGCTCACTGAAGCGTAGCTCCCCCTTTCAACTGTACTCCACTGCTTTTTCGACTGCTGTCATAGACAGTTCCAGCAGGCATTGGAGAACTGCGGCTGCACCTGCAAACACACTGACTGAATTGGAAGAGGGCTGCCACGTCTCCGAAAACTCGGATGATGGCACTATGTTTCTTGCACATGCGTGCAAGCAAATATAAAAATGGCTCTCCTATATAGCGCAATTCAATCAAAAAAGGAATGTGAAGTTATATTGTGAAAAATCAGTCAGCAGCATTTTGATAATGATGCTGAATTTGAATGTGCATATGACTTCGTCAAACTAAATAAGTGTGTAATTCATTATGTTACTGATAGAAGCATAGAATCAAACAAGCTGAAAAGGATTACCTTAGTGAGAATAGCAACTAAAAATGTATTTCTATTAAGGAAGAAAAATAATAACTTCTATCATTCAGCACAGGATTTTATTTGAAAACATTTTAGTAATTGTATGATATATTTGAATCAATTAAATTTCTAAGGCTAAATTAAAATTTTGGACAAATAATCTGGCAAGCAGTTTTTGGATTCCCAGAGAAAATTAAAAACTGAAGGGCATTTGACCTGAACATAATGGGGTCTATGCACTAAAAAACATTTCCTACATGCCGTGTATCTGTGGCATGCAGGCAACCCTAAGTTGGAATGCCACGTAGCGTGGTCCCTTGGACCCCCGGCGGCATTCACAAACTGCACACAAGGTGGTTACATGCCCAATCCACCAGCTGAGCATTCAGCAATGTGTAGGGTGTGGGTGGGGGAGTGTGTTAGGGGCATGCCTGTACTATGCCCCATTCACTAAGGTGCATAGTGCCAGATACAGGGGGTGCAGATTACAACAGTCGGGACCCTGACATAACCCACTGCGTGTCCCAATGGACTGCACCCATTGGTCGTGGCAGGACTGAGAAATGACTCTCTCTACTGCCCCAGTCCACTAGACAGATGGGGAGGGCTGTTCGGTTGCTGATCGAGTGAGTGCCTGGACACATATGGAAATGTGTCCTGTTGTCATGGAACCGCTCCCCTGATTTGGGCCTGTCCTCCCAGCCCCATTATGTTCCAAATACCCCCACAAAACATGTTGTCACCATCCCTGTATTGCATAGCATAACCCACCTTCCTCACACATGGCTGCCCATCCCCGGTGTTGCTCAAGACCCCCCCACACACTCACAGAGGGGCCCTGGTCCACTCAACCCAAACCACACCTGGTACTCGCAGCTTCATTGATGTCCAGTGCCCCCCCCACCCACAGCACCAACAACCCCCCGTCAACCCCAACCCCAGGCCATACCTGACTGTTGGTGCCCCAGGCATTGACAGCCAGCAGCACAGCCATCTGCATACCTCCACAGCTACTGGCTATCCTATTGCTCCTGGTGTCCCATCCTTCCTGACCTGTGCTCTGATGACAATATCAAGTCCAAAGGTGCTCACCATGCTCACCATGACTGCCAAGGCTGTGAGGCATCATGTGACTGAACAATGGGCATTGCTCAGTATGTCTTTCTCAGGGAGTCCCATTGGAGAGGTGGTGAGACAGTGAGGAGATCATTGAGCCATTGATATTAAAGGACGGTGAACACCACTGCATCCTGTACTCCCTTCAACCAGAGGTCACCTGCCTGTACCTCAGTCTCTAGACCCTCAAGGCATCCATGGAACTAGGCATGTCCCTGGTTTACAGTGGCCACTGCAGTGTGTGTGGTCATTGATCAGTTCTCCTACTCAGCCAGTGGTCCAGAATGGCCCTGATAACCACACTGTGGGTCTTCTGCATATGCAGAGGTATTTCAGGTCTAGCATCCATCTCCTACATCATCTCTACCATGCCTTACCATGGTTCCCCTGATGCTCCACTGCTGCTAGGGCCCGCTGCACCCGTGGCATCCCTCACATCCCCTTCAGCCTGTGACTATTTCAGCTGTCCCTGTTGTGTTTGAGGATGGCCCATCATGGAATATTACATCTGACTGTGCCATATAGAGTCCATTGTCTTACTCTGGTCCACAGAGGTCTGTAGAGGTTACATTATATGATGTTTATGTTTCAGAGACTGACTGCAGAGCTGATGCTACAGGCATCTGTCCTGGCAGCCAGCACATGAGAGCTGGGGGTGGGGTGGGTTGGCACATTTAGGGGGACAGGGAAAAGCTGTTGTCTGTGGGGTGGGCTGACATACAGCACCAGGGCAGATGCTCTGCTGAGAGAGGGGTTATGACACATATGGGGATGGGGCTCCAATGTGTGGCGGAGGGGTATATGATCACAGGCGGGGACCGGGCTCAAATGTGTGCAGTGGATATCTGACTGTTGCCGGACGGTGAGTGACACATCCCACCACACATTCCACCTTGGCTGCCCGGTGCCTGACTGATGCTAGGAGTGAGCTGCCTATTTATAGGGCATGTAGGCAGCACACTCACAGCATCAGTCAGACAGTGGGCAGCCAAGGTGGAATGTGTGGTGGGATGTGTCACTCACCATCCAGCAAAAGCTGCATATACATACAGGTACAGATGGATGGGGGATGTCAGTTCTGTGGGAGGGATGGAGGGAGGGAGGGGGTCCACTAACCACCACTGAGGCTGGGGGTGGCATCGACGTATGGTACCTGGGTGAGTGGGGGGGGCTACCTGCAGGTCGTCAATGTGACTCTGCCATGCCATAATCACTCTAGTGAGGTTCTATGTCATAACGGTGACTGCTGAAGGCGATCCCACTGGGCGACTGTACCATCGCCAAATCAGTTTCAGCGATGTACTCCCGGTCACTGATAAAGGGCACTGGGGACTTAAACTTTCTGTTTATGTGGGCAGCTGTGCCCCACACTACCCCTGGTGGGCTCGCCCCCTGCACTCCCTGACTGCAGGATTCTCAACTCCAAGGGGGTGCATGTCAGGGAGGGTGCAACTCCCCCCAAAAAAATTCAGGCCGGGCACAACAAAATGTATGTGCACCCGGACCCGAACAAAGCATGCTCGGAATCCCAGCCAGCCACCCGCCCACTACACCACAGCTCCAGCTCGGCAGCCCACCATGGCACCATGCCTCACAAACCCTCCTTCCCATTCCACCCCTCAGTCAGCATGCTCGCTACCCCCTGTGTGCGTATACATGTAGCGACATTTTGTCGCTATATGTGCGAACACCCCCATCCGGTTGCCTTCCCTGGTAGGTA
The DNA here is from genome assembly GCA_016271365.2 of Neoceratodus forsteri. Classification (NCBI taxonomy): domain Eukaryota; kingdom Metazoa; phylum Chordata; order Ceratodontiformes; family Ceratodontidae; genus Neoceratodus; species Neoceratodus forsteri. Next base: position 623,852,288 of record CM057459.1, read on the forward strand.
GCCCTGATGATATGCCCCACGATTAAGTCACCATTTTTGTATGTGCCCAGTCATTGTCACCTATGCCACGGGATTCCCCCAGTGCTATCGTGTCACCACTGACAATGGCCACCTGTGCCTAGTAGGCCCTACCCGGTTACCTATGTTAGGAGCCCTGTCACATCACATTAGTGACTTACAGCATGGGGGCTGCCAGGCTGGGGCTCCAGATGGGGATCTCTGCTGTACAGGACAAGATCAGGGTCTCTGCTGTGGGGGGGGCATGCAATTGCCCGAATGGCTGTGACCACCTGTGCCCATCTGCCAAGTGGGCTGGGCAGCACAGAGTAGTGACTGTCGATCCTGCCATGACTAGTGGCTGTCTTCCATAGGGGTGTCCACAAGTTATAGCAGTGTCCTCTCAACAGTAACCTGCACCTTCCTGCATCCCCAGTTCCCTGCACTATGCAACTTTGTGAATGGCGCATAGTGTGGATATGCCCCCATCAGTCCTCTGCAAGACTGCCCTGGCATGTAGCTGCCCTGGCCTTGGGGGATCCAGCATGCAATGGGCCATTCCCATTTCCTGAATGCTGCCTGTTCAGCTTATGGCTGTAGGATTGCCTACGTACCACACTTACACAGCATGCTGGCAACCTATGCTTTGATGCATAGAGCCCAGCATTTGCAATCTCTCTAGAGGGCTGGTCAATATATTTTTTTTCAAATTTCAATAAAGTTTTCACTATATAATCATGCAAACTGGTTTTGGAATCACAGACAGTCTAACAAAATCTTTGCTTTAAGCCCATTAGCCACATCAAAGTAAACTACATGAGCTATATCCCTAGCTAAAAGTAAAAGGGTTCCACTGTTTTATAGTTTGCCAGCCTCTGAAAGCACATGGTTTTAAAATAACTGCAAATGGGAGCATATTAACAGCAGAACCCTCTTAAAGCAATCAATTGTCCAAAAAATGGGGCCAATGCACCAGTGGGGCTTAAGGTACATGCCAAAGGCACGTACCTAGCCTGTGTAGTTCCACAGTCCCAGACTGGTACAGAGTGCACAGTATTCACAACCACATTCACTTGTCCGCGGCCCCACTCCCCGGCACTGAGGTGTGCGGTGGGCGAACGGGAGCAAAGTAGTGGAGCCAGGTGGGCATCCAATCTGTTGCCTGTCCCATGAAGGTGCGGGTCCAGGTGAGTGAATATCCACTGCAGGGTCCCAGACCCACATGGCCATGCCCCAATGTCTGGTAGTCCCCCCCTTGCCCAATGCCGGCCATCGTGGCACATTTCGCATCACAGCAGGAACTCCTCCCCCCCATGCACACACACATGCACACACTCAACCCATTCTCATGTGGCCAGATATCTACTGCACACATCTGAGACCCATCCCCATCTGTGATCATATACACCCCCCCATACGTCAGAGCCCTGTCCCCATATTGTACTTTGCCAGTTCAGTGCCAGCTTTTGAAAACAATGCAAAACCAACTTTTTCATGAGGCAATTTAATAAAAATTGTACTGTAGTGGTCGAGTATCTGGATGCGAGCTTCAAGTACAGCACCCTATGTGGTTTGATTAAAGAAGTTTGTATGTATGGTCTCCTGGGGTGGATCTCTTGATTTGCCAAGTTTTGTTCCAGTCTGATTTGTGGATTCTGAGATATGGATAGTGAGAAAAACTTAAAATTCACCACTTTTTGCAGTTTTGTTCTCATTGCGCTGCTTAGAGATGGTGTAGAATTTTGGTCTGAAAGTTTTATGATAGAAGGAGCTGTGGTGAGAGAACAGACCAACATTTCTTTGGTGAAAAAATATCCTACCAGATCAATATGGTGTACGCTTAAGAGCATACGACAAAAGCGCTAACCCAAAATAGCACTGTAAATGTCAGCGAGAGGGTGTAATACTGCAAATGCTGCTGTGTGCAGTATTGCACCCTCTCACTATCCTAGGCAGAGGATAAGACCTCTCCTGGGATAGGGTTCCACCAATCAGCTGCCATGGCTCGATGGACTGAGCCACTGGCAGCAAGGTACACAAGCGCTGCGTTTGAGACCGGGTGAGATTCCCGGTCCCAGAAAATTGTATTCTTTTTTGCACTTTGTGCGATTTCTATGTTAATGCCCCTTCCCCAGAGTTAAGAATCTTTATTGGGGATTTGGAAGGGACACAGCCCCCTATAATGGGGGTGTGGTGAGTGGAGCCCCCCTGCATAAAAAGGACTTATGCTGCTTGCAAGAAATCACGCTGTATTGGCAGTGCAATTTTTGCATGTGGCATAATGTCTTACGACATTATGACCACGTGTCAAAAAGTATTAATCCATTCAAAAGTTACAGCATTTTTAAAGTCCCATCATTTTCAATGGGATTTTTATTTTTCAGGATTGCTGCATGATATGAACAAGGATCCTTGTTCGTGAGGGGCTATTCCTTGTTCACCAAGGGCCAATCCTCGTTCACCATAAAAAAGTCCTTGTTCATCACCTGCCATTTCGTTTTTTCATTTTTCCTTGAAAAAAGTTTCATAACTCTTCCCAGGGATGTCTGTATCACACATCAAAGTGTGATTTCTGCTCATCAGGTGTTGATGAGCTATGTTGTGTGCTTTCCGGTGTCTGTATGCCCCAGAAACAATTATAATTATAATTTAAATCCTTGTTCATCACTTGCTAAATTCATTGTTCACCATCCTGATTCATCACTGGTGATCAAGGAAATCGGCTGGCAAACAAGGATCTCTGGTTTGGACATCTGGTCAGACATTTTCACGAACAGATGGCTAGACCAGGGATCCTTGTTCCAGTGTTGAATAAGGAATTTGGCTGGCAGACAAGGATTCCTGTCTGGCCATCTGGTCATGAATTATTTTTTTTTGCCACCTCCTGGCTCTCCCCATCTGCCTCTCCTTCGGGCCATCTATGGTCTCTCTCCCCCCCCCACTCATGCCACCACCCATTGCCATTGTCCACCACCTCAGATGGCAGCCACCCTTGGGGTAACCTGGTGTAACCCTTCACCGGATGGGTCCTCCACCTCCACAGAAAAAAGCACTGGTGGGGCCATTTGGCACAACTTCTTGGCCCCTCGGGTGCTGCTGAGGTGGTCTCAGGGGCCCAAGCAGGGCATTTCATAGTGGTGGGGGGAACGGATGGCTGTCATCCGGTTGAGCGGAGGAGAGTTGTTTCCTCTTTTCTCCCAGGGGCATGGCATGCCATGACATCTAGGTGCATGCTGCCATCCACCATGCCCCCTTAGTCAGTTGGTTGGTGCACTTGCTGTACCCCCCATCTCCACCGGGAGCTTCAAACCACATAATCAACATATGATGGACGTGATACATCCTGAAGATTTGAGTCTGTGGGAGTCCGAGCTTCCCATTCAGTTCTGGAAAACGAAGGATGATCTCCTGCAGTTTAAAGTTTAAATTCCCACATACTGGTTGAGAGATATCATGTGTATTTCTGTAATTCATGGTCCTGCAGAGTTGCGTGTGTACTTTGACAGAAGTTCCTATTACTGTGTTTCTAAAGTGGCGTGGTAAACTACTCGGAGACATGAAATCAAGGGATTCCGGGGAGATCCCTGCTGGGATTATCAAGTTCCACTCAATCTGTAGCCAAATGGGGACATATGGTAAGGGATCTAGTTGCGCTGGGTTCTAAGCCCAACAGCTTATTTTGATATATGGCTAGCTAGGTAATAGATGTAAAAATTAGGCACTTTAAGCCCTCCAAAATGTTTAGGAGCACAAAGCCATACATAGGGTCTATGAGGACATTTCTTTTTCCAAAGGAAGCAGTAAATGAAAGCATGAAGTTTTTTGAACCAGCTAATTGGAAGGAAGAGATTAAGCATATGAATGGGGTAGAAAATTCAGGGGAGGACATTCATTCTGATGATACTAATCCAGTCTTGTAGGGATAGAGGGAGTGAGGTCCATCTGTTTAGATCTTGCTCTATGGTCTCCACTGTGGAATCTAAGTTTAGCTTCCTAACTGAGGACTGTTTATGTGAAAGAGTGACCTCCAAGTATGTGAGCTTAGATGCCCAAACCAGGGCTAGAGATTCATAGTCTATGGGGAAGACATATCGGTTTAGGGTCATGAGGGTAGTTTTATCCAGATTTAATTTATAGTTAGAGTACTCTCCAAAATGGGAAATAGTGCAGAGAGCTTCCAATATAGAAGTTGCAGGGTGTGACAGATGTAACAAAATATCATCCGTATAAACTGAGATTTTTAATTCAAGGGGGCCTAGCGGGATACCCCGAATATGCGAGGAGATCTTCAGGAGTCTAATTAGTGGTTCTAAATAGATATTGAATAATAGAGGGGAAAGAAGGCATCCCTGACAGGTCCCAGAGTAAAGGGAGAAGCCTTTTGAAAGTATTCCATTGTAGTACACCTTGGCGTCTGGCTCAGTATATAATATTTGTACCCATTTTATAAACCTTGCCAGGAATCCACACCTCTCCATCGTCAGAAATAAAAAGTCCCAGTGCACCCTGCCAAATGCCTTTTCTGCATCCAGAGAAACCAGGACCCTAGGGTCAGAGGAGTCTCTGGACACGGAGAAGACATTTTCCAGCTTGTGCAAATGATCGGCAGAGGATCTTCCTCTCATAAATCCAACTTGTTCAGGCCCTATCAGGCCATCCCAAACTTGCATAAGCCTGCAGGATAATATCTTAGCAAAAATGTTCTTGTCACAGTTCACAAGATATATTGGATGATAATTCGCTATGTTATCTGTGGGTTTATTGGGCTTAGGTAAAACAATAATAATTGCCATTAGCAGGGAAAAATCAGTTATGCCCTTTTCACATAAGTAAGAAAAAAGATGGGCTAGAATGAGAACTAGGTAATTGGCTAGGGATTTATAAAAATTTGAAGGAAATCTATCAGGGCCCAGGGATTTATCTGATGCTAGAGATTGAATAGCTGTTAAAATCTCTTGATTAGTTACTGGGCGAGTTAAGAAGTTCTGCTGTTCGAGAGTTAGATGCGAAAGTGGGATAGACTTTAGATAATAATAGTTAGATAAAAATATATATATATCAACATGTCACATGCTATATGCTACATCTATACTAATTGTGTATCCTACTAGTCCTATAACTCCCGGGTCGCCCCTGAAAAAGGGACCTCCAGGCCCCAGTGGGCCTATCCAGTCATCAAAATTCAATAAATAAATAAATAAATAAATAATATTGAATGGCTGGTTTTGAGGGAGTATTTGGAGGAAGGTTATACAACTATGAGTAAAACCTATCGTACTCTTGAGTAATCTCCTCTGGGGAGGTTTTAAGGGTGCCATCTAGTTGGGAAGAAATAGTCCTCACCAGATGGGATGACTTCTTTTGCCTGAGCTGCAAAGCCAACATGTGGCTAGCTTTGTCTCCCTGGTCTATATATGTGGAGTGTGTCTTTAAAAGTGCATAATCAGATTTTTCTCTTAGTAAGTCTGAATACTGATGCCTTACTTTAAGTAATTCCATCTTGTGCCACTCAGAGGACTCTAAAGTTGGGCTTTGCTCCAGTGTTTCAATCTGTGCTAAGAGGGTGCGGAGAGAGGTTTCCCTTTTCCTCTTCTTGGTAGATGCAATGCTTATGCACTCTTCCCTGAGTACACATTTGAGGGCCCCCCATATTTTATCTATAGCCATAAAGGGGAGGCAGCATAGTGCAGTGGCCCAAGGCTCTGAGCTGCAAACCTGGTGACATCCAGCAGGCTGGACCTGGGTTTGAATCCCACAGTTTCCACTTGCATACTGTGTGACCCTGAGCAAGTCACTTCACTTCCCTTCCCTGTGCTCCCAGGTCACTCCTGTAAAAAAGCTTTTAGCTTAATGTGCTACTCCTGGTTAAACAACTAAATAAAAAAAAAATTAGAACCTAACTTGGACTGCCAAAAATCTTTAATTAGTGATTGCAGCTTGTCCAGAACCCAGGGATCTTTAAGCAGTTGGGTATTTAGCTTCCGCATGTTCTCCCAGTTAGTATTCAGACTGGGAATGTATGCAAGCCAGACTGGTGATGAATGGTCTGAGAGCACTCTCTGTGCTGTTCCAACATCTGAAATAGCTGGTAAGGCTTCAATACTAACCTAAAAATAATCGATCTGTGAGAAGGATTTATGGACTGGAGAATAAAAAGTGTATTTACGGTCTGTCGGGTGGAATATTCTCCATGGATCACAGAAGCCTCCCATGGATAAAAGCTCTCATAAGGCTAGCTATGTAGGGGAAAGTCTAGTGGTATGGCCATTTGACTTATCCAAATTAGGAGTAGGAGTAATGTTCCAATCCCAAGCTACAATCAAGGGGGGTGCACAAATTGAGAGAGTAAATTGACCAATCCAGAGGAAAAAATCCAGTATCATAATATTCGGACCATAGATGCAACCCAGAAGTAATTCTGTGTGGTCCAAAATACCGTGCAATATGAGGTACCTTCCCTCAGTGTCTTCAATGGCCCTGAGGAGTTGGAAATTTACTTCCCCGGAGGAGAAGAATGGCTACCCCTCCACACTGATTAGTGGAATTCCAGGCTGTAAAACTTTGTCCCATCCAATGGCACTAGAAAAGAAGATTTTCAGATGCCAAAAGGTGAGTCTCTTGAAGAAATGCTATTTGACATTGTAATAGCTGCAGGTGTCTTAATATCTGGTGCCGCTTATTCCTGGACTGCGCCCCTTTAATGTGCCAAGATAGACACTTCATAATATGGCCTTAAGTCATACGTGGTCCAAAACTGTCTTGGTATTATAACTACCCATGAAATCTCCCTATAAGGTATCTGACTTCTCCCTCCCCCCCCCACTTCTATCCCCTTCTCTAAATCTACCCTGCACAAAAATATTCCCTGACCCCAAAATATTACATATTTCCTCATTTGCTTCAGTCTAAGCGACCACACTCCAAAAGTGTTCTGGGAAGCAATGGTACTATTCCCTTCCAAACAGTAACAAAACTCTGCCCCCCACTCCACTCCCACCCAGATATTAATCAAATAACCCAAAAACATACCAACAGTTTTATAACAGCAACCATATTATAAACATAATAAAAAACTTATTCTATTCTCAACAGATCTGTTTGTTATTCTGCATATCCTGATAGTGTATTATGCATATAATTAAACTTTCTATATAGTACTATAGGTGAAAGATTAGAACAGAATAAGCCTCTACGAAAAAACAAACATAAAGAGATAACTTCTGGGGTCCGTGATTAAAGTATGTCACAAAAAAATTAAGTGAGGCATGATATTAGTGCTGGGGTGGGGTATAAAACAAGACATTGGGCGTAATGTTTAAAAAGAAATATTTCTCTTTGGTGTCTTCAGTGAGATGAAGACCTCAATTGATCCTGTACCCCATTCCATATAATGGGAGTAGCCAAATATTTACCCCCCCCAAAAACAGAAATAAACCAATATTAGTTTTATAGTGATTGCACCATTAAACCTAGGATGGCCAACTCAGGGATCCGGGTGCACTTCTAGATCTCCTATTTACTAAGGTCCCCGTGGGCATACACAAAAGTTTGCATTACAGTTCATTCGGACTTAGTTCTTCCTGAAGATATTTGCCAGGAACAGTGTGTGCTCAAAATATAAGATGTTGAAATTATTAGAAAGCCACTGGTAAACTGAATCATAGGACAGTTGAAAGCTTTCGGTTAAACATCTGGTAGAAGATGTTCTTGCAAAAAATAGTCCTGGAACTGCATTAGGTATGTCCGGTTCCATCCAAGAAAGAAACATCATATGAAAACCCGGTGTTACAGTCCTAGCAGATGTCCATATTATATGCGATGCACAACTAACGATGGACATCACGAAGCAAGAGACTAGGTTCAGCACACTCACATAACTATATACAAGGCTTGTAGTAGAGAACTGTGTCAGTGCATTATCTGTCACATTTACCGCCACTCTGTGCTGCAGTTAAAGTTTCACAGTTGGGCATACTCCTTTCTAACCCATTCATTTGAAGAGGTCGGGGGACAGAGTTTTCAGGCTTGCAACAGCTTGTTTGGCAGATTCAAAATTATGCCAAACTTCTTCACGGGATACCTGAAGCATTGCAGGATATTTCATCCTGAAGTGGAGCCCTGCAGTGATGAGTTTGACAACTGCTGGGTGAAACTCTAACCTTTTCTGTTGCACTGATTTAGGCAAGTCTTGGGTTAGATGAATCCTCTGGCCCTCCCACAGCAATTCATGAAGTTCATGGGTTTTGGTTAGAATATGTTGCTTATCCCGGAAATTCAGCAAGCGGAAAATAATAGGCCACAGAGGAGATCCAGGTGGAGGCACAGGTCTCAAGAAGTAGTGAGCCCACTCTATTATATATTCAGGGCCTTTCAGAGACGGGCCTGCAAGTTTACTACAGAGTTTCTACACAAGTAGGATGGTCAATGATCCTTCCTCCCCTTCTGGGAGACCCAGAATTATTAAATTATTTCTCCTTGACCTTCCTTCATGATCTTCCATTTCCACTTCCATTGTTTTAAGTCGGTGTCAGAGCTGAGTCAGTTCTGGATCCGTCCTCACCTTCCAGTCATCAAGGGAGGATATATTCGTCTCATTATCAGTTGTGCATTGTGTTAGTGTTGCCAGCGAGGAGGTGATAGCTTGTGCAGAGTTTGCTAGAGAATCCAAGGTTTCTTTTAATGGAGAAATCCCTTCCAGGAATTTCGTCTCTGTAAGCGAGGCCTGGGGACTTGCGCCTGTAGATGCCCCTGCAGGAGTTGTTTTTGAGCACTTCGAGGAGTTGTCCTGGGTCAGGGTGGATGGCAGAGTATGGCGAGGTAAGTTATCTCTCATTTCAGCCTCCATTCCAAGAGATTTTGGGTGCCACAATGCTCTAGGTAGAGTTTTGAAGATAGGGTATGCCAGTTTGCAGTTTAGAGTCTCCAAAATTGATCAAAAGGTGGGTTTATTAAGGAGTGGAGTGGGAGCAGGAAGAGAGACTTCTGTTCAGTTGGCCATCACATGCCCTCCTGTCAAAACTGAATAGCTTTTCAACAGATTCATATTTTTTCACCAAACTAATACTGGAATGTTCCTATGGATAATCTGTTTCTACCCTAAAAATTCCAGGCTACAATTCCAAACGCTGTGCACACAGCATGATCTCGAAAAAATCACCAACAAAAGGTGAAAAGTGCATTTTTTGGTGCTTTACTGAAAGAACACCACAAATCCGATTGAAACGCAAATTGACAAATCGATAGCACCCATTCAACACCATATATTCCAAATTTCATGCAAATTCGTTGAACGGTTGTGAAGTTACTAACATGCAGAATATGGAGTTTAACATTAAACTGCCTACTCAAGCCTAACTATAATAGATAGATAGATAGATAGATAGATAGATAGATAGATAGATAGATAGACAGACAGACAGACAGACAGACAGACAGATAGATAGATAAAATGAGCTTGAAAAATAAAGCATCCTGATTGGCTGAAAGCCTTGACAAGGCATGCATTTATTTTTCAACAATGCCCTGTTAAAAACGAGTGCCACTTCAGGGTGCCCCATAACTTATGAAATCTTTGGGCACCCCAAATTTCCAAAGTCATCAGCCATCATGTTTTCTTTCTTGCTAAGCGAGCTGTAAACAATTGGCTGATCTCCCCTTATGAAAAAGACAGCACAGTTGTGGGAAAAATGAAGCTCAGCTACTAAAATGCAAACTGAGTTGAGTGAGACAGATAGCTCTAGCTCCGATAGTGCTACTGTATATGACAGCACCAGTACTTTCTTTGTTTTTTGTACTGCAGATTGTTCTCCATCTGTGGTATAGAAAATGAACAAAGTACTGCTTCTCTGACACACAGTAGCACTACTGAAGCTAGCACTCTTTCTCAGTAGCTCAACTTAGTTTGTCATTTTACAGTAAAGCTGCTTTCTTTAACAGGTGAGTGCATCCTTATCTGTTGCACCAATGAAACAGAAAATAAAAAATAACACACTGCCTCACTCCAGGTGGTGCACCATAAACTGACTTTGCGTAGTCCTCACAAACAATGTATGTCATCTCCTGATCCTGCCATCTCTCCCGACTCTGCCACTGACAATGTGCTATACACAGGGGAAAAAATTAATAATAAAAAAAATAATAAAACTAACTAAGCAGGTTTGACAATTTTAAATTGTGTGTGTGTGTGTGTGTGTGTGTGTGTGTGTGTTTGTGTGTATATGTGTGTGTGTCTGTGTGTTACCATGAGAACCAGCTTCCAATATCACAACTATGGAGGCTCCACTAGGACATGTGTCCTTAGCTAAAAAAAGACAACTGTCTAATGCAAGTGGAGGTACTATTTCATTAAAAAATAATTCAATTTAAAGGGACACTGTCAATCCCCTTAGGCCTCAAAGTATCTCTAGTTTAAAAAACACATTTTATGATTGTTCACATTCTATAAAGACTGTTGATGCAGGTGGTAGTTTGATTCAGATCCCTTTTTTCTTTTAAAAAGTGAAAAACGGACTACCCACCATACTGGTGTTACCACACCAAAACATGTTTGTTTACATTTCTTGACCAGCTCTCAGTGCATCTTTGCTGGACTCAGGAATACCCCTGGCACAATCTAGCCACTCATTATGCAGTGGGAGTAGAGGGGACTGTTGTATCATGAGTGGTTGCACTATTTGGGAGTGTTTCTAATGTTCAGGAAGTTTTCGCTAAGAGCAGTTCAGTGATTTGAACCAAAACAAAGCTGGGCATAGCTATACATTACCATGCATTTTGGTTCTAATAAGAAAGGAGGCAAACAAATCAACCAGCAACAGCAATGAAATTTAGAGACAGAAAGCAATCATAAAATGTGAGGTTTTACCTAAAAATAATATGATGCAAAAAAGGTTGACAGTGTCCCTTTAACATGTAAACATAAAAATATTTTTTTTCCAAACATATATATTACAGTTGCCCATTTTCTAAGTGCAATAATACCCTCCAGGGTGGGTGCTATGGGATATAATGGACCTTACAGGGGCTAGATGGTTCTTTATACCCCAGTAATGCCCACCCTGTTGGGTATTATTGCATATATATATATATATATATATATATATATATATATATATCCCCCGTTACCTGGGGTTACTAGAAACTCAGTAAGACCTAGTGGTAGGCAGGGAAGGCAGCTTGTGAAACTCCAGTTAAATGGATTTCACACTGTCTCACTCTGTTCTCAGTCTCAGCTGAGACTTAGGGATGACATCATTTTAGAACTGTCGCAACTGCATAAGCCACACTGGAATGCTGCAGTTGGAGGTTAGAGTAGAACGCTGGGGAATTTGAAGGCAGTCTGTGTGCAGTCTGAGAAGGAGACTGTAGTGCAGCAGAGTGTGTGCAGGCTCTCAGAGCTTTAAGCTCTGTTTCAGAGCTGCTTTTGTTCAAGGTGTGTGTTTCCACCTGAAGAGGAACACAGAAACTGGTAATTGAAGTGGTGGAGACCACTCTCAATGGTTCAGAGCCCCATCCCCGAGGGGATGGGGGGGAGGTGTCTACCTGTTTTCTAGGGGCAATCCCCCTGGGTCCAGTTAAGGGAAAGAAGCTGCCTGTCTGAGTTGTACTGAGGCACCAGAAGCTCTGTAAGAGATTACTTGAGGAGAAAATGCCTGTGGGGACTTGCAACAAAAGGGTGAGTTCACTCTGAAAAAGGGCCAAGTGCTTTAACCTGAAACAGAAGGAAACTAAAAGGACTGTTACTGTGGGGTCAGGAAAAGACAGCCAAGTACCTTTGGAAGATGTGGGGATTGGACTGCTTAACTCAGTGGGGGTTCTAGAGTAATGGACAAAGCCACTTATGAGTATGTTCAAGGCCAGCACAAAAGAGAAAGAAAGAATGTGGGGCTTGGACTGCTTAACCTGTGGGGGGTCTAGAGTAATGGACAACGCCACTTATTTTTAAGTATGTTCAAGTCCAGCACAAGTGGGAAGCAAGACAAGTAGATTGAATGTGAAATACATTTAGCAAGAATCTACACAGCAAAGTGTTAAAGGCTGAGGTGTTTACAGTCCAGAGAAATGGCCGGGTATGAATTGTATGAGCGAGAGGTGGGAGACCCCCCATCAGTAGTAACCAAATTCACCTCTACAGATTTGCTCTGAGTCACCTCTTGCTTTTCCTCAGGTAATTGGATAGTGCCTGAGGAAAGTACCCAGAGGAGGGTTTCCTGATGGAGCCGAGGTGCTCTTAGGTGGTTTAGGGAGCCACCAGTAATGTTTCCATGAAGTATGGAAGGTGTCCAAGTGGCTGGCAAGGGATCTGAGCCAGGGAAAATCCAAAGTAGTGTACAAGTTCAGGCTATGTAACCCAAAGCAGCGTACAAGTCCGGAATGTGTGCCCAGTGTGTTGTAGAGCCTGAGAGCTAAAGTGATGAGGATGTGTTCTGGCCTCCTTTAATCTGCATTACCAGAAGTGTAGCCCTATGGGGGTCCATCTATGCTTTGTTTATTCTGTTTGGATGTGAATAAAAGCCACACTTTAGAATCCCACTTCTGGTATTGGACATTACAGTTATTACTTCCTGTGTTCTGAGTTACTTGTGTACCCCTGTGCAGAGTAGCCAAACCTAACCTTTGTGCCAAGTGGCCTATTTCTCCCTGAACCCAGCCCACCTGGTACAGCTGTCAGATACAAATGGCATACCAGGTAGGGGTTACATATAGATAGATATATAGGTATATGTGATACATGATGGGCAGGAGTGGGATATGGTAAATATTCTCACTCCTGCAGAGCGAGTTGTGTATTCTCACGAGTGCCGAAGGCACAAATGAAAATGCACAGCTCACTTTGCAGAAGTGAGAATATTTTCCATATCCTATGATCTACCCATCATGTGTGCAATTTATATCACAGGGGTGAGAGCTTTAGGAAAAAAGTTTCTGATTTTGTGTGTTTCCTGCTCATTCTGTGTGTGCTGTCAGTGTGTGTGTGTGTGTGTGTGTGTTTTGAATGGACTGGGAGTCAGAAGCACAGGTAAGTGTGTTTTGCAAAGCTAATTGAGTGAGTCAGAGGCTCAGTGAGAAAAACAAACTGCACAGGTAGCACTGAGAAACAGAAACTTCTTTGTAAAAGAGTTTCATTTAACATTCAGGTTGTTTTGAAGCTGAGATCAGCACAGTAATGGGCTAGGAATGTTAGAAACACAATGGGACATAGGTGAGAGTATTTTGCAAAGCTAATTGAGTAAGTTGCAGCTTCAGTGAGAAAGAGAAACTTTTTCTGAAGCAGTTTCCTTTAGAATGCAAGCTGCAATGGAATTTATCCTCACTCTGGTGACATCAGCAGAGTAAGGATACATGTTGGTATCCTCACTCTGCTGATGTCATCAGTATTTATCTTCACTGCAGTGGAAATAACACATGATATCCTACTGAGAAAGCTCTCACCCTCATGGTATAAATATATGTATATATGTGTGTGTGTGTATATATATATATATATATATATATATAAAATCACACATGCCCACACAATGCAAAGCATCATGGGCTGCATATGCAAATCACCACAGAATGTTATGCTGGTCCAACTTTAAGCAGAATTGTATGGTGCCAAAAGACCTCTCACACAGTTTGCAAAGGGTGCTAACAGATGACATAGACACATGTTTCATCCTACCAGGACTCATAAGTATGCCTCGTCTGTTTGACAGCCCAGTGGAATGGACCAGCTACCCTAAGACAGTGTGTCTTGGATATGTTGTAGTGAACCCATTAAAATAATCTTTTATATATATATATATATATATATATATATATATATATATATATGTTGCAGAAACTTCATTAATGCATCAGTTAGGATGAATACCATAGCAACAAAAGCAGGGAAATGAGGCATTAGGGTTTCCAACCCTAATGCCCCACCCCCAAGGTTCCCACTCCATCACCTCATCCCATGCCCCCACCTTCCACACACTAACTGGCATTGGGGTCTGCCATTGGATCATCAGGCCCAACTCTCACCCCATTCCATGTGTAAACAACCTTACACGCTATAGTGTAGGACAATGGGGTGAGAGTTAAGCCTGATGACCCCATAGCACACCACCTCCATCAAGATAGCACAACAGTATCCACATGTCACAGTGGGAGCTCAGGGTCCAGGTGGGAGTACAGGGTCCAATCCCTCCATTGAAATAGCACAACAGTATCCATATGTCACAGTCAGAGTGCAGGGTCCTTTGGACCCTGGGCTCTGATCCCTCCATTGAGAGAGTACAACAGTGTCCATAGCTCATGGTGGGAGCAGAGGGCCCTGTGGACCTTGCAGTCCCATACCTCCCTCAAGATAGCACAACAGTATCCATATGTCACAATGGAAGCCCTCTATCCAGATAGTACAGCAGTATCCATATGTCACAGTGGGAGTGCAGGGTACTTCTGATCCTGCACTTCAATCCCTCCACAGATGCACATATGTATGTAACTGTGGAAACATAGGGATCTGTGGTCCCTGCACTTCCACACATAAAGTTACCAGCAGGTGTAGTGAAATTGCAACAAATAGTGATAACTGTACCATCTTAAATAATTTTCACCCCAAATGTTCAACATATCCTTTTAATCACATCACCACATGTACCCAGTACAGAAAAGTTTCAAATCACTGCTGAAATGTAATTTTGCGCTACTGTAACGTTTTGTGCCACAGGTGCGGGAAAACATTTTTGGCAGGATTTGAAAAATTACAGCTGCACTGTTCATGAATTGGTGTGTAAAAATGGTAATGTTAAAAATCTGGAGTGAAAATATAAAAAATAAATGGTTACGAGTGTGCATAGAAACCGCGCAACGCATGCTTGTAACATAGCCATCTTTTAGAATTCTTTCACCAAATTTTCAACATGGGCTTCTTGGGACCTCCCCTCATGAACAGTGCAACTGTGATTTTGTTAATCCATCCCAAATGTTGATTTCATCCAGCAAGGGTGCCATTCTGTGCCACAGGTGCGAAAACATGTTCAGGGCAGGATGTGAAAAATGATAGCTGTACTGTTCTGAAGACAGTGAGAAATAATGGCAATGTTGAAAATCCGGAGTGAAAATATTGAAAATTGATAAAGTTATGAGTGTGCATAGAAACTGTGTAATGTATGCTTATAATGCAGTCATTTTTAGAAATGTTTTCACCAACTTTGGAACATGGGCATTTTGGGACCCCACCTCATGAACAGTGGGCCTGTCATTTTGTTAATTGATCCCGAAAGGTGACTCTCTGCCTCAACCACAAAATCACCCTTCGTGATCAAGAAAGAAAACCGTCCCCCAACATTTTTTTTTCACCTGCAGAAAATAAAATGGTCCCTTGTCATCTTCCCACTCCCCCCTCCCCCATCCCTATGCTCCCTCAGCGAACCCACCTCCCAGCACCCCTTTTACCCCATACTTTTCTCCCGAGGTCAGTAGCAGTGATCTTCTCTGGACTGGGGACATGTTTGCACTCTTCAAATCCAAACTGCGATCTGAGGAATCAAGGTAAGCCATATAATGGGAGTCAATGGGGGTGTTCAACTTATGTTGATGTCTCAGCCAATTCTAGGAATTTTTGCCCCACATTTTCAACATGGGGTTCTTGTGACCTCCCCTTGTGAACACTGACACTGTCATTTTGTTTATCTACAGGTAAACCTGTGAAAAAATAAATGTGGGCACACTTGGGTGGACTCCCAGTGGCATGAGTTGGGGGGGAATCATGGTGCCAACAGGGGGATTGGGCACCCCTATCGGCAATAAAAGTGGGCTGGGGGGACATCTGACACAGAGAGTGGACATCCTGGTACTGGAAAGTTAAAAAAAAAAAAAACACCATTTATCTCAGCACACTGGGGTGGATTCCCAATATACCACAATACTGGGGGGATACACAATGACACAGGGACTGGGCACCCCGATGTTGGTGCAAAAAATAGGAATTGGGGAGGGCAGAATAGTTCGATGCAGGATCCTGCATCAAAATTATCACAAATTTCAATGCAGGATTCTGCATAGAAGAAAAGATGTTGGGGAAGGTAGGGGACACTGGGGTGGGATCCCAGCGTGACAAATAGGTGTGTGTGTGTGTGTGTATACATACCAACATGGGGACTGGGCACCTCATGTTGAGGAAAACAAAGCATGTCTTCCTTAACTCTGCAGCCAGCAGCATGAGTTCCACCTGCAGCTGCAGAAGTAAAAAAAATACTGCTCTTCTCGTACAGAGAATGGGCTACATTCTCTACAAGCTGTCACCTGACAAAAAAAAACTTGTTCAGGGCCAGCTTAAAACAAACAAAAAAAACTCATCAAAATACACCTGAAGGGGTCCTCTTTAGCTGTGTTCTGATGGTTTTTTTCCTTTTTAAATGTTCTGTACTTCAAGATTCTCACTAAGCGGCAAACAAGATGGCGGACGTAACACATCTCAGTCGATCGAATGACTTTGAACTTTGTGCAAAATACCAGCCTTTTTTGTGAAAAGAAGCTGGTATTTTATGCAAAGTACTTGTATTGTATGAAAAATATATTATTTGTGCCTGACATATAAATTTTCCCTTTGGAAATAATGGAAACATTTAAAATGTCATAACTTATGAACTGATTAATATGTTTTCACTAAACCTTCAAAAGGCACATCTGTGACCCAAAGGCTTTCTTCCCTAGAAATTTCAGACCAAAGCCAAAAGCCATTTTTGAGATCCAGGATGACAAAGAAATGTTAAAAAACCCAGATTTCTTTGTTTTTCAACACTTTATATCTCAGAAACCACTGAACGGATTCCCACAAAATTTGCCAGGTCAAGAGACCTACCCTTACAGATTATGCATGACAAATTTCATGCAAACCATTGAATGGTTCCAAAGTTGTTAAGGTTCAATGTTTGGACTTTAGCATAGAAGTGCAGTTTTACCCTAACTATACTGGCTACGATGCCAGTATAATATATATATATATATATATATATATATATATATATATATATATATATATATATGTATATATATATATATATATAGGATATGACATGGCCCGACTGAAGATATCATATTTATCTTCACGAGAGGCCAATGATATCATGATATCTCACGAGTGGCGAAGCCATGAGTGAGATATCATGATGTCATTGGCCTCGAGTGACGATAAATATGATATCTTCAGTTGGGCCATGTCATGTTCTGTTTATACTATGTATGTTTTGAGCCCCACTCAACACAACCCACAAATGGCCCCTCAATACAATCACTCACATAGAGATGATGGTTGTTGCAACTCAGCTGTACATATCTCTTCCAATACATGGCATATGTTATTGAAAAAATATATATATATGTTTGAGCCTGCCACTTTGAATTTATGATAAAACAAAAAAACTTGTCTGGTTTGTGGTTGACCCTCCCCTCCACACACACACACACAACTCAACAAATTGCATATATTTAAAAAAAAATCTGATTACAGTATTTAATAAAAACACACACATTTGGTTGATCCTGTCTGTATCTTTAAACAAATAACGTTTAGAAACATACCTGCTTGATTGTGAAATTTTATTTTACCCACTTCCACCTGAAACTAGTGTGACCAAGCAGCTATCCCCAGAAATGTAGCGTCACCGAGCGCTATAAACATTGAAATGTAAGACACTGTCAGACTTTTAGAAAAACATAATCGGTACTGAAACACCAAGGAAAGTGTGCCTTTTTGTTAATTTTGGGTTTATTTTCTCAAAAGAAGCTGCCGACAGTACTGAGAGGACATTGAGAGAGTTGGCAGCTTCAGAATACCAGACAGAAGCGCTAGCATGTATTGCTATGGCAACAGACGCTCACGCTTCCTTCTGGTGTTCTGAAGCTACTGACTCTCTCAATGTCCACTTAGTACTATCAATAGCTTCTTTGGAGAAAATAAACCTAAAATGAACAAAAAGGCACACTTTCCTTGGTGTTTCAGTACCGATTACGTTTTTCTAAAAGTCTGACAGTGCCTTACATTTCAATGTTCATAGCGCTCTGTGACGCTACATTTCTGGGAAGGCTGTTTTGTCACGTTATGTTCCAGGTGGAACTGGATAAAAGAAAGACGTAGGAGCAGCAGGATCAACCAGATATGCTTTTTAAATATTTGTATGTTTAATGATATGGGGAGGATCAAGGAAATGTAAGCGATGCATGTGTGTTTGGGGGGGGGGGAGAATCCTGCTCGTAAAGAGAGACAGTCACAGAATGGAAAGTGAAAGACTTTCACTTTCATTAGAATGATGTATAGGAACATGGAGATAGCAGTGATATCTTCACATGTGAAGATATCATTGATATCTCCACGACCTGGCAGAGATACTATATTTTATGCTGACATTTATCCCAAAACATACATTGTATAAATATAGATATATGCATACACACACCCTGTAAAAAATAGAAACTTCCATTGATGTCTGTTTCTGCTGCCACCTTTACTGTTCACCCACCTGACCCTCCTAATCAGCACCCCCCATGCCCCACCCCCACAAACATGATACCGACACTGGAGGTGCCCAATCCCCCAGTGTCACCACCTGAAATAAAGAAAACCATCCCTCACCTTTTTTAAACCCTGTAAAAATGAAAAACATCCATCTATGTCTGCTGCACCATTAGTCCCCCAACCTGACCTACCTGAGCCTTGCACTCAGCACCCCACCCCCCCCACACACACACCTTCCCAAGCCCTTACTTTCCCACCTGGGGTCCAACGCCATAATCCTCTTTGGACTGCAGACACATCTTTACCCTTCAAAGCCAGACTTCAAACTCAGGAAATCAGGTATGCGGTTCAATGCATTTCAATGGGGTTTTGAAGTTACTGCACTGACATAACATGGCCATTTTTGAAAATGCTTGCCTCAGACTTTCAACATGCCTTTTTTGAGACCCCACCTCATGAACAATGGCAGTGAAATTGGGAAAATCTGTCCCGAGAGTTGATGTCACGGTCGCTGCACAAGGTCACCTTTCGAGAGGAGCTGAATATTTTCTTTACCCTTAGTCATGAGGTGGGGTCATAAGAAGACTATGTTGAAAATGTGGCATACAAACATTAGAAAATAACAATGTTATGAGCCTATATTGAAATTTGTGAATGCAGGCTCATAACTTTGGTAATTTTTGATATTTTGAGCCCACATTTTCAACATAGCCATTTCTACACAGCACCTCATGAATGTGACAACTGTCATTTTCAGATTTTGGCCAAAATGTGTTTTTGCACTTGTGGTGCAAAATCACCTTTTGGGCAGGATCTGAAAATATTTTCTGCCCTTGTTCATGAGGTGGGCTCATGTGAACACTATGTGGGGTCATAAGTGGGCTATGTTGAAAATTTGGGGTTAAAATATAAGAAAACAACAAAGTTATGAGTCAACACTGAAATATTTTAACTCAGACATGTAACTGTTGTAATTTTCAATATTTTGACCCCGACTTTTCAACACAGCCATTTTTTCACACCACCTCATGAATGTGACAGCTGTCATTTCTCAAATCAAACCCAAAATGTGTTTTAACACTTGTGGTACAATATGATGTTCCAGCCATTGTTTTATAAATTACACCTGTCTTGATCAGAAGGAATGGCCATAAAAAGATTATCTTGAAAAGCTGGGGTAAAAATGGAAAAAATCAACTAAGTTATGAGGAAACAAATTGTTCCAACATTTACTCATAACTTTATTTTTTGCAGAATTTGGCCCCTAATGTTTAACATATCCCTTGTGTTACCCCACCTCCCAAACATGGGAGGTGTCATTTTTTAAATCCCCTCCGAAATTTGTTTCCACAGTCACACAGTGAAATCACTTTTCGGATGGGATTTTAAGAATTCCACCTGTCCTGATCATAACATCAGGTTATAAAAAGACTGTTGGACATTTGGGGTCAAAATATGGGAGCTCACTTAAAAGTAGATATTACCTCTCAGCTGCCTTATCCAGGGTAATTACAATCTAACAATGTGTCAAAGCATCAGGACAGTTTTTATGCATAGGCTAAGTAGGCTGCATCCTAGGGGCGCTGGATGTCTAGGGGCACCTGGGAATGAGAGGCACTAATTAAGATATATATATATATATATACACATATATATATATATATATATATATATATAGTTAGCTGCTGCTGCTTGTTCACTGTTTCTACTGCTGGGTTGGTGCTGCCTAAGTCTGCTGAGCAGGTAAACTAGTGTGATGAATGATGATAATTAACCTTCCCCCCAACTCAACAGAAAAAAATGCTTGCTCAGAGTCATCTCTCTCTTGCCCCTCCCACCCCCCAGCAGTGATGAATATCCCTGTCTCCCAGTCACATTCTCTCATTCATTGACATGATGTTGTGATGCTGAACCCAATGCATCCTTCCCAATCAGGGGCAGATATGGAGTTCAAAATCCACTGGTGCTAAATTGGTTTGAGTGGCCAGGGAATGCTGAGCAGGGTGTGTTCAGTATATGAAAGCTGTATTTCAGGTGGGTAGCTTGTCTTTCTTTTGGACAGGACAGTGACTCAGCAGATTCATTTCAGATGGGCTGCGGTCAGCTGGTGGTACATCAGCACTGTTGGAACTACTCAGAAAAACCATAACTGTTGTCTCTTTCGGCACCGCGATAACTGACTGCAGTGTTTCTGTTTTTTGAGAGCACTGTGCAGCAGCAGAAGGCACAGTGAAGAGGTCTGATTTGGGTTTTCCCTGAAGTAAGTGGAAAACAATCTATCAGTTCAAATTGACGTTTTGACCCATTAAGTGACTTCCACTCCCGACATGAATTTTGCCCTGAATAAAGGTTAAAAGAATAACCGTGATAATTATATTGAAAAATGATGATGATTGTCAAGCAAGTGTGTGTGTGTGTGTGTGTGTGTATAATATTTGTTCTCATCATCCCCCTACTACTATTAGCAATATTGGCTTTTGGTTTGCAGGGTTTTTTCCCCTTGCTCTTCAACAGTAAGACCAACAACTATTGGAGAAGGATTTGCTCAGTTAGGTGCATATGCTTACGGGGCTCAGAGGCACAAGTCTTTTTTCAGGTAAGTCCCAGTCAAGTGGAGTTGCTGAGTTAACCCACTATAGAAACAGGGATGAAGAGCATGGGGAAACAAATTTGACATAGCTCTGATACTTAAAGCAGTTTGTCCCATCCTTCAGGTCAGATCTTAATGCAGGCTGTTTTGGGAATCCCTTGTGCTTGTAGTGGAATCTGGTTTACTCCCTTAATACTAGAACAAGAGTAGGCAGTGTGAGTTGCGAGACTTTGCATGGGTTCCATTAGATAAAGTTTTTTTTTTTAATCTGGATTTTATCCCTGCTATGACACCATCCATGGATACAGCATACTGGGTTCAAGCAGAGTTATCATAGAGACAGTAGCTAGGTATTTTCTCCCCAGTTTTTCCCACTATCTTCCCTCCCTCCCCTGGCATGGGCAGTGCCATTACTGGCCCTGTGTGTGCACAATTCACCCCTGCAGAAAGAGAAAGCTCCCGGCCTGACCAAAGGGGTCCCTGAGTGTAAGAAACCACCACCGGCCCTCCCCAGTCAAGGCGATCTGCCTCTCTCCAGCAGCCTGGCCTGCCTTCTGACTCTGCAACCCGAGTGTGCTCCCAAGCCTGGTTCACCTGCATGATAGCACAGTTCTCTGCCCCTGGGCCATCAAAGTGGCCCAAGATTGGGCTTTTAACAGAGCTTTGTAGCTGTGAAGGTCAGTAAACTTTTGATATAGAAGAGTTGTTATCTCTTTAGGCAGAAAATCAGCTCCATGCCATGTTGCATCAGCCTCTGAATAGTATAGGTCTTTGTGCCTTGTTTATCACCTGATTTAAAGATTTCCAGAACATCTAAGGGTTGGTGATGATTTGTATCTGTTGAAACATAGAGACTGATGACAGAAGGGGACCGCAAGATCCATTCTAGTCTGCCCAATATGGGTAACTACTCTTCCCCCCCGTCCTTTCTGTGAAAGGATACCTTTGTGCCTGTCCCAGGTGTTTTTAAATCCCTTTACCGGTTTGACCTGAACCACTTCCTGAAGAAGGGAATTCCATTGGTCGACCACCCTCTTAGTGAAGAAAACTTCCTAACATTGCTCCTGAATCTCCCACCCTTGAGCCTCATATTGTGTCCTCTAGTTCCGACGCTTTTTTTCTCCTGAAGGAGCTCCTGTACCCCTATCTTATTTATACCCTTGATATATTTGAATGTCTCAATCATGTCCTTGCCTCATCCATGAGGCATTTCTGTTGGCTTCTCAGGTACAGATACTGGTAGTATCTGCAGATCTTTTTTTTCTCTCTCTCATCATTTATTTATGACCAGTGGGAGGTGCATGGTGGGGGGGGCCCATGAGGTTTCCAGCCTATGGGTGCCATGTAATATGCAGCACTGCAAAGCAGGACACCACTGAAAATTAGATATTGCATCTCTTCTGCTCTATCCTAAGTAAATGTATAATAACAAGCATTTGTCAGTGCCGAATGTTGCTTGCTTGTATGTGCTGTTTAGGTATTTGGAAGTCATTGGAGTGCAAATATTGAAAATTCGCGAACTTACGAGCGTGAGTAGGAACTGTGCAATGCAGGCTCGTAAAACAGTCATTTTAGGAATTTTTTCACCAAATTTTTCAACACAGCCATTTTAAGACCTCTGTTATGAACAGTGTCACTGTGATTTTCTTAATGTGTCCCATACATTGATTTCGCACACCGACTGCGCCATTGTGCGCTACATGGGCAGAAACACGTTTTTGGCAGGATGTGAAAAATGGCAGCTGTACTGCTCATAATGAGGTGTGGTAAAATGGCAATGTTGAAAATCTGGAGTGAAAATATTGAAAATTCGCGAACTTATGAGCGTGCATAGGAACTGCGCGACATACGCTCATAAAAACAGTCAATTTTAGGAATTCTTTCACCAAATTTTCATAGGCTTTTTGAGAACCCACCTTATGAACACTGGCACTGTCATTTCATTAATCCACCCCGGAAGGTGATTTCACGCAGTGACTGCGAAATCACCCTTCAGGCCCGATTAACGCCATGACAGTGCAAGAATTCATGAGGAGGGGTCCCAAAAACCCTATGTTGAAAATTTGGACCCAAAATTCCCAAAAATGCCTGAGATATGCAACAAAGTTAAAAAAAAAACCTGTTTATTCCATTATACAGCTTACCAGCCTTTCCTCAGTCTGCGGTCAGCTCTGAAGAGTGTAGACATGTTCCCAGTCCACCGATGATCGTCGCGCCAAGCTCCAAAGGTAAGTATGGGATGAGGGGAGTTGTGGGAAGGCAGGGTGCGCAGTGTGTGGGTGCGGGTTTTGGGGAGAGCAGGGAGACGCGGAGGAACGTTTTCTTGGTTGCAGGTTTTTTAATTTCAGACGATCGGGACATTTGCCATGCTGGCGTGGGCTCCAGCGTGGCAGCTGGAAAGACTGTTTGTGGGGCTGGAGCTGACAGGGATTGGAAACCCCGTCAGCTATAACAAGATTTGCCATGCTGGGGTGGGCTCCCAGCGTGGTACCTGGAAAGGTTTTGGGGCCTACAGCGTGGAGCCAACGGGGATTGGGCACCCCGTTGGTATAACATATTTTTCCACACTGGGGTGGGCTCCCAGTGTGGCACCTGGACAGCTTTTGTGGGGGGGGAAGGCATGGAGCTGACAGGGGGATTGGGCATCCCCACCGGCCGTACAGTGTGTGCGTTGGGGGGAGGGAGCGCATCAGCATGCAATATGTGTGCTTGCATGTATGTTGGGGAAGGAGCTCTGCTCACTGAAGCGGGGCTCTCCCTTTCAACTGTATGCCACTGCATTTTCGACTGCTGTCATAGACAGCTGCAGCAGTCATTGGAGAACTGCGGCCGCGCCTGCAAACTCACTGACTGAATTGGAAGACGGGGTGCCACACCTCCGAAAACTCGGATGATGGCACTATGTTTCTTGCACATGCATGCAAGCAACATAAAAATGGGTATAAGAAAGACCTGGTACAACAGCAGTACCAGCAACAAACATTCATCATTGACAAATGCTTTTCTTCTGTTCCCACGCCTAGAAATGTAATTTTTTTCTGTGTATTTTGGACTTGTTTTGTACTGTTTTCCTAATTTTCCTTTTCTTCCAGTTTAGAAACATTTAAAGTCTCTCTGACTGTTATCTTTTGGTAACAAGACCCCTCAAAAGAATTTTGTATGAATGTTGTTTTAAAGATAACCGTAAAGTTAAGTGATTGTGACTGTTTAAGTGTTTGTTGGGAAGGGGAGGGTTGTTTTTGTTAGTTTTATTCATTTTTTTGTGGATTTCAGGTGTCGTGTTTTGGGATGAGACAATTTTCTTGGGATCATGTGATTTTTAGGTTCTGAGTTGATGTGGAGCTAAGCAGTGGATAAATGATGGTTGCAGCATCCTTTTAGGGGATTTCCGCTTGCTCTATCTGATGTGGTTATCAACTGCTTCAGGTGTCTGGGAGTTCTCTAAAGGCACAGTCACAACTGTGAGTTTGGTACATGGGTAGCCACAGGAGTGCACTGGACAGAGTGTGTTGGGTCTTGGAGATGCCCGAAGAGTAAGTGGAAATCAGAAGGGTGTCCTCCCCCCATCAGACTCCTATCCCATGGGCTCCCTATAATTGCATCAACTAAATGGCTAGTGGCCATCTGACTTGGTTCCTCCTCTTTGGGAAGTTCTATGTGATGCTACGTTGTTGCGGAATAAAGCCATGGTGGCTGAGGCGTTCATCATGGATTGACAGCTGACCCGGTTTGCATCATGGAAAGCTGGTGGGAGGTGACTATGGTTCTTTACTGGAATCAGTTATCCCTGCTGAGTATTCTGTGGTGCATTACCTGAGGCAGGAGCATGGGGAGGCAGGGTGGACATTTGCTTTAGATCCACTCTGGGAAATAGTGGCTTACACCATGAGACTCATTAGGTTGTTTGAATGCATTGCAGTAAAGGGGGGCTGGGTGTAAGTTACAAGTTCATTTATTTGCATTGACCTCCAGGGCATGAAATTAAATTCTTGCAGAAACTGATACCTCATGCCTGACCTGGTAGTAGACTCTCCCCAATTTCTTGTGCTGGGGTATTTCAATGCCTGGGGTGATGATGAGGCCTCACATTCTGAAAACAGTTCCTCCAGTTCATAACCTTATTGGGCTTTGCACAGGCAGTTGCCACCAGGAACCACCAGTTGAGTTAGACCTTGAACCTGGACTTCTCATTGGGTCTTGGTGTCTGAAATGTCAGGGTTGATGTAGTCATTTGTGTGGATCATCATGCCATTCAGTTCCATTGTATGGACCATCCCTTAATGTCCCCCTCCCTATGGAGAGGATTCACTACTACCCAAAATGGAATCGAGAGTCTTGCAAATTCCTGCCAGAAGTGGATCTCTTGTTTATGTTGACAGCTTGTGAAGAAAGAGCGAAGAAAGCTGTTGAGAGCTATAATATGGCTGTTACAGTAACCTTAGACTCCCTCACTGTTGACCGTGTTTGTCCCTTGAATTCCCACTACAGCTCACCATGGGACTGTGATAAACTGAGGTGGTTGAACATTAATGAATGGAGGTTGGAGTTTTCTTGGAGCACACACTGCTCCATTTAGGATAGAATGACACCAAGGGCTATTTGCCATGAGTATTATTGGGCAATTACTGGTCATGGATGATTGCTGCCAAAAAGAACAAACAAACTCAACACTTCCACATTGTGGACTGGTTGTTAGATGTACAGTACCTTGTCCATGATCCTTGTCTATGATCCAGAAAAGCCTTTTCCACAGAGGATTGTAAGGAGTGCCATCTGTTTTTCTAAGCAACATTTCTACTTTTAGAAGTGGGACTGCCACAAATGGATTGTTTTGGGCTGGTGATATCCAGCCAGAGTGAATAGAGTTACCATCTGGCCCTGGGAAGAGTGTAAGCTCTCACTAGTTGATGGGGGCTGTGCTCTACCTGCTGTGACTAACCTGACTTATTTTTGACTGTCAGGAAGTTCTTGGACCAGTTGTTGATGAGATCGTCAGGTGCTCCCTCAAGGAAGGTGTTTTCTCATCTGTCTTGAAATTGTCAGTAATGAAGCCCCTTCTGAATAAATCAGCTTTGGACCCTGATATTCTTGCGCCAGTCTCAAACCTTCTTTTTTTGGCGAAGGATATTGAGAGGGCAGTAGCGGCATAGCTTGAGATGCATCTGGAAAGTTATGTCATCTATAAGCCTCTCCAACCATAATTCAGGCCACAGCACAGATTGTATATAGCCCTAATAAAGGTGTTTAATGATCTCCTCATCACTTGGGACAGAGGACAGAGTTAATCTTGATCATCTGGATCTCTCATCAACTTTTGACACAGTAGACCATGCATTTCTTTTGGATTGCCTTTAACACTGTGAAGGATTCAATGGTATGGTGTTGCAGTGGTTTGAGTCCTACCTTACATGTAGAGTGCAGCAGGTTTTCTTGGGTATTTCCATCTCCAAGGTGGCTGACTGCCCTTACCTGTGGAGTACCACAGGGCTCAGTTCTGAACCCTATGCTGTTTGCTGTGTATATGTTGTGCTTGGGTGAGGTAATACAGTGGTATGGCATGGGGTTTCATGGCTATGTAGATGACACCAAGCTATACTTGCCCTGTACGCATAACAGGTCATCTGCCACTTCCATGCTGAGCAGTTTTCTGGAAGAATTCAATGGCTGAATGGCATCTAGCTGGCCTGGCCTCAGCTCCGGCAAGATGTGGACATTATTGGTTAAATTATTGTAAGTTACCATGGAGCAGTAATGAAGGGTGTTCCTACTGTTGCATCATCTTTTTGTGGTGGTGCACCTGAAACTTTGGATAGGGTGCATAATCTGGGAGTTATCATGGACTGAAAGAGCAGTTGTCTGGAAGAAATGAATGGCTGGATAGCCTCAAGCAGGCCAGGTCTTAACTTAAGCAAGATACGGGTATTATTGGTTGAATTAGGTTACCATGGAGTGGCAACGAGTGATGTTACTACTGCTGTACCATCTTTATGCAGTGGTAAGCACTGAGCTTTGGATAGGGTGTGTAATTTTGGAGTTATCATGGACTGCAAGATTATGTTATGTGTCATCAGCAGTCTGCAATGACTATTTTAATCTACATAACATTACCAAGATAAACCCTATACGAACATATGAAATTTGCCAGCAGATAAAGGCCTAGAGGTCTATCAAGTCTGCTCGAATGTGCAGCTAGCACTCCTTATTCTGCAGCTGCCCCTCCCTTCCACCCTTCCCCTTCATTAACCCTCCCCCTTGTCCTGTCCCATCCCTTTTTGAAGCAGTCCACTGTTCTACTGCTTACCATTTCTGCAGGTAACACATTCCACCCAGCCACCACCCTCTCTGTAAAGTGTCCCCTCATCTCCCTCCTGAACCTTCCTCCCTCCAGTCTCATATCATGGCCCCTGGTGGCCCTCCCCTCCCTTACTTTAACAGACCCTCTGTACCCATCTTGTTTATTCCTTTCATGTATTTAAAGGTTTCAATCATGTCACCCCTGTCCCTCCTCTCCTCCAGTGAGTACATGTTCAACTCCTTCAACCTCCTCTCGTATGATAAGTCCCCCAGTCCCTTGATCATCTTTGTCGCCCTGCGCTGCACCTCCTCCAGTAACTTAATGTCACTCTTCAGATACGGGCACCAGTACTGCATGCAGTACTCCAGGTGTGATCTAACTAATGACCTATACAGTGGCAGAATCACCTCCTCCCTCCTCGAGGATATACCCTTTGCAATACAACCCAGCATTTTGTTGGCCTTTGCAGCTGCCTTCCTACATTGTGCCGAGTTGTTCATTGATCCTGTAATGAGCACACCCAGATCCTTCACCTCCTCTCTCTGGGCTAGCTGCACTCTCCCTAGCTGGTAACTCCTCCTTGGGTTCTTCATCCCAAAATGCAGCACCTTGCACTTTTTGGCATTAAACCCCAGTTGCCAGGTGTCTGACCAGGTTTCAAGCTTTGCCAGATCATCCTGCAACCCCTGCCATCCCCCTAGGTCATCCATCACCGTGCCTACCTTGGTATCATCAGCAAACAGACTGATCTTGCTCTTGATGTCCCATGATATGTCTGCAATGAATATCCCAAACAACACTGGTCCCAACACAGAGCCCTGTGGAACACCGCTTGTCTCTGCCCTTGGGTGTGAGAGCTCTCCACCCACCACCACCCTCTGTTGCCTTCCCTGAAGCCAGTTTCCTACCCATCTCACCAGCTTTGCACCCGCCCCTGTGCCTACTAACTTCCTTCCCAGCCTTCCATGCGGCACCGGGTCGAATGCCTTACTGAAGTCCAGATACAGGACATCCACTGCATGGCCCCTGTCCAGTTGCCTAGTTACCTAGTCATAGAACTCGACCAGGTTGGTTTGGCAGGCTCTACCATGTATGAAGCCATGCTGTTTGCTGTCCTGTAGTCCTTTGGCCTCTAGAAGGGCCACCAGCCTCTCCTTCAGGATAGTCTCCATTAGCTTACCCACGATGGATGTGAGGCTCACTGGTCTGTAGTCTCCCGGTTCATCCCTGGGGCCACTCTTGTGGAGCGGTACCACATGAGCCATCCTCCAGTCCTGAGGTACACACCCAAAATGTAGTGAGGCATTAAATAGGTCTGCCAAAGGTCCTGCAAGGACATCTGCCAGCTCCTTCAGTACCCTGGGGTGGATGCCATCTGGGCCTGGTGCCTTGTTCACTCTCAGTGCCTTCAAACCCTCTCGAACTCTGCCCTCCATGATTTCCCCATCTGTCTGTCACCACTTCCCCCCCGCTTCTGCCATTTCTCCCACCTTGGGTGTCACTCCTCTCTTTAGTAAATACTGAGCAGAAGTACTCATTTAGTGCTTCTGCCTTCAGCACCCTGCTTCCACCCAACCCCTCCTTCCTAATCCTTACTTATGGTCCTTACAGCTCCTTTTCTCCCTGATGTACTTAAAGAAGTCCTTCTCCTCTTCTTAATGCCTTGTGCCAGTCTGAGTTCCGTAGATGCTTTGACTCCTACTGCCTTTGTCACCTCCTTTGATTCTGTCAAGTAATCCTCCCTGTCCTCCCCCCCTCCCTGTTTTCTTGTACTTCCTAAAGGCAGCTGTTTTTCTCCTTACCTTTTCCATGACCTACTTGCTCAACCAGCTCAGTTTCTTAGCTCTAGCCTTCTTGCTCTGGGCTTTGCAGCAGGTTTTGGTTGCCTCCACTATCCCCAGCTGTATGAGCTCCCACCTCTGGTTAGTGTCCATACTAGATTGAATTCTGGCCAGGTACCCTTTTACCACTTCCACCATCCTCCCAAAGTCGGCCTTCTGAAGTCCAGCACTCTGTGCCAGATTCCACTCCTTCCTCGCCCATATCCAATGTGAGCCATACTGAGTGGTGGTCACTCCTGACCGCCGGTTCTACACTGTAAGTTCTCTCACAAAGTCCCCATTTGCCAGCACAAGGTCAAGGGTATTCCCTAACCTGATTGGTTCATTGACCATTTGCAGCAGGAAGCTGTCCTGGAGGCATCCAGCAGTACCTGCTCCTTCTGTTCCTGGTTGTTGGGGTGCTCCAGTCCACTCCTGGCATGTTGAAGTCCCCCACAATCACCACACTACCCTTCTCGTGGGTCCTGACAGTCTGTCCCGCTAGTTCCCTGTCTAACTCCTCCATCTGAGATGGTGGCCTGCCACCATTCCCATTCTAAAATCCTATTCTTGGATCCTGGATTTGCATCCAAAGTGACTCCGTGCTACCCTCCTCCCTTCCTCCCTTACACACTTCAGTCCTTCCTTCACATATAGTACCACCCCTCCTTTCCCAATCACCCTGTCCTTACGAAATAACCTGTACCCTGGTACAGACAGGTCCCAGTCATTGTATTGGGTGGCCCATGTTTCTGTGATTGCTGCAATGTCCATCTCTCCCTCTGCCATGAGAACCTGTAACTCTGCAGTTTTCCTCCCAAGGCTCCTAGCATTAAGAATAACCACCTTCCACCCTCCCCTCCCATCCTGCCCTCCTTTCCTAGCATCACCAATAGTACTATTTGTCCTTTGTCACTATTATAGGTAGCTCATATGGTTTCCAAACCTGTGGTCTCTGCATATCTATTCCCCAACTGCCACCCCCACTCCTAGTTTAAATTCAACTTCCTCTATGTACTCCTCCATCTCTGTTTCAACACTTTCTTTCCCTACTCACTCAAGTGTAATCTGTCCTTGGCACCAGAACTACTGTCCTCCCAGGTCCTCCCCACCCCCAATGCCCTTTGTAGCACAACACCAGGTTCTAAGCCATCCATTAAGTCCTCTATTCTCAGCTTTCTTGTTGTGCTTGCCTTGGCACTAGAGTATCTCTGAAAAGTTACTGATCTTCCTGCCCCCTCACATAATTATGCTAGTTCCTCAAACCTCCTCTGGACTATATCTACTGTCTTGTCAGCCAGGTTGTTTGTCCCAAGATGTATAATTAAATGAGGCTTGTCCCTACCCCTTCTAGCATATTTCAGAACAGATTGTCCCACCCTTTTCGCTGTCATTCCTGGCATGGCCTCCACCTAAATGCGACTAAGCCTTTCCCCCTTTCTACCCCACCTGACTCCTCTTAGTATTGAGTCTCTCAGCACTAAGATTCCACCCCTCTTACTCCCTGCTTGCTTCCATTCATCTCCCTCTCTCATTTCCAGCTCCTCTTCTTCTTCCTGCACATTATTTCCCCCTTTTACCCCTGTTGCAATTCTCCCAGCAGAACTTCCCCCCGCTCCAGTTTGGTCCAGGCATTTATCAATTACTCCTCTAATTTCATCATTTCCTTCCTCCACCTTCTTCCTCTCTAGCAGTGCACAACTATTTTTTGAAGACCCTTCACAAATGCCCGCTCCCTCTCTCTTCAGAGTAACCTATTCTCTCCTTTCCACTCCATGACTTTTGCCACTTCTTCGCCTCCCCTCACAAGTCCCTATCTTCTCCTTCCATTTGTCTTTTGTCTCCTGACCTGGATTCCCTGGCAATCGTTCTTCCTGGCCTGGGCCCCTTTGTCTCTGCTTCCCTTCTTCTGACCCTCTTCTCACCACTGTTGGCTTAAATTGCCCTCCCTCATCTCCCCTTCTTCCTCCCTCCAGTATTGGGCTAAACCCACCTCCAATCTGCCTTGCCTGTCTTAGTTCCTCCTGCAGACCCTCAATCTCATTTCTAAGTTTTTTGTATGTGGTTGCACTAAACATCACCCACACTCCAGGCAATTTTAGAAAGATTGGTGCAAAGCAGTTATTGCAACCTACCACCCTACCCATTGCTGTGCGTTGCCTGGCGACACCCCCCACCCTTCCAGATGCAGGATACCAAACACTCCCCCAAGTCTCCCCCCCTCCCCCTCTATCAGTGCAAAACATTTTCTTTATTTCCCTTACCTCCTTTGTTGCACACGTTTAGATATATTGAGCAACTGCTTTTTATATTCCTATCCTTCCTATCCACACTCAAAAAGAGACTTTAAGTAGCCATTGCACAACCTTCTTCAAACTCCTACTCCTCCTTTCCCCAATGCAATATCAATGCGAAGAAGTAATAATGAAAGCTCCTAGATTTGCATTTACTTCCCTTCCACTGAGATAGCAGTCACCTCTTCACTTGCTGCTGTTCCTTTCCTGGATGTCTGCTTCTGCTATGACAATTGCATATCCTTTGCCCGTTTGAGAAGTGATGTCACAGAACCCCTGGTATAATAAAATAATGGACCAGATTGGGTTGGAATGAGGGTTTGGGGAGTGGGACCAGCCTAAGTCTTCCAGAAACAATCAGGTAGCTGAGGCCTCTGGTCAGACCATTAGCACCCTTCCCCCACTCTGCACTAAAACTTTGCAGCTCGTGAAGCCAGCAACAATGAATCACAATTCTACTCAAAGCCCCCAAAATAGGTTAACCTATCTAGTGGCTAGGGACCTGATGATTACCATGCATGCCTTTGTGACATTCAGACTGGATTATTGTAATACTTTGTACTGGCTGTATAGCCAAGAGATTAGAGTAACGAGTTGTGAATAAGCTTGGTACATCCAGCTGACATGGGTTTTATTTCTACTACCTCCACTTGCATACCGTGTGACCCTGTGCAAGTCACTTAACGTCCTCAGTGCTCCTGAGTTGCCCCAAAAACAGGCCTTGGGCCTAGTGGGCCTTTCCTGTATACCAAAGGATAAAAAAATGTTCCTACAGTAAGGTGATCTGTGGATATGATATGTCACTGTAGCAAGTCCAGAATGGGTCAATCCTGCTGATAGCTGGAACCTCCTAGTTTCAGCAGGTCCTGCAAATGCTTCTTGAACTGCACTGACTGCCTATTCAGTGGTATGTCAACTTCAGGATAGAGTTGTTGGTTCATGAGGCTCTATACAGTATGGGTCCTAGCTATCTGGACAATCTCCTGACTCTGTACACCCATATCTGTTAACCATTCTGAAGAGGTGGACTTACTTTCTATCCCCAATTCCAGGGTATTAAAGAAACCCAGGGAGGTGCTAGCTGCCCCACTGACAGTCTTGTAAAACAGTTCACTGGAAGCAGGCGTGGTTCTGGAGTGCTGAAGAAGAGCTGATCTTGTCCTTCTACATAAGAAGGGCAGCAAGGAAGGGGCTAGCAACTATAGGCCAGTCAGTCTTACTTCAGGGGTAGGGAAAGTGATGGAAAAAAACATACAAAAAGAACCAGAGCAGCAAAAAGCCCAAATGCTACGATTTATTTCAGATGTATAAAAACACTTCTATCACCCGGTGCTTCATGTTCCTCTGCCTCTTTGTCAGAGGCCATGCCCCCCTAGCAAAGAGGCAGAGGGCCTCAAAGCACTGTCAGATAGCAGCATTTTTATATGTCTGAAATAAATAATTGCATTTGTGCTTTTTGGTGCACTGGTTCTTTTAGTTGTTTTAGCATTTTGCCATTTTCATCTCAACATGTACACCCTGGAAAAGAGCAGAAGTAGAGGTGATATGGTAGAGACCTACAAGTACCTCACAGGTGTGAACACAATTATAGAGGGGAGTCTCAAATAAGAAAGAGCACCAGGACCAGGGGACATGCAATGAAGCTAGCAGGGTTTGAATTTCAAAAGAGATGTGAAAAAATATTTCTTCTCTGAAAGGGTGGTAGATGTCTGAAACAGACTGCAAGTGGAAGTGACAGAGGCCAACAGTGGGGGACTTCAGGTATGCATGGGATTGATATAGTCATGTATTAGAAAACAGGCAGGGAGCCAGGAGAGTTGCTGGGACCAGGTAGGGTCTGCAGAGATGGATTAAGCAGAGAACATCTGGGCATGCTGGGTGGACCAAGCTGTCATTTTCTGCCAACATATTCTGTGTTTCTACTGCATAATTCTATGGATTCCCTTGGTTTTATTTTTTATTTTAGACAAATATCGGATTTACAACCTTTGAGTCAGAGACTCATTTACAAAGGCACCTCGTCACAGGGAGGGGAACAATCTAAATGTGTGGTAATACAGAGGAGAACAGTACAGGTGAATTACATGCAACATACAATACAGAATCATTAAAATCCTCAAGTGCCATTTAAGTATTTGGGTTTCATGGGAACCCACAAGAGGTCACCGGGTTCCCAAGGGACATCCAGCATACAATATGCATTCGGATTGACTGTAGGCAAAACTCAGGCATTGTTATATTCTTAGTCCTGAAATAGCTGGTAAGTCAGGAAGGCACTCATAATAGGCTCTGGGATAGACACGTACATCTCACGTGAGCTAATGAGGTGTTTGCAAGGCGATTTTGAATTGGCCAATTTTAGCGGTGCTATTGACATGCGAGGAGGGAGTTATACAGGATGTAGCTCTGTGATGAAAGGACCTTTTGGGGCGAGGGTCCTAGCTCTAGGCAGCACCTGGAGCGTGGCACTGGTACCCTATGGGTAGCGACCCGAATGGGAGCCGTGGAAGCAGTGCGTGTGACACGGGGACAGAGCCCAAGTAGGGATTTTTTTGTTAGTATGCAGGTGTAATATTGCAGCCGTTCTTCAAGATTGAGTATGTTAGTGATGGAGTAGAGTTGGCGCTGTGCGTTCTCCTTGGGCACCAGTCAGGAGCCTGCAGGCTTTGTTGATAGATGTCTGGATTTTGTGAGAGCAGTGGGGTCAGCAACAGCATAGGTGGGAGGCCATAGTCAACCAAAGATAGGATGGAGGAAGTGATTGCCAGCCATAGGCGGTCGGGAGGCAGTCCTTGTGGCGATAGAGGGCCCAATCACGGGTATTCATGGCTGAGGATAAGGCATGGATGTGGGCATGGAAGGAGAACGCCGAGTCGAAGGTGATGCCCAGGTATTTGTACGTGGTTACCTGTTCAAAGGGTGAAGGGTGCTGGGAAGGATGCAGAAGCGGAGCATTTTGAAGTTACTTTGCGGTGGGCAAAGATCATGGTCTTTGTTTTCTTGAGGTTCAGGACCAGGCGATGGTCGAGGAACCATTTTTCAGCCTGGTTGAAGTAGAGTTGCAGGGAGTGCTGGAGTGTGAGTGGGTCGGAGTGGGAGGCAACTACAGCTGCATTGTCAGCATATAGTAGTATTTTGCCTGAGCACGAGCTGGGAAGGGAGTTTAAGAAGAGGCTGAACAGAGTGGGGCCCAGAATAGAGCCTTGTGGTACTCCAGAGCGTATGGGCAGTGCCATGGACAGGCAACCATTTAGTTTGATTGACGTGTTGAGATCTGCCACAGAGGTAGCTGGTGAACCAGCTCATCGGACCGTTGAGAACCCCAGTTTATCGAGGGTTTGAAGCAGCATCGGGTGGCTTACAGTGTAGAGGCCTTGGACAGGTCGATGAAGACTGCCTCGGCCAGCTCACTGGCATCTAGTGCCGAGTGTACATAGTGGGAGAACTCCAGCAAAGCTGTGGTAGTGCTGTGACCAGGAGGCGGAAGCCATGTTGTTCAGGGCACAGAATGTTGTAGGTGGAAAGATAGGCTGCGAGTTAAGTGGATACTATTTTTCCAGGGCCTTTGAGAGAGGGGGGAGGATGGAGATAGGTCTTTAATTGCTTGGCACAGTGCGATCTCCATTCTTATATATGGGGGTGATTTCAGCCATCTTCCATGCATTCAGGAATTGGCCGAGGCACAGGGAGCGGTTAATAAAGTCCGTGAGGGGGGTAATCATGACATCCAGGGTTAGGCGGAGCATCTTGGAGTCAAGGGGGTCGCAGCTCGGGTTATGGGAGGAGATGGCTTTTAGAAGGATCGGTTTTGCGTCCTGTGGGGAGACAGTCCTAAAGTAAAAAGGGGGACGGGAGACATCTGGGTGGTTGGTTGCTGGGATGGGGTCAAAGAAGTGGGACGGTAGGATAGCACTTAGATCAGAGAAGGATGCGTTCAGGCAGTTGGCAACACAGGAGGGATCCGTGTTAATAGCACCATTTATGACCACCTGAGAGGGAGGAGGGGCGCGGGTAGTACCATTTAATTCCTTCATGTTATCCCAGAAGGAACGAGCAGAGCCCCAGGAGGAAGTCAGGGTGGATTGGTAGAAGTGGGCTTTTGCTTGCCGTATGGCCCAGGTGCACTGGTTGCGAGCTGTATTATAAGCTTGCCTATCTGCTGGTCTGCCTGTTTCAACAGCAATATTCCAGAGGTTATCGCGCAGCTTAAGCCGCTGGATCAGGGAAGGTGAAATCCAGGCAGCATTGCGCCTCTTAGTGCGGGTGTTGATAACAGGGGCGAAGACATCACAGGCCTTACAAAAGGCACTAGCGAGAAAGGCTAGGGCGCTATCTATATCTGACGCAAGGGAGAATCGGGACCAATCGAGCGGGTGCTGTTTAAGTTTGCTTAGTCCTCCGGGCGGAGACAGCGACGGGGTGGCTTGGTGTGTGGGTTTAGGTGTGGGGAGGACCAGAAGCAGAGAATGGGTGAGTGGTCACTGAGGGAGTTGGCTAGGACTCTAAGATCCTTTATTTTGTGTGATCGATTGAGAACCGGCGTCAAGTGAGAGCTGGTCCCACTTGACGGGTTAATTCTGGTGGGTTGTTTCACAAGTTGGGTTAGGTCTAGGGCTAAGAAGTTGTCCTTAATCGGCATTGAGTTGGGGCCCAGCCAGTTGACGTTGAGGTCACCTAAGATGAGCTGTTCAGCCTTACATGGCAGGGTGGTGAGGTAGTCAGTGATGGAGAGGATAGCTAGGCTTTGCTCCCGTGGGGGTACATAGGTGGTAGTGAGGTAGAGTGGGCCTCGTCCGGGGTCAGGGGTAATTTTTAATGTGATGGCTTGTGCTCCATGGCCAAGGTTAGGGGCGGGTAGAGCATGACCCAGGAGGGAGTTTGTGAGGTAGACAGCACAGCCGCCGCCATGTTTGCCCACGCGATCCTCTCTAAAGAGGGTAAAGCCAGGGAGGGAGACAGTCGAGTCTGGTGTCAAGGGTGAGAGCCAGGTTTCAACTATGGCAAGAATGTCAGGCTTATGCTGGGAGACCCAACATTGGAGCACAGCCATCTTCCTTGGGAGACTGCGAATATTCATGAAGGCAATACAAAGTCCCTGCCCTGGGGGGGTGACGGGGAAGGACCTGGACCCGGATTAGGGTGGACATTCCCAGAGAGCAGGAGAGGTAGTGAAGAGATGGGGGAAGGGACTACGACAGTCAGTGTGTGGGACCGGCATAGGCGGCGTGAGGATCTGGTGGTGGCAGTGCAGGGAATGGGTAGGGAGATAAGGGTGGCAGCGCGTGGTCAGCTTAGTACCACCTGCTACTGTGTGCTGCTGGGGGCATGGGTACCGTGGAGGGTGGGGTGGGGTAGATGGGTTGCTCAGAGTGTGAGGTGTGCCAATGGAGATTGGGTGGCAGAGTGGGGTATTAGGGGCAGGAGGGGATGAACTGTGCTCACATGTTCATAAGGAAGGAGTTAGCAAGATTTTGGTGGTCATTTTATGTGGGGAGATGGGACAAAAGGAGCAAAGTGAGAACTCCAAGACACAGAGTAGGCATGTTTACTGACTGCTATGCAAGAGGGATGAAGGCTTAGGCATGCAGGTTCCCCCTAGTGTTCAGCCAGTATAACCTGCAAGTGGAAAAATGGGCTGATAGGTTCTGCAAAGCACATGATATTCCTATAAAACAAAGAGCTGACCAAGGGTGGTGGTGGGGGCGGTGGGGAGCCGGCACGCAGTGCCGGCGGGGTTTAAACAGGAGCCTGCAGCTGTTGCTTCTCTTGCCGAACTTACTGTCTGCAGTCGGGCGCGGTGGCAAGTCCTGGACCCGCGGAGGTCGGCTTCTGCTGTGGGGAGGGCAGGCTGTGTCCTCGGTCCCTCGCGACCCTGAAATTCAGTCTCCTGAGCACCGGAGCAGCTGCGAGGACTGTGGAGAGAGGAGAGCAGTTTTTAAATACAGTACCTTCGGAGGCGGGGCAGGTAAGTGGAGAGGCAGGACAAGCGATACAGGCAACAATAGAATTAAGGTTCCTGATAACAACTAAATAACAGAGCGGTTGGCTGGCTAGATATTAAAACAGCAAAAAAATCAGGTAGTCCAAAAAAGGCGCCAAATTCAAACAGGCGCCTGCAGCTGTTGCTTCTCTTGCCGAACTTACTGTCTGCAGTCGGGGGGGGCGCGGTGGCAAGTCCTGGACCCGCGGAGGTCGGCTTCTGCTGTGGGGAGGGCGGGCTGTGTCCTCGGTCCCTCGCGACCCTGAAATTCGGTCTCCTGAGCACCGGAGCAGCTGCGAGGATGTCTGCAGTCGGGGGAGGCGCGGTGGCAAGTCCTGGACCCGCGGAGGTCGGCTTCTGCTGTGGGAGGCGGGCTGTGTCCTCGGTCCCTTGCGACCCTGAAGTCGGTCTCCTGAGCACGGAGCAGCTGTGAGGATGTCTGCAGTCGGGGCGGTGGCAAGTCCTGGACCCACGGAGGTCGGCTTCTGCTGTGGGGAGGGCCGGCTGTGTCCTCGGTCCCTCGCGACCCTGAAATTCGGTCTCCTGAGCACCGGAGCACCGGAGCAGCTGCATTTTCTGCCAACATATTCTGTGCTTCTACTGCATAATTCTATGGATTCCCTTGGTTCTCCTCTTGTAGTGGTTTCCCAGTTTAAGTATATGAGGTTGTTATTGGACCCGACTTCATTCTTTGCTTAACCTGTAAATGAGGTACTTTGTGTGTAAAAAAGGGTGTTAATATGCAAACTTAAAGAGGGACTATCATCAACAGGGTTTCTTAATGTCTGAAAGACCATAAACAACTAATTTGAGTGAGCAATTGTGTTTATCTGTGAGTCTTTGCAGTCCAGAGTTATTCATATGTAAATCAGTCTGTAATTAAGGACTGGGGGTAGCCATATGTTTTAGGTTCCTGACAGGAAATGATGTCACCAAGGATCTTGGCCTTCCATTGACGGTTGGTTAAATAGGAAGTTGTCTGTTTTATTAAGTGTGTTTTAAGGTGTTATTACACTTTCTACATTTACAGTACTTGTTTTGTATGTGCATTGAAACTAGTGAGTTATCACCCTTACATTTCAAACTGTTAGTAAAAAATAATCCATCTTTGGGGTTGCTTTAACCTCTAGACTGTACTACCAGCTGATCATCACAAACTACACATCTCAAGGCTGGCTCTGTGGTGCCAACAGGTATTGGGGCCCCATATCAGGATTTCTAAACCCTGTCTGTGTTCATGTTAGTACAGATTTCTGGGGCTGCCATAGCACTAGCTTCTGTCTTTTTCCATTCCCTCTCTTACAGCCTTTTCTCTCACAATTTTGAGTGTGAACTCAGGTCTACAAGATGCAAATGTGGCTATGTACCTACTGGCCTGGCATCATTGGGCCAGCCTTGAAATGTGAAGTTTTTGATTATCAGCTGGCAGTACAGTCTAGAGGTTAAAGCAAATAGCTGTGAACAAGCTTTGTTCATCCAGCAGAATGGGGTTTGATTCCATCATGCTCTACTTGTATATTGTGTGACCAGAGCAAGTCAGTTAACCTCCCTGTGCTCCCAAAACACACCCAGGAACAAGCTGTGGCTGTGTGCCTTTCCTGGACAAAGACCATAAAAACAATCTGAGCTTGTGTTACGATTCTGAAAATATTATGCTCTTTCTATCCAGATTTGATTTGAAAAGAAAAGAAAAAAAAAACAGGACACCATTACTTGTTTTTAAGTGCAGAAACACATAGATGGACAACAGAGTTTAAACATGCATAACCTGAAATGTATTATTAAAAGAGTATTTTACTTCTTTTGATGAAGTTAAAAGTACAACAGTTTCTTACTGAAATACTTTGGCTGGAGTGGGATTTTCTACTATAAAGGAAAAAAATCCATCTGGTTGATCCTGCCACCGATATCCTTCGAGCGTGTCTTACACGCCGTAGCTATGCTGATGGATCGCAACTTTACAGAATGCCATTCCTGTTGTAATGTAAAAAAAGAAAGAAAAAAAACCAAAACAAAGGGAGAGACAGGGTGTGTGTGTGTGAATTGTGTGCATGTGAAGTGTGTGTGAAAAGTGTGTGTATGTGTGTGTGTGTGTATCTCTGACAGAAGTGCTGCATTAACTGAACTGTGCTGAAAGGGAAAAAATTATCACCATTAATTTTTTTTGCACACATCCTCGGTGTGCAATGCTTTTATCAACCACTTGGACTTTGCTATCGGAGTTAATGTAGCATCCCACACCTCGGGTGTGTGTAAAATTTTGGTTACACACACACACATCTATATATTCTATATATATTCTGTATTTTAATAATGCAGTTCAGATTATGCTTTTTTTAAACAATGTTGTTCATCCATGTGTTTTTGCAATTAATAAACAATTATTGGTGTCCTATTTTTTTTTCTTTTCAAGTCAAATCTGGATGGAAAGATCATAATATTTTCAGAATCATAACACATACTCAGATTGTTTTTATGGTCTTTGTCCAGGAAAGGCACACAGCTACAGCTTGTTTCTGGGTGTGTTTTTGGAGCACAGGGATGTTAAATGACTTACTCTGATCACACAATATACAAGTAGAGCATGTTGGAATCAAACCCCATTCTGATGGATGGATGAAGCTTGTTCACACTTCTTTGCTTTAACCTCTATGTTGTACTGCCAGCGGTTAATCAAAAACTACTCATTTCAAGGCTGGCCCCATGATGCCAGGCCAATAGGTACAAAGCCACATTTGCAACTTTTAAACCTGAGTTCACACCCACAATTGTAAGAGAAAAGGCTGTAAGAGAGGGAATGGAATAAGGCAGAAATTAGTGCTGTGGCAGCCCCAGAAATCTGCACTGACATGAACAGAGCCAGGGTTTAGAAATCCTGACACAGTATGGCACCCCAATACCTGTTGGCACCACAGAGCCAGCCTTAAGATGTGTAATTTTTAAAGATCAGCTGGCAGTATTGCTAAGAGGTTCAAGCAATCCTAACAATTGATTATTTTTACTAACAGTTTGAAATGTAAGGGTGATAACTCACTAGTTTCAATGCACATACAAAACAATTATTATAAATACAGAAAGTGCTGTAATACCTTAAAACACACTTAATAAAACAGACAAGTTCCTATTTTACCTACAGTCAATGGAGGGCCAAGATCCTCAGTGACATCATTTCCTGTCAGAAGCCTAAAACATATGGCTGCCCCAGCCCTTAATTATAGACTGATTTACATATGAATAACTCTGGACTGCAAAGACTCACAGATAAACACAATGGCTCACTCAAATTAGCTTTTTATGGTATTTCAGACATTAAGAAACCATATTGATGACAGTTCCCCTTTAAGCACTACTTTTCATACAAAACTCGTTTGGCTATTGTCGCTGGTTCCACTGTCTTTTCATGATTATGCTTAGCAGTTTCCGGTATATGGGAGGTAAATAATTTAACCTTCATGTGGCCTATAATAACATCTTCCAAGCTGGCTTGCAGGCACCTATTCATACTTCTCATTGTCTTCTTTATTCCTAGCTTGGTTAGATATCTCCTTACTTTCAAATGCGATATTTTTAAGTTGCTTGATCTACAGGCCCATTTATTGTGCTGATTTTTCAACCCAATAAGATCCTTTGTCTGTTAAATCTTTTAGCCGGGATTTGCGTTCATCTAACAGCATTCATCTAGTATACTCTTTAATGGTAGTATCTTTTATTAGCTATACAGTAACTGAAGAATTTTTTACACCAGTACTCAAGACCTCTTAGGTCCCTTCATCAGGTACAGAGAAACAAACCAGCATTTCAGAATATACACGAGTTTGTGGGTGCCAGATTGCTTACCAAAGGGGAGGGTGTAAAGGGAGCAATTTAATACAATATAGGAGCATTTGTCTAACCACAAATCACTGTAGAACAAGGCTGGGTATGAGAGCATTTTCTACTGTAAATCAGTGCCCATTTTTTGGAATCTTCTCCCTGATTCTCTTCAAAATAGTGAGCATTATCTAGTCTTTCAGTTCTCTCTTCATTGGTATTTGCTGGATAAATCAAGATGTATTTGAAATGTTGTTTTCTTTATATTTTATTGTCTTTTTATTGTGCCTTTTGGCCTGGCTCAGGCCTGAAAAAGGACCTTGGTCCACTGCTCTTACCCGGTAAACAAACGTCAAATAAATAAATAAAATATCTGTAAATTAATTAACTACATCTGATCTCAATATGTGCCTTGCAGTTCTTATATATACTGTATTTTAAACTACCCTGTGCTTGATCATTGCAGTTTATACCTGTACCATTTCATACTTGTAACACATTTTTGCCATATTTTCCATGTGTATTTTTAATCATTCACACATTCC
Source organism: Neoceratodus forsteri (assembly GCA_016271365.2). NCBI lineage: Eukaryota > Metazoa > Chordata > Ceratodontiformes > Ceratodontidae > Neoceratodus > Neoceratodus forsteri. The sequence goes on from CM057459.1 coordinate 623,894,103, forward strand.
TTTCCCCCCCCCAAGATGCATCAGAAAATGAGCCGCGGTTTAGCTTAGTATACTTTTCCAAGTAAAAACTTTTAAATAAATAAACTAGATATAGTACTCATGAAGAAAAGGCTCAGGGCTCATTCCTGTGGCAACAGTTCTTCAACATCTTCATCAATTATTCTGAAACAAGGGTCTCCATCCATGCTGTGAGGGTATGCTGGATTTAAATAAAGACAATCTGCTTCTAGTTAATACATCTGTCTTGGTGCGAGTGTGTGCCAGAATTTATGTTTTTATGCATTGACCTAGTACTCTATTCACCACATACCGAGTAGCGGCTCTGTTTTTTACGTAGTCAATACAGGTTCTTCAGAGCAAGTGCGATGCATTCACTAAGTCTTGTTGCTGATGCCATTTGAGAAGCAGTATAAATAAACCTAAAGCTGACATACTTTCTAAAAGAGCATCAACATGATTTCCTCTTGATCCCCTCTTTGACCACTCTCACTGGCTCCCCTCCGGAGGATATCCCCTCCTTTAAATACCATGGAGTTTGGCTTGATTGGATCCTTGATTTCTCCAAACATATTAATGCCATCCACAAGAAATTACATCTCAAACTTCAAGCCCTCTACTGTAATAAGGATTGCTTACCATACCCAGTAGTCCATAAAATTGTTCCTAAAATGATCTTGCCAGTGTTTGCCTATGCGGATAGAGTCAGTGGTACTGCTTCCAAAAACTTCTCTGGCCAGGCTGGGCCCTCTGTTCTACTCTTTCTGCCATTTTGCTTCAAACTCACCTTCATTCACTCAACACTGTCTTCTTTACATTATGCTGACCCGACGGCGACACCAACACAGAGACATAACTTGCTGTCGGCAAAATCAACACTTTGTTGACAGGGGGGCATGGCCAAGCCGGTGTCCAGAATGGCAGCATAGCTCTGTAACTCTGAGCCCAAACCTTCAAAGAATTTGTTTCCCCCGACTCCCCTAGACCTGTTTAGACAAGAAAACCAAAGATTATAACAACTAAACTTGGTATGCCGCCAAAAATGTCTAAAACGCAGGGGTATCTGACTTTTAAAAGTTCCAGCACTGGATCCAAAGCTACGGGATCTGAGGCCCAGCTACCTCGAGGTGGAGTTATGGCTAATATGGATGCAATGTGGCAGGCAGCAAGTGGGGAGGAGAACGCAGTTAACTCACTGCTCTTAGCTCTGGAAAAATTATTCAACAACTTGAAATATGACTTAACATGCAAAATGAATGCAGGGTTCGAAAATGTTTCAGCCCAGTTGTCACATCTTCAAACAATGGCGACTACCCTGGGGGAAACGGTGGAGCAACATTCGGCTTGCTTAGTAGAGGTGGAAGAGCGAGTAAGTGCCCAGGAAGATCGATATGCTCAGTTGAATCCCTTGTTGCAATCAGCCTTAGCCAAAATTGAGAAACTGAAGGCAACACTCGATGACCATGAGAATAGAGAGAGCCTAATGAATATATGAATTGTGGGCCTGGCTGAGGGGATGGAGGGCCGAGATTGTGCAGCATTCTGCCAAGCATGGCTGAAAATGCACTTGGATCTGCCTGCTGAATGTACACTAGAAGTACAATGCACTCACAGAATCCCAGGTCGCTGTTCTGCACCAACTGAAAGGCCTCGTCACATCATTTTAAAATTCCTACGGTATCAGGATAGAACCCTATTCGAGTGGATTCCAGGCCTGTCAGTATTTTTCAGGACTTCTCCAGAACAGTGCAGGCTAAGCGGAATACCTTCATCCCAGTGAAGCGACGACTGTACCAACTCAACTGGCCATTTGCATTTGTTTATCCCGCTCATTTGATCATTCGAAGAAAGAACACAGCTCCGAAGACCTTTACTAGTCCCGATGCGGCGATGCAGTACATTGAACAAAAATCTCGTTAACAAGATAAGGCTGATGGATGAACATTTGAATGAAAAAAGAACTGTAAGGTAGTGATGCGAGCTTTTAGGGCTTATCTCTTTACCCTGGAGATGTCAGGAGATTGATCAGGGAAGGGGCTTAGCCCGGCTAGGTTCGTAATTTGATAAAGGCTTGTGAGAGCTGGATCGAGCGGCCTTCCCTATGTCCCTTAATCTCCTTCTTCTTTTTAGTTCTCTGGGAAACATCAATGATTAAGCCCTATGTGCTGAGAGACTCTGAAGATGAATCAGATTTAATGGACACAAATATCGGGACCTTATTTGTGATGGACTCAATATATTACAGTTCAAACACTTGTTTTTCCTTTATTGAATTGAATGATGTATCTTTTTTCTTTCTTTGGGTGATATTCGCTGAAGGTTTAAGATCGTGAAAGTGGGTCCGGGGGAGCAAGAATCTAAATACTTTTTGTTCTTTAGGAAAGCAGTGCATCGGAAGTTGCACAGGGAGTTCAATTTGTTACTTTGACGTGTTCTGAGGGTCTTAGCAAAAGTTTTGGGGAAAGGAGGAGCACCAAAGGTTTGTTAGGACATTGGAGCAATAAGGGGTCTGTTTGAAAAATTATAGATCAGGGTCAGTCTTTTGCCCTAAGAGATTCTCACTCCAGAGTTTTCCTTGGGTAAAACTGGCTCTGGAGTGCCTTCCCATAGCCTTTTATGTTTCCATATGTGGTGCTTGACCTCAGGACATGCTTTTCCTTATAGTATAGGAATGGATGGGCCCTGCGTGGGACTCTGAGTACCACATGTTGATCTCATTTATGTGTAGTGACGGTGTGGGCCAGACAACTAATCCATGAAATCAAAGGGGATCAAAGCTAAGTCAGTGCTAGGGAGGGAAAGGGGGTTAGGGAGGTGAGGGACATGTCTTAGCTGTTTAGGTTTGTAGTTTGATTTAGGGAAAAGTTACTTGTTGTGAGTAAGCGCCAGTTACGCAGGTTTCCATAGTTTAGAGGTCTAAATGCTTCATAGGGAGAAGGGGACATTTTAGTTAATGAGGAGTTAGAGGGGTTAAGATGGGGTGGGGTATGGGGGGTTACTTCAAAGAGGGATTAAAAGTAAAAATGTACAAGAGTCGTGTGGGACGGGACTGGTAACTAGAAATGATGTGCTGTGTGGGGTGAGGTTCATGAGACAAGGTTATCAATCTATATTTTCATTAACTTAAAATTCCTTTCTTGGAATGTAAATGGTCTCAGAACTGCAGCGAAGCAAAAACAAGTATGGTCATATATTAAGAAAAGGAAGGTGGACGTGGTTATGCTTCAGGAGCTTCATTTAACATGGGAGGAGACTAAACAACTGGAAGGCAGATGGGGGGTACTATGATTGCTTCTCCCTTCTTATCCAAGGCCAGAGGCACTTGTATATGGTTTTGACCAGGGATTAGGTTGCAAATTCACTCCTCCCAGGTAGATAACCAGGGGAGATACGTGGTAGTACAAGCCATGGTGGAAGAGGAAATATTAGCTCTGGGTCCTTGTATGGTCCTGCTTTTGACTGCCTAGAATTTTTTGAGCATATGGCCATTACACTAGCAATGTTCCCTGATAAGATGATTATTGGGGGAGGACTGTAATACTTATTGGGATCCCTTATTGGACCATTCGAATCCTCGCTTCAGGTGATGCCCCACGAGTGTGTTAGCCCTATGCAATTTAGCAGAAGAAAGGGCCATGCAGGAGATATGGTGGTTTAATCACCCAGAGGTAGAAGAGTTTTCTTTTTATTCACATACCCATAGAATCTACACTAGATTAGATTACTTTTTGGCATCCTCAGTTTTTATGGATCGGGTGGGGGTAGTCCAGTATGGTCCTGTTCTAGTGTTGGACCATGCCCCCCCCCTTCTATTTGGAATTAAAGGGTGAAATGGAGAAATGGGAAGCTAGATAGTGGAGACTCGACCCTACTCTATTGAATGACCCTTACTTTGTTCAACAAATGTCCAGTCAACTTAAGGAATTTTTAGAAGTTAAGGTAGTAGATACTTCAGCTAGGGTTACATGGGAGGCCCTCAAAGCATATGTTAGGGGAGAAATTATTTCCTATGCAGCCTTTAAAAGGAAACAGGAGAAGAGAAGGGAGACAGAGTTAGAAATAAGTATTATGACACTAGAAAAACAAGTAATGAAATCCCAATCCCCTAAAGAAATAGCGCTGTTGAAAAGGCTTAAGGCGGACTATAACCAGATGAGTTCCAAACGTATAGAAAGGGACATCATGGTGTCCAGGGCAGGGCAATATTTTGAAGGAGGTAGATTGGGGAAGTGGATGGCCTGGTTAGTCAAGAAACAAAGGGCAGAGAGAACCGTTATAGCCATTGAAAACGAGAACGGGGAGTGTACCTCTTCTGCTCGAGGGATAAACAATATATTTAAATTATTTTATGAAAAACTATATACCTCTGAAATCCCACAAGGTGCGAGTCCACTAGACTTTTTGGATGGTGTTTCCCTACTGACCCCATCGATAAATGAAAATGAAATGCTTGGGCAAGATCTCACAATGCAGGAGGTTAAGGAGGCGATTTGGGCCTCAAGAGTAGGCTGGGCCCCCAGGGCCAGATGGGCTCCCCTTGGAATTTTACAAAAAGTTCTGGGGAGAGTTGTCTCCATTGTTTATGGGTATGATCCGGGAAGTGCTGGAGGGAGAGGGTTTGACACCATCCCAGCAGTTGGCTACTATCACGATTCTCCCTAAACTGGGTAAAGACCTTAAAAAATGTGGCTCTTACTGTCCTATTTCATTACTCAACTCTCATTATAAGATCATAGCAAAGATTTTAGCTAGGCAACTAGAGGGTATTTTGCCAGGGGCCATTCATTTGGACCAAGGGGGCTTTATCCGGGGCAGGCAAGCAAGACATAATCTGAGACGGGTCCTAAATGTTATATGGCATGGATCGAAAGGGTCGGATAACTTTTGGGGTCTTCTCGCATTAGATGTGGAGAAGGCCTTTGACAGGGTCGAGTGGGCATTCAAGTTTGCTGTATTAAAAAAATTTGGCCTGCACCCAGTCTTCAGTTGGTGGGTGGAATGTTTGTACTGATCTCCAAGGGCTCAAATACTTACAAATAACACTCTGTCGAGCCCTTTCCAGTTGTTTAGGGGTACTCGACAGGGCTGTCTCCTCTCATCTTTGATATATGTCCTTACCATTGAAGTATTATCAGTTCCTATTAGAAGCCACCAGGGGATCAAAGGATACATGATAAATGGGAGGGAACTTGTAATCTCTCTTTTTGCTGACGATGTTTTGTTGTTCTTGGCGGATCCAGTGAATGCTATACCTGCTCTGACTTCCCTTTTTTAAGGATACGGCCCCCTATTGGGCCACAAGATTAACTGGAGCAAAAGTGAGTGGCTTCCACTGAGGAACATTGGAGAATCAATCCATATCGATGGTGTGGATATACCCCCCCCCCAAGTCAGTAATAAAATATCTTGGAGTACAACTTCCCCGAAAATTGGCAGAAGTGGACGATCTAAATTATAAACCTCTGACATTAAAAATTAAGGAACAATGCAGTAGATGGAAGTCACTCCCTTTGTCTCTATTGGGGAAAGTGAATTTAGTGAAGATGCAAATATTGCCCCAATGCCTTTATTTTTTTCAAACGTTGCCTATAAGGATCCCTTTGTGTTACATGCGGTCCCTGGAGGGCTCTATAACTTCCCTTCTGTGGGCAAATCATAGACCTAGAATTAGGAAAGAAGTACTATGGCTTCCTGTTCATAAAGGGGGTTTGGCACTCCCTAATCTGAAGCTTTATACTTTAGCCGCACAATTAACACATATTATGGACTGTCAGAAGAAGGGGGATAGGTACAGATCCTGGGTCTCTATGGAATCTTATTCCCCTGAAATCTCTCTGTTTGCCCAATATCTTCTACCTTTGAGTTTTAGGGTATGGGAGGGGGGAAACCCTTGGAATCCATTTACAAAGACTACCCTTAGGTCTTGGAAATTGGCCCTACAGATTACGGGGGAGAAGAGTGGGCTGTCACCTGATGGATCCATCTTACACAGCTTATGGAAAGATGGTGGAACCCCTACCCAGTTAGAAAGGCATTGGAGAGGTGGGAACGACAGGGAGTTTTCCTGCCAACTCACCTATTTTATAAGGATTCCCTTTTAAGTTTCCCTGAGTTAAAACAAACTTATAATATCCAGCCTTCCCATTACTTTATATATCTCCAGGTTAAACAAGGGCTGGCTAGGTTGTGTAGGTTGGAGGGAGATAGCCCCCCGGTTAGAACAACTCTGGAGGAGATTTTTCAACATTGTAAAGTATACAGCAAAACGAAACCGTTGAGTTTTCTTTATAGAGCTTTGTTGGGGTCCCAACCAGATAAGCTGCAGAAATTAAAAAATAGGTGGGGAAGAGATTTGGGGGGAGAAATTTTGTCAGGGGGAGACTGGAGTTTGGTTATGTGGAATAGTAAAACTGTATCAGTAAATAATAGACTTAGAAATATTCACTACAATATCATCCACAGAGTCTATTTTACTCCTGCTGTGGCTCATAGAATAGATTCTCAGGTCCCAGATCAACGTCCAAGGTGCTTTGCACAGGGGTGCTCTTTCTTTCATTTGTTGTGGGCATGTCCAAGGGTGTTGTTATATTGGAATGAGATTAATCTTCTACTTAATAAGGTTTTGGAATGTGAAATCCCACTGGACCCAGCAGATATTCTGCTGGGATTTATAGAAATGGGAAAGGCCAAGCGAAAGCTTCATACCCCCTGAGAAGACTGGCCCTGGTGGTGGGCAAACAGATTTTGGCTCAGAATTGGATGGCACAGGCTCCACCTACAATAGCCCAATGGACTAAAGCATTATTAAATAATATGAAATTAGAACATATTCAATATAAGGTCTTGGGATGAATGGATAGATATGACCAGATTTGGTCTCAACTCGAAAAGGCTCTGAGTGAAATATGGTTTCCTTTATTCTAAGAAATTCGCTTCACTGCAAGATATAACCAATAAAGGGAAACTGAGCTTGTTGGTAGAACAGTCCTGACATTTTAAATGGTAAGGGGAGGGAGGGTGTTGGCTGCTTGGCTGCTTGGCTGCTGGGTTTGATATGATCTGATGTTTTGAACTTTATGGAAATTTCGTTAAGCTGCTTATGATAGGGTATGAAGATGTGAAATGTTTCTTCACTGCTCTGGAACCTCACATATACTTGATATTTGAACAAGAAAACTGTGTGTCAAAGTTTTAATGATGTAAAAGTTTTTGCCTTTCTCAGTCCACAGACTCTTCAATAAATAAAGTTAAAAAAAAAAAAACACTTTGCTGACAAGTCGCTGTGTTGGTGTGCCCAAGACAGGGGCACACTATCTCATGGCCCTGCTCTGCCTCCCTGAATCAACTCCAACTGGAGTTGATAATCCAAAGTACTGGGGGTGCGGGGGCAGAGCCCCCACATAGGGTGTTTGGGGGGCAAAGCCCCCTGAAAGAAACGCAGGACCAGGAGACATACAGGATTTATGTCTACCGCAACTTACAGTTGACATAAATCCCATCGCTGAGATGCCGGTCGACAAAAGTGTTGTCGAACCGGCATCGTAGAACCTTTACCAATCCCTTTCTCTGCCATCATTGGACTCTTTGTGTCTGCTTCACTGTGCATCTGTCCTGTCCAAGTTCTGGTTCTGCTCATTTCCTCCCTTTCTTATTTGTCTTCCATCTCCTCTGACTCTTTCCAGCTATTCATTCTGCTCCTCTGATTCTTGTATCCTTTCTGTTCTTGCCTGCCAGACTTCCTCCATCCACACTGCCTTATTGCTCACGCTCCCTGCAGCAACAAAATTCCAGTCTCCCACTGCCTTTTCCTCTCCTATCTCATCAGTCCTTGTTGCTAAAGTTTATTGCTCCCTCCTGCTACTGCCCCAAGTCTCTGCTTCCTGGCTTGCCATTATTTGTCATCAGTCCTTTATGCCTTTTGGCCCCCTGGTTTGGACATTCTACTAAACTTGTAATCTGAATCACAATTTATGTACAGCTTACAGTTCTTGGCCCTAACCTATCTCATGGTTGTCTAATTTGTTTTTCTCAACATCATTGTACATGTTGCTTGTTATATTATTTACTCTGTACCCCCTTCTTCTTCCCCCTTCCCCAGGTTGCACGTGGAAATGAGCTTTGGCTCAGTATGCCTTTCTCAGTTAATTTCTGAATGAATATTTGATTTCATGGTATTTGTTTACAGTAGATTTATGAGATTCCATGAAAGCTAGGGTTACACTCTGTACCTTCAGTTAAACATTGGTTTTAAGTGCCTTAGAAATACCTGGCTCTGGAATCAAAGTATATGTTCCCCACACTACATATGAAACTCCATCAACCCAGTATATGTGGAAATCCTAAGGATGAGACAGCCATGGATATCCTGTTCAGCAGTAGCCTGTGCTACCTATACTCTTGCACCATTGAGTCAACTAAACAAAGGCTTGATTCCTTGTCAGATGCAGAATATCATTTGCTTGTTCTTTTATTTACTTTTTTTAACTGATGCATGGGCCAGGCATCCCTCAGTGTCTAGGGATATATGGTGATCTCTTCAAAGGATCACCCACCTTACATTATAAAACCTGTACCTGCAGCTTTTGCTATCACATGTCTGGAACACTGGAGTAAGGGCACCATTACCAGTACAGTGGGGCATCAATAAGCAGTAGACAACGCACAAACTGAATGTCCATACTGGGAGCTGGAATCAAGCTGGGTGTATTTATTAAGATTCCTTGGGTGTTACACTGCTGCTGGGATATTCTCTTGACAGATTATTTTTCAAATTCAAGCCTTGAGCATGTCACTAGCTGCATCATGCTGTACAATCCACTTCATGTTACAGACAGGGGTATCCATTTCTATCCTCTCCATTCCCAGGGCCTTGCTTCCCGGAATTACTTCCATGGTTGCTGTTGTTAGATCTACACTTGAGCTAAGGGCATTACAGTTACATTTACTGTATCTAGTCTAACTACATTTAAAGTTTCGGTTATGTCCCTAACCTCCCTATAGGGTCCCTGGAGCCCTGGTGCTCCTATGACTATTTCTGGGGAGGCATGCACCCAGGTAGGGTAAGAACTATCCCTGGGAGCAATGCCTTTGCCTACACTTGTCTCACAGTACCCAAGTATGGCAACAAAGAATAACAGTATGACCGCACAACTAATTAAATCGATAGTTGGTCTAGCCATTCCTCCCTCCCTCCTCCCCTCCCTCTGACAGTTTACTGATAGCCTTAATGGCCCAAAGATGCAGGCTTCCATGCCTCATCTCTCACATGGGGACTTAACTGACACCAACTCTTGCCAGACCCTCTCCTTCTGATCCCCATTCTCTCAGCTACCTGCCGTAGGGAAATACACATTAACCAGGGTTATCCAACAGATTTTTGCACATCCTTATTAGAAGCTTACTTGCAAATGTGCCCTTTACATCTTGTTCTGTCTTTCAAGGTTGAGCTTACACTGGCAGGAGCTCAGCCTCACAGATCCTGGCAACCTGCATTGAGGGGTGGCCCTCTACTACTCTCGGTACTGCCATTCACATTTTTGATATTCTGTAGTCCATGAGGCCACTCCTGTGATGCCCATCCTTCCAGAGGTGTCTGCTAGTGTTGCTCTGGAAATCTCCACAGGGGATTAGTGCCTCCAAGACCCAGGGACCCAGCCACCATCCCTGACCCTGCAGACCCCCTGCCTCAGTTTCCCTTCTCCTCCTTCTAGATGCTGAGCTCAATATTCTTCCATCCTGGGCGGTTTCTCTAATCTCTTCCTGTCCTAAGCTTGCCTCCTCTTCTTATAGTCTTTTAGTGGTGGGTAGGACCATACATATTCATGAATGAGCTTCCTACTTCTAGCTGAACTAGAACAGCAGGACCATAAATATTCATGAATGAGTTTCCTACTTCTAGCTGAGCTAGAACAGCAGGACCATGAATATTCATTATTTTTTTTTAAATTCAACTTTATTAGTTTTAGCAAATATCACAAAACAATGAATCCAAACAGAGCTGTACATGGAGTAGGATAAGGAAAACAAAACAATTGGGAAGCCAAAGAAGAAAAAAAAAAAACACAGAATATTCATTAATGAGTTTCCTATTTCTAGCTGAGCTAGAACAGCAGGACCATGAATATTCATGAATGAATTTCCTATTTCTAGCTGAGCTAGAACAGCATGAGCATGAATATTCATGAATGAGTTTCCTACTTCTAGCTGAGTTAGCGCAACAGGACCATGAATATTCATGAATGAGTTTCCTACTTCTGGCTGAGCTAGAACAGCAGGACCATGAAGATTCATGAATGAGTTTCATGCTTCTAGCTGAGCTAGAACACTCTGTATGACAATCATCCAGACATCTGGGGCAGGATTTTCAAAAGGCTTAGATCGCCACAAGCCCAGGGTGTGCTGATGATGTGGTGCATGGGGCTTGTGTCAATCTTATGGGAGTTTCTATCCCGTGTGGCAATTGCCGCAAGTTAGACCAACTTTTTCTGGTCTAACCTGCAGCAATCCTGGGGGCCTGTTTTATGGAGCTTGCGCCAGATATTTGGCTCAAGCTACCGTAAATCTTCAAAAGTGTCACAACTGTACCTGAGATTGTGGAATTGAGTACAGTTACAGTGATGGGATTGGCACACTGCCAGAACCTAAGTGTTGTGGCATAGGGCCTGCCACAAGCCCTGCACCATACTTTGAAAATCCTGTCCTCTGTCTCCAAGCACGAATCCCTCGGACAATTCTCAGTGTCAGGGTTAACTCCTCAAGAGCCCTCTAGTAATTGGCCTATAACTGAGTGAAGAGAGAGAGAGACTGGTTACACTGATATTGCATGTTTTTTTTAACAATGGCTCTAGTACATTTTTGTGGACTCCACAAAATCTAAGAGCTCTTATTAATTGAAATTAACTACATCCATACCCAGAAGCATAAAAACAGCAGTTTGTTACCAGATTTGATGAACTGAGGAGGCAGTATAGTGTAGTGTTTAAGGGCACTGAGCTGCAAACCTTGGAGAACTGGGTTTGAATCCCATCAGCCCGCACTTGCATTCTGTGTGACCCTAAGCAAGTCACAACTTCCTTGTACTCCCAGGTTGCACCTGGGAACAAGCTCTGGCTTAGTGTGCCTTTCCTGGTTACCCTTCCCCCCTTCCACTATAGTACTGCTAAGATAACAAAATGACAAAAACATACAATCTATGCATTTGACAAAAAAGCTACAGGCCCATTATAAGCACAAATAGCATTTTAATTTGTAGAAGAGATGTCCTTTTAACAGAAATAACAGCATATTTAAAATGGGTTAAAATGCATATCTAAACATTCTACTGAGTTAATAACAACAGTTGAGCAATCAATTGAAACAATCTCATCATGGCTCCATTAGATGTAAGTCTTGAGGCATTATTTTCCCATGAGTTATTGGAAGATACAGCTCTCCATTTTGGCACTATAGAGTCCTTAGTCAAGTTCTAAAGGATTGTCATGGAATGCAGGGAGTGATCAGTTCCAATCTGTCAGTGAAAATATTGACCACTCATTGGATTTGGGGAGTCATGTCAATGCTGCTTTGATTAATGTTCCATTCCAATAAAACTGTAGTCATGAAGACGAGACAAAGGAACAGTGCTGATTATCAGTAAAAAGGAAAGATTTTGCTTAGCAGAGTATCAAGTTCACTTGGAGAATGTCTACTTTAAATCTGTTCATAGGAGTAGTGTTTTATGTGATCTGTAAAAAAGAAATGCATAGCATAATCCACATGCAGAATAATTAGAGGGTCATACAGATGCACATCCAAACTTATTCTGTACTGTTAATCTGTAATTAACAGAATAAAATGTTTTTTTTTATCCATTGCTGTCACTGGAGTATATCAATTATCTAAAATACTTGCTCAAACCAGAATAGTCTCCTTTTACCACAGATGTTTCTGGTTCAGCTCCTAATTATCAGTAGTTAGTTCCAGTGTTAAGGATCCATTTTCTAAGTGTCAGACATAGTTTAACAGCTCTTAAAAGGGCTGATCAACCATTTGCTTAAGTTTAATACTTCCTAGAAGTCTCAGGCAACTGAAAACTCATTGCCTGGTTACTTGGCAAAGGTGTGCCATCAACACAGTGACGGCATTGTGGCAACGCACATGGGTGTGCCACAACAAATTCAACACTCACAGTGCCAAACTGGTTGTCGGAGTGTGGTACACCCACAGCACCGCACCAGCATTGCCCTCCTTCCCCGGTGCCCCTGGAGGTGATTATTTAATATTTGGGGAGTGTGGGGGCAAAGCCCCCTTAAACAGCCAAGATATGCCCCAGTGCTTTGGCACCATGGCGGTCAGGCAGCACAATTGCCGGCATCATGGTTACGTCAGCATTTGGGTGTTGCTGTAATGTCAATCACTCATCTGGTTTTTTAACTGACCTGGTTTCTAGGCAAATACCTTGGAACCTGCTCACTTTTTTACAACGGTCTATTGCTAAGTGGTCTTAGTGGCCACTTGGTGGATTGCAAGTCTTCCCCACACATTTGCTAAACACATTACAGTCATCCTAGGAATGGGGGGGTGCCATGCAAATAACCCACAGGGCCATGCACCCATCATGGTGACTCTTGCTGACCTAATTGCAGATGTTTCTGACACCCTCCTCCCTTGACCGTAGAATGGCATCAGGCATTCAGTGGAGGAGGGAGGGTATGCCCCTGCCTCTGGGTCTGAAAGAGTGCACGGTTGTTGTTTCTAATCTGACACCAGGAACTTGGGCTAATACCCAGTACTGACATTGCAGAGTAGTACTAGGGGGTTGTTGCATGGTTGAGATGCTGTTCTTTGAAAGAAACATTTAGCCATGGTCCTCTTTTCCCATCTCTGGTAACAAGCCAGACAGAAATTAAAGATCCCATGGAACATATTGTAAGAGTAGTGGATTTTCTCTGGTGTCTTGGCCAACAGTCCCCTTCAGTAAAATTGGTCCACATATCCCAGTCCCCAGGCTGCATCTGGAAATGATCTGTCACAGCTTAGTCTGCCTTTTCACATTAAAAATTACTAATAAACAATAAATAAATAGTCGCCTTAGCTTAATGGCCAGAGTGTCATGATGGTTGAACAGTTCTCCACCAAGGGACACACTCCCTTCTAATCCAGTGGTATCCCCTCCTCAACCCCAGACCAGCACATCCACTGGTCTATGGCTGTGTCCCTCCACTAATTGTGCCACACCATATTCCTCTGTTACTCCACTGCTTCAGGCCACTCACTGCCCCCTCTACTGGGTGGACTCACCTTTGGATCTCCCACTTTCAGGCTCCCTGTGTGTTCTATGTGCTTTTCTGTTTCTGGCTTAACCCTGCTGAGTTCCCTCCACTGCCACTAGGAATAAAGCAGTTTGGGATATTAAGAGCTATGGTTGAGGGGGTGGGGGTAGTATGCTGAGGTGTTCAGTGGTATGGGGGTGCATGAGGGCTGTCATCAGATGCACCAGAATAAGGCTTGATTTTTCTTTGTTCTCTCCTTCCTTCCTTTAGCCATCTCCCTCACTGACAGCCATGCTGCAGCATCCTGGTGAGGGATGCATGGTGATATGTGATCATCACTCATGTCTCTAGGCACATATCTGCTTAGCCACCACATTTAGTCACTCAAGGATAGTGTGGCCCCCAACTAGCAGAGCATCTTGTCATATGCTCTGTTGCACTATGATGCTAGTATTGGTTTACAGCCGAAGCCCTCCCTGCTGGCCCCATTCCCACCATCTCAGGTTTGGTACATGAACCTGAGTCACCAGCATGTAGAACACATGTCCCATGGCCACAGTAGGTGCAACTGAGGCATAGTCCATAGATATTTTCATAATCAATTCACGTGGCCAAGTTCCAGCCTTTAAATCTTTTTAGGACATAGCAACAAGCAACCAAATAACATGTGCAAATGTCGTAAATGTGGGGTACTGTCTCTTCAAATGACAACGCTGGGGAATCAGTAAGCTATAAACCCTAATATTCTCTGTTGTAAGCCCTAACTTTGTCTGGGAGAGTCTTCTGGGAATTTATTTAGGATAACTTTTTTTCTCTATTACAATGGCTTAGTAATTGTTTTTATTTTTAGGAAACCAACTACTATATAATTTTTATTTTTTTTATTTTTTTTTAGTTGTTTAACCAGGTAATGATGACCTACAGGTCATGTAGGCCAGGAAGTTGGACTAATACGCAACACTGATATGCTAGTGTAACTCTAGACAAATGCTGCATTGCTGAGGTACTCCCCATCAGATGAGATGTTAAACTGAGGCCCCTTCTACCCCCTCTCTGGTCACTGTCCAGGTAGAAGTAAAAGAACCCTTGGCACTTTTAAGAGTGGGGGAATGCCCCTGGTATCCTTGCTAACATTCCCCCAGTCAAGAAATAGGTCCATGTTAACTACCCTGCAGTGTGCACCTGGAAATGTGGCTTAATGTGCCTTTTCTAGTCCTAAATTACAAATAAATAAAAAAAAAAAACCTACTGGGTCGGATATTCAAACTGCACCCAAAATGTGTGCAATAATAGGAGCAAGCACAAGTCCATTGAGCACATGCGCAATAGACGCGATATTCAAACATGGAGTAAGGCAAATTGCGCAACCAGCCAATGTCTGAATATTGCACAACCTGTGCCATAGCGCAACCAGGAAGGGGAAGCTGAGCAGATATGATGAGCTATAGCGCAACAAGGCCAGCCCAGCTGAGCAGTCCAGAGGCACCATAGCGCAAGCAGAGAGCCCCCCAGCAGCAGAGCAATGGAACTGCACAACCAGGGAGGTAGGCAGGGCCCACCACCCATGCCACAGATGGACACAGGAACACACTGCAGAACTAACAATGCACCCCCACACCCCAAGCACAGCATAAGTGGGGGATGGACAGAATATCCACCCGCCCATGGGGACAAGCCAACAAAGCACAGCTGGGCCATGTTGCCCCAGCACACCCACTGGCAAGCTGAGACTGCCACACAAAGGGGGCGGCCAACCCCAATGCACATCAGCCCCCCCCTTGTGCACAGCACACCCTGCACTGTGACCCCAAGACACCACCCATAAGCAGTGACTGTCACTGCAGGAATCCCCATGCATCCCCCCATCACACTGCAACCTTGTGTACCATAGAACCATACAAGCCAGACCCACCATGAGCACCCAGCAGTGGGTGGCAGCACACAGAAAGACCGACTGAAAGCCATTCCCACACCAGAGACACCTCCCCATGCAAGGTAGGGGTGGGTAAGGGGCAGGGGTGAACAATTGGGAGAGGGAAGGCAGGGTGTGAGGGATGGGTAAAGGGGAGAGGTGATGGGCAGCTACTGCCTGCCAGCCCGCTCGTCATCCGGCTGCTGCTGGTACAGGGGCCTCCTCCTGTGCCTAATGCCACGGTGCTGCAGGTCCCTCAGGATGTCGAGGGAATCCATGGCCACCTGAATGAGCTGGTGGACCGACCGCTCAAGCCTCCGCAGGATCTGGACACCTAGGACAAGGGATCAGAATCAATGGCTGTGACTGTCCATATCCCTGAAGCCCACCCAACATGCATGGCATACAGCCAAGTGCCCCACTCCTGTGATGGAGTGCACCCACCCACAGTGACCGTGCAAAAGACATGCCCAACCAGGCAGCAACAGCCATGTGTGCCACTGCACACACACACCACCCATGTCCAGCACAGCACAACCAAGGCTGTATAGTGATGTGGCTATGCGGTGGGAAGGCAGTGCAACAGCCATGTGCCCAGTGCATGCATGGACCACCATTGATGCACTCCCAGACATACAGTGCCACTGGACAGTGCTGACTGTCACATGTCACGTGCATGGCAGTGTTGCCCATGGATGGTGGCCATGCCCTGCCCCCCCCACAGCATGCAATAGCATTCATAATGTCATGTCACTCACCCTCATCGTACTGCTGCTGCTGCTGTCATGGTTCGTCACCACCACCACCACCAACACCACGCACAGCCATCGCTGCCACCCCTTGCTGCACCTCAGCCTGGGCCCTCCTCCGCTCCACCACACCTGTGGGAAACAAAAGGTGAGAAACACATCAGTGAAATCCTAAAGCAGACAACCCCCTGCCTCAATGAGTGTGCCCGCCCACCCAGCCAGACCCATACATCACATATCCTGTAAACACTGCCACAGTCAACCATAGACCAACCCTCCCCCATGTGCTGGTCACAATACACAGTGTTACCCATACGGACAATACAGGTGCATAGATGGCTCACCCACCTGGCTGAGGCACCATGCCCCTCCTGGCATGTGAACAAAATCGTGCCAGTAGTGCCGGCTCCCTCCTCCGCAGGTCACCATACTGGTGCCTGCACTGCTCTGTCAATGGCCACGGGCCATTGGCCTCCTCCAGGGCAGTGGCCACCTGCTGCCACACATGAGTCCTCGCCATGCTCAGGGGTTCATCCCCAAACAGTGGGCCATGGTGAGGCTCCACTATGGCCACTAGGTTTGCCAGTTCCACTGCACTCCATTGTGGGGCTCTCCTGTGTGCCATCCCTGCATGTATATAGTAGGCAATATGGCGCTCTGCAGCGCGGCAACCCCACGTGGAATTGTTGTACAATACGACTCTGCTATTCCCTATCACGCTGTTCGTATAGCTCCGCCAGTCCCTATTGCGTTGTTACCAAACAGCGCGATAGAGCTGCAGACATGCCATACGTACAGTGCCAAGGGGGCAAAGGTCAGGCACAGGGTCATGGGTCTCTGGCACAAGGCCATGCACAGTGCCATCGGATGTCTATACGTCCAGTGCAATTGGTCGCCTGTGTGCCATTGCCACAGTGGACTATTGCGCAGTTGTGCCACAGCTCCATGTAGTGACTGTCACTGTAGCACCACTGGCACAATGGTAGCCATGTCCTAAATTGCCTATTGCACACAGCACGTCATCAGCGCGGCAGATGCCTATGTAAGCTACCTGGGCATGCACAGTGCAGTGTACTACGCAGTCACAGAACTGCGCCATTGGCTCAGCTGGTTCAACCGTATTGCGCAAAGCGCAACAGCGCGATATTCAGCCGTCATATGCAAATCATCCGATCAGCCATTCAATGGCGCAGCGGTGCAATTTTCATCTCATTAAAGTTGCTCCAGTCCTAATTTGCATGCATTGTGCTATAAATATGTGACACTGTTCTGCAGTAGCCATATTCGGTTACTGCAGTTGATAGGTGAGTTGCATGCATTGTGCTGTTCTGGACCATGGCCCCAGAGAATTGCTGTGTACTGCACAGTCACAGGTGACCACTGTCACCCATACAGGCTATGAAATGACCGAGTGAGGACTGGGTGAGGAGGATGATGATGGCCAGAAGAGGAGGCTCAACTTTATGAAGGCGGAGACAGAGGCACTGTTTGAGGCCTACCTGGCTGAGGAGCCACTTCTCAGTGGACGGCGGGGCACCCCTCAGGCCTGTGCTGCTGCATGGGAGGGGGTGGCACATGCCATCAACCTGCACGGCAGCCACCAGTGCTCTGTGCAGGAGTGTAAAAAGAAGATGGGGACCGACAGGAGGAGGGTGAAGGAGAAGGTTGCAGCCATCAGGGCGGCACATGCTGCAACAGGCTGGGGACAGCCGGAGGTGGTGCAGCTAATCCTGGTGGAGGACATGCTTGCTGCAAGCATGCAGCACAGTCCCATTGAGAGTGTTCCTGGAGGTGGCTTCCAGACAGGTGGTAGCCCATCACTGCATGGTATGTCATGGTCGGGCGGGGAAGGTAGTTCACATGCACTAACGTGTCCTTCCTTTCTGTTACAGATCCTGTGCATCTGCAGGGGTCAGCAGTGGAGGGCCTGTCCACTGCGGACAGCCACCCGGAGTTGGAGGAGGGACCATCCACCTCCATAGATTGCCGGCGTGCACTGCGGCAGTGTGCACACCTGGCTACCTTCACTGATGTTGAGACAGGTGTGGGGAGTGCCCTTCCTGTGTCCCAGCGGCCTGGCATGCAAGCATGCCAGCATGCTGTGGCTGTGTCTGTGGCACAGACCTGCACCATCGATGATGCACCGACCAGTATGGACATTGAAATGTGTGTTTCACAGAATGGACACACAGCACGACAGCTCATGCTCATGGATCTAGCTGGTTCTGATGTGTGTGCCAGCATGTCAGCACAGTCCCAGGCTGTGCCTGTCAGCACCGGTGGGGCAGCACCGGTGGCTGTGCAGGTCACTGGCACTGTTGCGGCCACAGTAGTGGAACCACTGATCCCGTGGGCAGAGGGGCAGCAGCAGCAGTCACCCACTGGGACTAGGGGTACAGGGCTCAGCGGTGATGTAGGTGCACCACCTGTGGACATGCCCATATCTGGTCCTGGTGAGCAGCGCCCACCCTTAAGGGGTGCTGTACATCAGGCCCTTCCAGACCCTGAGGGACAGGTTGCTAATGTGGCAGACAACCTCTTTGATGAGCACACCCGCCTGCTGCAGGCATCAGTACAGCAGCAGATGCGGGTTGCAACATCCATGGAGGCACTGTGTGTGGCTATGGAGCTGCACATTAGGGACACCGAGAGGATCCTGTCCTGGATTGACCATTTGCGGGTGAATATGACCGCCGCCATCGACAGACTGACACAGGCAGTGGTCGGTGTCATGGCCACATTGAGCACACAGTCAGGTGCCCCTGTGCCGCTCACACCGTGCAGTACACTATCCACTCCCCATTCCCGGCGTCATGCGACATCCACTCTGTCGATGCCGGGTTCAGCTGTGGGCATCCCGAGCACCCCTGGTGCAGGTATGTTCGGTATGCTGCAGACCCCTGTGCGGACAAGGTTGCATTTGCGCAGTGAGACCCCTGGTGGTCCATTGGTGCCACCCCATGTGGCCCATCCTCAGCCTGCCAGTGCTGCTCGGTCTCAGCGGGGCTGCCACACATCTGAGGTGGCCGTGGCACTGTGCCGCATGACTGAGCTGTCTCCCAGTGCGGGCCCTGTCTTGTGCTGCCCTGTGTACAATGTGTGTTTCGGTGGGCAGTGCAACAGTGGGTGCCCTGCCCTACACGCTGACACACGGACCACCTGCACACCCTCCTGACTGCTGTCCACAGGTGCGTGTGCATAATGATGCCTGCATTGCGCTGTACACCAAAGTGCAAGGGTGCCCAGCATCTGATGCACGTACATGGACAGTACAGGTGGTGGTGGTGGCCTGTGGACGTGTGTGTGTATTTAATGTCTGTGTTCCTGCTCTGTTGTGCACCTGACCCCTGTGCACTTTGTGCCTGTTGTGTGTGTGTGTGTGTGTGTCTGTCCATGTGGCGTGTTACTGTTCACCCCTCCCTGGTTGTATGTGTGTGCTTCTGTGCCCTGCCACTTCCCTTGCTGTCATGCACCCCTGGTGTGTTTCTCTGTGTATATGTGGGTTGTGCCCTAGCCACTGTTGGTTGCACATGGCCCCATGACTTACCTGTGTTGGGCGAAGTGCTCCTCTGTGATGGTGTCCAGGTGCAGCTGGACCAGCTGGATCAGTCGGGGGTCACGCCGTCCAAGGGGGGGCTGCTCATCCCCATCATCACCGGCATCACCAGCATCCCCATCACTGTCCCCCTCCTCAACCTGTACGGCTATCCCACAGTCTTTGGCCATGTTGTGCAGGATACAACAGGCCAGGAATATCCCA
The DNA here is from genome assembly GCA_016271365.2 of Neoceratodus forsteri. Lineage (NCBI taxonomy): Eukaryota > Metazoa > Chordata > Ceratodontiformes > Ceratodontidae > Neoceratodus > Neoceratodus forsteri. The sequence continues at coordinate 623,913,771 of CM057459.1, forward strand.
CAAGCCTTTGAGGGGCTATACTGTAGGGCACCGCCGGAGGTGTCTAGGCATCAGAAGCGTGCCTTCAGCATCCCAAACACCCACTCGATGATGTTGCGTGTGGCGGCGTGTGCCTCATTGAAGCATTGCTGCGATGGGGTCATGGGCCACCGGTAGGGTGTGAGCAGCCAGGGATGGAGTGGGTATCCACTGTCACCTGTGTGGAGATAGTGGAGGTTAGTGTCATGTTCAGGCTAATATTGCCCCTAACCCTGTGTGCCACTCCCATGGCACCTGTGGCTTACCCACCCTTGCCCCCAATTTGCCAATCCTACAAGTATACTCACCCACTAGATGTCCTCTGGGGATGTCCCCACTCTTGAATCGATGGCACAGTGCTGATTGGTACCATATGAATGAATCGTGTGCTCCACCAAGGTGCGTGGCACAGACATTGATGATGCGCCCACTGGCTTCACACACCACCTGGCAGTTGACACTGGAAAACCCCTTCCAATTCCGATAGGCAGCCCCATCGGGGCCAGGTGGCATGCGAATGGCCACATGGGTGCAGTCTATCGCCCCTAGCATGCCAGGCATATGTGCTACCCTGTGTAACTCCTGTATGTTTGCTGTATGCTCTGCCGCGGTGCTGGGGAAATGGATGTACTCCGCAGCATGTGGCAGCAGTGCACTGAGGAATTGGGTAAGGATGCGTGACGTGGCCGACTGTGTTATGCCTGTGGTGTCTCCTGTTGGTCTCTGGAAGGTACCCGTGGCGAGCAAGCACATGCAGGCTGTTACCTTTGTCTCCACTGACAGAGCGTGACTTCATCATGAGGGTGCCTGCATCACATCACTGCACAGCTCACAGAGCCACCTCAGTATTGCCCTGTTCAGGCAGTACTGGCCCACAATCTTGACATCTGAATACAGCTGAAAGCTGATGCGGGCACGGTACTGCCTGTTGGGGGCGTACCGCCGACGGGCCCTTCCATGGCCACGTCCTCCTGCAGCATGCCTTCTCACCCCCCTCATTACAGCTTCCATGTGGAAGCTGGCACTGTCCATGTCCCTGGCTTGTGTTCCCCCCCGGCTGTTGTTGCTCTGTTACCCCCACTGTCCTGACTGCTACCTCCACTGCACCAAGTACACCTACTGGCCTCTGCACTCTGTGGCCCAACACACCTTCCCTTGCCCCTCTTCTGTCCTGTGCACTCCATGGCCTGCACTGTTTATTGCTCTGTCTTCCTGCCTCATGTGGCTTCCCTGTCGTGTTCTTGTGCCTCTTCCTTGAGCCTTTTTATTTTGGCTCATTTCCGCTGTGGCGCAACTTCTGCCTGATCCACTGTTGCGCATTGTGTAAGCCTTTGAATATCGCATTGTACACTTTATATATGGTTCCACCCCCTTCGGTTGTGCATACCTTCATTAGCATTGCACTGTTGCTCAGCATGTTTTCTGTGGCACAACTGCCTCCTGCTGAATATCGCAGAATGGCGCAATTTTGGACTTGCGCTGGTGCAACCCTATTGCGCATGGTGCAACCCTTTTGAATATCCCACCCACTGTGTTTATATAATGTTTAATTAATCACTACAGCGCTATATATACGTTTCTGTCCCTGGTCATGGCTGAAACTAGGACCTTATCCTACAGAAGTTCACTTACCAGGATAACAGCAGCATACATAATAAATAAATGAATGCATAAATGTACAAATACATTTAATAAATAACTCTGTTTCCAGTTCAGCTATTGCTTCTTCATTACTGGCCTTTCAGTAAACTCAGGGAGTGTTTCCGAGTTACATTGCAGTGGTGAGTACAATTTTAGAACTGTATGATGCTGCTTATGTCCTTGTAAGCCCCCATATTCTTCTCACAATGCATCTGTGTGTTCTATTATTAGACTCTGTGGTTGAAAGTAACAAAAACTACTGTACATCATGGAGTTCTAAAATGGTACTCACCACCAGTGTGTAAACCATAAACACCCACTGGAAAAATTATAAGGCAAGTTATGATGTAATTATAACAACTGAAACATGAGTTTCAACATTAGTTTTTACAAAGACAATTGATTTGTTCAGTGCGGTTCAGTGTTGTTCAGTGTTGATCTTCATTAACCTGTCGAGGTGTGCCTAATGACTGTTGTTTCATGAGCATTCTGTAAGTGTTTTGTAAATACAGATCATTGAGCTATTGCAACTACTTGCTCTGCCACTTTTGCCACTTTTTGCACCTAATAAAAGAAGCACAGTCTGATCACAAGAAACATTCAGCTTAAGATTGCTATCTTTTCTCGATGCAGGTCAGTGATGCTGAGAGATGAATTTACATTTACGCTACAGTATTTGGCTGTTTGACTGTGCACCATCAGCTGTAGGTGATTAGCCCTCCAACATGCAGAAGCTAAGAGACTAGTAATGATGGCACAAAAGCAAAATTGGACCCAGTGTTTAAAAATCAGATTCTAGAAGGAAAATGGATTGACAGCAGGCTCAGTGTAGTTCTTTAACCTTTATGGGTGTGCCAGATGGCTGCTGCCAACTAGATCTGTATGAAATGAGGAATTCCACTGGCAGAATTCTTACAGAATGGTAATTCTACTTGTAAAATGCATTTCATAAACTTGTTTTAAATTTTTCAGGATTCCAAAAATCATTTACAATACATGTAGGCTGAGGAAAAATATTCTGAAGATTGCACAATCCATGTAATATTAGTCTCCAGTTTGCAGCAAATCAGTCCACATTTTATGTAAACTGCTGAATACGAATCAACTGTTTATGTAAACCATGAAGTACTAGTCCACAATTACCCCGTCCCAAAAAAAAACTTGTTTAGTTTTTCAGAATTCTACTTCCTATGGAATTTCATTGAATTGTGGAATTTCAGAAATTCTATAAAGTATGATCATTCTCCAAAGCTCTATGACTGTCTCTAAATGTGCATGTAACAGGTTCTATATAAAAATAAATGCATTTCCTTTCCTTTCCTTTCCTTTCCCTTCCCTTCCCTTCCCTTCCTTTCCTTTCCTTTCCTTTCCTTTCCTTTCCTTCCCTTCCTTTCCCTTGCTGTAGATCTGGTTTGAAGCAGGATCCCACTGAAAACAAGAGCTAATCTCATTCTGGCTTTGCTGAGTAAACTAAATTGAAAGCAGCAGCAGTTGCAAAAATTGCCATTTGCAAATTTAACAGCAGATGTCATTTTTTTCTTAACAGTGACTTCAAATGTGCAAGTACTGCATCTTTCACCTTTTTTGAATACTTGGTGCATATTCATATTCTGCACCCCCAGAAACTCAATATTCATTACTCTGCAGTCAGACCTAAAACTAAAAAAAAAAAAAAAATCTATCCCTCCACAGGTGACCAGGACTAGTCATGGGGCCACTTCCCTTACCCCATTCATTTCCCACTATCCCACCCTTCCCCTGTTCTCCTGTATAGCACAATGATTAAAACATGTTCTAGTCTCTTGGCACTGTGCCAGGAGCCATCTGAGTGATTTAACAACAACTTAACAAAACTCTATGAAATAATAAAGATTGACTCACTGGTAACTATTTTAATTATTTATTTCAACAACATCCACAAGTACAAACTGGTAAAACACAAATAAGTGGATGTATCGTGGTCTCTGCTAACTACTTATTCATGAAAGATATTACACACAGGTGAACATAGTCCTGTGATCCAGTTTTGTGGTAATTATTTTCACTATCATAACTTCGTAGCTCTGCATGAACAATCACATATTGAGAAGGCTCCTGTCCTCTTTTGTATTTTCAGTACTCTGTGCCTTATATGCCCTTGAAACTGTCTGACCCTCAACATACTTAACTCTTATGTGTTTTGTTTTTGATGGGACTATTGGGGACATTAATCTTTTTCAACATAAAATCCATTTTGCCTCACTCTGTTGCTACCCAAGCTGTGAGAAAAAGGTTTTAGAACAACAATTCCTTTAATCAAATGAAGCAGTAGTTACCTCTTTAAAGCGCTGGTAGTGACAAAAAATGGTAGGAAGAACACTTTAGTGATTTTTATGTATGCTTGCACGCATGTGCAAGAAACATAGTGCGATGATCCAAAATGCAGTGCCATACAGTTGAAAGGGAGAGTACTGCTTGAGTGATCAGCGCTTCCCTCCCACACACACACACACACACACACACACATGCGTCGTGCATGCATGCACGATATTGGCGGGGTCACACCCCCCACGCACAAGATTGTATGGCCGACGGGCTGCTCATCTCCGCCGGCTTCACAGCCTCCAAAAACAAGTTTAGTTGCCACACTGGGAGCCCACCCCAGCATGGCAAAATTTTCTATTGCTGACGGGGTGCCCTAATCCACCATTGGCTCCAGGCCCCCCGAAAACAGTTTTCCAGCTGCTATGCTGGGAGCCTACCCTAGCGTGGCAAATATCCCGCTGCCTTGAAAAACCAGAACAAGAAAACGGTCCCTTGTAGTCTTCCTGCCCCCACCTGCACCCACCCACTGCGCACCCTGCCTCCCTACATCCCCCTCATCCCATACTTACATTTGGAGTCCGGTGCAATGCTCTTCAGTGGACCAGGAACACATCTGCACTCTTCAAAGCCGACCTTGAATTGAGGAAATGCTGGTAAGCTGTATTTTGTAATAAATAGGGTTTTTTTCAACTTTGATGCATACCTCAGGCATTTTTTTTGAATTTTAGCACCAAAGTTTAAACATGGTTTTTTTGGGACCCCTCCTCATGAATTCTTGAACTGTCATAGCATTAATTGGGCCCGAAGGGTGATTTTGCAGTCACTGCATGAAATCATGTTTCAGAACTGATTAACAGAATGACAGTGCCAGTGTTCATAAGGTGGGCTCTCAAAAAGTCTATGTTGCAAATTTGGTGAAAAAATTCCTAAAAATGATTGTTTTATGAGCGTGCATTGTGCAGTTCCTACGCACGCTCGTAAGTTTGCAAATTATTCATATTTGCACTCTGGATTTTCAACATTGCCATTTTACCACACCTCCTTATGAGCAGTACAGCTGTCATGTTTCACATCTCGACCAAAATGTGTTTCCGCGCATGCAGCGTAAAATGGCGCAGTTGGTGTGTGAAATCAATGTTTGGGACACGTTAAGAATATCACAGTAACACTGTTCATGAGCAGAGGCCTTAAAATGGCTATGCTGAAAATTTGGTGAAAAAAAATTATAAAAATGACTGTTTTACGAGTGTGCATTGCACAGTTCCTACGCACGCTTGCAAGTTTTCAAATTTTTAATATTTGCACACCAGATTTTCAACATTGCCATTTTTACCACACCTCCTTATGAGCAGTACAGCTGTCATTTTTCACATGTTGCCCAAAATGTGTTTCCATGCATGTAGCGCAAAATCGCGCAGTTGGTGAGCACAACCAATGTTTGGGACAGATTAAGAAAATCACAGTGACACTGTTCATGAGCAGAGGTCTTAAAATGGCTATGTTGAAAATTTGGTGAAAAAATTCCCCAAAATGACTGTTTTAGGAGTGCCTGTTGCGCAGTTCCTATGCACGCTCGCAAGTTTGCAGAGTTTTAATATTTGCACACCAGATTTTCAACATTGCCGTTTTTACCACACTTCCTTATGAGTAGTACAGCTGCCATGTTTCCCATCTTGCCCAAAATGTGTTTCCGCACATGTAGCGTACAATGGTGCAGTCAGTGTGCACAAGCAATATTTGGGACAGATTAAGAAAATCACAGTGACACTGGTCATGAGCAGAGGTCTTAAAATGGCTATGCTGAAAATTTGGTGACAAAAGTCCATAAAATGATTGCTATGAGTGAGCATTGTGCAGTTTCCACGCACCCTCGTAAGTTCATGAATTTGTAATATTTTCAGTCCAGATTTTCACCAGTGGCATTTTTCCACTCTTCCTTATGAACAGTACAGCTGCCATTTTTCATAACATGACCGAAATGTGTTTTCACACTTTCAGCACAGAAATGCATGGTTGCTGTGGGAAATCATTGTTCGGGATAGATAAAGAAAATCACAGTGACACTGTTCATGACCAGAGGTCCCAAAACGCCTGTGTTGACAATCTGCTGTAAAAAATCACAAAACTAATTACATTACAGGTGCACGTTGTAGAGTTTCTATGCATGCTTGTGACTTCACTAGTTTTTTTTAATATTTTCACTGCAGATTTTCAACATTGCCATTTTTTTTACACCTCCCCATGAACAGTACAGCTGTCATTTTTCACATCCTGTTTGGAATTTGGTTTTGCACCTGTGGTGACAAATGCCGTAGTCGCTGTGCAAAAGCAGCTTTTGGCTAATAAACTGATATTGCCACTGTTCATGAGGTGGGGTCACAAAAAAACCGTGTTGAAAATTTGGAGTGAAAATACCAACGAATGCCTGAGGCATTAGGGTTTCCGAAAATAACACCCCACCCTGTAGAGAATGGCAGGCATCAGTGCTGTGACTTGGGATTGTTGCCTGCAATGCTTATACCATTCCACCCCCACCCACACCCTGCAGCCACTAAGAGGCATCGCGGTGTGCCTTGAACTCTTCAGTCCCAAAGTTCACCCCATTCTCCTATACCGCACCCATCTCACTGTATTTCCTGATGGAATGGAGTGAACATAAGGGCCAAAGACCCCAAGGCACACTGTGGTACTTGTCAGTGTCTGCTGGGTAGGGTGTGGTGAAATGGCGTGGCCGTTATGCCTGATGACGCAAAGGCACACCATAGTGCCTGTTACTATCTGCAGGGTGGTGATGGGGTTGGCTTCAGTTCAGTTCTTCACTGCTATTCCTATTATGCAGCTCTGTAACTCCTACACTACCAATGCCAATGCCAGCAAGCAAACATTTGGCATCGACAAATGCTTGTTTAAAAGAGGTCCCTTATTACTTTTTACTTCTGAAGTGTTTTTTATTTGTCTACCTGCTCATTATATGGTTTTCTACTTAATAATATTGGGTGTAATGTGAAAAGCAGTGTTTTACCTGAAGCAAACATATGAAGTTCTGTTCCTCCCACTACCTCATCAGCATGTGACCTCACCCATTGTTACATCACTAGCCCTGCTGCCTCATTGGTAATGTGTCACAAGTTAGCGTTCAAGTAGCAGGAGATTGGTTTTTTGTGGTTACTAGCGGTGTCACAATCAGTGAGGTCACAACTCTGATGTATAAGGAGAAGTAGAACTGAGTATGCAACCCTCCACTTTAAGAGCTGTTCCACACATCAAATTTAAAATGGTGGGTTCCTGAAGCAGAGCACTAGCTTTTGAAGAGAAACAGAAAAACCAAAATTATTAGGCTAAAAGACTATTATGATTCCCAAGAACAAAGCATAATGTATAAGATGTAATTCCTACAGAATCTTAGATTTACAGAAAGCTCAGTTGTGAGGGGAGTTTCAGACTGTCTTGGCAAGTAGCCTTAGAATGTGCGAGTAACTTGTCTATACTGCAGCTCTCACACAATCTATATCTGTCTTCTTTGGCTCAAAACTCTTTATTGGTTTCTAATCCATCATTAGAAGGGATCCATTCAGCACAACTGAGGTGCTTTTTAGCTGCAGGTGCACTCAGTCAATACAGTTTAAACTCTTAATTTATTGCTTGTTAAACATGTCAGCTTTACTGTCAGGGTCAGGATTGCTGATAGGGAACCTAAAAGCTCTACAGGCTCTGGGGAAAGACATATATGAAAGAAAAAAAATGAGAATCGTTGCCATCTTTTTAAGCAGCAAAAATGCGTGACTATTTTTATGGCATCAGATTTGTTAAAATTCACTGCTATAGTACTTCTAATAAAAAAGAACATACACATACACCACTGCTACCTTAGGTAAAACAAGCATTACACTCACCTTTTTTGGAGCAAAGTTTATTGCCCCTTGTTTAACTCACAGCATCACTCTTTCTCTATATATGCTGGAATACAGTACCACTTTTCCATATTCAGTATACCTGCTTCACAGCAATGAAACTCCCATGGAAACAATATTTATACTTTTTCATGACGATATCCAGGTTTTATGCTGGATATGAAATTTTAGTAAATTAATCAATCAATAATAGCCGTATCCCCTAGTGTTCTTTACCGCTTCCTTCAATACAGTTCACTTATTTATTCAAAACCCCCCAAACAACCCTCCACAAAAGGGATGCTGCCTAAAATCATATCTACTTTGCCATCCCCTGCCTAACTCATGGCTGCACACTCTATCCCTTTCTCAGTTGACTTTCTCCCTCTGCCTTATGCTCCTGCACACTCTGTCCCTTTCTCAGTTGACTTTCTCCCTCTGCCTTATGCTCCTGCACACTCTGTCCCTTTCTCAGTTGACTTTCTCCTCTGCCTTATGCTCCTGCACACTCTGTCCCTTTCTCAGTTGACTTTCCTCTGCCTTATGCTCCTGCACACTCTGTCCCTTTCTCAGTTGACTTTCTCCCTCTGCCTTATGCTCCTGCACACTCTATCCCTTTCTCAGTTGACTTTCTGCCTCTGCCTTATGCTCCTGCACACTCTGTCCCTTTCTCAGTTGACTTTCTGCCTCTGCCTTATGCTCCTGCACACTCTATCCCTTTCTCAGTTGACTTTCTGCCTCTGCCTTATGCTCCTGCACACTCTATCCCTTTCTCAGTTGACTTTCTGCCTCTGCCTTATGCTCCTGCATACTCTATCCCTTTCTCAATTGACTTTCTGCCTCTGCCTTATGCTCCTGCACACTCTATCCCTTTCTCAGCTGACTTTCTGCCTCTGCCTTATGCTCCTGCACACTCTATCCCTTTCTCAGTTGACTTTCTGCCTCTGCCTTATGCTCCTGCACACTCTATCCCTTTCTCAGTTGACTTTCTGCCTCTGCCTTATGCTCCTGAGCACTCTATCCCTTTCTCAGTTGACTTTCTGCCTCTGCCTTATGCTCCTGCACACTCTATCCCTTTCTCAGCTGACTTTCTGCCTCTGCCTTATGCTCCTGCACACTCTATCCCTTTCTCAGTTGACTTTCTGCCTCTGCCTTATGCTCCTGCACACTCTATCCCTTTCTCAGTTGACTTCCTGCCTCTGCCTTATGCTCCTGCACACTCTATCCCTTTCTCAGTTGACTTTCTGCCTCTGCCTTATGCTCCTGCACACTCTATCCCTTTCTCAGTTGACTTCCTCCCTCTGCCTTATGCTCCTGCACACTGGAGTGCTTTCTCTTCAAATTATTCAGATCTGCCTCAACTACTATCCTTATCTCTCTGATACAGCATGCTCTCCCATCCTATTTGCTTACATCTGTAAACATTACCTCCTTGCAGTCCCAAATGTGCTACCAAAATGTGCCATGAGGCCTTCTCCTTGTTTGCCCTAGGCTGTGGAAAACCCCACCCTCTGACCACCAGTAGGCAATTCACCAACTCAGTTATATTTTCTGGGTGTTCTGGGAAAACATATTATATCCTCTGCTTTTAACTGCGCCTCACATCTTACTCTTCCCTTGTGGGACAGTTCTTGTCCTCCTTCTCCTGGGTGATGATCTGGTTCTACCCACCCCTCTGTGTCACTGGTCCCACGCCGCACTTTGTTCGCATCATCTTCTAGTTCTATCAATTATATTTAAGCCTAATTTGTTTTGCAATCACTGTTATATTTGCTTAAATGTTGCTTGTTGTTTATGTTGTGATGTTGTGTTCATGTTTTACTTACATTGAATTTGGTATTGTTCCTTGTTTTATGCCTCCCTTTGTACTCTCCTGGGTTATACCTGCCAATAGGTAATCAGTTGTCTATTGTACTCACCTGGTTAATCAAATCAAATAAATCTGTCAATCACTCAGTCAATAGGTCATTAAGTTATAGACACTAGCAACAGACTACCTTAAAAGGTGGTGTCAGCTGGCCCTGTTTCTACCTTCAGATTTAATCAATATACTGTACAGTACTGCGCAAGACTTGAAGAAAATATTATAATTAGGTATTTCCACTGAGTAAGCAGGGAGAAAATTTGATGGCTTGCTGGTCCTCTTTCTGTCCTAACATTTTACATCCATATGGTTATAAAAGTAATTGAATTGATTAATAGAAGTATTTTTTCTTTCTTTGTCTTGTATACATTCCATTTTAGCCTGTTGTGCTTAGTTATTTATTTTTTTATTTATTTTATTGCAGTCTAGGAATTACAACCTTTTGAGTCAGGGACTATTTTTCAAAGGCTCCACATCAGTACAAAGTGTGGCAGGCAAGTATTACAGACATCATGAATAATGACAGTAATTGTACACAAAGAGAAAAATTATATAATAGGAGCTAATACAAAGGCTCCACATCAGTGCAAAGTGTGGCAGACAAGTGTTACGAACAGCATGAACAATGACAGTAATTATATACAGAGAGAAAATTATACAATAGGGAATTATCTAATAACGAAGCAATACAATAAGCATTGTCAATTGACATGGGAGTAACCAAAATTGCTGAAATAAGTCAGAGGAGAAAAAATAAATATTGGAAACAGAAGCAACAGAGCCATGGAGAAGAAAGTGAGAAACAAACCCAGGAAGTGGACCAAAGGAGAGATGGAAATATAGTAGAGACCAGAACGCCATCCAATGGGCATTGTTGTGGGGCCAAGGTATAGAAGAGGAAATAGTTAGGAGGGTTACAACAATGTTACGGGCAGTCACAGTTTGATGAAACCAGGATGTGGTCCCGCAGTTCTTTTTTTGAAAAGGCCCAACCTGGGTATGGATAGGAGGGCAGTGGGGATAGAGTTCATCCATAAAGGGGCCTTATAGTTGAAGGACCTTTGACCGGAGGTGGTTTTAAAGAAGGGGGCTTGGAAAGCAGTTTTGTCAGTGTGTCTGGTCACCCACCTGTGCTGCCCTGGAGACAGGAGAAGGTTACAACCAGGGGATGAGTGGCCCATGATATTTTTTTGCTAGTAGGCAAGTCTGAGAGTAGAGACGTGTGAAAGGATGTGTGTCCCCCCAATTTTTTGAATGTAGTATCAAAGGAAGGTAATGCTGGTATATCTCGGTTGTGAGTGTAATGTGTTATATGTTGTACTGCGTTATTTGTTTTGTTTGTTGGGTTGGCCACCCACTTTGCTGTGTGTCTGTTTGTCCCTATAAGTTTTATATTCACAGCCCTGGGTTTTGCCACTGTTAGTTAAACAGCTTTTATGTGCAAGCCAAAGCATAGCATGGAGTTACTGTCCCAACTCCCATTTTAAAATGTCCTTGAAAGGTTTGCTCCTGAGATGCATTGATATATGCTGTGGCTTTAAACTTGTAAATAAAGGAAATACTGGTATCCATATTATCCATATTGTTAATGTTTTTGCTGTTTAAAAAGAAGCCTGGTCCAGGAAAAGCAAGGTACTGCCACCCAGAGAAAGCTACAAGCTGTTTTCTAACTTTTCTCCTAGGCTATACTGCTGTTAGCAGACTGTAAAAATCCAAAGTCTCTGCCCTGAAGAGCCACAACTGCACGTATGTTCGCACAGCTCCTTTTTGGCTGTTTGTTTCGGCTGTTATGCCGAAATGCTGCTTTTGTTCCCCCATGTACGCTAAAGCCTGTATGCAGTAAAGCAATGGCTTTAGGTACCTGTAAAAACAAAGTGACAGCCAGACAAAGCCTATTTTCTTCACACTCAAGCAGCCTGGGCTCTAAACTAAAGGGGAAGAGAAGCAACCGCCTGGAGCTTGAGGTTTGTTTTTAACCTTTCCTCAGTGGTGTGACTTCTCAAGCTCTTTCCCTTTTGTGTAAAAGTGGCAATTTGAAGCTCCACTCTTTTAAACAGTGTTTGGAGCACAGTTCCTCTAAAGTAACAAAATAGGCAGGAAACAGCCTACAAAAGCATCTGGGCATATATTCTGAGCTATTATGTTAAAACAGGGAATTAAAATCAAAAGTTTGTCTGTAAAATGCTGTTTCTCAGAGTGTAGAATGGCCTGTGAATGCAGCCCTCTCTATGTTTCTATAAAACAAGCCAGCTTCTCCCTTGCTAGATTTATGCAGGAAATGGCTTGGGGAGGTGCTTAGGGTCACAGAACAAAGAAATTGTTGGGAGCTCAAAATTATTATTATGGTTTGAATGCCCTAGACCTTTATTATGATGAAAGAATGTGTATAATGTGTTGCTTGATAGACAATATGTTGTAAATAAAGAATTTAAAGTAAAAAGAAGTACTAATGGGTGGAGCTAACCATCACATGGGTGCAAAGCCCTACATAAGACAGATCAGAGCTAGCAGCTAGATAGTGGCAGGGTGTTGAAGGGTAAACACCTAGTACAACAAGCCTGTTCTAGTTGATGTATGTATGTATGTATGTATGTACATAGTCTGGATTTTTGATTTGCCTCCTTTTATTTGCACATTATGTTAGCACTTAGCACTCATGCATAACAGCTGGCCCTTAAGATGGTAGTTTTGTACTTGCTGCTACCAATCCTTACCTTGTACTCTCCCAAACTGGCACACACCACTTACTCTGCTGTACCTATTCTAACTAAATGGGCCTCTTATGCCTTGTACTTTGTGTATTCTACATTATGATGTTCGCACGTGACATGCAAATTTGTTTTTTTCTAACTTGTACCTTGTTGTCTCATGACATGTAATCTTTTCCTAATTATGTACCATGTTGTCCCAAGTGTGTAAGTATGTAATTTCCTGTACTCTCCCGGGTCATACCTGAAAATGGGAAAATTGTCTTGTCTAGTGTACTTACCTGGTTAACAAAAGCTAAATAAATAAATAAATACCTGTATTTTGTCGACAAAGTTCACTTCTTTTACCTATTATTGTTCTGCTATGAAGAATAGACATTGATTTTGTTTGAACTACTATCGCCTCACTGCTTTATCAGTCCATCTCTACCCACAGCCTGTGACACATGGGGGCAGTGATGGGATTGTGACTGGAGGGGGTCTGTCCTAGGCCCTGGTGGACTGGATGCAGCAGGATGAAGGTGCCCAGTACCTGGGGTTGTTACTCGTTATAAGGCTGAAGAATTCCAGATACCCTTGGTTCCTGGTCTTGACCCAGTGGTATGAAGAAGAGGAGGGAAACTGAAAGTATCCAGAAGAATGGAAGGTGACAGGAAGGAGGAGCAGACTCAAGCTTCTGGAGGTGAGCCACCTTTGGAATCCAGTGAGCTGTTGAGATGGTTATGTCTGAGACAAGTCAACATGGAAAGACAAAAGGAAATGGACAAGAGAGACAGTGATGCTTGGTGGGCAGATCTGCTCTGAGCTGTGCAAACTATGGGCACAGCTAGACTTCCAGCACCTCCTGGAGGCAGCCTAAAGGACATTAAGATGGTGAAGTTAACTGAGACTGATGATATTGAAGTGTACCTGATGATGTTTGAGTGGGTTGCAGCAGAATGTTCCTGGCCAAGAGATCAATGGATGGTACATTTGGCACCCTATTTAACTGGGAAGGTGCAGCTTGCATATAGTCACATGGAGGTAGCCCAGTCTAATAACTATGATGTTGTGAAGGCAGCTGTTTTAAAGTGATATGCATCAGTACTGAGATGTATCGGCAGAGGTTTAGAACGTATAAGTTCCATACAACAGACTCCCCTCATAATGCCTATACACAGCTGAGAGACCTCTGTATAAAATGGCTACAACCAGCCATGAGAACTGTAGACCATATCTTGGAGTCTATTATTTTAGAACAGTTCATCAGAATACTGCCTCAAGACATCCAGATCTGGGTCAAAGAACATCGACCAGAGTCCTCTGATGTGGTCATACAGTTGGCAGAAGATTATATTACTGCGAGGCCACATCGTCACAAAGGACCTCAACAATCTCCGGTAAGAACCCCTTCTGTTACTTCTGGGCACAATAACAGTAATCAGGGACATTGCACTAACAGTATCAAACCTAAGGGCTATAACCCTGATATAATATGTCGAGACTGTGGTGGCAAGGGGCATATAGCACGTTTCTGTTTGAAAAAGAAAACTGAACAAGCACAACTTGCTCTTGCCAACTGGGGACAATATTTTGTTCCAGTGCAAAGTGGGGAAAAACTGGTGGGTGGTCTACTTCACTTGAGGAGTAGACAAACTCTTGTTCAAGCTGATGTATTAGATACAAAATCTGCACCAAAAGGCCCTTATACAGGAGTAACCTGTATTCATGGTGACACTCATCACTACCCTTTACTGGATAGTGTGCTACAAATTAATGGACATTCTCAATCCATGAAAGTTGAGGTAGTACCACACTTGCCTGTTTCCATCATCATTGGTCATGATCATCCCCAGTTTGAACAGTTATTATCAGACAACTTGTATGCTGTTGTTACCTGGGCCCAAGCAAAGAAAGAAAAGACACTGAAACTGTTGCATCCCTTTGAATAGGACATTTATGGGGCCCCTGGAAAAGAGAAGAAGTCCAAAGCCCAGAAGAGAAAAGAAAAACATTTATGGACTCAGTCTAATGCTAGAGACATTAAACCTGATGTTAAAGCATTAGATGATGTAGAGCTTGTGAAAGACAGTGGGTCTGGGAAGTTTAAAAAGTTACAACGGGTAGATGTAACCTTAACACCTTTCTTTTCACAAGTTGGAGTTTCTACTGACTCAGCACAAGCTGAATTACAGTTAAGGAATGACCTGTTATATAGAATACGGGTTAACCCCCGAACAGGGGAAAGAGTGGAGCAATTGCTGGTGCCTAAATAGTGTAGACAAAAGTTATTGGAAATAGCTCATGATATTCCCCTGGCAGGACATCTTGGAAGGGACCATACCTTAAGTCACTTTCTCTGTAGATATTTTTGGCCTGGCATTCATGATGCGGTATCAGAATATTGTAAAAGCTGTAGTGAATGCCAGCAAGTAGCCAAAATCAGATGCAGTGACAAGGTACCCCTTCAGTCCATGCCTTTGTTCACAACACCATTTGAGAGGATAGCAATGGATGTTGTTGGACCTTTACCAAAAAGTGCCAAAGGTAACTGTTTTATTCTAGTAGTTTGCAATTATGCAACTAAATACCGCAAAGCTGTCCCTCTTAGAACTGTTATAGCTCCTAGGATTGCTGAAGAGCTTGGTAACATATTCAGTAGAATGGGTATCCTTAGAGAAATCCTTACAGATAGAGTGAGCAACTTTTGTGCCAGCTCGTTGAAATGTTTGTACAGTATCAGGTCCTCGGTAATGAAGCTATTTACACTATGCCTTACCATCCTCAAACCAACGGCCTGGTTGACTGCTTCAACCAAACAATGAAGAAAATGCTTCAGAAATTTTTACAGGAAGAAGGATCTAAATGGGATGTATACCTACCCTATCTAATGTTTACTTATCGAGAGGTACCACAGGCCTCTACCGGGTTTTCACCCTTTGAATTACTGTTTGGGTGAAACCCCAGAGGTCCTCTGGATGTAATCAGAGAGGAGTGGGAAGAAGGTACAGCAGAAAAAGGGATCAGCCCAGTGGATTATTGGCATTAGCTGCAGATCCGGTTAGTTAAACAAGTCCAGAAAGCACACAAAGTCAATCAGGACCAGCAAGTCAAACAAAAAGCACTATGATAAGGGTACCAGGTTTAAATACTTTTCAGAGGGAGATAAAGCATTGTTACTCTTGCCATCCTCTGAAAATAAGTTATACATGAAATGGCAGGGCCCTTATGTAATCGCTAGATGTGTGGTTTCAGTGACATATGAGGTAACCACTCCTGACAAGACACCTCAAAATTGCATCTATCATGCCAATTTATTGAAACCCTGGGTGGAACGGGCATCCCCTTTATGCAGTTACAGTATGTATATCCAGAACCCCCAGACAGTAAACTCAATATAGCATACCGATGTCTGGAAGGTGTAGGGGAACTCTCAGATGTAAAAATCAGATCTGAGTTAGTGCCCAACCAGCATGTTGAGCTCCAGGAACTGTTAAACACTTTTAAAGGCACTTTTACTGGAACACCAGGAAGGGTAAAGGATGCAGAGCATCACATTAATGTAAACCAGGAACAAGCCATGAGACAAAAGCCCTATTGACTCCCTGAAAGGGTTAGAGATGATGTCATCTGGGAGGTTCAGAAAATGCAAGCATTAGGAATTATTGAACCCTCCCATAGTGAGTGGAGTTTCCCAATGGTCGTAGTAGGAAAGAAAGAAGGAGGGGTAAGGATTTGTCTGGATTTCAGGTGTCTAAATACTGCCTCTAAGTTTGACAGTTACCCGATGCCTCGAATTGATGACATCTTGGATCACTTAGGAAATGCCCGGTACATCAGTACCCTAGATCTAATGAAGGGGTGCTGGAAAATTCCTTTAGATCCAGATGCCCATGAAAAGACAGCATTTAGTACACCCCTAGGCCTCTTTCAGTTCACTATGATGCCATTTGGTCTCCGTGGTGTGCCCACAATTTTTCAGAGAGACATGGACCATATCTTGACTGCCTATGCCAAATACAGTGCAGTGTACCATGACGATGTGGTCATTTTTATTGCAATGCGAGAAAATCACATGCGTCATCTTACAGAAGTGTTAACTGCCATCAAAGATGCTGGTCTCACGATCGACCCATCTAAATGCTCTTTGGCTATGGAGGAAACAAGATACCTAGGTTTTCAAATTGGTAAAGGTTTGCTAAGACCTGATACAGGAAAGGTAGATGCTGTGGCCAATAGCCCCAGATCAAAAATGAAAAAAGGTGTGCATTCGTTCTTGGGTCTGGCTGGCCATTACCATCGCTTCCTACCCAATTTTGTCACTGTAGCAGCCCCTTTAACTGACCTGACCAAAAAGAACAAATCTGACAAAATTGTTTGGTCCCCAGAATGTGAGGAAGCTTTTCAGAACCTCAAAGCTGGGTTATGCTCATCCCCTGTTCTACGCACTCCTGATTTTAATTAACCCTATATAATTCAGACGGATGCCTCCAACTATGGCATAGGTGCTGCACTTGCCCAGATAATAGATGGAGAGGAACATCCGATAGTTTGTATATGTAGAAAACTTTATGAACAAGAAATTCACTATTCAGCAATTAAAAAGGAGTGCCTAGCTGTCAGATGGGCCATAGAAGCACTCCGCTTTTTACTTGTGGGATGTTGAATTTGAACTATGGACAGACCACAATCCATTATGGTGGCTCCATGTCATGAAGGACAGGAACCCTTGCATAATAAGATGGTACCTTTCCCTACAGCCTTATAGGTTTACCATTAAGCACAGGAAGGGTACCTCAGACTGTAATGTGGACCATATGTCCAGATATGAGACAAGTGAAAATGCTCACCTGTTATCAGACCTTGGGGAAAATTAAATAGCATGCAGGAAAGAGGAAACTTTCCACTTGATAATGTTGTGTATTAGGGTCCCCAAGGTGGAGCCCTGGTGAGGGTGGGCTATGGCTCCATCTCTCCCAGTGAGAGATCTGATATCAGGTGTACTTTAGTATAAATGTACAAAACCATGCTAGGATTAAAAAACTCACATGTTTTGTCTTGGGTGGGGAAGAGAATGTAAAAGGGTGCCCCCCCATATTTTTGAATGCAGTATGCTACAGTAAGGAAGGTAATGCTGGCATACCTGGGTTGTGAGTGCCCTGTGTTACATGTTGTACTGCGTTATATGTTTTGTTTGTTGGGCTGGCCACTCACTTTGTTGTTTGTCCACTTGTCCCTATATGTTTTATGTTCACAGCCCTGGGTTTTGCCACTGTTAGTTAGTCAACTTTTATGTGCAAGGCAAGGCATAGCATGGAGTTACTGTCCCAACTCCAATTTTAAAATGCCCTTGAAAGGTTTGCCCTGAGATGCGTTGATATAAGCTGTGGCTTTAAACTTGCAAATAAAAGAAATACCGGTATCCATATTGTCCATATTGTTAATGTTTTTGCTGTTTAAAAAGAAGCCTGGTCCAGGAAAAGCAAGGTACTGCCACCCAGAGAAAGCTACAAGCTGTTTTCTAACTTTTCTCCTCGGTTGTAATGCTGTTTGCAGACTATAAAATTCCCCAGTCTCTGCCCTGCAGAGCCACAACTGTGCGTATGTTTGCACAGCTCCTTTTTGGCTGTTTGTTTTGGCTGTTTTGCAGAAATGCTGCTTTTGTTCCCTCAAGTACCCTAAAGCCTGTAAGCAGTAAAACAATGGCTTTAGGTACCACTATAAAGCAAAGTAACAGCCAGACAAAGCCTATTTTCTTCACAAACAAGCAGTCTGGGCTCTAAACTAAAGGGGAAGAGAAGCAACCGCCTGGATCTTGAGGTTTGTTTTTAACCTTTCCTCAGTGGTGTGACTTCTCAAGCTCTTTCCCTTTTGTGTAAAAGTGGCAGTTTGAAGCACCACTCCTTGAAACAGTGTTTGGAGCACAACTCCTCTAAAGTAACAAAATAAGCAGAAAACAGCCTACAAAACCATTTGGGCACATATTCTGAGCTATTATGTTAAAACGGAATTAAAATCAAAGGTTTACCTGTAAAATGCTGTTTCTCAGAGTGTAGCCTGGCCTGTGGATGCAGCCCCCTCTATGTTTCTGTAAAGGAGGCCAACCTCTCCCTTGCTACCCTTATGCAGCAAATTGGTGCACCCATTTTCGTCGACAACCTGACGGCGAAACAAGAAAAGCCCATTATGACGACATTCGCAGTAATGGTCCTTTTTCGCTTTTGCCTTCCCCAGTGTTCTGCTTCTCTCCTGGACCAACTGCAACCCAGAGTTGAAATCCTAAAGTCGAAGTCTTGGAGACACAGCCCCCCTGAAAACTACCAGTTTAACAGGCGGCACAATACCTGTGTTGGTATTGTGCTGTCGCTGTGGGGGAGGACGGCATTGTTGCTGATGAGTAAACTTGGTGCTTCCACAGCAAATGGCATGGGGAGGTGCTGAGGGTCACAGAACAAAGAAATTGTTGGGTGCTCAAAATTATTATTATGGTTTGAATGCCCTAGACCCTTTATTATGATAAAAGAATGTGTATAATGTGTTGCTTGATGGAAAATATGTTGTAAATAATGAATTTAAAGTAAAAAGAAGTACTAATGGGTGGAGCTAGCCATCACATGGGTGCAAAGCCATATATAAGATAGATCAGAGATCAGAGCTAGCAGATAGATAGCAGCAGGGTGTTGAAGGGTAAACACCTAGTAAAACAAGCCTATTCTAGTTGATGTATGTATATAGTCTGGATTTTTGATTTGCCTCCTTTTATTTTGTTGCCTAAGTTTGCTTCTTTTACCTATTATTGTTCTGCTGTGAAGAATAAACATTGATTTTGTTTTGAACTACTATCGCCTCACTGCCTTATCAGTACATCTCCACCCACAGCCTCTGACAAGATGCCCTTGGAAGTTTAGCCAGGCCAAGCGTTGATAGAGATCGCGGGTGTACGTCAACTTGTCTCAGCCAGTGGCCAGGCGGCAAGCTTTGTTTAAGGCAAGTTTAATTTTCACAGGGCAGAGTTTGAGGCAGACCCATAGATGTCTATTCCATAGTCTACCAGGGATAGAATAGAGCTGGAGATAGCAAGTCTAAGAGCAGCAGGGGGGAGGCAGAACCTAATTCTGTAGAGGAGGCCAATTCTGGCATTAACTGTGGAGCAGGTAGCGGTAATGTGTTCATGGTAGGAGAGGGAAGGATCGAAGGTGATACCAAGGTATTTAAAATGGGGAACAGATTCCAGGGGGGTGCCATGAGAATTGAGAATGGAGAGGGTGGAGGACTTGTACTTATTTTGGTGATGGAAGAATAGCATTACCTTTGTCTTTTTATAACTGAGAATAAGTTTATGGGTTGAAAACCAGGATTCAACCTCCTTGAAGGAGAGCTACAGGTCCTGTTGAAGCAGGGTGGGATCAGGGTGGTTACTGAAAATCATGACATTGTCCACATAGAGGAGGAGACGTCTGGTGCAGGCTGAGGGGAGAGAGTACAGGTACAGGGTAAAAGGAGTGGGCCAAGAATGGAGCCTTGGGGTACCACAGAGTGAACCTGCAGACTAGTGGATAGAGTGCCATTCATCTTCACTTGCTGAGATCTTCCTGGCAGCTAGTGAGTAAACCAGACAGTGGCTTCCTGGGACAGGCCAGTGGAAAGAAGAGAGTCTTAAAATAGGAAATGATTGACTGTATCAAAGGCCTTGGTGAGGTCAATGTACACAGACCTAACCAAGGCCCCTTGGTTGAGGGCATCTTGAATGTATGAGGTGTACTACTGGAGGGCAGTGGTGGTGCTGTGACCCTTTCTGAATCCATGCTGTTGCTGGCAGAGGCAGTTATGTGATTCCAGGAAGTCAGTGAGTTGTTCAGTGATGATGTTTTCGAACACTTTTTGGGGGGTGGGGCAGAATGGAGATAGGCCTGCAGTTATTATGGGAGGTTCAGTCACAACTCTTGTGGATGGGGTGACCACTGTCCATTTCCACTGGGAAGGGAACTGACCAAGGCATAGTGACATATTCAAGATTTTGGTCAGAGGGGTTAGGACGTTGTCTAGAGTCAGGCTGAACAGCTTAAGGTCTAGTGTATCACCATTCTGTCTGGATTTGCCAAGGAATTTAGAGAGGTAGGACTGGGCAGTACTGTGGGAGATGATCTTGAAGCAGAATAATGGGACACCAGTAGGAGGTGGGTAAAAGCCTAGGGGAAGGGGAGAAGTTGGGGGAAGTACTGAGCTAAGGTCAGTAAAAGCTGCATTAAAGGTGTTGGCAGTCTGGTCAGGCTCTTGGGTAGGGACCCCATTTATGATCAGTAAGGGAGGGGGGGAAGGAAGATTTACCACTGAGTTCCTTAATATTGTCCCAGAAATTACATCCCTGCCCCAGGGGGTGGTGAGTTTAGCTTGGTAGTAAGCAGCCTTAGCTTGTTGAATGGCCCAGGTGCAGGAGTTTCGAGCAGCACGGTATAGTTGACAGTCCATGGGATGATCAGATTCCAGGGCTTGGTGCCATAGGTTGCCACAAACAGTCATTTGGTCAATTATAGACTAGTTGACCCAGGGAGAGAACAATTTTTTACTACCTGCTTAACAAAGGAGGCAAAGATATTGCAGGCGAAGTTAAAGAACTAATAAAGAAGGACAGCGCATCATCGACAGACGCAATATAGTCAAACAGGGTCCAGACAAAGTTGAGAAGATAATTGCAGAAATGCCCTATGGCACCTTTCCTAAGGAGTCAGTGTCTGTTGATATGGGGGATGCAGTTTCCAATTGTTTGACCAGCAGCAGGTGACTGGTGAGTGATCGCTAAGTGAGTCAGATAAGACCTGGACATCAGAGATATGTTCAGGGTGATTGGAGAAAATGAGGTCAATGAGAGTTCTGTTGCCTGTGTTTTGGTTAAGCCTGGTTGGAGAGGGGACCAGTTGAGTTAGGTTTTGGGCAGCAGTGGCATCTCTGAAATAGACTGATTGAGGGGAAAGCCAATTTGTGTTAAAGTCGCCAAGTGCGATGATCTCAGAGTTTTTGGGGAGTTGGGCTGCAATGTCTAGAATCAAAGTGAAAGCCTCTTTCTGATTGCACGGGGGGTTACATATATAGACATCAGGTATACAGTTTTACTGGAGGTTCCAACGACAATTTTAAGGGTAAGAGATTGGGCGTTAGCAGTGGGGAGGGTAGTTGGGATTACATGACCGTGTAGTGTATCACGGAGATAGAGGTATCAACCCCCCCTTGTCCCATTCTATCTGATCTGTATAGGGTGTAACCACTTAGCATGACAGCAGAGTCAGGAGTATGGTGGGGTAGCCAGGTTTCAACTACCACAAGCGCATATGGGTTGTGATGGCATACTCAGCCTTGGAATTGGGCATGCTTCTTTAGAAGGCTACAAATGTTCAAGGTAGTGAGTAGGAGGCCACCACTATGCTTTAGTTTTGGGGGGGTGGGCCTAGGCCCAGGTTGAGATGAACATTTCCAGAGAGTAGCAGGAGAATGAAAGAGAACCTAAACAATATATGTTCAGGAAGCTACTTTAAGGTGAGTTGGGTGCCCCAGAGGTGGGGTGTCTGAGCTGGTTTACAGTAGGGGATCGGATGAAGATCAGGATTTCAGGGCCGCAGAGGAATTTGGGTTGGATCAGATACACTACAGGGGTGCACGTGGGGATGTTGGCAAAACAAGGGAGGCAGGACGTGGTGCTGAAAGGAGGGGTAATGTGGCACGTAATGGCAGGAGTACTGGGGGAGAGTGTGAGGGATGATGACGAGGTGTAAGAGGGAAGAGAGGACAGAAGGAGGAGCAGGGGACAGAAGGAGGAGCACAGGAAGAAACAGAGCAAAGAGATTCATTATGGCAGAAAGGAAACAGGAAGTAAACAATGTGGAGAGGGGGAAAGAAAAAGGAGATGGACAGGATCAGGGAAACAGGAAGTAAAAAGTAGAGAGGGGAAGAAAAGACGGAATGGACAGGATAAGGGGCAAAGGATATAGGAACAGAAAAGCAGGAAGCAGATGACACTAGCTAGTGGTAGGGGGTAGAGTGTCCACCTTTGGAGCAGAGGGTAGGGGGTTTGAGACCCAGCAAGGTAGAATAGCTAAATGGGAGCCTGAGGCAGTAAGGGGTACTTGGAGGACAAAGCAAACTGGCATGGTGAAGCTGGTGAAAGCATAGAGAGGACAGAGTTGGGGGGAGGAGTAGATGCATTACTGAACCCTAGAGGCCAGAAATTATAACCTGCAAATGGGAGTTAGGGGACTTGGAAGAAAATAAACAGGAGGTCACATGGGTGGGTTAATAAACTCAGATTCGGCCTTGGATGGGTGGAGGGTGGCTGGTGCAGGTGGGGAGTCGATGCAAAGCGTCGATGTTTAAACACCCTCAGAACAAGCAAGCTTGAGGGAGGGCTTTCTTTACCTCCTCAGGCTGATCCAAACTGCCCTCTCCCAGAGAGCTGTTAGCTGGGGGAGGGGGGGCTGGACACCAAGAGGGGAAGAACAAAAGAATCAATTAGGGCTTAATTCCAGGGCAGGAAGCTGGTCTCAGGCTAGTCCCTACTGAACATGCACTGACTGCAGGGCTGAAACAGTGGAGAAGTCAAGATGGCAGACCACAGGTAAGCACTGGTTCAGTTACTAGCACAGCAGGCACCACAAAGAGAGCTCAGAGGATAAAGCACTCACTAGAAGTTACACCAGATATTAACCCACAGCCCAGCTAAGCTGCTAACTGTACGACCCTTAAAGTACAAGCTAAAAACACTCTAAATGCACACAAGAATTAGAGCAGCCAAACACTGCCAGAAGCTATCAGTCTGAGTCTGCAGTCAATTGAATATAAATCTTCCTGACTAACAAGCAATCACAGAACAGAGAGAGAGGCAGGCAAGCAGTCCATTGTAGAATCAGAGTTTTGAGAAAAACACCCTCAGAACAAGCAAGCTGCAGGGAGGGCTTTCTTTACCTCTTCAGGCTGGTCCAAACCATCCTCTCCCTGTGAGCTGTTAGCTATGTGTTATAGAACAGAGCATTTAGAATGTATTTATTTTAAAAGTTTTGGTCAAGAAAGACACACTAAGTTGAAACTTGTTTCCAGGTGCATCCTAGGAGCACAGGGAAGGTAAGTGACTTGCGCATGGTTTTGGTCACACAGTATGTAGTTGGTGACTGTGGGATTCAAACCCCATTCTCCAGGTTTGCAGCTCAGTGTTGTTAACCACAATACTATATTGCCTCTCTGAATTACCCCAACTGTTGATTAATTCAAATCAATGATCAGATCCTTAAATCTTACCATTCAGAAGCTATTCTAAGTCCTAAAACAAGCATTTGTCAATGCCAAATATTGTCTCGCTGGCATTGGCATTGGTAGTGCAGGAGTTCGAGACGCATGATAGAAGTGTCAGTGAAGTACTGAACTGCCGACAACCCCACACCCACCCTGCAGATACTAACAGGCATTTAGTTGTGCCTTTGGGTCATCAGCTATAACACTCATGCCATTTTACCTCACCCTACCCTGTAGACACTGAAAAGTATCGTGGTGTGCTTTCGGGTCCTTGGGCATTATACTTACCCAGTTCCATAAGGAAATACATTGAGGTGGGTGCAGTATAGGAGAATGGGATGAACTTTGTGGCTGAACACTCCAAGGCACACATCAATGCCTGTCAGTGGCTGCAGGGTGGGGGTGGGGGTGGGGTGGGGTGGAATGGCGGCAGCATTACAGCTGATGATCCAAGTCACACCCCTGATGCCTGTCAGTCTCTACAGGGTGGGGTGTAACAGTTGGAAACCATAACACCATAGGCTTGTGTTGGTATTTCCACTCTAAATTATCAACATGGGCATTTTGTGACCCCACCTCATGAAGAGCGGCAGTATCAGTTTGTTAGCTGAAAGGTGATTTTGCATAGTGACCGTGCCATTTGGCATCACAGGAACGTAAACACATTTTGGGCAGGATGTGAAAAATGACAACTGTATTGTTCAAGAGGAGGTGTAAAAAAATGGCAACATTGAAAATCTGGAGCGAAAATATGAAAAATTGGTGAAGTCATGAGCATGCATAGAAACTGCGCTACCCACATCTGTAACCCAATTATTATTTTTTTTTTTTTAAATGTCAATTTCGATATAGATGTTTTGGGACCTCCCCTCATGAACAGTGGCACTGTGATTTTCTTATTCTGTCCCAAAAGCTGATCTCCCATGGCGACCATGCCATTGTATGCCACAGGTGCGAAAACACATTTTGGGCAGGATATGAAAACTGACATCTGTACTGTTCATAAGTAGGTGTGAAAAAATGACAGTGTTGAAAATCTGGCATGAAAATATTGCAAATTCGCAAAGTTACAAGGGTGCGTGGAAACTAAGCAACGCATCAAATCAAATCAAATCAAACTTTATTTAACCAGGCATCAACACCATTGAGCAAGCTCATTTTCAAAGTGGTCCTGGACAAAAAATAATGCAATACATAGGCATAGATGCAAAGAATTGGAAACAACAACATAATACAGGTAAAGGTCGATACAGACCAACGTAAGTCTAACATAGGTTCTCACAGGTACATGCTTGTAACACAGTCATTTTATGGACTTTCATCACCAATTTTCAACGTAGGCATTTTAGGACCTCTGCTCTTGAACAGTGTCACTGTCATTTTGTCAAACTGTCCCAAAAACTGATTTCGCACAGTGATGGTGCTATTCTGCACCGGACATGTGAAAACACATTTCGGCCAGGATATGTAAAATGACAGCTGTACTATTCATAAGGAGGTGTGGGAAAATGGCAATGTTGAAAATCTGGAGTGAAAATATTACAAATTCACGAAGTTACGAGTGTGCATGGAAACTATGCAACACACGCTCGTAAAACAGCCATTTTTGGGATTTTTGTCACCAAATTTGCAACATAGGCTTTTTGAGAGACCCCCCCATGAACAGTGGCACTGCCATTTTGTTAATTGGTCCCAAATGGTGAGGGGTCCCAATAACCCCATGTTGAAAATTTGGTGCCAAAATTCCCAAAAATGGCCGAGATACGCACCAAAGTTGAAGAAAACCTATTTATGCCATTATACAGCTTACTGGCATTTCTTCAGTTTGTGGTCAGTTTTGAAGAGTGCAGACATGTTCCTGGTCCACTGAAGATCATCGAGCCAGGCTCCGGAGGTAAGTATGGAGTGAGGGGGTTGTGGGGAGGTGGGGTACGTAGAGGGTGGGTGTGGGTTGAGGGAGGGAGCAGGACAGACCGTGAGGGACCATTTTCTTATTTATAAGTTTAAAAAAAAACAACATTGCAGGGCGTTTTTTTTTTTTACATGGGCATTTGGCACACTGAGGTGGGCTCCCAGCGTGCCACCTGAGTGTTTTGGGTGGTTGTTGTAGCCAATGGGGGATGGGGCACCCCATTGGCACATACCAAGAAGGGGGGCAAGAGTTGAGGGGATTTGGGCACCCCATCAGCACACAACAAATGGGGGGGATTATGCTGTAAGGAGTGGGCTCCGTCAGCAATTTAAACTGGGAAGGGACTAAAGTCGATTGAGATTGGGCCCCCATTGGCAAAAGAAAGACTGTTGGGGGGCACATGATGCCGAGGGGGATTGGACACCCCCCTTGGCACACACATGAAATGGGAGGGGCTATTATGCCGATGGGGAATGGGCTCCCCCGTCAGCAAATGAAGTGGGTTGGGGCATGCCAACAGGGGGATTGGGCACCCCTGAAGTCGGTGCGCTGCATGGTGGCAGTCAATGCCACCATGTTTGTTGAACTGCTTCACCAGGAAAGACATGACACTGCATGATGAGCTTGGCTTTCATTGCGTGGACCTCTTCTTAAATCTGGTGGCTAGTTTACATGTTGCTGGTGTCATCACCTGCAGCTGCTTTATTGGGAAATGAGGGATGCACCTACTGATGTGTGCCCTGCATTTGCCCACACAGTGACCGCACCTCCAAATCTGCTACTACTGCAATATGTTGGCTGGTGCACAAGCATGAGCCAACATAAAAAGACACTTATATAACAGCAAACACAAAAATAAGTAACAAGAAAACCTTAAAAGCTTGCTATGTAACAGAAATGAAAGTGTGCTTATGCATGTAGCTTTATTTTTTTCATACATCCTTTTTCCCATCCTGGGCAGCCCTCATTCCTGCCAGCCCCCCAGCCCCATCCACCTACTGCTTAATGCCACCTCCCCCCCCATGGCTTACCCCTCATGGCGGGGTGGTGGGGAACCCCAACCCCCCCCCAGTAAGGATGCAGTTCTTTAGGTGACTGCTTTATCTGGAGCAGGGACGGCATGGGCTGGTAGTCATCCGACATGATCAGGACCTGTGTTTCTCCTCCTATATCTGCCCCCTCCCCATGGGAGGAAGAGGAGGAGCATATGGTGTCAGCAAATGCCGAGTTGTGCACACTTCTGCCCACAGCATGCCGGCCGACCACTTTACCTCCCTCCCTCCCTCCCCATAGCTTGCGGGACCCATGCTCTCCAACACCCAGCCACCGCAAGGTGTCAGACAAACACCGGCCTCCATTTCCCCTCCCTCCCCAGCAGAGGAGAGCTGTCCTCTGAATGCTCAATTCTCTCCCAAACCTGCTGATCACTGGTGACCCGCTCACACTATGAACACAGGTAGCCAGCATGGCAGCAGGGAAGGCATCAATGTCTCAGCCCTCCACACCACCGGGCCAGCCGCATGTAACTGTTTTTGCAAAATGGTAAAGGCCTCTGAGTGGCCTACCTTAAATTAAAACACTATTGATCTTTTAATTGATGTTATAAGTGCCTTATTTCTCTCAACCCACCTGAAACATGAGGTTATTGCAGAGGAGGGGGAGCACTGCAGTAAGGACTTGAACCTATGGTTGAAGGAATGGTGCACAGAGAAGGGGTACAGCTACATTGGGGACTGGAGGTCCACCTGGAAGGATCAGAGCTTATACCAGGAAGATGGTCTGCAACCATCCAGGAGGGGAAAAGTAGTCCTCAGTGGACAGTTTAAATGCTACTTAGATGAACATTTAAGCTAGCCATGGAGGGTGGTGGAAGACTAAGTGGAGGCAGTAGCTGTCCCCCACTGGCTGAGCTAGGAAGCAGAGATGCTCAGGGAGGAGAGAATCTTACTAGGATGCAAGACAATCAAGGTACCAGGGGGTTAGCGATGGCGGAGGAGGGGAAGAGCTGCAGTCAAAAGGAAAAGGGAAAGAAGCGGGAACAGCTAGGAAAAGGAGGAAGTGACAGACAAGAAAAGGGATAACAAAATCTGGAAAGCCATATGTGCCAATGCTAGAAGTCTGGGAAATAAGATCCCAGACCTGGAAGCCATCATGGCGGAGGCAGGCCTGGGTATTGTGGCTATTACTGAATCATGGTGCACAGACAGGCATGTCTGGGAAGTGGTCATACCAGGCTACATGATGTTTAGAAGGGACAGGGTAGGAAAGAAATTAGGGAGAGTGGTGCTTTATGTTAAGGAACACATAAAAGCAACAGAGGTACAGGGAATTCAAGGGAAGGCTGAGATGTTGTTGGTTATCCTCGAGTCAGAAAACAAATCTGCTGGTCAGACAGTTGTGATCTACAGGCCTCTGACACAGGGAGGACATAGATAAAGAAATGTTAGAAGCAATTGGCAAAATGAATGAAAAGGGGGAAGGTGTTGTTGGTTGGGGACTTTAATCTGCCAGATGTAGATTGGAGCATCCCTGCAGCAGAGTCAGCTAGAAGCAGAGACATCCGGGACTCCCTGCAGGGAGTATTCCTTATGCAACTAGTCAGTGGACCCAATCGGGTGGGACAATACTGGACCTGGTGCTTACTAACAGGGATTTGGGAAGTCATCTGGGGACCAGTGATGACAGCACAGTGTGGGTTAATGTAAGAACAGTGGTGGAATCCAACCACAGAAAGAAAAGGGCCCTGTATTTCAGAAGGGATGACTTTTCAAAAATGGGAGAATTCATCTGAAAGGACGTGGCAGGAGGTGCTGTCCGGGGGTGGAGGGCAAATGGACAACACTAAAAGAGGGCATAGTAAATTCAACAAACACGTATGTCAAGCAAGTAAGCAAAAGCAGAAGGAAGAGGAAACCATTATGGTTATCAAAGGAGGTGGCTGAAAATTTAAAGGCAAAAAGAATGGCATTCAGATGGTATAAGGAGATCCAGAGAGAGGAGGATAGGGAAGTGTATAGGGAGAAGTGGAGAGAGGCAGGCAAAGTAGTAGGAGCACAAAGGCATGAATTGGCCAAAGAATTGCCCAGGCAGTATCTAAAGGGGGCAAGGCAATTTTTAGATGTATAAGTGAGAAGAGAAAGACCCGGGAGGAAGACAAAGGGAGTGATTGTACTGTTAGAGAAGGAGAGGGACTGTACTGAGGGGGACCAAGAGAAGACAAACATCCTAAACAAATGCTTCTGCTCAGTGTTCACAGGAGAATGGGAAGGGGAGGGACCATGAAAAGGCACTAGAAACTTTGAGGGGAAGGAAGTGGACACCTGTCCTTTTTCTGAGGAGAGGGTTAGGATAGCACTCGCTAATCTGAAGGTGGACAAAGCAATGGAGCCAAATAGGGTGCACCCATGAGTGCTGAGGGAACTCAGGAAGGTACTGGCTGCAGCCCTGGCAGATGTTCGTAACTGTTCACTGGAGTCCAGTGCAGTCCCAGAAGACTGGAGAAGAGCAGACATAGTCCCACTTCACAAACGTTGTAGCAAGGAAGAGATGGGCAATTCTAGGCCTGTCAGCCTGACATTACGGGTAGGGAAATTAATGGAAGCACTTTTAAAAGAAAGGATTGTTGAAGACCTGGAATTCAATGGATTGCAGGACCCAGGTAGCATGGTTTCATAGGGGAGGGTCATGCCAAACAAATCTGATAGATTTTTTTGACTGGGTGACCAAAGTGTTAGATAAGGGAGGGCAGTGGACGTGGCCTACCTAGATTTCAGTGAAGCCTTTGACACCTTGTCACATACTGTAGAAGGCTGGTAAACAAGTTGAGTAGCATGGGGGTAGACAATAAGGTTTTAATGTGAGTAAGAAACTGGTTATGGGAAAGGAGGCAGAGGGTGGTGGTAAATGGAGTTCAATCTGAGGTGGGGAGAGTGACCAGCTCAGTACCTCAGGGGTCAGTGCTAAGGCCGGTCCACTTTAATATCTTCATTAGTGGCATAGCGGAGAAATTGGAAGGAAAGGTCTGTGTCATTGAAGATGACACCAAGATCTGTAACAGAGTGGACACTCGGTGGGGGGTGCAAAGGATGGTAAGAGATTTAAAATGGTTAGAGGAATGGTCCAAGGTTTGGCAACTAGGATTTAATGCAAAAAAGTGGAAAACAGTATATTTTGGTCACTAGAACCTGGGGGTGGAGTACAAAATGGGGACAGAAATACTTGCAATGAACAAGCAGGAAAGGGACTTAGGTGTAATCATATCAGATAATCTAAAGGTGGCAAGACAATGTGACAAGGCAGTCACGAGTGCTAGTGTGATGCTGGGGTGCATAGGGAGGGGTATTACCAGCAGGAAGAAGGAAGTGGTATTGCCCCTATATAGGTCACTGGTGAGACTCCCACCTGGAGTACTGTGTCCAGTTCTGGAGACCACATCTCAGGAAAGACAGACAGACTAGAGGTGGTCCAGAGGAGGGCTGCCAAGATGGCACAGGGTCTGCATCATAAGTCCTACAGGGAGAGGCTGAAGGAGCTCAATATGTACACCCTGGAGGAGAGGAGGGAGTGGGTGGATATGATCGAGACCTTCAAATACCTCACAGGGGTGAATAAGGTACAGGTATGAGAGATCTTTAAGAGGAAAAGGTGCTCTAGAGCAAGGGTTTATGAGCTGAAGCTGGGGGGGGTAAATTCAGAAGCGATGTAAGGAAGTACTTCTTCACAGAAAGGGTGGTGGATACCTGGAACAGCCTTCCTGAAGAGTTAGTAGGGGTGAAAATAGTGATGGGGATTTGTAAAAGCCCAGAATATGCACAAGTGAATCTTACAGGAAAGAAAGGGTGTGGAAGTGACAGTGCTGTAGACCAAGCAGGGTCTGCAGCATAAGCAATCACAATAAAAATGGGCAGACTGGATGGGCTAAGTGGCCCTTATCTGCCATTAATTTCTATGTTTCTAGGTCTCCGCACATCTGTTTGTGGGATATTCCGTATTTACCTCTGCCCAGCTAACAGTAAGAGATCTCATGCAAAAGGGAATGACTGGGGGAATGATTGGTGAAACCCACTCTGTTGTTATGCTCTACGTTACCACTTAAAATTTTGTCCCAAAGGTTCTTGGAGTTTTGTGTTGCTATACTAATAAGAAATGGAGCACAAAATATCATGTTATTGGTCTCCTTTCTTCCTATGTCTAGTTGCAATATAAACCAGTGTGCCTAAATTAATTAATTAAATCTGTTCTTCCTTTGAATCAGTTTATCGACGTTGAGGCATTTATACATTCTAACATAAAAACATCCATCCTTTTGCATGAACTTTACTGAACGGTGTTGCTGTTGAGACTGTAGATAGAGTGAGGAATCTGGGGGTCACTGTGAACTCCAAGCTGACATTAGAACATCAGGGGCCTGATATTTGCTACTTTGCCTGGGCACAAAATCGAGTTTGCGTATGCACAATGGGCTTTGCACAGAAATGCAACATTGAAAAGCCCAGTTAGCATGGGTAAGCTCAGAGTACATCCACACAAAAGACGGGGGTGGGGGGTGGGCAATGTGCCTATATGTTAGACTATTTGAACACTAGCTGTTTGACAATGCCTCCCCTGAGGCAGCACCCCATAATAGAACAGTAATTATGTGTCTCCACTACTGTGCTTTAGCTACCACCTGTATAGGACAGTTTCCTGTCAATGTCTCCTATGGGGGCAGCACCCCCGATTTAGTACCATATTTATATGTTCACCACTATTATACTTTAGTTACTACCTGTATAGGACAGTCTTTATTTTTTGACAATGCCAGTGCCTGAGAGGCTGCAAAATGTTAGCAACCCCTGCATGGTACTGTATTCCTCATGTGTATTACATCCACCTGTATTCAACTGACCTAAATGCTGTCCTGTAATAATCTGTTTTTGATACTGTGTTTACTCTGTATTTGATGTAGAGCATTTGGAAATGAGTCTGTGACTCAAAGGGTTGTAATTCTTATGTAATCTTAAGTAAATAAATAATAAATAAATAAAATGAAGGGCAGGGACCTGAATATTGGCACAGTCCAATATTCAGTTGATGTGCACCATGCAAGGCTGTTTTGTCCAGTCCCCTTGCGCTGCATACATACCGCCGATTGAATCCCAGACTTACTCCCGCACAACCCTAGAGGTTGGCAGAAGAAAGGTAGTGGCCCCCCACACCCAAGACAGTAGTCCCTGGTGTTCTATTGTTCCCCCCCTCGCCAATCGCTATCCCGGCTAACACGTACCAAATACCCTGGTGGTCCAGTGATTCCTTCCCCAATGCCGATTGCTGCCCTGTTATTCATATGAAATATCCCTGGTAATCTACTGGTCCCTCCCCTCCCCATTCTCAGATTGCCATCCTGTTAATCAATGTAAATATCCCTGGTAGTCTAGTGGTCCCTCTCCCTCCCCATTCTCCTAATGCCATTCCCTTATAAATATATTAATTTCCTGGTGGTCCAGTGGACCCTTCTCTCACCGATCCCTGTCCTGTTTACAATAAAACCTGCCTCTCTGGTGGCTGAGTAGTACCCCCCCCACCCCAGCAGGTAGTTCTCCACCACCCGTCTCTCCATCATGGCCAGTTGCCTACTGAGCTGTAATGGAGTGCGTACTGTATAAAGGAAGCACCCACTGATTGACAGTGAGCTGTCAATCAATGGGCTTATACTGTATACTGTGCACACTCCATTACAGCTCAGTTGGCAGCTGGCCGTGGTGGTGAGAGAAGGGATGTGCCAGTCACCAGCTCTGTTTTGGGATGGGGGAAAGGAGTGGTGGGGTAGTACCTGCTGGAGTGGGGGTTACCATTAGACCACCAGGGAGACAGGTTTTATTGTAAACAGAATGGTCATCAGTGGAGAAAGGGACCACTGGAACACCAGGGTATTTACATATTTATACAGGAACGGCTATCGGTGAACGAGGGGGGGACACTAGACTATCAGGGATATTTAAATTGATTAATTGGATGGCAATCAGAGAATGGGGAGGGGGGAGGGACACTAGACTGCCAGGAATATTTCAAATATTAAACAGGATGAGGAGCGGAGAACAGGGAAGGGAGAAGGACCACTAGACTACCAGGGATATTTAAATTGATTAACGGGACAACGATCGGCAGGGGGGTGTGGGTGCCACTAGACTACCAAGGATAGCTCACAGGATACAGGCATTCATGGGTAGTGGTGAGCAGCATTGCCTCACTCCCTATGCAAATGGGCCCATAACGGGCATGCAAATGGCACATTAGCACCTTGCATGCCCAGTAAATATGGGGATTTCTGCCTGGGCGCAAGCCATTGTGCCGCCCTATTGTGGGGCCATGTCAGCCCGGCACTTGGTGGCTTAGTCCCGGGTCTCACTGGCCCTATATCCAGTGAAATAGCGTCTATGTGCTATTCAACCAAATATAGTATAGCAGTTTTGGACACCTGTGCTATCACAAAATCAAGCGCAAATATGTGTGCTTGGTTTTCACGTTTCTGAATATTGGGCATGTGGTGTTGGCTGTTGTCTGCAGTGGCTTTTGTCATCTTCGGAGCATCTCCCAGATCAAGCCCTTTCTTGAGTCATCTGATCTTAGCAACACTGGTGCATGCATTGTCTCATCAAGACTGGATTACTGTAATGC
Organism: Neoceratodus forsteri; assembly: GCA_016271365.2. Taxonomy (NCBI): domain Eukaryota; kingdom Metazoa; phylum Chordata; order Ceratodontiformes; family Ceratodontidae; genus Neoceratodus; species Neoceratodus forsteri. Next base: position 623,947,020 of record CM057459.1, read on the forward strand.
TCTATAGCTGAGGTTATCTGCAAAGCTCTTACATCACTTGTAGCTGGTCCAGAATGCGGCAGTCCGGCTGGTTACTGGGACCTCCTGATTTGAGCATATCATGCCAGTTCTCCATGCTTTGCACTGGCTGCTGGTGCAGTGGTGCATCAACTTCAAGGTGTGTTTGTTAACTTACAAGGCCCTGCAAGGTCTGGGTACAGGCTGGCTGCAAGACATCCTGAGGCCATACCCTGCTTGATGTTCCCTTTGGTCAGTGGATGCGGGACTTCTTTCCATTCCAAGATCATGTTTAAAGTCCTCAGGGGATAGGGCATTTGGAGTGCTGGGCCCGCTTCACTGGAATGCCCTTCCACCAGAGGTATGAGGTGCCCCTTCCCTAACCATTTTTAAATCCAAGCTCAAGACTTAACTGTTTACCATGAGTTTTTGGGCATTGTGCTATTATTTCTTTAATAATAATCTGCTGTATTTATTTATTATCTAATTATCGTTATGTATTGTTTTAATTGTACTACTTTTTATTCATTTGTTTGCTTCTGAGAGACACCCAGAGACCCTGGGATTGGGCACCATATAGATAAAATTCCTTGCCTTATTTCTTTTTTAAACACAAGCATTTCATACACATGTGTAGCAACACAGCATGTCAGATATTAAATGCATCCTTTGCCTTTATAGGTTATGCATACAGTCAATACTTCAGCCAGGAATACCAGCACTCACAACTCAGTAGGGATTTCGTAGCACAAATCCAGCTCCACACATGTAACTCTTTAATTAAGTGCTTATTTTATTAGTGCATAAAGTGCTTTTGGGCCCTATTCATGATCAGGCTGGAAATATGCACTAGAGGCACATATCCTGCATGCGTAGGTCTGCACCTGCGGACTGGTGCGCACATGTCAGTATTCATTACCGGTGGTCACCTGTCCTTGGCTCCACCCCCACAGTGCACAGCACTCTGCAGGGCAGCCAGGGGTGGAGTTGCAGACCCAGGTGGGCATCCAGTGGGATGCCAGTCCTGGGTCCCACAATGGATTCCGTACATGGACGGGCACGGTTCCAGGTGCATGACTGCCTACCACAGGCACTGGGACCCATGTGGTATGGAACGATCATTCGGCATACCCCCTGGCCCAGCCCTTGCTACACAGTGCCCTCCCAGTGCACCACAGGACCCCCAGCAGGAGGACCCCACCCCGTCCCACACTTGCCCCCCACCACACATACATGCCCACCCCGCTGTAGCCACACACTCTGAGTTGCCCATGCTCTGTCCCGATGGAGTACCCCCTCATGTGCTCCATGTGAATGCCTTGCCATGGACAAAACTGAAGGCACACCCCCTGACTCCTGGTCTCAGTGCCCCCATGCCCCCAGTGGTAGCAGTGTCACCCCCCCAGCACCGACTGCCCCATCCCCTTTACCCACCAGATCGGCTGCCCCAGCCCTCACCTGCTGCCTACTGGGCAGGGACAACACGGAGGGTCTTCACCCAGTCCCACTGTGACTGGCATGGTACAAGACTGTGGGTTCTGTGTGGCAGATACCAGGGCTGCTTCCACCTGGGACTCTGTCATAATAGAATTGTGATGCCAATCCCTGCTACCCGGTCCCCTCAGCTGTCTTAAGGCACTTCTGCCAGTTGCTTCTTCTGCTCCCTATATCTGCCACTGTGCCCCCCTCAAGCCCTATTGCACCCTCAGTGCCCCAGAAGCCCCTGTTCCCCACCTTCCTGGTCCCACAGCTCACTCACCACCCTGCCGAGCTATGGCACAGGGCACTTAGACCACCTTCTGGCTGCTCTAATATGAGCCCCCTGTTGCGGCCATGATGGGGCTTACAAAATTGAAGAAAAGGGGATGTTGCAGCCCTGCCATTGCGCAAGCCCCCTTTTGACCTGGCGCACCAAAGATGTGAGTCACAAAGGCTGGTACAGTGCCTCTTTGATGCAACAGCCCTCTTTTCGACACAGACTGCATTCAAAATAGGGATTGCCTCAATGTTTGATGCAAGGTGTCACTTGCATCACTTATGTTTGACACAAACACTTTGTATCATCCTCTGGGCACTGAAAATTGAACTCAATGTCACAATTTTTTTCTGCAGCAGGGTAAGAAACAGAGATTACTCTGGCAAGCTGGCAAGGATTGGAGGGAGATTTTCTTTGGTCACCAAAGAAACACCAGGAATTAAAAGGGTATGTAACACTTTATTTTTTTCATTTACATGTTTAAGGAAGGCACCATAAGAGGAACACAATTTTTGTTTTTATATTTCAGTGAGTTTTACTTTTGATGGTCTTGTTGAAGGTTTTCAGTGAGTAATGTGGCAGCCATGTTTGTGATTACAATGGGGGTTGAATGAAGTGGGTCAAACATTCTGAATGTGATTTACCCCAGTTTCAATTCCCATTGCCTGAACTTCTTTTACCCTGAATATTTCTGAAGAATTAACAGTTAAGTTAATTAATGGAAAAAAACATGTATAGCTAGTTGGCTGGATATACAATTACAGGTGAATTATATGAGACTCATTATATGCAAAAAAATAATAAAAACATTGTAAAATACTAGATTATGTTAACCCAGTAAATAAACCTTGAGATCATTTTTAATCATGCAATCTTGTCCAGAACTGGGAAAAAGTTGTTTACATTTATTAGACAATAAAAATCATGATTTTTCAGCTTATGGAGCAAATTGTGCTAGAGAGAATAAAGTGCTCACAGTACCGGAGTTTAACAACATTCACTACATATTTTTTCATAGAAACATAGACTTTGACAGCAGATAAGGTCTGCTTGGCCCACCCATTCTGCTCAATTCCCTACCTATCAGATAAGCTGCAGATCCTAGTTTTACCAACAGCCTACTTCCTCCTACCTCTCACTACAATTGCTTTATGTCTGTCCCATGCATTCTTAAATCCCCCCACTGTTTTTGACCCCACAACCTCCTCAGGAAGACCATTCCATGTGTCCACCACCCTCTCCATGAAAAAATACTTCTTCACTTTGCCCCTGAATCGTCCCCCCCTCCCCCATCTTCAAATTGTGCCCCCTTGTTCTTGCACATTTCTTTTTTTGAAAGATGCTACCCTCTTGGACTTTGTTGATTCCCTTGAGGTACTTGAAAGTTTCTATCATGTTCCCCTTCTCCCTCCTTTCTTTGTGGGCATACATATTTAGCTCTTTTAGTCTCTCTTCGTATGGCTTCTGGTGCAGACCATGCACCATTTTAGCTGCCCTGCTCTGGACTGCCTCCATCCTGTCTATGTCCTTGCAGAGATGGGGTTTTCAGAACTGCACACAGTACTCCACATGGGGTCTCATCAACTGTCTGTACAGAGGGATAAAAACTTCCTGTTTTCTATTGGTGATGCCTCTCCCTAGGCATCCCAGTATCCCCCTCCCAGCCCTCCTTACTAACATACTAAAAATGCCAACAGAGTAGACCTCATGGTCTATTGGGTCTGCTTGGGCTTCAGCACCCTGATTGGGTTCAATAGCCATCTTCTAGGCTCCTTTCATGCTTACCCCTCCCCCGATCCTGGCCCCCCCCAGGCAAGCCATCCTCTGCTTCACCCCTCACCTATACCTGTCCCATCCTCTCTTGAACCCTTCCACCATAGCTACCTGTACCAGCTCCACGGGCAGCTCATTCCATGGTTCCACCACTCTCTCGGTGAAGTGCTTCCTCCTCCTTTCCCTCCTAAGCCTTCCACCCTCAATCTTCCAATTGTGCCCTCTGATGACTCCACCCTTCTTCAGCCGAATAATCCCCTCTTGGTTAACCTTATTTACTCCCTTGAAGTACTTGAAGACCTCAATCATATCCCCCCTGTCCTTTCTTTCCTCCAGCGAGAACAGGTTGAGCTCCTCCAGTCACTCCTCATATGTCATATCCCCCAGTCTCCAGATCATTTTGGTTACCTTTCTTTGAACCCTCTCTAGGAGCTGGATGTCCCTCCTTAGGTGCTGCCACCAGAACTGCACATGGTACTCAAGTACTGCCTTCTCACATTGCTTGCCCATCTTTAGGTCATTTGACATGACTATCCCCAGGTCCCTTTCCATTTTTGTTGTCGTTAATACCTCCCCCCTCATTGTGTACTCCTCCACTGGGTTTTTGTTTCCCAGGTGCATTACTTTGCACTTCTTTGCATTGAATCTAAGCTGCCATAATTTTGACCATTCCTCCAACCTTGCTAAGTCCCATCTCATCCTTTCTACCCCCTCCTTGTGTATCAACCCTGTTGCAGATCTTTGTGCTGTCTGCAAAGAGGCATACTTTTCCTTCCAGTCCCTCTGCAATGTCACATATAAAGACATTAAAGAGGATCAGTCCCAGTACTGAACCCTGTAGTACCCTACTAGTAACCCCCCTTTCTTCAGAGTGGACTCTGTTTACTATATCCTCTACATCCTGTTGTCCAATCAATTGTTTACCCAGGTTACCGACTGGGACCCATTCCCAGGCTGGCTAACTTGTTCATGAATCTTTTGTGTGTAACTGTGTCAAATGCCTTGCTAAAGTCTAGGTAGGCCATGCCCATAGCCCCTCCCTGGTCTACTACTTTAGTCACCCAGTCAAAGAAATCAATTAGATTCATCTGACATGACCTTCCTGCTGTGAATCCATGTTGCCTTGGGTCCTGTGCCCCACTGGCCTCTAGGTACTCAACAATTCTTTCCTTCAGAAGTGATTTCATCATTTTCCCTACCATTGAGGTCAAATTAACATATCTGTAGTTTCCTGCTTCTGCCTTGCTCACACTTTTGTGAAGGGAATCACATCCACCCTCCTCCAGTCCTCAGGTATCACACCATCCTCCCATGATTTGTTAAAAAGGGTAGTCAGTGTGCCACTGGTTCTCCCATTAGTTCTTTTAGAATTCTGTGGTGAATCTCATCAGGCCCCATTGCGCTGTCCACCTTCAGATTTGGGAGTTCTTTCAGAACCCTATCTTCTGTGAATGGACTGGTATCAACCCCCCTATCCAGTGTGCTTCTATTATTTGGTTTAGGTACCTCTCCCTCCTCTTCTTTTGTGAATAGTGAGCAGAAGTATTTGCTCGGTATCTCTGTTTTTTCACTGTCACCCACTGCCCACCCCTTTCCCCTTTATTAAGCCTCACTATCCCTCCTCTGGTCTTTCTTTGCTCCATAATGTACCTATAAAAGGTTTTATCCCCCTTCATAACTGAGTTGGCTATCTTTTCCTTGGTTTGGGCCTTTACTATTCTGACTGCCTTCCCTGCTTCCTTCTGCTTTAACTGGTACAGTTTTCTGTCCTGCTCCTTCTGTGTTTCCTTAGCGCTATTTTTTTAAAGCATCTAACTGACCCCCCATCCATGGTTCCAGATGATGTGGGTGCCGGCATTTCATCGCTGGCATTACAGCACCAGTGATGTGGCAACTGGAGAAACAATGACCTGGGCCGCACAGTGCATGCCCAGTAGGGCAACAGGTGGGAGGCAGTAGTTGGAGGCACCTGACACATACAGCTCTGTGGGGGATGTGGTTGGCCACCCAGTAGCACCATTGTATACCATCACCCACCCCCAGCTCCTGCCCAATGTCAGTCAACCCCCCCCACCAGCAGCCTGGTTCCAAGCACCCTCCGGCATACTGTAGCCAGTAGCAGCCCCCTGGGCAGGTAGTCATCCATGTACATCACCCCAAAGCCCCCGAATCCCAATAAGGAGTGGTCCACCAGCACAGCCCTCTGCACACCTCCACAGCCGGTAGACCACTGAGATGTCAGTGCATGAGTGTGCGTGCATGCTGTGACAGCAGTGGTCAGCCTGCCATGGAGGAGTGTGGAGTGCTCTGCCAGTGGACTGCTCCTTAGTGGGATGGGGTGTGGGGCAGTGTGTTGTACTGGGTGGTCCACCTGCTGGAGGGTCTACTAGACTGCTAAGGACTGTGGTGGACACAGCATGCTATGGTGCAACCATATGTACGGGACAACTGACATCTCTCTGCCTACAGAGATCAGGGTCAGGGTGTTGGGGTATGTGCACTAGACCACTAGGTCTGTTCTGTATTGTGCATACTGCACAGGGGGTGCTCAAGTGGTAGGTGGGGTGCCAGGTGGGGGGGGGGCTTCTAGCTGCTACAGTATACCAGCATGTGCTGGGGGATGGGTGGCAATGTACTGTAGAGCCACTGGGTGGGTGATCAGGTGGGGGATGGGTCCACTGCCACAGGGTCTCTGGGTACATTCCCTGTCATGGCTTCATCCCTTTCAGCCAACATGGCCGGTGGTGTTCCCACAGCTGTCTGGGTGTTAAGCATTCCATTCATGGTGGCAATGTCACACATTCACTGCCATGCTGCCACCTGCAGGTGATTCACTGTCACACACCCCACCAATGGCTTTGGTGCACTGCCTGCCAGTTGCCCATTTGTGGGTCACCCACATGTCCTGCACTGCTGTCTACCATCGGTGGGATGCCGGTGCTCTAATTGTTGGTGGAGTTTTGCCAGGCACGTTCTGAGGGTGGAACCCCTATCCACATGTTATATGAATTGGTCAAGGCTGGACAATCTAATAAAATGTAGGAAGTGGACCATTTGACATGACATCCATGTTTACATTTAGTACCTTGTTTGAATAAAGTCCATGGAAGATAACTTGTATACTATCCAGCATTAATGGTCAGTCTTAATCTTGTCCAATTTTTCTGTGGACGTTAACTCAAAAGGTAACATGTAGTGTTCCACCTCATGGCTCTTTTTCAATGACCTACACAGTGGAAAAGAGAAAGTTTGTCCTATTCTACCCATATCATCTTCAGTTCAAGTACTGTATCTTTTATACTTCAAATTGCTATTTCATTTAAAATATTTGTTTCTGGACTACAGCTGGGTTTAAATACAGTCTCCAAACAACATTTTCTCAATGTTATTTCCAGTTGAATGTACCACAATGGACTATAATTCTGTTGGATATAATTCATATAATGTTCACCACAAGTAAATTTTAAAATATCATTTTTAGTTACTATCAATCTTATATGCCAATATGATACAATTATTTTATCAGGTCTTGATTTTAATGCCAGAGTATTAGTTTCTGACATTAAAAATGCACCAAGGACATATAGCGTGGCAAGTATAGAACTAGGCATAAGTACAGGTTTTGGATTGGTTCTATTTGTAGTTTTGATTTTAATCCCTACACGTCTGCACCATATAACAAAAACGCTTTGGTTTTAGGTCAGTACCTCTTTAGCAAGGGACTTATTTTTAGTGTGGAGCACCTTGCTGACTTTTTTAATCTCTCTATATGACAGGTCCCATTACCATTTGCAGAGATAGTTATTAATAAATACAGTATATAATATTTGTAACCTCTTCCACAGTCAGATTTTTATTTGTCCACTTGAATCTTACATTTTTCAGATGTCCAAACAGCAATATTTTTGTGCAGCCTCATGCCTCACAACACACCCCAGACATGCATTAAATAGCTATAACCCCATACCCTGTCATGGGTTATTGCTAACTTATTATATGTTCAAATTCAGCTTAGGCTTATTTAATGATAGCATTGTTTGATACAAAGCTTTTTTGAAGACCAACAGCAGCTCATGAAATAAGTAATGCATTGTCTGCATACATCAGAATATAGATTATGTTTGCTAGTATCCTGGGAACATACATATCTATAAAGTCTGAGGCAGTAATAATTTTATCAAAATATAGATAAAAAAAGCAAAGGGCTAGTAAGCAGATCTGTTTAACACCTTTTGTAATGTTTATAGCTTCTGTCAAATCACCTTGAGTTGTAAATCTTATTTTAGTGTTTGCGCCAGTGTGCATTGCTTTTATTGCAGATAGTAAGTGGGGATTAATATCTCGTTCTGTTAAAAATTCCATAAGCATTACTCTAATGACATTTTGTCATTTGTTTGTGAACGACACATTTCCAATTTATAAAACAATGCACGAATAAATCGTCCACAGTTGAGGAAATCTTTTCTAAAGCCAAATTGCACTGGACATAGTAGATTCCTTTGGTTCACCCAAAAGTTAAAGTTCTCTAGGAAGTATCTACAATACATTTTTGCAGTTATACATAATAATATTATTGATCTAGAGGCAGCAGGATAATTTCTTTCACCTTGTTTAGAAATAGGTACTGTCTCAAATGTTAACCATTTTGCAGGATTCTTTTTCCTTTCTATGGGCTCTAAGCACTAAAATGGTTGGTATCCACTGGTAAGGGCATGTACCAGGCTATGTAATTATATGCTACATATCTGGCCCCCCTGGGATATGTGGGCCAGATATGCATGATCCATGGCCACCCCGATGCATGGCTGCATAGATCTATGAATAGGGCATGGCCAGCAAGGGACAGTGAATGTGTGCACTGGACCAAGGGCTTCCAGCTGGAAACCCTGACCAGATCCCCAAAGTGAATCCCTTGCTCTATATGAGCAGGGAGTCATGGGAGATGGCAGCCTGCATACGGGCCGCCATGTCAACAATAGCCCGCTTTAAATTGTATATTTTGGAAGTTGGCATCCCATAGCCTGCAATGAACCATTAATCCTCTGTGGGATTGTGTGTGGGGGGGGGGAAGGTCTGTGGCTGAGGTGTGCCATGATACCCTGTGACTTCCGGTCAAGGGGTGCACAGCCATTGCATCAGCCCTTTGATTGGCATAATGGAAGCCCCACCTGACACTGACCTGGCATAGTGCAAAAGACATTGTGCATGCTGGCCTTTTCTGGCCCCCCTGTGAGCATGCCCACAACATGCCTCTTAGCTGGACTGGCTGCAACGTTGCATGGGATCCCCTTCGCATGGCCTCAGGTATGGGTTTAGAGTGGGTTCACACTGCTTGTTCATTCACAGGTGTCTGTTGGGTTCAGATGTGTGTTCCCTGGCCTCCTTGTGCCATATATATATTATTATTATAGTGCCAGGATACTTTTGTGTATAGAGTCCTATAAATGTAACTAAACAATTTTGCTAAAATATCTGATCACCATTTAGGATTAACTCTAAACTTCTCTGGAAGTAGCCCATTTATCCCTAGGAACTTATTATTTTTTTGTTGGGCTATATAATTTTCTACCTGCACTGGTGTACTTTGGCCCCATTCTGGAAAAGGTAAGCATTTATCAACCATTTGTACATTTGTGACAACAATATGCATTATATGCAAAAAGAGCTAGTTTGTCCAGTCAGAGGCTGAGATTGTGGCCTTTATATTTAGAGTTCTTTGTTTCTGTCAAAAAGCAATATGATTTCAAAGCCTTTTAGCATCCTTTTTGTGGATTGCTATTTGCAGTTCTCCCCACATATTATTTTTAAATTTATTCTCTTTTTTTGTACCAATAACTCTCTACATTCTTTTCTAAGATTCTTAATTTTTATGTCGTCTTGAGCATGCACAAGCAACATGTTGTGGTAGTAGGAGAAATGCAGAGGTATGTCAGTGTTGGCGAATGCAGGGCATGCTTTAATAAGTGCATCCCTCATTCACCAATTAGCCAGTATGCTAGTACTGGCACAAGTTTATGCAAAGTGCCACCAACTTGAAACAAATGTGCCACTGCAATCAGAGAAAAACTCGTCATGCAGCAGCTTAGATGACATGCCTCCCTACTTTCCTTTTCTTGTGAAATATTTCAATAAACATGGTGGTGGGTCATGCCACCGCAACAGAATCCCCCAAAAAAGGTGACATCGGGGGTGCCATCCCTGTGTCAGCATGTCCGCCACCGTCACACATTGTGTGATACACTAGAAGCCCACCCCAGTGTGCTGCTGCTAAGAGAAAGATGACTGCATGGACACGTTCCTACCTCGACCCATTCCCATTGTGTGGCACACTGGGAGACTACCCCAGTGTTGTCAACATCAGGTCCCCCAGAAAGTCATGGGGCACACTGGGCACCCACCCCAGTGTGCCCAACATTTGTTTTAATTCACCTGTAAAAAAGAAGACTGTCCCATGAGGTCTGCTTGTTTTTTTGTGTACCTGAAAAAAAACAAAAGGTCTGTTGTCCATGGCACCTCCCCTTCCCCAACCCATACACCCTTCTGTGCACCCCACCTCCCCACCACCCCACCCCATACTTACCTCCAGAGGCCTGGCGCTGCGATCTTCAGTGGAGTGGGAACATGTCTGGACTCTTCAAAGCTAAACTGCAAAATGAAGAAATGCCAGTAAGCTGTATAATGGCATAAATGGAGAGTTTCAACTTAGGTGGATATCACAGCCATTTTTTTGAATTTTGGTTCCAAATTTTCAACATGGGGTTCTTGGGACCCCATGTCATGAACACATGCACTGTCATCTCATTATTTGGTCCTGAAAGGTCGTTTCTTGGTCATGCACGGAACCACCTTTTGGGACCAATTAACAAAATGACAGTCCCACTGTTCATGAGGTGGGGTCCCAAAAAGCCTACATTGCAAATTTGGTGAAGAAATTCCAAAATATGACTGTGTTACAAGCGCGCATTGCGAAGTTTTTATGCACGCTTGTAACTTCAAAAATTTTTAATATTTTCACTCCAGAGTTTCAACATTGCCATTTTTTCCCAACTCCTTATGAACAGTACAGCTGTCATTTTTCACATCCTGCCCAAAATATGTTTTTGCACATGTGACGCACAATGGCGTGGTCACTATGGGAAATCAATGTTCAAGACAGATTAACAAAATCACAGTGACACTGTTCATGAGCAGTGGTCCCAAAATGCCTATGTTGAAAATTTGGTTAAAAACATCCCCAAAATAATTGCATTACGGGCGTGCGTTGCTCAATTTCTATGCACGCTCGTGACTTCATCAATTTTTCATATTTTTACACCAGATTTTCAACATTGCCATTTTTTTACACCTCCTCATGAACAGTACAGTTGTCATTTTTCACATGCTGCCTGAAATATGTTTTCACACCTGTGGCACCAAATGACACAGTCGCTGCGCAAAATCACCTCTCAGCTAATGAACTGATAGTGCCACTGTTCATGAGGTGGGGCACAAAAAGCCCATGTTGAAAATTTGGAGTGAAAATACCAAATAACGCTCAGGGCATTAGGGTTTCAGCCATAACATCCCACCCCGTGCAGACTGACAGGCGTCAGGGGTGTGACTTGGGATTGTCGGATGTAATGCTCACACCATTCCACCCCCACCCCCATCCTGCAGCCAGTGACAGGAATCGAGGTGTACCTTGAACTCTTTGGCCCCAAAGTTCACCCCATTCTCCTATACTGCACCCATCTCAATGTATTTCCTTATGGAATGGGGTGAACGTAAGGCCTGAAGACCCCAAGGCACAACACAACACTAGTCAGTGTCTGCAGGGTAGGGTGAGGTGAAATGGCATGAACGTTATGGCCAATGACCCAAAGGCACACCCCAATTCCTGTTACTCCCTATAGGGAGGCAATGGGGTTGGCATCAGTTCAATACTTCACTGCCATTCCTATTATGCATCTCTCTAACTCCTGCACTACCAATGCCAATGATTTATGTGTTGAAACAAGACATTATGAGAGAAAAGAATATTTATTTATTTTTTATGTTTTGGTGAGTTTTACTTTTGAGGATCTTGTTGAAGATTTTTAGTAAGTAACTTGGCAGCCATGTTTGTGATTACAACTGAGGATGGTGAAGTGGGTCATAAATTTGGATTGTAATTTGCCCAAATTCCATTTCCAACCACCTGAACTTCTTTCAGCCAGAGAATTTCTGCAGGATTAACATAAAGTATGAGTCTGGAAGTTAGTTAGCTAATTATACAGCAGGACATTTCCAACCCATTTTATAATACATAAAATTGGCATTGGCAATAAAAAATAAACATTAAACCATCTGTCTAATAGAAGAGTTTAAATGTTTGGAATAGCATGCTTAATATCTATAAAATGATATGCATATGCCATGTACAAATAAGTAAAATGTTTCTTTGTTGGTTTCGATCCACTGTTTGTACCACACTGTGCATTATTGTTAACTTTTACCTTTTTGTAAACTCGCAATAAACTATGCGTTAAAAAAATAAATACATAAATAAAATGTAAACACTTTATTGAAATATCAGTGACTGGGCATGTAGGCTAATGTGTGGGGTACTTTACATGAATTTCTAATTGTTAAGCACTCCATGTTTCGAGATCTTGCTGAATGTTTAAATGAAGGTGACACTGGAGAAATTCCACAGTCCCCTCATTTTTCTGAAGCCTAACAGAAGAGGTATTTGGAGAACTGCAGGTGCCCTGGCAGTATAGCCTAGAGGTTTGAGCAATGAGCTATGAATGAATTTAATAAATCCAGCAGATCTTGCTTTGAGTCCCACAACCCCCACTTCCATACTGTGTGACTCTGAACAAGTTACTTAACCTCCTCAGTGCTCCAGGGTGGCCCCTGAAAATAGGCATTGTGCCTAGGGGATCTTATCCAGTTTACCAAAGAATAAAAATATAAATTCTGGATTGCCACAAGGCATGCACCAGATCCCAAGTGTATTTGCAACCATATGCTACTTAAACTTTAAAAACACAGATGAGGATGGGCTTGCCAGTTCGTGGACTGAGTTTGGATGTCAAGGGATGGAAATAGCATAACTGCAAGATGAGGAAATTATTTTTTTTTGTTTAACCTGGAAAATCATATTGTAATTATACTATTAAAAGTAAATTTTGGTCAAGAAGTAGCAGAATAGCAGCAAACAAGTCTCAACAGTAATACATATGCCCAAATGATTAACAAAAGAGTGCTGCTTTTTTTCACTCACAGTCCCCTTGTACCTCACTCAGGTACTGCACAGCAGTGCTGTGATCATTTTCAGATTTTGGTTGAATGGAATTCTTTAGAATTTTGAAGCATCCTGACTAATTCCATGACACCCATTCAGAAGCAGAAAGGTGGAATTTTGCCAAGGAAAGGGGCTACTGTAGATATTCCCTCACATTTATGGGTTTTCTCAGAAAGGCAGGATGGTGTTCCATGGATTCACAGTTTTCCATTTGCAGCATTCCACAACAATTTTCATATTTATTCTGTGGAAGCAAGTTGACAAATTTCAACCAAAACTCACACATTTGCTGTCTTACACCTCCATCAGGCCTGATTTGATGATTAACTGGCTCTATTAATGTTTTTAGTTAATGCTTTTATGTGTCCCTACATTTCGCTATTGCACCACAATGTGCCGAAAAGTATTGTGCTGAATTTTATCTGTGGGTTTATGGATAAATACTTTTCACGGATCATGATTCCATGGTTAAGGTCGTGATATTTTTTGAAACCATGTGGCGTTGAATCCCACAGCAAATGCACCCGTGTGACTTCCTCAGCTCACTGCAGATCTTGTGGGTAACACAAGCAAGGGTCACTCCCATGGGGTCAGTGCTCTTAAGTCCTGTGTTCATGCAGCAGACAGTAAAGGACTCAGCACTCAGTGCAACAAAAATGTCTTGCAGGACACTGTTTCTCAGCTTGGCAAAATCTCAAAACTTTCATTTCTGCAACATGAGGTAAGAACAATACAGCTTGCCAGTGTAGCCCAGAGAGGCTACCCACTAACCAATGTTTCACACTCATCACAAGTATTTTCTCAAGGTGTAGTGCACCCCCTAGAGTTCAGATTTTATGTCAAATTACATAAAGTGAAACATCACCCACAACTTGGAAATGCCTACATACAAAGACTCCAGTTGAGACTACACATGGCAGAAATCAGGCAGCAAAGTACAAGCAATTAAAACAACATCATGTTTTCTTTTGTGTCCAATTGCCAAACCAATTATTATTTCCTTGGTCTGATCCCTTTAGAAGTTTGTGGAATAAATCTTTAATAAACCAGTTCCATTTTTATGTTGGCTGGCACTTGCATGCCAGCCAAATTGTTGCACTAGTGGTAGATTTTTATGTTGGCTCGTGCTTGTGCACCAGCCAACATATTGCATTAGTGGCAGATTTGCAGGCGCGGTCACTGTTAGGCGAATGCAAAGCATGCATCAGTAGGTGCGTCCCTCATTCCCCAATAAGCCAGCATGCAGGCACCATACCAGGAATACATAATGTAGCAAGCACATCAAACAAAAGGTCTGCTGCAATGACAGCCAAACTCATCATGCAGTAGCATCAAAATATGCCCTCCCTATGTGCCTTTCCTGGTGAAACCCTTCCAGAAACATGGTGGCGCTGACTGCTGCTGCACGGAGAGCGACTTCAAGGGTACCCAATCCCCCTGTCGGCATGCCATCACTCAGTTCATGTGCCAAGGGGGAGCCCACTCCCCATCGGCATAATGACCCCCCATTTGTTCTGTGCCAAGGTGGGTGCCCAATCCCCCTCAGCTCTTGCCCCCCACTTCACTATGTGCCAATGGGGGTGCCCAATCCCTCATTGGCTAGCTCCCCCAAGACTCAGGTGGCACACTGAGGCCCACCCCAGTGTGCCAAATGCCCCTGTTAAAAAAAAAGTTCCGCTGTGTTTTTTATTTTTGTTTGTTTCCCTGTAAAAGAAGAAAATGGTCCCTCACTGTCTGTCCTGCTCCCTCCCCAACCCGCACCCACACTCTGCGCAACCCACCTCCCCACACCCTGCTCACCCCATACTTATCTCCGGAGCCCTGCCTGACAATCTTCAGTGGGCTGAGAATACGTCTGCACTCTTCAAAGTGGACCACGAACTGAAGAAATGCCAGTAAGCTGTAAAATGGCATAAATAGGGTTTTTCCAACTTTGGTGCATATTTCGAGTATTTTTGGGAATTTTGGCAACAAATTTTCAACATGGGGTTATTGAGGCCCCTCCTCATGAATTCAGTCACTGTCATGGCATTATTCAGCCCCAAAGGTTATTTCATGGTCACTGCATGGAATCACCTTTAGGGACTGATTAATGAAATAACAGTGCCACTGTTTATGGGGTGGGCTCTCAAAAAGCCTGTGTTGCAAATTTGGTGAAAAAATCCAAAAAAATGACTGTTTTACGAGCGCGCATTGGCAGTTGCCACACACGCTTGTAACTTCGTGAATTTGTCATATTTTCACTCCAGATTTTCAAAATTGTCATTTTTCTGCACCTGCTTTTGAACAGTGCAGCTGTCATTTTACATATCCTGGCTGAAATGTGTTTTTGCAAGTCCAGCGCAGAATAGGACAGTCACTGTGCGAAATCAGTTTACGGGAAAGTTTGAGAAAATGAAGGTGACACTGTTCATGAGCAGAGGTTCTAAAAATGCCTGTGTTGAAAATTTAATGATGAAAGTCCATAAAATGACTGTTACAAGCATGCATTACGCAGTTTTCATGCACCCTTGTAACTTTGCAAATTTGTAATATTTTCATGTCAGATTTTCAACACTGGCATTTTTTCATACCTTGGGTGGGATATTCAGAAATGTGCCAGAGGCAGGTGCAAGAGTGGCACAGGGCAAATCCAGAGTGCCATGGTGCACCGAATACAATATTCAAAGGTTGCACATGACGGCATGTGCCAATGCAACATGGTTGAATATCACAGGTATGCGCCATAGCGTAACCCGGGTTGCACCAGGGAGCAAGCCAACATGCACAATAGTACGACCAGGGATGCCCAAGGGGCAGAGGGGCATGCGTCAGAACATAGAGAGACTGGCAAGAGGAACAGCAAGGAGCAAGCCACTGGAGTGGAAGTCCCACCAACAGGGTGCAGAGGGTGCCAGAAGTGCGGCATGGCAAGCACACGACGGAACACTGCCCAGTGTTCATGGGGAAGCAGCAGGCCCCTGCCTACATGTACCACAGTGGTGCATGGAAGCAGGATGGCACCAATGGCTACTGGTAAACAGCCACTCCAACCCCCCACAAGAAGGCATGTGCCAGGCCACCTGGACTACAGCTGGCAACACACAGGCAAACAGCACTCAATGCACACACCACACAACCCGAACAGAGAGCCCACGGCCTCCCCAGAGCACAGCCACTGACCAATGGGCATACCCCACAAGGCACAACCCCCCGGCCACCCCAGGCATACCACACAGCCACCATGCACACCACTGCATCATGACTTCACACGCCAGCCGCAAAGCAGACACGGACACAGATGGCTAACCATATAAAAGTGTATTACAACAGTATTAAAACAACTATATACATATGTACAGGTGACAGGGGACAGGGAACAGAGAATGGGGAGGTCAAGTATGAATTGGGAGGCCAGGGAAGGGAGACAGGGGGACAGGGGTCAGGGCTATACAAGAGGACAAGGGAGGGCAAGGGGGGAACAGGAAAGGGTAACAGATGCAGGCCAACAGGTCCTATGGGTGGCCTCACCCCACCGGTGCTTTACACCACCATCTTTGCTGCTGCCTGCACAGCATCCTCTGCAGCAGCTGTGCCACCTGCAGCTTGGCAGTGGTGACCCAAAGGATCTGTCACCAGGAGCTGGGTATACACAGCAGGGCATTGACCACCTAGGATACAGGAGGGTACACAGTATGAGTGCATGTCCGGGACACTGTAGCCCACCCACCTTGCGCAGCGGACAGCAGTGACATGTGCCCCTGGGATGGCACCCAGCCACCCGCAGTGTGTGGGTCCACACATGCTGCCAACCAGGCAAACCACAGCCATGCAGAACACTGCACACCAACACCATCCATGCACCCCACACCACCACCGTGGCAAGCAGACGACATGGAAAAGTGGCAAGATGGCGGTGGCACAGCTGGGATCCAGGTGCACCCACAGTCCTCCTGTGGCAGCCACACACATGTGCAATAGCCACAGCATGGTGCAATGGTCAAAGTGGGCAGTGCACAGCTGCAATGGCCATGTGCACAGGGGGCTGTGGCCCACCCCCACCTCCGCTGCCCACCCTGGCCAACATTGTAGCATGTAACAGTGCCAACCTGCATGCAGCGGGTGCACCTTGCACTGGTCCAGCAGCACCGCCCATGTGGCCTGCAGCCTGCACCTGAGCCCCTGTGGTGGCCTGCCCTAGCCTACCTGCAGTGCCAGCTAGTCAGTCTCTCCTTCTTTCCTCAGGCCTAGGAAGGGAACATGGAGAAAGACACATCAGTACCTGGCAACACCACATGCCCCCCCCAGCACAGCGTGCTCCCCAGCCCAGTGCAGCAGCAGGGTGGTGGCACAGCACACCCATGGTGCGCTGCACTGGCCAACAGAACATGCAGCCCCAGCCCCCCCCAGCAGCATGGCATGCCACCCTGCTGGCCCCACAGAACACTGGTTGGGCACAGACATGGACGAAGCACACTTACCTGGCTGTGGCACGGCACCCCTCCTGACACATGCCTGCAGTGCCTGGGTCCTATCTGGGTCCCTCCCACTGCAGGTCCCCATAGCGGTGTCAGCTTTGCTCACTGGTGTGCTGTACACCTATGGCCTCCTCCAGCCTAACAGCAACCTCCTGTCACACATCCGTTCATGGGTTATTTAGGGGCACCTTGCCAAACAGGCTGCCTGCATGTGGTGCCACTAGGGCCACAAGGTTGACCAGTTCAACCTGTGTCCAGTTAGGTGCCCTGGCACTGCTGAGGTGCAGCATTGCTGTATCGCAGTCAGGAATCCAAAATGGCACCCAGTAGCGCATGAGCCACATGTGCTGGGGATGCGCGCCTCACATGGAGATGCACTGCCATTGCCAATAGAGCAGTCACAGAGATGCACGATATGGGCAATGCTGCACTGGCACATGCTGCAGTGCTCCCTGAGGGGCAATGGGCAACTGTGGGGTCACGGGTTGACATGCGCACCATGCACAACTGCTGTATTGGTCTCACCATGCATGGTGCACAATAGGGGCATGTGGTCACCACAGTTCAAAGGCCAATGGCATCTATATGCTGTGGGACCCATAGCATAGGAGTGCCATTAGCCACATGGCACCAGAGCACCAAAGGCCATACAATGCATGAGCGCCACATGTTCAATAGCAGCCGAGCGCTGCAACGCATATTGCGCAGTGTGCATAAGCTGTGCCAGTGGCGTAGGTGCCAGCAGTGCATGCATGCATACTGCTGGACCTACTGTGCATGTCACAGAGTTGCTCCACGACATGAGCATGCACAAGTCCATTGCACCATGTGCAATAATGCGCTATTCAGCCGACATATGCAGATTAGCTAATCAGCCTATCCTTGGTGCACCAGAGGCATTTGCATCTCATTACAGTTGCGCATACCCCATTCGCATACGATGCACTATAAAGGTGCTGTGGGACTGCACAGGATATGGACCGGTATTGCATCCTTCAGAGGTAAGATGCAACGCTGTGAGGGTGACAGGACAGTGGATTGGGATGGTGGTATGGGTGGTAGCTGTCAATGACTACATGTCCATTCCCACAAGACAAAGCATGTTGGATCCTGATGAAGCTGAGGAGTGTGGGCCTGCACGGAAGCGTAGGCCCAACTTCATGAGGGCAGAGACCGATGCCCTTTTCGAGGTGTACCTCGACCAGGAGCCTCTACTGAGTGGCTTGACAGGCACCCCACAGGCTAGGTCCACAGCATGGGAAGGTGTGGCCAGAGCTGTGAATCAGTAGGTCATTCATCAAAGGTCTGTGCAGGAGTGCAAGAAGAAGGTCAGCACAGACCGAAGAAGGATATAGGAGAAGGTGGCAGCCATCCGGGCTGCAAGTGCTGCCATGGGCAGTGGACAGCCCGATGTACCACAGCTGATGCCGCAGGAGGAGCTGGTGGTGGCTACCATGCAGTGCAGTGCCTTTGAGGGGGTGGCCAGTGGCGGCTTCCAGATGGGAGGTAGCCCATCACTACATGGTAGATGTGGCAGTGCCTGGCCAGGTGAGAAGGGGGCAGGGGTGTGTGCCAGTGGCACTAATGCGACTGTATTCCCTTACAGCTCTGGAGCACCTGCATGCAGTGGCTGGGGTGGGGGTGTCCACCTTAGGGGTGGTCCTGGACTCAGAGTACCATCCTTCCACCTTCACCAGTGTCCGGGGTCCAGATCACATGCAGCCCAACACTACTGTCCATCCGGATGCCCGTGACGTGGTTGTGGTCGAGGCCCTGGCTGTGTTTCAGCATGATGCCTGCCATGGTATACAGTATGCTGAAACACAGATCGGGGCGGGGTCTGGGACCGATGATGAAGAGACCATCATCCTGGATAGCGGTGGTGACATTGAGGGGGTGGCACCCATACCACTCATCCACCACAGCAACGCACACGGTGTCCTGGTGGTGAGTGTACGCCCACCGGCCACTGCTCCTGGTGTTGCAGTGTGTGCCAGTGGTGTGGCACTGGCTGCTGCTGGTGGTGGTGGTGGTGCAGCCGCACTGGCACTGCTCGGTGCACAGCGGCTGAAGGGGCAGCAGCGACAGTTGGACAGGGTTGAAGGGGGGCAGGATGCAGCACCCACTGACAGTGCATCACTGAACGTGCAGCCCCAAGAGGGCACCACTATGCAGCACCCACCTACGTGGGGGGGCTCGGCTGCGGGGTCGAACACCACCCATGGGTCAGCGCATTGGCCATGTATCCCAGGACGCTGACCCCTTGGCCGAGCACACCTGTCTGCTACGGGCCTCTGTGGAGCAGCAGACGCTGGTTGCAGCAGAGGTGTGTGTGCACTCCACGCAGAGCTGCGCCAGGCCACAGAGCAGCGTGACAGGGACTTTGAACAGCTCCTGGCTGAGAACACATGAATGTGGGAGAACACGACCACAGCCATGGATTGGCTTACCGCTGCGGTCATGGCTGGCTTAGCACCACTGTCCACCTTGGTGCATGGCAGTCAGCCGCTGACCCCACAGAGTGCATTCTCCACCCCTCGGTCACGGCGTCGAGCGACCCCCTTTGTGTCGATGCTGGGATCCACTGTGGGCATCCCGGGCATGCCTGGAGTGGGCATGTTTGGGAGCCTGCAGACCCCTGCGAGGACCAGGTTGCATTCCCACGGTAACACTCCTGGGGGACTGTCACAGACACCTCCTGTGGCCATCGCACAGCCTGTGTCTGTTGGGCGGTCTCGGTGGGGCCATCCACATTTCCACAGTGGCCGTGCGACCACGGGGCAGTCCTGAACTGCCCACCTCCCTGTCTGCTGTCTGCTGCTGCCCTGTGTGCACATTAGTATGGCATGTGCATGTGCATTCCAGGGACGTGGCATCCGTGGTTGATGCTGCACACAGGCCATATGCACACCTGCCCAGCTGCTGACCACTGTGGCATGTGCATGATGATGCCAGCACAGCACTGAATGCTACTCTGCACAGGTGCTCAGCGTCTGACACATGCCTGGTGCCTGCCTCTGGGCACGGGCATGCTGGTGCCTGTGTCATGTGCGTGTTTGCGGGAGGGGTGGGGTGTGTGGGTGGGGTGTGCAATGCTGTGCTGTTTGCTTCCGTGGGGTCCAGTCCCACACACCTCAACACTCCCCTCCAGCTGTTCCTGTCACAGGGCCCGCCCATGCATGTCTGTATGTATGCTGTGCCATAGTCCACAGGACGTGCATGTGGACATGTTCACCTATCTGCGTGCATCGTAGTGCTCCTCTGAAATTGTGTTCTGGTGCCACTGGCCCATCCTGTACAGCCGGGGTTCCCTTCACCCGGGGGTGGGGTTGCTCACCACCAACTGGCCCGGCGTCCATGTCGTCCCCACTGCTGTTCCCCTCCTTGAGCTCAACAGCTATCCTACGGTCTGTGACCATGTTGTGTAGTATACAGCAGGACAGGAATAGGCCACATGCCTTTTAGGGGCTGTACTGTAGGGCACCGCCAGACCTGTGCAGGCAATGGAACTGTGCCGTCAACAGCCCAAACACACGCTCGATGATGTTCCGTGTGCTGATGTGTGCCTCATTGTAGTGCTCCTGCGATGGGGTCGACAGGTGCCAGTATGGGGTGAGCAGCCAGGGCCGGAGTGGGTAGCCACTGTCACCTGTGTGTAGATAAGTGTGGTTAGCATGGTGGACTGTATTGCTGCACCTCCCAGCCTTCCCGGCTGCACCCTGTGGCACCCCTGCCCTAGCATCCCCCACACCATGCCCTGATGTGCTGGGCTGCCCAGTTCCACCTCATACTCACCTACTTGGTGGCTGGTGGGGATGTCCCCACTCTTGAACCTGTGGCACAGTGCTGACAGGTGCCAGGTGAAGGCACCGTGTGCTCCGCCATGGTGTGTGGCACAGACATTGATTATGCACCCCCTGGCATTGCACACCACCTGGCAGCTGACACTGGGGTAGCCCTTCCTGTTGATGTACACTACCTACTCCAGGCCAGGTGGTGTGCAGATGCCAACATGGGTGCAGTTGATGGCCCCTAGCATGCCAGGCATATGTGCAACCCTGTGGAACTCCTGCATGTTCACTGTATGCACTGCCTGTGTGCTGGGGAAATGGATGTATTCAGCAGCATGTAGCAGCAGTGCATTGAGGAATTGTGTGTGGGACCATGATGCAGCTGACTGGGTTATGCCTGTGGTGTCCCCTGTTGGTCTCTGGAAGGTACCCGGGGCAAGCAGGCACATGACAGACGTGACTTTCGTCTCCACTGACAGAGCATGGCTCCATCTTGTGGGTGCCTGCATCTCCTCACTGCACAGCTCACAGAGCTGCCTCAGAATTGCCCAGTTCAGGCAGTGCCAGCCCATGATCTCTGTATCACTGTACTGTTCAAAGGTGGTGCGGGCACGGTACCAACTGTTCCAGCCATACCGCCGATGGGACCTTCCACGGCCACGCCGCTCTACCTCCTGCCTCCTCACACCGCTCATTACCACCTCCGCCTGGAAAATAGCACTGGCCATGGCCTCGGATGTCCTGCCCCCCTTGGAGAGCTGTCCCCCCAGGCACCCCTGGCTGTATGCTGCTGAGTGTGCTCTTCTGCTGTGCACACGCCTGTGTTTGCAGCTCCCTGATAGCAGCCTGTGGGCTGTGGCCTCTGCCTTCCACCTTTCTGGGCACCTGTGTTGCCCAGTCTGTGCTGGGTGTCATGGGCACACGATCTGGCAGTTGCCTCCTCACCTGTCTCATACACACACACACACACACACACACACACACACACACACACACACACAGACACACACACAGACACAGTCACTGTCACACACCCACTCTCTTACTCTGTTCCACTCAATGACTGCCTCTGTCTCTGTTTTGCACCCCTCCTGCTGTCCAGTCTGCCCACTCTGTCTCCCTCTGTACTGCTTTGCTGTGCGCAAGCCTTCTTCCCTGCTTCCTCCCTCGTTTTATAGACTCAGGTTTGCTCCGCACAATTCTCATTTACTCCATGCTTGTGCCATTTGTCTGCTGTTGAATATCGCACTGTGCCACATATTCATGGCTATGCCCCCTGCACTTGTGCATGCATGCATTACCATTGTGCATTGGTGCATGGCGGATTGTGCCGCACAGTTGCTGCCACCAAATATCGCTCTCTGGTGCATTGTTGCAGTTGTACTGGTGCAACCCTGTTGCATATTGTGCAACTGCTTTGAATATCCCACCCTCCTTATGAACAGTACAGCTGTCATTTTTCATAGCCTGCCCAAAATGTGTTTCCGCACTTGTGGTGCACAATGGTGTGGTCGCTGTGGGAAATCAACTTTTGGGACAGATTAACAAAATCACAGCACCACTGTTCATGAGGGGAGGTCACAAAATGCCTATGTTGAAAATGTGGCTAAAAAATCCCCAAAATAATTTGGTTACGGACGTGTGTTGCACAGTTCCTATGCACGCTCATGACTTCACCAATTTTTCATATTTTCACCCCAGATTTTCAACATTGCCATTTTTTTACACCTCCTCATGAACAATACAGTTGTCATTTTTTACATCCTGCCCAAAATGTGTTTTCTTTCCTGTGTCACCAAATGGCATAGCCACTGTGCAAAACCACCTTTCAGCTAACAAACTGATTGTGCAGCTCTTCATAAGGTGGGGTCACAAAAAACCTATGTTGACAATTTGGAGTGAAATGCCTACGATGTTAGGGTTTCCAACTGTAACACCCTGCCCTGTAGAGACTGACACGCATCAAGGGTGTGACTTGGGATCACTGGCTGTAATACTCATGCCATTTCACCCCCACTCCCACCCTGCAGCCAGTGACAGGCATCAAGGTGTGCCTTGGAGTGTTCGGCCCTGAAGTTCACCACATTCTCTTGTGCTGCACTCATCTCAGTGTATTTCCTTATGGAATGGGGGTAATTATAAGGCCCAAAGACCCCAAAGCACACCATGACACTTGTCAGTGTCTACAGGGTAGGGTGAGGTAAAATGGCATGAGCGTTATAGCTGATGACCCAAAGGTGCACTTCAACGCCTTCATCAGTCTCTGCAGGGTGGGATGGGTGGGATTGGCATCAGTTCAATACTTCACTGCCATTCCTATTATGCATCTCTAGCTCCTGCGCTACCAATGCCAATGCCAGCGAGACAACATTTGGCATTGACAAATGCTTGTTATGGTTAAACGTTTATCCTACTCTATAAACTCCAAATGGTGACCTGCTTGAGCTTCACCATTTAAATAGCCAATACATTTTATTAAAACATATTGTGAATGTACTGTTTATGTGGGGGGTTCAAAAGAAGATGCTACTGCAGCTGAGTTAAGCATACTTCATGACAAAAGACCATGTGAGTGTTTGAGGAAAAAGGATCTGCTCTGTAGAGCTGCTCAGTTCTGTTCTACAAAAACTGTTCAAATAATCTTCCAAAAAAAGCTTGATTTTGGAAAAGTTTTACTACAGGCTTGAAGAAAATGTGATAGTGGTATAGGTGGTGTGTTAAGTGTTTTTTTTTGTATTTATTTGTAATATTTGACTTGCTGTGGTTAACTTACTGTAGTTAGCGTCAGCTTTATCTTTCCTTGGGGGAGATATGTAGGTGGTAGTTTAGCAGTAGGTTAACTCTAGCAGACAGAGTGATGGAGAGTGATTTATTACATATTAAGGACTGTGTGATGTGAGTTTTTTTTCCCATTCAAGAATCTGGTGGAGACTTTTTTTAAGTGCTTCAGTACAGCAGTTTTTAAACGGGATTTTATGTTATGGGATCTGCATCAGTGCCAGTCATGCAGATCAGTTGCACTGGTGCAGATCTGGCAGTCTGAAGAGCTGCCGGAGCATTGCAAGCTGCTCCACTGCAGCAAAACATGTTTCCTGGTTTGTTGGGAATGTGGAGCAAAGTGCACCTGTGCAGACATTTTTCTCAAGTGTGTAAAAACACTTGCTTCACCTGCACCAGTACACTCCTATTCATTAACCCCTCCACTGGAAATTCCCCCAAAACATGGAAGGCCATTGGGAACGCTACACAGTTACAGCATGTAAAAGAAGAGGAAAGCAGTGCAGAGCAGAGTGGAGCAAGCCAATTCAAGACTTCAATGCTCCATGTAAATGTAATGTAAAAGCAGCTCAAGTGCTGCAGTTGCTTGTCCTTCTGGTGAACCATTTTGTCCTGTATTAAATACTGTATAATACTTTTTGTATATTGATCAGCCTGCTTAGGGCTGCACATGTGGTTAGTGGTGCAACATCATCAGAACCTGCTCTGTGTGCTGCCCAGCCTTCTGTAATTCAGATGCAGGCAGTGGCTCCTGTAAAGGCTCCTGTGTTGCCATCCTAGGCTGGGGGGGGGGGAGTCATTGGTGACAGGAGTGCAACTGTGCAGCTTAGCTGTCTAGAGAAAAAAACTACTACTGGTGTTGCAGCAATGTTAATGATGTCACAGTTACAAGATGGGTCATCAGTACTGAGAACTCCCAGGATACTGAAGTGTTAATAAAGTACAGGGCAGACAAGGCAGAGAGGAAAGGGGGGGCTGCTTTATACATAAAGGAAGGTATAAAGGCCACAGAACTACAAGGACACAGCAGGGAAAGGAGGGGATGGAGGTTGTTTGGGCTGGCCCAGAGTCGGGGTCCAGGGCCTTTATATGTGTGTGGGTGAAGTACGAGCCACCAACACAGGGGGAGGGATTAGACAAGAATTTTGGAGGCAGCCATAGGCAAGATGAATAGCAAAGGGGAAGTAGTAATTATAGGAGACTTTAATATGCCAGACGTAGATTGGAACATCCTGGCTGCAGTTACAACTAGGAGCAGGGTCATCCTAGACTCCCTGCAAGGAGCATTTCTGAGGCAACTCATTACAGATTCACTAGAGATGGGGCACTGCTGGATCTGGGACTTACAAACAGGAACAGCATTGCAGACATCACAGTGGGTAGCCCCCTGCATACAAGCAATCATTGTACAGTATGGTTTGGCATACAGATTGGACAGGAGAGAAAACCACACTAGGGCGAGTGTCCTGGACTTCAGGATAGCAGATTTTAAAGACATAGGAGACTGTCTTAGGAAGTACCTTGGGGGTGTAGCCAGGTGGTTGAATGCACAATGGAAAAAAATAAAGGAAGAATAACTTTGGTAACAGCAATCTGTTTAAAAGTAGTAAGCAAAGGTAAAAGGAGAAAGAGACCACTGTGGTTCTCAAAGCAGGTGGCCAAGGCTGTAAGGGAGAAAAAAAACAGCTTTCAGGAAGTACAGAGAGACCCAAATGGAGCTGGACAGGAAGGTATATCAAGATAAACAAAAGGAGGTAGGAAAGGGGGTAAGGACAGCAAAGGCTCAAACTATGGAAAGGATCATGCAGGTGGTTGAAAATGGAGGTAAGATTTTCTTCAGGTATGTGAACAAAAAGAAGAAGGGGAGAGATGGTATACTGATGATCAGAAAACCAAGAGGGGAGACTGTGCAGAAGAAGAACATGAAAAAACTAAACTGTTAAACAAATACTTATGTTCAGTCTTCACAATGGGAGGGGGTGGGCAGGCCAACATGCATTAACATGCACTGGAGGAAAGGGGTGTGTGGACACAATTTCATTTATAGAAGAAGGAGTCTGTCTCAGGTTGGAAGTCTTAAAGGAAAACTAAGTGATGGAGCCAGATGAGAGCCACTCAAGGGCACTAACAGAGCTGAACACAGTCCTAGTAGCTCCTCTGACAACACTATTTAGCACCTCTTTGGAGATGGGGGGTTCTAGAGGACTGAAGGAGGGTAGATATAGTTCCTTTGCACAAGAGCTGCAGCAGCAAGGAGCTAGCAATTGCAGACTAGTCAGTCTCACATCATTGGTGGGGGAATTAATGGAGTCCCTGCTGGAGGAGAGGCTGATGGAGTACCTGGAGGCAAATGGGCTGCAGGACCACCAGCAACACTGCTTCTTAGTGGGGAGGCCATGTCAAACAAATCTCATAGATTTCTTTGACTGGGCAACTAGGGAAGTGGAAAAGGAGAGGGCAGTGGATGTGGCCTGTCTGGATTTCAGTAAGGTCTTTGACACTGTACTGCACAGGAGACTAATCAAGAAACTTAGCAGCCTGTGGATGGTTTAGAAGGTAGTGAACTGGGTGACTAACTGGTCAAAGGACAGGAGGCAGAAGGTGGTGGTAAATGGCAGTCACTCAGAGGATGAGAGCGTAATCAGTGGAGTACCACAGGGATAGGTACTGGGTCCTGTACTCTTCAATGTTTTCATAACAGTTTCCATGAAGAAAAATGTAAGATTAGCATACCATACTCACAATGTTTAAGAGTTAAATGGAACTGTAGTGAAGAGACAGAATATGAAAAACAGATAATCAATACTGCACAAGATTTCTGAACAGGGGGTACCCCAGAAAGGTATTAACTAAGGCCAAAGGGTTGGTGGAATATCAAAGGAACAAGATCAAGGTCATCTACTTAGAATAGGGAATTAAGTGGTGGTGAAGAACAAGCAGTATTAACCATTGCTAGCATTGAAAAATTGAAAGAAATGAGACAGATCATGAACAAACATTGGCACATAGTGCAGGATTACCAGCCAGGGAATGCATCATTCAAAGACCCATAGTGGCGGCAAAAAGGGTGAACTCCCTTAAAGACAAACTGGTTCACATGGTCCATCTGTTACAAGAAATTGAAGAGGAAACTTGACAATCGCTATTAGGGCCTCTGTAACCAGGCATGGTCCCATGGTGGAGATGCAATGTGTGGATACACCAGTAGAAAAAAGGAATATGAACACCCTCAAAACTATTACAAATATTAAAATTCAGCAGTGTATCATGCGTGAAACAGCAGGTGTGACTTATGTTCTACAGTGTCCATGTGACCACATCTGCATTGGTAAAACCTAAAGGGCATTAAAAACCAGGATACAAGAACATAAAAGCACAATATGAAAAAGAGATAAGGATTACCCTGTCACACAACATTTTTGAGAGCATGGACATAGTGTAACTTCCCTCAGGGTCTGGGGTCTTGAAAAAGTAAACCAGCTAAACCAGAGTGAAATTTTAATAAAACACCAGAGAGAGCAAAAATGAGATGGATCCATTTATTTACTTATTTACCCAAGTCTCAGAATTACAATACCTTTGAGTCAGAGTCTTATTTACAAAGGCTCCATGTCAGAGGGAGCTCATACAGAAAATACAATACGCACAGGTTTCAGGCAAGGAATACAAAATGGGAGCAAGGTTATACAGAATACAAAGTGAATATAATGGCAGGAAAATACAGACTTTGGCAAGAATCATAGCAACACACTAATTGCTACAGAAGGAGGAAGTTTGAGGGAAACACATTGAATGGCAGTAGGATATTGTGAAAGCAATCCAAAAAGGACTTTGTTAAATACAGAGGATTAAGGAATAAAGATGGACAAAATGCAGGAGATAAGAAGAGAAGTACCAGAATAGTACGTGCACAAGGTAGAGTAGGGAAAGTACTATACTTGGCTAAGCAGAAACCATCTGAGTTGACTTAGTCACCAGTAACAAGTAGAGGGGAGAAATGGAGGGGTGGGAGAAGAGAACTGGGCACCCGCCCAGGCTAGAGATAGTCACAGCTGTTGGTATCAAGTAGGTGCTGACGGAGTTTGGATTTAAAAGGACCTAGCTTGGGTTCTGCCAGGACATCAGAAGGGAGGCCATTTAGGCAAACAGGTGCTCTATACATGAATGCCCGCTGCCCTTGGATTGTTCTACAGAAAGGGACTTGATATGAGGCTTTGGTGGAACTCCTCGTACCATGAGGACTAACAGTCCAAGCAAGGAGTTTCTGTGCTGAGGAAGGAGTGAGACCAAAGCATATCTTTTTAGCCAATAGGCAGGACTGGTAGGTAAGCCTGCCTTTGAAGTTTAGCCAGCTAGTTTGGTCATAGAGGTCACAGGTGTGGGTAAGCCTGGTCACACCTGTAACCAGACGGCAGGCTTTGTTTAGGGCAACCTTAATTATAATAAGTATAGTGCCAGTTGCAGAGCCATAGATGATAATCTCATAATTAATTATGGAAAGGACCAAGCTTGTTACTGCAAGGTGAAGGGCATGGTGTTGGATTCCCACAGGCTGATGGTACTGGGGGATTTCAATGCCTGGCTCAATGATGAACTCTCGCAGTTTAGACAAGACTTCCTCTGACTCGTGAGTTCTTTGGGCTTCACACAGGTAGTTTCCTGCGACTCATGATCATGGTCACTCATTGGACCTGGTCTTCCTTCTGGGGTTGGAGGCCTCCGATCTGGTGGTGGAACCAGTCAGATGGTCCAACCATCACATCATCAGGTTCAATTTCTTGGCTCCCCCTTGTAGGCCTGCCCCTGTGGAGATGGTCTGATACCGCCTGTTATGGGGTTTGACCCTTGATGGCCTTTTGGCTGTGTTGGACCTATCTTGAATCCCAAAGGTAAGCAAGGGTCCAGAGAATCTACTCCAGGCTTTCAATCAAGCAGTGGAGGGAGCTCTGGATACCCTCACTCCTTTCGGTGTCCAGCTGCTTACTCTCTGCCCTTGGTCCCCATGGTTTGATGGGACTTTGAGGGGGGATGAAGCAGGCAGGGTGAAGGTTAAAGTATTTTTAGCATAGATATGGCTTAGATACTGACAAGCTTAGAGAACGGTAGACAGACTGTGCAATCCAGTCTGTCTATGAGTTCAGAAAGCCTTGTTGCAAGTGGAGTGCAATGCTTTTGCTAGCTTCTTCGCCGATAAGGTTACTGACATCAGGTCAGAGATTTGCTTATCGCGCCCTATGGGGGTTACTGGTGGCCGGAGTGAAGTTGCGACTCCTCCATTTTGCTGGGCCAATTTTGACTGATTGGCGATCGAGAATACCATGCAGCTTCTCTGAAGTATATGTCCAACTTGCTGTAGTTTAGATATGGGCCCTATCCACCTTTTAATGGGGTGCATAGATGTGATCGACCCAGTTCTAGTGGAATTAATCTGGTGCTCATTGGAATCATGGGAGTTTCCCAGATCTTTGAAGGAGGCTGTGGTTACCCCCCTTCTCAAGAAGTCATCTCTTGACCCAGATTCTCCTGCAAACTACAGGCCAATCTCTAACCTTCCCTTTATAGGGAAGGTTTTTGAGAAAGTTGTCACACAACAGTTGGAGAACCATCTTACCATCCATGCTATCTACGATCCTCTCCAGTCTGGTTTCCATAAGAGACACAGTACTGAGACTGCTCTGGTTTGAGTACTCAATGATCTCCTGATGGCTAGAGACCAGAAGCGCCGTTCCATCTTGGTCCTTCTGGATTTCTCTTCAACCTTCGACACCATGGACCATGGGGTACTTCTTGATCACCTGCAGTTCATTTGTGGCCTGTCTGGTACAGTGCTCAGATGGTTCCATTCTTTCCTCACTGGCAGGTCACAGAGGGTAGTATCAGGGATTTTTTCCTCTGACGCCTACTCCCTGCTGTGTGGGGTCATGTTGTTCGTGGTGTTTATGCTTCCATTAGGAGACATTGTAAGATGGTATGGGCTGAGTTTTCACTGTTATGCAGACGATACGTAGCTGTAACTGTATTTTGTGCCCGACCAGGATAGTGCGCTCTCAGTTTTTTCTGTCTCACTGAAATCCAAGACTGGAATAATTCCAGTTGGCTAAGATTGAACCCTGACAAGACAGAGGTGTTAGTGGTGGATCCTGGTTGCTGGATAGAGGGGTCGATTGCTGGGCAGCCTTCCGGGCTCTGGCTCAGGGGCTCCCAGCTCTTGACCTCTGAATGGGTGCGGAATCTGGGGGTGATATTTGATGATAGGCTGACACTTCATTCACAGGTCTTAGCTGTGGTCAAGTCCTCTTTTTACCATCTGAGGAACATCACCTGGATTAAGCGCCTTGTTCCATCTGGTGACCTTCCAACTCTGGTCCATGCTTTTGTGACCTCGCTCCTTGACTACTATAACTCCCTGTACCTAGGGCTTCCTGGGGTTGATATCCACTGCTTGCAGCTAGAGCAGAATGCTGCGGTCAGGTTATTGTCTGGGTCAACTCGATCCAGTCATATTTCACCTGTGCTGTGCATTCTGCACTGGCTGTCTGTTCAGTGGCAGATCACCTTTAAAGTTGGCTTGCTGACTTTTAGAGCCCTACACGAGCTGGGTCCGAGTTACCAACAAGCACTTCTGAGTCCCTATTGCCCCCTCAAACCACTCTGCTCAACCGATGAGGGATTGCTAGAGATTCCCAGGGTGCGTTTGAAGACCTTGGGAACTCGGGCTTTTGTCTTTGCTGCTTCCTTCCTGTGAAATTCTCTACCTTGTCAGGTACGAGAGTGCCAGACAGTGGAGAGCTTTAAAACTGCTTTAAAAACATATTTGT
The DNA here is from genome assembly GCA_016271365.2 of Neoceratodus forsteri. Taxonomy (NCBI): domain Eukaryota; kingdom Metazoa; phylum Chordata; order Ceratodontiformes; family Ceratodontidae; genus Neoceratodus; species Neoceratodus forsteri. The sequence continues at coordinate 623,977,658 of CM057459.1, forward strand.
TTGCATGTGCTTTTCCTGATTTTTAGCACTGGATAATTGAATATTTTAACAGTTTTATTAATTTTATTTGTGTATTGTTTTTAGAATTCAATGATTGTACGGCACTTTGATAGTTACTGATACTGTGCTTAACAAATTTATTATTATTATTATTATTAGAGGTCATACAGTTCCTGTCCCTGTAGAGTAGCTCAATTCTTGTGTTCACAGCCCTACAGACTAGGTTAACATCTTCATGATAGGACAGAGAGCAGTCAGTGGTTATCTCGAGATATCTGAAGTTGGTAACTTGCTCCAATGGTAGGGGATGGCTGTTGAGGATGCTCGGGCATGCCCCTTATGTTTGTTTTAGGGGATGGCGAATAATATCACCTTTGTTTTTTTGTAATTAATTATGAGTTTGTGGAGCGCAAACCAGGACTCTGTTTTGGTGAAGCTCTTTTGAAGGGTGTACTCCAGGGGGAGGGGGTCTGGGTGACTGGACAAGATGACAGCATCATCTGCATAGAGGAGCAGATTGCTGGAGCAGGCTTGTGGAAGGGTGTAGAGGAAAAGGCTGAAGAGAAGGGGACTGAGAACAGAACCTTCGGAGATGCCAGACCTAATGGGTAGGCTGGACGAAAGAGTATAGAAGATTTTGAAACTCTGCGTTCTCCCACTTAAGTAATTGGTGAACCAATGTGGTGGCCTCCTGAGAGAGACTGGTGGCAGGGAGGGCATGATTAACCGTGTCAAAAGCTTTCATAAGGTCATTGTAAATAGAACTGACAATGTGACCATGGTTGAGAGTTTTATGGATAAAATTGGTAAATTCAAGAAGGGCTGAGGTGGTGCTGTGCCCCTTCCTGAAGCCATGTTGCTGGTGACATTGCAGATCATATTTGGTGAGGTATTCAGTCAGTTGATTGCATACAATCCTTTCCAAGGCTTTAGACAAAGGGGGAAGGATAGAAGTTGGGTAGTTGTTGCTGTGGAAGGCCCTATCACCACTCTTGTGGACTGGAGTCACTACCGCAGCTTTCCACTGTTGGTGGAATTGTCCTAGACAGAGGGACAGATTTAGTAGTTTGGTGAGGGAGGATATGACGGTGTCAAGTGCAAGGTGTAATAGCTTTAAGTCCAGAGTATCACTACTGAATCTGGATTTCCCCAGAACTTGCTGGATGTACGTTTTGGCTTCAGGTGGGGAGACAATCCAGAAATGGAAAGGCGAGGATAGAAGTGGGACCAGGATTCAAATGTAAGCCAGACGGATTAGGATGATTAGAGAAGACGTCAGGGAAGGGACACTGCTGAGGTCTGTAAAGGTGGTGTTAAAGGTGTCAGCTATGAGCTGGGGGTCTTGGGTTATGACACAATTAGTATTTAATATGGATGGAGGGGAAGTGTTGGGTTTACCGGTGAGATCTTTTAAACTATCCCAGATTTTCCTCCTATTCCCTCACGTGGAGGAAAGGCTATCTTTGAAATGGGCCACTTTAGCAAGGCGAGTCTCATGGGTGCAGGCATTCCTGGTGGTCTTGTACCTCTACCAGTCTATAGGGCTACAGGTGGCCAGCACTTTTTGTTAGAGGTGATCTCGTGTGGCCATAAGTTTAAGGAGCACGGAGGTGATCCAGGGCTTACTAGAGCCTTTGATTACCCGTTTTCTAAAAGGTGCGAAGTTATCACTGGCCATATTAAAAGTGGAGATGAAATACGCCAAGGCATGGTCAATGCTTTTGGCTGAGTCGCGGGGGGACCAATCACAGTGTAGGAGGTAGTCCTGGAACAGCTTTAGCTGTCCTCTTTTGAGAATATGACTATGCAATGGTTTTACCGGGAGTTTGAGGGAGCAGTTTGACCAGCAACAGAGAACCAGAGAGTGGTCACTAAGTGAGTCTGGTAGGACCTCAGTGTTTGAGAATCTGTCTGGGTGGTTAGTAAATATAAGGTCTAACGCGGTACTATTGCCAGTCCTGTAGTTGACCCTTGTGGGAGAGATCCCAAGCTGAGATAGGTCTAAGGCAGTGACACCATCCCTGAATGGGCCGGCTTCAGGGGCCAACCAATTAATGTTAAAATCACCCAGTAAGGCTACCTCGGAGCGATTGGGTAAGTTGGAGATGCATTCCAGGACAGAACTGTAGCCATTTGTGATGTCTCGAGGGGGGATATAAACAGATAGTACTGTAAGTGATTTACCCTTCTTGTCTATCGTAGCTTTGACTGCCAATGTCTGAGCAGTATTCCTGGAGGAGAATAGTGCTCAGACACTGACTGTCAAAGATGCAATTATCTGTAGAAAAGATATGCTCAGTCCAGCAATAAGAATGAACAAAAAGGCAAACTGGAGTGTCTGCTGGTCACTTAATCTCCCCAGTGCTCCTGGGTTGCCCCGTAAAACAGGCACTTGTTCTTTGTAGACCTTACTTCGTTACCAAAGAGTAAAAGAAAACAAAAATGGAAAAAAAAATCAGAGGTTGTGGATCTAGCAGCACTAGAGTGTGAGTCGGATGTTGACTGGTTATATTAAATTAATGTAAAAAGGAAGAGAATTTGTGCTGAAATCATTTCCTTTAGTATAAACCATGGGTCTCCACACATGCATACGTGAAATCTGAAGAACTTTAGGAACAATAATTACAGTGCATGTAATTCTGAATAAGCAAGTGTTTTAGTGGGAATGCCTTGTACGCTTACATCAGCAAGTGACACAAATGTAAAAAAAAGTCAAAAATTAATAGTAGTGAAATGACATCATTAATAACAGAACATTATATGTCATTATCTTTGTAACTTAGTATTGTAACATTGCTATTTGATGTTTAACATATGGTAAATTGAAATGTTTCAATGAAGATCAGCTTTCATAGTAGATAGGTAACATAGGCAACATGAAATAAGATTAACAACAGAAAACTGTAGTAGTGATATAAACCAGGGTTAATTGCCAGCAACAATGACAGGAACTTGGTCAAAGCAAGACAGGATGGTTCATTTTACTAAGGCTGCGTGAATACCTTATTTCGAATATTCGGCCACCAAATATTCAGTATTTGACTGCCGAATATCCGTATTCGGCACAACCCTAACAACTGAAAAAAAAACAGCCCACCCCACCCTCCTCTGTGGCACAAATTAAAACACCAAGTCCAATCATGTATCCCCAGTCCCCCCACCATCTAGAAGCAACCCAATCCCACACTCTGACCCCACCCCCACACACGTAATTTGTTATAATTTCATTTGTATGGTAATCATAACTTAGGGAATAAAAAATAAAATCCCCAATGGCAATGGGCGACTGGCACAACCTGCTCGTATCCATGGCCAGCCACCCTCTTGTATGGCAACCCTTATACTTATAATACTACCCCCCCTCCCTGGCAGTAGCCTACTCCCACCCCCCAGCACCCAATTATCCAAATGAAAATGTGACCGAGGTGCTGGCACAATCCTCACTCCTCCACAGCCGAGTGCCTTGTAATGAATGAAAGTGCTAGTGGGCTTGCATAGTAAAACCAGCAGATCACATGACTGGTCTAATGATACTTAGAAATATGCCCTCTGGGAGGATTTTGAGAATCCCAAATTAGGGGACATGGCAGCCTATGTTTGCCGCAAGCCCTCTAGTGCAAAGCCACAGCCCATTTTATGCCGCAAGGACAGCGCAAGTCCCCTTTGCGCATGTAGGCTGCATTTGAGAAATTCTCAAGGCACATCTTTTGGCACAAGCTGCACCTTGAGCCATTCCTTGTGGCGTTAAACCTCTTGCATCATTCAGAGGGATTTTGGAAATCAGGACCTGGGTATCAAGTTTCTTTTAACAGCTGAAATTGGACTCTGACAATTTAGATGGAGGAAGGTGTATCTATTCATGTGAGTATAATTGCTTTTCAAGATTGTCTTCACAGGTCTGTCTGTTGATGCTCCCAATGCTGCTGCCTCCAAATCCTCCTCTGCCTCCTCCTCCTCCTCCTAAGGGTGTTGCCCCAAAGAACTGAAGAAGATATACTTGGTCACTGCATTCACACAGCCTATGGCTCCTGTTGCTACTGCTACCAGCTCATCCTCTGCCTTCTCCTCCTCCTCCTCCCTAGGGTGCAGCCATACATAGATACATAGACAGTGTCGGCAGATAAGGACCTATGGCCCACCCAGTCTGCCCATTTGAGCTTGTAAGTTCAGTTTATGTTTTCCTAGAAGTCTGTTGCCCCTTACCCCTGACCTCCAGAATTCCTTTATGTCTATCCCATGCATTCTTAAATCCCGTGATTGTTTCAGCCCCCTCCACTTCCTCTGGCAGGGTGTTCCACTTGTCCACCACCCGTTCTGTGAAGAAATTCTTCCTCATGTTTACTCTGAATCATCCTCCTCCTTCCAACTTCATCCCATACCCTCTAGTCCTGGGACATGTTTTTCACTTAAAAATAGTGTATTCCTGCACCCTGTTCCTCCCTGTGAGATACTTGTATGTCTCTATCATATCCCCTCTCTCCCTCCTCTCCTCCAGGGAGTACATGTTCAGTTCCTTCAACCTGTCTTCATAGGACTTGTGATGCAATCCATGCACCATCTTTGTTGCCCTCCTCTGAACCTTCTCTACTCTGTCTATGTCCTACGTAGGTATGGTCTTCCAGAACTGTACACTGTACTCCAGGTGGGGCCTCACTAGTGTCTTGTATAGCGGAATTATGACCTCCTTTTCCTGCTGGTGATGCCCCTGCCTATACATTCCAGCATCCTATTTGCTTTACCTGCTGCCTTGTCACACTGTTTCCCTACCTTGAGGTCATCAGAGATGATAACCCCAAGATCCCTTTCCTGCTTGGTGCATGCTATATCCTCACCCCCAAACTGATACATTGTGCCAGGGTGTTTGTGCCCCATATGCATTATCTTGCACTTCTTTGCATTGAATTTCAACTGCCAAACCCCTGACCATTCTTCAAGTTTCTGCAGGTCCCTTCTCATACTGTCTACACCATCTGGTGTGTCTACTCTGTTATGGAGCTTTGTGTCATCAGCGAACAGTGAAATTCTGCCTTCTAGGTCCTGTGCAATGTCACTGATGAAGATGTTGAATAGGACCGGTCCCAGCACTGATACCTGTGGTACCCCACTGGTCACTCTTCCCTCTGTGGAGTGACAACCATTTACCACCACCCTCTGTGTCCTGCCACCCAGCCAGTTACCTACCCACCACACTACTGTCCTGCCCATCCCCATATTCCCCACTTTGTGTAATAGTCTTCTATGTGGTACAGTGTCAAAGGCCTTGCTGAAGTCCAGATAGGCCATGTCCACTGCCCTCCTTTGATCCACCTCCCTAGTTACCCAGTCAAAAAATTCAACAAGGTTGGTCTGACATGACCTCCCCCTGGTGAAACCATGCTGCCTTGGGTCCTGTAGTCCATTGACAACCAGATGTTCCACCAATCTCTCCTTCAGCAGTGCTTCCATGATCTTCCCCACTACCGAGGTGAGGCTGACTGGTCTGTAGTTCCCTGCTTCCTCTTTGTTCCCGCTTTTGTATAAGGGGACTACATCTGCTGTCCTCCAGTCTTTGGGTACCTCCCCTGTTTCCAGTGATCGGCTAGACAGGATAGCCAGAGGTTCAGCCACCATCTCTCTTAGTTCTTCAAGGACCCTGGGGTGCACCCCATCTGGACCCATTGCTTTATCAACTCTTATTACTTCCAGTTCCTTCAGGACCGTTTCTCTTGTAAAGGGACTTGTGTCCATTTCTGCACCATTCTCACCCCTTCTACTCCTTTCAGACCCATTACCCTCCTCTTCCTCAGTAAAGACTGAGCAGAAATACCTGTTCAATATGTCAGCTTTACTGTTGTCATCCTCCACGTGGCCCCCATCCTCCCCCTTCAGTCTCACTATCCCTCCCTTTGTCTTTCTTGTTTGACTTATGTACCTGTAAAAGGTTTTGTCCCCTCTACCCACTGATTTTGCAATGTGTTCTTCTGTCTGAGCTTTGGCTTCTCTTACTGACCTCCTGCCTCCCTTTGCTTCTCCTGGTACTTCTCCCTATCCCCTTCTGCCTGTGTCTTTTTGTATTGCCTGAATGCAATCTTTTGGCTTTCACTTTCTTTGCTACCTCTTTGAAAACCATAATGGTCTCCTCTTCCTTTTCCTTTGCTAACCTGCTTAATGCATAATCCTGTTGTTCTTGTAATCCCATTTTAAATACTGCCCACTGTTCCTCAACCCCTGATTCCTGTCCCATTTCCCTTAAGCCTCTTTCAAGTATCTCCCCATTTTCCCAAAGTCTGCCCCGCTAAAATCCAGGATACGTGTTTTTGTGTGGTTTGGTTCTGTTCCTTCTGTGATTTCATACCACAATGACTGGTGGACACTGTTCCCCAGCTGCTCCCCACTGTACCCCATCACACTGTCCCTGTTTGTGAGCACAAGGTCCAGTATTGCCTTCTGCCGCTTTGTTCCATGACCAGTTGCTTGAGGAGGCACCCTGAAGGAGTCCAGGATAAATCTGCTCCTAGTTGATGCTGCTGCTGGGATGCTCCAGTCCACATCTGGAATATTGAAGTCTCCAACCAGTACTACCTCGCCCTTGTCTGCCATCCTTTGGATGGCTAGCATCAGCTCCATATCTGTTTCTTCCTCCTGGGCTGGTGGTCTATAGACCACACCTGTGCGGATGGCTGTCCCCATTTTTCTTTCCAGCTTAACCCACAGTATCTCTCCCCCATTTTGTTCTTACTGGAACTCTGTGGCCCTTATATCATTTTTCACATACAGTGCCACCCTCCTCCCTTCCTGCCTGCTCTGTCTCTTCTGAATATGTTGTAGCCAGGTATGGCCATCTCCCAGTCGTGGTTATCATTACACCAGGTTTCAGTGATGGCCACAATGTCCAGGTCTGACTGCACCATGACAGCTCTCAGATCTTCCATCTTGTTGCTAAGGCTCCTGGCATTTGCACACATGGCTTTCCATGATTTGACCTTCCTAGACTGTTTCGCTGTTCTACTCCAGCCCCTTCCTTGGTTGTCCTTTATCCCTGGTTCTCCTTGCTGTCTGCCCTTCTGCTGAATTTTGCCCCTTTTCTGCCTATCCGCCTCTTGGGCACTAATCTCCATCTTTTGCACACTGCTTTGCAGAGATAGCCACTCCTCTGGTTCACTGGTTCCACTGCTAGCTGTGGGGGGTGAGCAAGTAGGTACCCTCCTTGCTGGCCTGCCACCCCCCTTTGCTAGTTTAAATGCTTGTCAATGTAGCATTTAAACTTATCATTGAGTGCTTGGATTCCCCTCCAGGATGGATGCAGACCGTCAGGCTTGAACAAACCTCCATCCCTCCAGGTGGGTCCCCAGTCACCAATGAATCCAAACCCTTCCTCGCAGTACCAGTTCTTCAACCATGAGTTAAAGTTCCTGGTGCATGCACTCCTATGCTCTCCCTTGCTTCTCTCAGGTAGTACTCCTGAGAAAGTGACAGAAGTAGCTACTTGCTTGAGACCCCTCCCCAATTTCCTAAACTCTTCCTGAACTTCCTTTGGCTCCCCCATTTGCCAGGTCATTAATACTTAGGTGGATAATGACATCCAGCTCACCCTCCCATCTTGCCTTCCCAGTGATCCTCAGGATCTTCCTTCCATCCCTCCATGCTGTGGCACCTGGTAGGCAACTCACCTCCCTGTCCTCCCCCTCCTGTATTCCTAGCTGGATCCCTCTTATGATGGAGTCCACCACCAGGATTCGCTTCCTCCTCCTCTGGGGTCCACTGCTTTCCCCGCTAAGGTCACCTCCTTGGCTAACCTCCACATCCTTTCCTTCCACTTCTCTGGGTACCTCTATTTGGTTGTCCTTGTTTGCCAGTGTGGCATATGAGTTCTTGAGTGGAATAGGATCTGGGATGTGCCTCTGCCTGGCCGCTCTAACCCTCCCTGAGCCCACTGTCATCCAAGTGCTCCTCGTTCTTGGCATCCTTTGAGGCAGTTGCATTGGACTGGGTGGTCTCTGGATAGGGGTGATGGTACTCCTGACCCAGTTTACTTCTGCTCTGAGTCTGGCTACCTCATCCCGCAGTCCAGAGAGATGCATGCTGATAGGGCAGCACCTCAGTGTCCAGAAGGTCTGCCTGAATATGGCTGCCCCACAGCCACTGCATTGCACCACTCCCCACATTACACTACAATTATACTGCTATTCCACTACTTGTCTGCTACTGAAGCTCTCCTAGTTCCCTTTTTTTAATTTACTGTCCTAAAAATCCTGCCACTGATCCTCAGATAATTTTCTTTAAAAAAAAAAAAATGATATGATTAACAGAATATATGTTACTGACCACAATACATTTTTATAGGTTTAACAGTTATTTGAAAATAATGCTCTGTTTGCTGGTTGCCTTACAACTGTATACTGGATACTCTGAAAGGGCTACCCATCCATCCACATAAAGGAATGCATTTTGTCCCACTGCTGGGTGGACAAAGTAGTCCCAGTAATGATTTTTCATAAAAATAATTTGTTCCTTGACTGTTGTCTTATGGTACAGGGAACACTGAAAAACTCTCCCGACACAAAAGCAATGCAGGTTAATCAAACAACAAATGAACCTTTAGTCACATCTCTGCATATTGTCTAATAGTGTCTTTTATGTGTTAGGTATTATATGGCATTCAGTGAATGACGTCCCCTCTTTTTTTGTGGTATCTCTCAGTTCTCAGTCTTATCTCACTACTGAGGTGTCCAGTCTCAATAGTACCATAAGTAGAGATGTTGCAAAGTTTTACTCTGCCTGTGAAGTTCCCCCGAAGTTGCCAAATTTGCCCCCATGAAAAATTTTGTGGAATTGGCCTTTGATGACAAAACTTCGCCAGCTAAGTTCGAGGTTAACTTCAACTTTTGTTACTAACTTCAAAGTTACAGAAAACAAGCATTTGTCAATGCCGAATGTTTGCTTGCTGGTATTGGCATTGGTAGTGCAGGAGTTAGAGAGAGATGCATAATAGGATTGGCAGTGAAGCATTAAACTAATGCCAACCCCCACCCCCACCCTACAGAGACTGACAGGCATTTGGGGGTGTGCCTTTGGGTCATCAGCCATAACACTCATGCCATTCCACCTCACTCCACCCTGCAGACACTGACAGGTGTTGCGGTGTGCCTTGGGGTCTTCGGCCCTTATGCTCACCCCATTCCACAAGGAAATAAGCTGAGATGAGTGCAGTAGAGGACAATGGGGTGAACATTAGGGTCGAAGACCCCAAGGCACATCTCAATGCCTGTCACTGGCTGAAGGGTGGGGGTGGGGGTGGAATGACATGAGCATTATAGCCAACAACCCCAAGTCACGCCCCCATGCCTGTCAGTCTCTACAGGGTGAGGCATTATGGTTGAAAACCACAACACCCCGGGTGTTTGTTGGTATTTTCACTCCAAATTTTAAACATGGGCTTTTTGGGACCCCACCTCATGAACAGTGGCACTATCACTTTGTTATTCAATCCTAAAAGGTGATTTCGCACAGCGACTACACCATTCGGCATCACAGGTGTGTAAACATTTTGGGCAGGATGTGAAAAATGGCAGCTATACTGTTCATGAGAAGGTGTGAAAAATGTCAATGTTGAAAATCTGGAGTGAAAATATGAAAAAACTAGTGTAGTTACGAGAGTGCGTAGAAACTGCACAATGCATGCCTGTAACGCAATCATTTTTTGGAATTTTTTCATTAAATTTTCAACATGGGCATTTTGGGACCTCCCCTCATGAACAGTGCCACTGTAATTTTGTTAATCTGTCCCAAAAGTCGATTTCCCACAGTGACCATGCCATTTTGCACCACACATGCGAAAACACGTTTTAGGAAGGATGCAAAAAATAGCAGCTGTACTGTTCATAAGGAGGTGTGAAAAAATGGCAATGTTGAAAATCTGGAGTGAAAATATTAAAAACTGGCGAAGGTACCAGTGTGCATAGAAACTGTGCACGCACGCACGCTCGTAATACAGTCATTTCTTTTGATTTTTTCACCAATTTGCAACATGAGTTTTTTGGGACCCCACGCCATGAACAGTGGCTCTGTTATTTAGTTAATCAGTCCAAAAAGGTGATTCCGTGCAGCAACTGCGAAATCACCTTTCCGGACTGAGTAACCAAATGACAATGACAGTGTCCATGAGGTGGGGTCCCAAGAAACCCATGTTGAAAAATTGGTGCCAAAACTCCTAAAAATGGCTGAGATATCAACCTAAGTTGAACCCCCCCTCATTGACTCTCATTATACAGCTTATCATCATTTCTTCAGTTTGCAGGTCAGCTTTGAAGAGTGCAGACGTGTCCCAGTCCATAGGAGATTGCTGCTCCCAACCTCTGGAGGTAAGTATGGGGTAAGGGTGGGTGTGGGAGGTGGGTCCAGAGGGAGGGTGGGAGTGGGGAGGGGGCAAGGGGGGTGGGGAGGGGGGAATGAGGAGACAACGAGGGACCTTTTTACAGGGAAAGAAAAGACTTTGGGGATGGTTTTCTTTATTTTACAGCTTACCAAAATATTTAGGCACACTGGGGTGGGTTTCCAGTGTGCCCCAATAGTGTGTGTGTGTGTGTGTGTGTATTTGTGTGGGGGGCATACTGACATGGGGACTGGACACTCGATGTTGGCACTTAAAATATTCGGGTGGATGGGGGGGGTCATCTGACACTGGGAGTGGGCATCCCAGTGTCAGAAACATAAATAAAAAATTATTTTGGCACACTGGGATGGGCCCCCAGTGTGCCCCATTAATGGGGGAGGGGGATACATGCCAACACAGGGATTGGGCACCCCAATGTTGGCTTTCTGGGGAGTGTGTGGCAGGCAGCAGGAGCTGCCAATGTGGAAAGCCACACCCTGGCTCATTTATTTATTTATTGAAATGGTTCACCAGAAAAGGCACACCGAACAAACAAGGTGCTCGGCAGCAGGAGCTGACAAGTATCATAACTCCAGCCATGTGCATTACTGTGCACTGTAATGCAAACGGCCAGAGTCTTGTCAGCTGCTGCCAACAGAGAGGAGGTATGTCTGTGTGCCTGGTTGTGAGGGAGGGGGAAGGTCTCACTGCAATGAGGAAACTGTCCCTCATTGCAGTGGCAGATTTCTTTCAAGTGCAGTCCTCTCTCTCAAACTGCTGTCATAGACAGCTCACTGATTCATTGGTGCCTGAGGAACAAGCCCCATAAAGCATCAAATGCATTGGGCAGAAACTCACACCTCTAAAATGTCGAACTGTCCCAAGATGCTTTTTTATGGACAAATGGAAGCATACCCAGGCAAACACATAAAAGGCTTTAGAAAAATGATTCACTTTCTGCAAGTCACATGGAAGACTCCAGTTAGGCAGGAAGTGAGTGTTTCAGTTTCTGAGTGAAGCAGCAGACAGAGTAGCAGAGCTCTAAGAGAGATTTCCCCTACTAATATATTTTAACTTTGATTGTTTTTGGCTGTAATTATTTTTTTTCTTTATCTGTATAGAGAACTTTTGTTAGTATACTGTTTTTTTTTTGTTTAGATCGTTTAGTGTGTGTGTGTGTGTGTGTGTGTGGTGTGTGTGGTGTGTGACTGTCTCTCATTTTCTTGATTTTATTTTATTTTTTTACAATGGGGATGGAGGAGTTTAGGAAGAAAGGAGGGGCAGCAGGGATTCACTTCAACAGGCATGCTTTTAAAAGAGTCACTAATGCCCCCGCAGATCAGGATGGGAGTTTTGCTGCACCATTGCAGCAGAAGCAGCAGCTGCAGGATCCACAAGTTCTGCAGCAGCAGGAGCCACATGCTCCCCCCCCGCAGAAGCCCATGGTCTCTGCCTGAGTGAGACCCTGCAATGTTGTCAGTGCCACCCCCAGCAGCTCAACCACTGGCAATGGCAATGAAGAGCACCCCGTAGCCACAGCAGCCACCATGGGACCAGTAGCCAGTGGACACACCTCCAGATCCACCACTTGGCTGAGTGGAAAGCGAAGGAACATGAGGTGTCTGCAGCACATGGTGGTGGTGGTGGTGGTGATGGGGGCAATGTGAGCCTGAAGGGGAGCAGTGGGAGGTCAGTCATCGTGCTGCTGTGAGTCAGCATGTTAGCCATAGGCACACCTGCATCAGTAGTCAGCAATCACCTGCAAGACAGCAGGTGGCAGCATGTGACAACTATGACCCAGAGCACCTGCCACACAGGAAGATGTAGCGGTAATGTGGGACGAGGTGCAACAGCTGTGCCACAACTTTAATCAGTTCATGCAGGAAGTGAGGGATCAGCTGGACAATGTGATGTCCACTCAGAAAAAGATCCTCACTCTCCTGTCGGAGCTGCATGGCGGTGGTGGGCCTGACACTGCTACTGGCAGTGGTGGTGGTGCTGTGTGAGTGTGATGCTGCAAGTAACTGTTTAGTTTATGTTAAGTAATTTTATTCTTGGTTTAGGTTATATTCATAAGACTTGTAAATGGGATCTCCAAATAGGGATGTGCCAAAATTCATTTGTCTAATTTAGATAACAATCGAGCGCATGGGAACAGAGGTTCAGAGAGATTGGAGTGTGGAGACTGGAATTTGCTATGCTCATCTGGTATCTGAAGAGAAGACACAGATAGCAGGGCAATTTCTTGCTTATTTCTTATTTTAAAAGGTATGCCACCAAGTGTCATTGAGAAATAGCCTTACCAGTTCATTTTTATGTGGTTCCAAGTCTGTGTGGCCCTCCTTCTTGTTTTCTTGTCTTGGCAGCTGCGGCAGGATGAAGGAATAGGAAGAGAAACCGCGTTGTTGGTGGTTGCAGCTCCAGGAGTTTCAAACTCTGTTTTTCTGGATACCATTTGTTATTGACCGCTATTATCTGCTACCATCTGCTATTTGCTGCTATTTCCCTATTGCAATTTGGTCAAGCAGGGTAAAAGCAAGGACAAGAGGCCGGTCGGACGGTCACGGAGTGAGGAGACAGCAGGTGGCTGCACAATTCTCAAGATACTTTTCACTCCACTTTTTATACTTACACTTTATTAAAAAATTTGGCCCCTGAACTTTTTAATGAATAGAGGACTCCCTGGTATTATAACTGAGATTAGAGTCTAGCATTATATTGTTACTGCAATCTATTTGATAAATAGTTGTTTAAACTCTGTGCTAGGTGAATATAGATGGTGTAATAAATGTGCATATAGATTGTATTTATAAAAGTTTCTTAATTTAAAACTGCTTTTTGGGCTTCTGAATTTCATGCCAAAAGAGATCTATGACCTTATGACCTATAGGTATTTAATGTGCATGTCGGGGCAACCTAACAAGAGTTCTGCATTTGGCCTTGTTCTCCGCTGGTGTCGTCTGTGCATTTTGCATGCTAGTGGATTATTACTTCTGTTCGTGTATTCTCTTTCCGCTGCTGGATTGTTGGACTGCTGTAACACTGAATCTACCACAAGTAAGACAGCTGCTTGGAAAACACATATTTGCAGTTTAAAATATTCTGCTAAAGCTGTATTCCACTCGGCGCACATATGGGCAGTTGAGAGCATAGTGTTTTGACTCTCAAAACTATTTTTCTGCACTTCACAGTAAAGACAGCAAGTTGGATTTTGCAGTGAGATGTGGGGATGTGGGGTGATGCAGTGAGATTCGAGGTTACAGAGTATTCTCAATCTCGGCCCAAACTTTTATGAGACCTTTGATCTCTTTTGCTTTGGCCTATATTTTCAGAAGCACAGAAGTACGTTAAGAGTGTCATTTAACCTCATATTTAAGAAATACTTTTAGCAGTTTAAATTGTACTAAATTGTAAAAACTGTATATTTTATTGAGTGAGACATTGGTAGTTACAGGAAAATTTGTATATTTTTATACAGTGTTGCACAGTGCTGGACTAGCGAAGGTCTACTGTCATGGTGATAAGGGAGATTTTTCAGTCAATGGTCAAGACTGTTATCTGGAGAAACGAAATCACAAGGGAACAAGTGAAGCTGTGAAGAGTCTTAAGGGTGGAGTAAAGGAAGGTTTTTTTGTTCTAATATTCTTTGGTCCTTTACTTCCCATCCACCCTATACTGTATATATAACACAGATTTTTGGCTCAAACTTGGCTTTAAAGGACGAAGGTTTCCATGAGAATCTCCTGAACATTATCAACATTATTTTTACCCTAATTATATATTTTATCTAACTTGAGCCATAATGAGTCATATTGAGTGGTACTGAGTTGCATTTTAAAGAATTTTTAGGTGGTGCCTTTCGAAGGTTTATTGCAAATATTTTTAGAGGCCATTTTGTTCTTCAGGTTCTTTTACCCTTTACTTTGACTGAGCCAATAAATTTGTAAATTGTTATTAGCTAGTCATTATTGTACCTAACAGCATTTAGTGCCAATAATAACTAACTGACTGATTGATTAAAGCCTTTCTGCTGATTAAAATCAGAAAAGTGAAAATGGTTAACACAAGGAGTGGGATCGCAACTAAAATGAAACAACAGGTGAAAACTAAAGAGAAAGTAACAAATGGGGGAATGAAGAGAAGGAAACAGTTGAAAGGGAAAGTAAAGATAAACAAAATAATGAAATCCAAGTTAAGAATATATCACAACACTCAGTGATAATAGTTGATGAGCCCAAAGAGAACAGTGGGAAAAAGCAGCTGGAAATAACATCTTATTTCCAAAAGGCTATAGAGAAGACAGTTTCAGAGAAGAAGCTAGTCAGCCAATCACAAAACTATTTAGAGTTAATATAGTAATTAGCCCACAGAATGTGAACGAGGAACTGTTCTCAGCAGATATAGTCAAATTTGGGGATAATATGATGGACAATTTATCTCCAGCTGATAGCTATAATATAAGTAGTTGGTTTGAGAGATCAATTAGTGAGGAAGAAGTGTCAAGAAGAAATACTGATTTATTACAGTAGTAGCCAGAGACATTGCCAGCTATTTCCAGATATTTCACACAATTTCTGAAGGGTTTCTCTCTGCTGCTCCTACTGTGGAAATGCAGAAAGCAGGAGATATTTCTGGAACTATCACAGAAATTTCGGGAAATATCTGGCAGTGTCTGTCGCTGCTACTGTATATGATTCATTTTGTGACTCAGATCCCTGTGGAGTATTAAAATCAATAAGTATTGATGAAAGCCATAAATTGAGTCCCCAGAAGAAAAATGGAAGATTAATTGATATTTCCAAGGGAAAGCAAAGGATAACTAAGAAGGGTTTGATTAGTGATAGTCTAGAAGTCTCAACGTTCTTATGAAGTCCTAGGATTCTCAAAGAAAAGGAGGGAAATTTGTCCCACATTCTAAAAGTTCTAGATCAAACCCTCCGAGGCTTAAAACATTTGATTCTGAGCCAGGAGGAAATAGATTTCACTAGATTCACTAGAGTCATTAGAAAAATACCCAGGATCTTCACCTGTCTCCTCTGTATCAGAAGAGGATAATACAGATAAGGCTCAACCCTGGAAGCAGAAAGTAAAATATGATAAAGAATATTTCTCAGATAAAGGTGAATTTATCTCAAGTTCCACACTTTCACCTCAAATACTTGAGATTATCAAAAATCAGTGTTATGCCAATGTGGTGATCCTTGAAAACATGTGGGCCCTTAAACAAGAAATAGAAAATCTTAGGGGTGATGTAGCCTATAATAAAGCAGTTCTTGATTCAACGGGTGGTAGAAAGAAGTTGGAATCAGAAGTACTTTCAGAAAGAGAAAATAAGATACAAAGCATTAAAGTGTAGAAAGCAATCCAGGTAAATTGACCTCCTCCTTTTCAAAAAAGGGTTAAAAGAGATTCCAGAGCTCAGTCTAACAAAAAGTGGAAACAGTAAAAAGAAGGCAATAATAAAAAATAAAAAAAGAGGAAACATAAAGTGAGATCAAGTAAAGATATAGAACAATCAGGAAAAGAGACTCAAGGTGAGGAATATGAAAATATAAATAACAATATAAACAAATCTCAGGAATCAAAAGTGGTGGCTAAAATTAGTTCAGTCAAAAGAACATATGCAGAAGTTGTTATAAAAGGGGAAGAAAGGAAAAGGATAGAAAATGAAGCAGTGGATGGTTGCTAGACATATGAAGAGAAATCTAATCAGAATGCTGCAGTAGCTGGGTATCAGAGCAGAGGGGAGACCAAGGAGGATCACCAAAGATCCCAAATTCTGGAACCTGGAAATGTAAATTTAAATAAGGAAAGGTGCCTTTCTACAAATAAACAACTAGCAAACACAGAATCTCTGAGAAACAAATTTGTAATTGAAATATATGTGTTATATAGATCAAATCATGAAACGCACACTACATTAGATAATTGGATAAGAAAATTGTTTTACCTTCCAGATTCAGCCACAGAGATTCATGTAACAAGACCCTCAAATTTGGAAATTAAGACTGTGTGCTGATATATAGTGCCTATCCAGACTGGGTTCGGAGGATTTGGGACCTAGAAAAAGAAATGTATGTAAAAGGAGTGTATGTTTTACCTCCTCAATTGGTTCCATCACTAATTACTAGGGATGATGAGAATCAAGAGGAAGAAAGGCAACATTTTGGGGGAGAAGAGGTTTCAAAGGTAATTAATGAGTACAATGTCACAAAAGAGGAAGAATGGGAAAGCAGAACATTGTCATTGTTTGGTTGGGAGTTACCAAAGACATTCACCATAGGGAAATTAAAACAAGAAATTGGTATTTTTCTCTCATGTGCATTAGGAATTAATATTAATAAAATTGTGATCAGCTATATCCACTTTCATCAGTCTGTATCTAGATCCCCTCAGATTGATATAACTTTTCAATCAAGTAAAATAGCGGATATGGTGTTAGAAAAATTTCAAGTATTGGATTCTCATTCGATATATATGACTAATGGTGAATTCTGGCTGAGAATAAGAACAATTATATTAACAGGGGAGTAGAAATTGAAACTCAGATACATGGCCCACTTCCTGGGACAGATGAATGACTACAGATGGAAAGGACCCAAACACAAAGGTTTGAAATCTCAGAAATAGTTATAATCTCATGGAATATAGAAGGGTTGCTGAGGAAATTAGCAGATGGAGCTTTCTGTACATTTATATGAGGAAAATATATAGTATGTTTCCAGGAAACCTGGCTAATGGGTGAAAGATCACCCCTATTTCCAGGATATTCCAGTTTTATATTACCAGCAGCTAAACAGAAAAATAATGGTAGAACCATGGCAGGATTAGCTATATTTGTTAAAACATCTTTACATTTTAAGATTACTCCAATAGAGGGGGAGATGAGTAATTGGCAAATCTTAAAATTGGAAAAAGATAAAACAAATACTTTTTGTGGTTAACATATATTTAGCACCACTAGATAAAAAAAATCTAAGGAAGATTACTGGAATCATTTTAATAAATCATTGGATAAATTGATAGATAATTATGAATCATCAATAATAATTATTATGGGTGATGTCAATGTGAGATTTCTAGATCCAAAAGATGCTGATGATGATCTGATCAGTGGGATTAATATTATAAACAGAAACTTAGTGTGTCACCACAGATCAAGAGTAATAATACATATGGGAAAAAATTGTAAGAAATAATGAGAAGGACAGGGTTCTGTCTCATCAATGGTTGAATAAAGGGAGACGAAGAAGGAAACTTCACCTATCTGGGCCCATTAGGGACTTCAGTGATATATTTGGTTTGGGGAAATTTAGGAGCATTAATTAGAGTGCAAAATTTAGAGATATTATCAAGACCAGAATCTTCTCATTTGTCAGTCTGCACAAAATGGCACCTAGATGATTTTGGGGGTGAGAAGTGAATTAGAACTACAGCAAGATATAGAAATTATCAGCTCAAAAAGAGTTAAATGGCAAAATACAATGATACCCCAAACCCTAAAAATATTAAGTGGTGGACACATAGATGGGTTGAGGGATGAAATATTAAAAATGGAGTTGAATGTAGACCCGGTAATATCTTGGGAAAAGATTTGTCTTTATATAAGACCACTTTTCACGAAAACATCAGTAAAGAAAGTAATGGTACATACATGGTTTAACACCACATGCAAAAAGGCAAAAGGAGAATTAAATAAGCTGATCAGAAAACATAAAGATAATAGTGCAATAATAACAAATAAGAATTTAAATCAAGCTAGGAAAGAATATAGGAGAGTTTTAGAAAAAGAAAGATTGCAATTTCAGAAAGAAATGTGGAAAACACTAAGTGAGTCAATATTAGAAAAAGATGTAAACAGTTCTGGACACTAGTAAGAAAAGGATATAAGTATTCAAATATCATTGAAGCTGCTATTATGCCACTACAATGGGAACAACACTTTGAAAATCTATATTTTTCCAAATCATAACATGAGCATAGAAATTCTCTAGATTTAGTTCAAAATAAACTATTCCCTAGACCACTGATTATTACACAAGAAGATAACATGATAGCTGTAGAATGAATATCAATTAACAAAGCACCAGACCCAGATGCAGTTTTGGCAGATATATTCAAAGCCTTTGGTAACTGGTGGATATTGTTATTTTATAAATCATTTAATTGCTGCATACAGTGGTGGAAATATCCCAAAACCTGGAAGGGAAGCCTAGTTTGCCCAATTTTCAAAAAAGGTGACACATTGGATCCTACCATGTACCGTCCTATAAGTTTGTTGGATTCCTCTCAAAACATTTTCTGTAGAATTTTACTTAACAGATTACAAACATGGGTTGAACAAAATAACATACTTGAGGAATGCCAAAATGGGTTCAGAACTAATCGTTCAATGATACAGCACTGCTTTGTGTTACGACACATAATTTGGAAGTATGACACAATAAAAAAATCAAAGCTCTTTTGCTGTTTTATAGATGTAAAAACAGCTTTTGATTCCAACAGTAGAAAAATTATTTGGGAGAAATTAAGCAAATATAAAGTGGATCCCAGTATTCTGGAGATACTGATGGACCTACACAATGGAACGTGGCTTAAAATAAAATATGATCAATGAGGTAATATAACAAAGGATATACGAAGTAATTTAGGAGTGCATCAAGGTTGCCTATTAGCACCCTTGCTGTTTAATCTCTATATAAATTCTATCTTAAAGGACTTAAACAAACCAGACTTCCATTCTCCAAATGTTTTGTTACAAAAAAAATTTCCTGTCTTGCATATGGAGATGACATTGTACTCATTTCTACCTCTTCTTTGGGCTTACAGAGGAAGTTAAAATGTTTTGGGGAACTTTGTAAAAGAGATCAATTGAAAATAAATTTGAAGAACAAAAAGCAGGTTATCTTTGGTAAAACAAAGAAAATTGTAGATAGATTGTATCTGGATAAGGAAAAGATTGAAAATACATCATACTATGATTATTTGGGATTGCAATTTCCAGACAGGACTAAATGGATTCAACACACAAAAATTATGTATAAAAAATTAACTGGAGCATTTAATGCTTTTAAGAGGTTTCATAGAAAAATGGGACAATCCACAATAAAAGGATTAGTTGATGTAATAAATGCAAAAAATAAAAGCAAGCATATTATATGGAATAGAAATATGATCCCCTACTGATATAAAGAGTTTAGAAACAGAAATCAGTAAGATCTATCGGTACTTAATGAGAGTGCAACAATCAGTACTGGCAGAGATATTGAGGAAAGAACTTGGACAACTATCCTTGGCAACCATGGTTTTGAAAAGAAGGATTATTTTTATTTTGAATCTTTTCCTTTTACCAGATAATAGGTAACCCAGAATGTGTTTGGAAGAACAGATCCAATACTATCAAAGAAATGTTACATCAAGTTTCATTAAGTTAATTAAAGAGAATGTATTCCCATTGGGTCTAGGAGATCTATTACATGAAATCTATGTCCTCCCTATCAATCAATCAATCAATCAATCAATCAATCAAAATCTTTATTTATTCAGGCGGACATCATTGAGCGAAGCTCATTTACAAGATGGACCTGATAGGTCAAGATCAAAATAAGGTACAGTAGCATACATAAACAAATACAGAGAAAGAGACAAAGACTTAAATATAAATAAACAGCTACAGTAATAAAAAAAACGTATATACAAGCAAGGTAGCTAATGATTTTGGACCACAAAACAAAATAATTCAGACAGGTTTGACCCAGATGACTCTAAGGTATTGGGATTGTGGAATTGGTCAGGTTGTGTTGTAATTGGGTAGATACTTAAGCAAGTAGAAATGGGGGGACTAAAGATAAAAAAAGGGAATGGCAATGGATTTTAGGGTATATTGTAGCTAAGTTTAGAAAAAGTATATAAACTGTGATAGAAAGAAAAAGAAAGGGGGTAAAGGGTAAGAAGGACTAGGCTTAGTGAAAGCAGTTGCATATCTCAGGAAAGAGACTTATGAAGAGCTTTTAAAGGATGCTATAGGATGAAGGTGTTCAACTTTAGGGTCTTCTGCAGAGAATTCCAGGTAGATGCTAAGAAGTAGCTGATTGCAGATCTCCCATGCCGGGTACAGACTTTAGGTATCTTCAAGGTGATAAGGTTATTGCTTCTTAGGGCATATGATCTAGGTGTAGCCAGGGTAAAGCAATCAGAAATATAAGATGGAAGTTTGTTTGACAGAGCTTTATAAATCCATAGTGCAGCATTTTTATTCCTCCTAAGGTGTAAGGATGTCCAGCCAACAGCATTATAGAGAGAGCAGTGATGAGTGTTGAAAGGAAGATCTGTGATGAATCTTAGAGCTCTGTGGTACAAGGTATCCAATTTACTTAAATAGGACATAGTACAGTGGCCATATAGGAAATCTGCATAATCGATGAGAGATAGAAATGATGCCTGTATTAGTCTCTGTTTAGACTCTTTGGTTAGATCATGTTTGATTCTGAAGAATAGGCCGAGCCTCTGTCTGAGTTTTTTCAGGAGCTCCTCAACATGTTGAGTGTAATCAAGTCTATTATCAATCCATACCCCTAGATATTTGAATTTATCCACATAATCAAGTTTTTCTCAAGGATGGTGGATAGTTGGGGAAGAATGTTTGATGAGAGAGTGGTAGAATATATATTGGTGGAAAAGAACATAGCCTTTGTCTTCTTGGCATTTAATAGTAGTTTTTTCAAGTAGTTGATGTTGCAGCAGGGAGAATTCTGATTGTAATAACTCACAGGCCTTTGATGGTGAGGGGTTACTGACATACAAGACAGTGTCATCAGCAAAAAGGTGGACATTGGCAACAGTGAGGTTGGAATCAATGTTATTGATATAGACAGCAAAGAGGATAGGGCCCAGGATGGATCCTTGCGGTACTCCCCTTAGAAGTGGTTTTGAGGAGGATAGGACACCTTCATTTTTCACCTGCTGTATTCTATCAGTGAGGTAACATCTGAACCACCCAAGAGAGGTTGAATCCAGGCCTAAGGAGTGCAGTGAGGAAATTAGCAGCTCATGATCCACTGTATCAAAGGCTTTACTTAGGTCTAGAAATACAGCACAGATGCTGTTTTTTGTCTAACTCAGTTTGCCAATCATTTGTTACTTTTGCTAATGCAGAAATGGTACTGTGCCTGGTCCTAAACCCAGATTGAGCAGGGTTAAGTAGGTTATTAGCATCAAGCTAGTCTCTTAGTTGGATACTCACCAGTTTTTCTAACATTTTAGACAGCACAGGTAGGATGGATATAGGTCTATAATTGTTGAGATCCATGGGGTCCCCTGATTTGAGGAGGGGAAACACTTGTGCTGTTTTCCACAATGTGGGAACAGAACCAGTGGATAAGGACAGATTAAAAAGATGAGTTAGGGGAACTGCAATGGCATGTAGAGCAATTTTTAAAAAGTAGGGGTCCAGAGAGTCTGCACCTGCACTTTTCTTGGTGTCTAGATGTAGCAGTAGGTCTTCCACTTGTTTTAATAAAATGGGCTTGAAGGAGAATGAAGAGGCAGCCTTCTGACCATCGATAGACTGGAATTTAAGTTGTGACCGTAGTAGATTTGCTGGGGAGGAATCAAAAGCTAGGCCAGCCGTAGTGAAATGATTATTGAATGCATCTAAGATTTCATGCTTGTCAGTGATAACAGCATTGTTAAGGTGCACTTGGGATGGCAGGGAAGTACTGGAGTCCTGCCCTAGGATCCCCTTGATGGTGCCCCAGAATCTGGCTGGGTTAAGGTAGGAGGCATCAAGCTCGGCTGTATAGAAGGCAGCTTTGGCTTCTCTCACTTTTTTGGTGCAGCTGTTTCTGGCTTTTCTGAACTGAAGCCAGTCAGACGGATCCTTGGTCTTTCTAGCCCTTTTCCAGAGTTTATCTCTAGCAAGCAGTGCAATTTTAAGATCGGCAGAAAACCAGCGGCAGGATTTGCTTTTTATTCTAATGCTAGTGAAAGGTGCATGAGTATTGAGGGCACATATGATAATGTCATTTAGCACCTTGAGTGCTGTTTCCACAGAAGCTGTGTGATAGAATTCTTGCCAGCATAAGGAATGATATAGGTCATGGAGATATCCTTCGATGTTAAGGTCTTTTTTAGACCTTCTTGTGAGGAATTTCGCAGGTTTGGATGGCTTGACTGATGATTTTATCCCTGCAATAAGACAGTGGTCGCTTATATCACTGAAAAGCACTCCAGCATGGAAAAACAGGTGCGGTTTGTTTACCAACATAATGTCAAGTAGGGTGCTGTTACTTTTGGTTTTTGAGTTAATTCTTGTCGGTTCATTTATTAATTGAGTGAATCCATATGTGTCACAAAAAGATACTAGGGGTGCAGATGCATTGGAGAGCCAGTTAAAGTTCAGATCACCTAAAATGATGGTGTCCTCGGGGCCCAGATTAATTATATTTCCCAAGTGGTTTAGGAGTTGAAGGCCGGCAGAGGGGGGCCTATAGCAGCCAACCAATTGAAAAGCTGTCATATTGGGGGAGCTATTTTAAGGGATAAACATTCGAATTCTTTGGGCACTGATGTTACACTGAGGCAAGATGCAGAAATATTTGATTTAACATAGATAGCCACTCCACCGCCCCTTGTCAGGCGGTCCGATCTGAATAGCTGGTAGTTGGGTAGATTTATTTCCCTGTCATGTGTAGCAGGTTTAAGCCATGTCTCGGAGATTA
Organism: Neoceratodus forsteri; assembly: GCA_016271365.2. Classification (NCBI taxonomy): domain Eukaryota; kingdom Metazoa; phylum Chordata; order Ceratodontiformes; family Ceratodontidae; genus Neoceratodus; species Neoceratodus forsteri. Next base: position 624,000,728 of record CM057459.1, read on the forward strand.
CCAGAAAGTCTGGCAAGGTGTGGGCGACCCAGGCCTGGATTAATGAGATCTTTTTAAGGAGGCTGCATGCGTTGATGTGAAGGAAGCTTAAACCTTTAATGGAGGCTAGATCTGATGGGGAGGTAAAGCCTTCTGGGGGTCCTGGATTGATTTCAATATTACCAGCGAGATCAACAAGAAGAGTAATAGTTTAATAAGGGCTTCAGTGATAGCATGAGGGACCAAAAAGAGGGTTTTCTCTTCTTGCTCGGGGTCCAATCTTTAGAGACGGTCCAGGATGGGTTGAGGCTTAATACATTTTCACAGAGTACCAACTTGATGGACAGGTACAAGGGGGCACTATAGAGCCAAGATATGAGCATGGGGCATAAGGGATACATGAATGGTTGTGACCCTTTTTGAGGGCTACCCCATGGATTACAATGAAGCAACGGTAGTGCATAGTTGAGGAATTGATAGGCATCCACTGGAGGTGAGACAGGGAGGTCACCCTGGCAAAGAAATAACTATGAAAGATAAAGAAAGGGTAAGATCAGTAGCAATTTTACAAGAAGAAGAAAGAATAAAAAGTCTGTGTCAATTTAGGTGGTTCAAAATAATTAAACAAAGTCATGAAATGGAATGTTACTTAAAACTTCTGTCAAGCCCAGAAGAGAAGAAGAATAACAAGATTCGGATTAGAAGTCTATAAGGCAAATTATATTTTATATGATCAGAAAAGGGCGTCTGAATCAAAATGTAAATGTATATATGGGTTTGAGGATGGCTTGAAGCATGTTGTTTTGCACTGCCCACAGTATGAAGCCAGCAGAAAGAAATGGCTGTCCCCAATATTGTCCCTCCTTGGTCTCCCCTCTGAAAAATTGATAATGTATTTGTTTAATTCATCACAATTATGAGTTTTATACCCATTGTATAGATTCTTAAAGGATACAAATTTATAAAAGGGTTTATGAAATATCAAAATGCCCTTGTATAAACATGTAATAATATGAGGAATGTATGTAAATTATAAGGATATTATGTATCTTTTAAATTATGCAACATTATTTATCTTAAATGTTTGTCTTTGTAATGACTATAAGTTGAACAATAAATCTACCTACCTACCTATTCTTGGTTTATTTTTTCCACCCTCTGGTCTACACTCCCTGTTTCTTCTCCCTCCCCCCCCAAAAAAAACTAAAAAAATATAAAAAGTTATAAAAAGTAAATAAAAAAAAATACTTCTATTTTTCATTTCTATCCTCTTTTTTAGCACTGTGAAATATTTATTTCTAAACTTTTTTTGTATTACTATTACTGTTATAATTTCTGTAGGTCCATATTTCATTCCATCCTTTCCATTGCTCACTCCATTAATTTTACCCTCATGTAAACTTAAGCATTCCCCTTTCCTTGATAACCCTGGCCTGTCTCGTTCTGTTCTTTCTTCAGTCTTTACACATGATGAACCACTTTCCTTCCTTTTTTTACTGATTTATGTGTCTTCTTGCTATCCACAAATGTCAAGTACTGTACTCAATAACATTTTTTTTCCTCAATGCTATGTGATGATGCGTGAATTGTGGTTGTGTGCAACTGCCAATCATCCAAAGAAGTGCACAAGCATAACAGAAACATAAGGTAGCATCCTGAGTTGTTCAACATAAATGTCAAATTGTGTCCTCAGAAAGAAACTGCTTTTCTTCTCACAAATAAAGTTGCTGCACAAGCCAGATAAGGCAGGGAAAAACCCATGTGAGAACTGCAAGAGAAGTTAAGCATCATTATGAAATTATAATTTTTGGGCATTCATCCCACCACCACTGGGCCCAAAATGTAAAATTGTGTCCCCAGGGAGAAACTGCTGTCCTTCTCACAAAAAAATGTTGCTGCACAAGCCAGATAAGGTGGGGAAAATCCCAAGTGAGAATTGCAAGAGAAGTTAAACATAATTATGAAATTACGAATTTTGGGCCTGCATCCCACCACCACCACCACCACTGGCCACTTAGATATTGCTGTGCTGCTGCTGCTGTTGCTGATTGTAGTACTGTTTCAGGACCCACCAGTTGTTCAGTCTTGGATGCAGCATCACATGTACTGCACGAGTAAGTATTTTAGAATTTTTCCCCTCTTTTCTTTTTAAGGGAGGAGTTTGGTATTGCTACTACCTGAAGTGTAGTGTGCTGGTACTGCTTTTCCATTCAGGTAAGGGAGATGATAATGTCTGGCAGATTGAAAGCTGCAAGAGATTGGAATTCACCACATCTGCCAACCACGAAGGTAAGTATTTTTTTAGGAGGGGTTATTTATTTAGTTATTTGGCATTCACACTGAATTGGAAATCACTGTGTCTGCTTTGCTTCCTTGAGGGTATTTGTTGTGCCTCTTGCCATCCTGCTGGTACATGCCAGTCTTGTCTGCTGTGCTGCATGTGCAATCATATGAGAAATCACACATAATTAAATGAGAAGATATTTATGAGAAAAAGTGCCATCCTTCTGGTAATGCCTGTCTTGTCTGCTGCGCATGCCGGGCACTCGCATGAGAAATCACCCAGAATTACATGAGAAGATGTTTATGAGAAACAGTGCCATCCTGCTGGTATGTGCCAGTCTTGTCTGCTGTGCTGCATGGGCACTTATATGAGAAATCACCCAGAATTACATCAGGCCTGCCCTGCTACCATGTCCCACTCTTGGAAGATGACAGTAACAGGCATGACAATAAAGTAACATAAATTATGGAGACATTGTATGAGAATATATGGCATACAAAGGCAGTACACAACATAATTTGGTTGTCTTCATGCATCACGTTCCTTGACAAAGCAGCCCTCACAGTCCTCAAGACTGGAGTTCTCACCTGATGGGTATTCACGTTCCAGAATTGAGTCATCAACATCAGTGTGAACAATGGATGATGACTTCAGCTTTCTACTTCTACCAAGAGCACCATCTGTCTCTTCATCTTCGTCAGAAGATCCTCTGCCAAGAGGATGTGGTAGGAACATGGATGTCTTGGTCTTGTGTGGCATGTGTCCCTTATTCATTTTTATAAATGTAAAAATTTCCACATTCTTTGGTGACAGGTTTGTGCACCGGTCATGTATAATGGCACCTGCAGCACTGAACACACGCTTAACACTGGCATTGGAGGGGGGCAGCTAAGGTATTTTATTGCCACAGCTGTTGGTGCAGGCCATTCAGTTATCTTGCTCACCCAGTACAATAATGGATCATCACTGACTGCAAGGTGTTTTTGTTCAGCCATGAAACAGTCAACCATGTGGCGTGCTGCTCTGAGTCTGGCTGCCTCATCGTGCTCCTCCTCATCATGCTCTTCAATGGATGCAACTTCTACTTCTCTTAAAACATCCCAAATAGGACTGTTGGTTTTTGGTTTCTGTCTGCCTAACATAGTCATGGCATGTGAAGGTGATAGTGCTTAGTGGTGGCAGTGGTGGTGGTGGTGGAGGTAGCAACAACTCTTGGTGCCCTACTGCATATGTCTTGAACATTTGTTCCCCTCTAACCCTTCTGACAAGAATGTTGGTAAGGTTTTCTACCCTCTGATGCCCACCATGTAGCATAGACTCAAGGCCATGCTTATAATGTGGGTCAAGCAAGGTGGCAATGCCAAAGTCATCAGACTGCAGAATTCCAACAATGTGAGGGTTGGAGTCCAACAATTCGAGCATGTGCTGCATCAAGGCCAAAGTGTCACTGTCACCTCCTGCCTCAATTGATTGCTGCACATTAACCAATGTGCACCTCAGTATGAACATATGAACATATGAATATGCCAGCAGAAACAGACCACCTGGTCTATCTAAGTCTGCTCGAGTGTGCAGCCAACACCCCCAGTTTGCAGCTGCCCCAACCCCCCCTCCCTTTTGTCATCCCACTGCCACCCCAACTCTCACTCTCCCCTGTTCCCATGCCCTTTTGAAGCTGTTCACAGATTTACATGATACCACCCATTCTGGTAGGGTGTTCCATTTTGCTACCACCCTCTCTGTGAAATAGTGTCTCTTCATTTCCTTCCTAAATCTTCCCCCCTTCATTCTTAGCCCATGTCCCCTGGTGACCATCCCCCTCCTTAACTTGAATACCCCATCTGCCCCATCCTTATTGATTCTCCTCAGATACTTGAATGCCTCTATCATGTCCCCCCTGTCCCTTCTATCCTCCAGGGTGTACATATTGAGGTTTCGTACTCTGTCATAGTCGTCATAGTCTCTCCCTTCCATTCCACATATCATCTTTGTTGCCCTCCTCTGCACCCCCTCCAACAGGGATAACAACTTCCTATTTTCTACTGGTGATGCCTCCCCCTATACATCCCAGTATCCCTCAGCCATCCTTACTACCTTCTCACATTGCTTGCTTATCTTTAGGTCATCTGATATGACTACCCCCAGGTCCCTTTCCATTTTTGTTGTTGTTGTTAATACCCCCCATTGTGTACTCTTCCCATGTTTTTCCTAGGTGCATTACTTTGCACTTCTTTGCATTGAATCTAAGCTGCCATACTTTTGACCATTACTCCAACATTGCCAAGTCCCTTCTCATCCTTTCCACCCCCCCCTGTTTATCAACCCTGTTGCATATCTTTGCGTTGTCTGCAAAGAGGAGTACTTTTCCTTCCAGTCCCTCTGCAATGTCACTTATAAATACATTAAAAAGGACCGGACCCAGTACTGAACTCTGAGGTACCCCGCTAGTAACCCCCTTTTCTTTGGAGTGGACTCTGTTTACTATTACCCTCTGTGTCCTGTTGTCCAGACAGTTTTTTACCGAGGCTACCACTCTGAGACCCACTCCCAGGCTTGCTAATTTGTTTATTAATCTTTTCTCTGGGACTGTGTCAAATGCCTTGCTAAAGTCTAGGTAGGCCATGTCCACATTCCCTCTCTGGTCTACTATTTTGGTCACCCAGTCAAAGAAATCTATTAGATTTATCTGACATGACCTTCCCTCTGTGAATCCATGCTGCCTTGGGTCCTGTGCCCTGCTGGCCTCTAGGTACTCAACAATTCTTTCTTTCAGAAGTGATTCCATCATTTTCCCTATCACTGAGGTCAAGCTAACAAATCTGTAGTTTCCTGCCTCGGCTTTGCTCCCACTTTTGTGAAGAGGAATCACAACCGCCCTCCTCCAGCCCTCAGGTACCACACCATCCTCCCATGATTTGTTAAAAAGGGTAGTCAGTGGTGTCACTAGTTCTACCCTTAGTTCTTTTAGAATTCCGGGGTGAATCCCATCAGACCCCATTGCTTTGTTCACCTTCAGCCTTAGGAGTTCTTTCAGAACACTTTCTTCTGTGAAAGGACTGGTATCGACCCTCCTATCCAGAGTGCTTCTATTGATTGGTTTAGATACCTCCCCTCTTTTTGTGAATACTGAGCAGAAGTATTCATTCAAGTATCCCTGTTTTCACTGTCCCTCTCTGCCCACCCACCCTCCCTTTATTAAGCCTCACTGTCCCTCCCTTGGTCTTCTTTGGCTTCCTAATGTACCTATAAAAGGTTTTATCCCCCTTCTGAACCAAGTTGGCTATCTTTTCCTCAGTTTGGGCCTTTGCTATTCTGACTGCCTTCCTCGCTTCCTTCTACTTTCAGTGGTACAGTTCTTTGTCCTGCTCCTTCTGTGTTTCCTTATACTTCCTGGATGTTATCTTTTTCTCCCTAACGTTCCCCGACACCTCTTTTGAGAACCATAGTGTTTTTTTCTTTCATTTTGATTTGTTTAGTTGCTTCACACAAAGGCTTGTTGCCTCTGTGATTGTAGTTTTGATGTTTCCCCATTGTTCCTCTACTCTTTCTTCTTGCCTGTTTGCTTGTGCTTTTCTGAGGCACTCTCCCATTTTGACAAAGTCAGCCCTCCTAAAGTCCAGTACACTCACCTTTGTATGGCTTGATTCTGCGGCTGTGTTTATTGTGAACTACACTGTTTGGTGGTCACATGTTCCCAGATGGCTACCTACTTCTAGATCTGAGATCCTCTCTCTGTCCCCGTTTGAGAGTACTAGGTCTAAGATTGCTCCCTCCTGAGTGGGTCCCAACACTAACTGTCTGAGGCATGCCCAGAATGACTCTGCTCTTGGATGTGGCTGCAGTAAAGGTGCTCCAGTTAACGTCTGGCATGTTCAGGTCCCCCATCAACAATAGCTCCCCTTTTTCTGCCATTCTAAGGATGCCTTCTATCATTTCCTTGTCCATTCCCTCCCCTTGAGACAGGGATCTATATACAACCCCTGTGTGAATTGTGGTGCCATTTCCAGTCTCCAGGGTGACCCACAGTGCCTCCTCTCCTCCCTGTTCACCCTTTAGTTCTGTTGTTTTGATCCCTTCCCTTACATAGAGAGCTACTCCTCCTCCTCTTCTACCCTCCATGTCCCTCCTGTAGATTGTGTACCCTGGTATGTTTATCTGTGTATCATGTTTCTGTGACTGCCGCAATATCCAGGCATCCCTCTTCCATCAAAGCCACCAGTACAGGGAGCTTGTTACCTAGACTACGGGCATTGGTACTCATTACCCTCCATTTTTTGATGCCCTTAACCCTTTTTGCCCCTTTTTGCCCCATCTCTGTCCTTACTGCCTTTTTCTCACTTTATCCCTGCCCTTCCCCCTATCGACGTCTCTGTCTTGGTGTTTACCTTACTAACTACCCTGATTTTTGGGAGTAGGCTAGATTTTCCTGCTCCTTTTCAGTGTCTCCCCTCTTGGCTAGTTTAAATGCTTGCCAATGAAGCATTTAAACCTATCATCTGGGATCCTGGTTCGCCTCCTGGACAGATGCAGACCATCATGCCAGTCTAGGCCGGTATCCCTCTAAGTGAACCCCCAGTCCCCAATGAAGCCAACCCCCTGAGCACTGCATCAGTTTTTCAACCATTGATTGAATCCCATGGTGTGAAGCACCCTAGCCTCACCCATGCCATAGACAGGCAGCACCTCCAAGAAGTTTACCGTGCGTGCTACTTGTCTATGGTCCCTCCCCAACTCCACAAACTCCTCCTGCACTGCTCTGATCCCTTTACCGGCCAGGTCACCATCATTATCTGCATGCCATCCAGTGTCAATGTCCTTTTCATGCTGAAACTTAATCTCTACAGTTTCTGTGTTTGTCATCTCCGCAGCAATGGGCATTCCAACATTACCCTCACCCAAAAAACACTGCCAGCACCCTCAGCAGCAACAGATACAGGAACCTGATCCACCTTATCTTTCTCAAACACTTCTTCTGGCATAATTTTCAGGCTACTTGAACAATTGCCACCTCCCATATCATCACCCTCGACCGCTACCGTGGCTGCCACAGAGCTTGCTGAAAAAAATTTAGATGCAGGAAAGCCACTAGTAAATACTCTGGCATTACTGCTAGCAGCAACCATTACAGAGCACATAGAACTTGTTGATGGCAACTCCTCATCAGAAGACAGTACTTCTTGCACCGTTTCAGTTGCACCACTTTTTACAATTAATTTTACAGTCTTGCCTGTGTGACTCACTCCTCTCCCTTTCTTGTTTCTCTTTGCAGGTATTCTTTTGTTAAGTTTTGGCAACATGAAAATCTGTAACTTTTGGGCACTATTTCTCACAGCAGGAGGGGGATGAGACTACAACAGGTTGGTAGGGTACCTGAGTGATTAGATGGATTTATAAAGCTTGGATGGACTTTGCCAACAGAGCAGTATCACAGTGTGGGAGGGGTACCATGGCACTGGTATTCTCAATAACGGGAAAATTCAGTGAAATACTGCAAAACTCAGTCTAAAAAATGATAACTTTTGCATGCCATCTCACAGCGCATGGGAGTACAACAACAGGGCAGGTAGGGTACCCGAGTGATTAGAAAGATTTCTGCTGTTGGATTAGAACGTGTTGGGTAGATTTACGGATGGTCAGGCAATATTCACCCACTAGACTTAGGGAACTATGCCCCTCTGATTGTCTGCCACTGTCAGCGGAGATCTTTATGAAGTGTCGATCTTTAGGGATTGCTAGGAGGCATAGAACAAGGAGGGGTACTAGGCCTAGTGGGGGGAAGGGAGAAGAGGGGGCGGATTGAGGTAGTGAGGACCAGAAGATGCCCTGGGGTGAAATGGTGCCAGGACAGGGGTTTCCCTTGTCTTGTCCCCATATCCAAGGGTTCCACAGTTAATGGGCAGGAGCTGAGGTCTTCTTCAATGACTCATCCTACTTGAGCAGTGTTATGCAATGCCAGATCCATCAAGCACAAGATAGCTGATCTTGTTGGAACAACGGATCTGGCTTGTATCACCGAGACCTGACGGGATGAAAATGCAGGCCCTATATTGGCTTCTGTTGTTCCAGCCAGATTCCCAGTGATACACCACCCGAGGCTGGATCGTGGGGGAGGGGGTGTAGCCATTATATTTAAGCTGGAACTGAGCCTTGTGGACGTGCCAGTGCGGGCCACTAGGTCCATCGAGTGCATCCTGGGAGTGGGTGTGGGCTTCAGGATACTCCTCATCTACCGTCCACCAGGTGAGCATGGAGAATTCCTGAAGGAGTTTGCAGACTCCATCATCGATGTGGCATTGGAGTTCCATAGATGGTTAATTCTGGGTGACTTTAATGCCTGAGTTGATGATGAACTCTTGCATTTTGGACAAAATCTCCTCCAGCTTATGTTGATGCTGAGCCTCACACAGGTTATTATCTCTGCTACCCATATAGGGGGTCACTCACTGGATGTGGTGTTTCTTCTGGGGTTGGAGACCACGGACTTCAGGGTGGAACCAGTTGGTTGGTCTGAAAATGAAAACATAAGGTTCAGTTTCAGGGCTCCCCCTAAAGGGCCTGCCCCCACAGAGATGGTTCAGTACCACCCTTTAAGGGGGGGGGTTACCCCAGAAGGCCTAGCGTCAGTGCTGGATCTATCGGGTTTGTTGAGTGAAAAGATAGCCAGCTCTGTTAAGAAGGGGGATAAAACCTTTTATAGGTACATCAGGGAGCGAAGGAAGACCAAGGGAAGGATAGTGAGGCTTAATAAAGAGGAGGGGGGTGGGCAGAGGGTGACTGTGAAAAGGCAGAGATACTAAACAAATATTTTTGCTCAGTATTTACAAATGAAGAGGGGGAGGTACCTAAAACAAACAATAGAAACACTCTGGATACAGAAGTTGATACCAGCCCATTTGCAGAAGAAAGGGTTCTAAAGAACTCTTAAAACTGAAGGTGGACAAAGCAATGGGGCCTGGTGAGTTCATCCCAGAATTCTAAAAGAACTAAGGGTAGAACTAGTGACACCACTGACTACCCTCTTTAACAAATCATGGGAGGATGGGGTGGTACCTGAGGACTGGAGGAGGGCAGATGTGATTCCCCTTCACAAAAGTGGGAGCAAGGCAGAAGCAGGAAACTACAGACCTGTTAGTTTAACCTCAGTGATAGGGAAAATGATGGAATCACTTCTGAAGGAAAGAATTGTCGAGTATCTAGAGGCCAGAGGGGCACAGGACCCAAGGCAGCATGGATTCACATCGGGAAGGTCATGCCAGACAAATCTAATAGATTTCTTTGACTGGGTGACCAAAGTAGTAGATCAGAAGGGGCTGTGGACATGGCCTACCTAGACTTTAGCAAGGCATTTGACACAGTCCCACACAAAAGATTAATATACAAGTTAGCCAGCCTGGGAGTGGGTCCCAAGATGACAGCCTGGGTAAAGAATTGGCTGGAGAATAGGACACAGAGAGTAAGAGTAAATGGAGTCCACTCTGAAGAAAGGGGGGTTACTAGTGGGGTACTGCAGGGTTCAGTATTAGGACCGGTCCTCTTCAATGTCTTTATAAGTGACATTGCAGAGGGACTGGAAGGAAAAGTATGTCTCTTTGCAGATGACACAAAGAACTGCAACAGATGTGATGCACAAGGTGGGGTGGAAAGGATGAGAAGGGACTTGGCAAGGTTAGAGGAATGGTCAAATGTATGGCAGCTTAGATTCAATGCTAAGAAGTGCAAGGTAATGCACCTGGGAAACAAAACCCAGGGAAGAGTACACAATGGGGGTGAGATACTAACAACAACAAAAATGGAAAGGGACCTGGGGTAGTCATATCAGATGACCTAAAGGTGGGCAAGCAATGTGGGAGGGCAGCAAGGAGGGCTGGGGGGATACTGGGATGCATAGGGAAAGGCATCACCAGTAGAAAACAGGAAGTTGTTATCCCTCTGTACAGACAGCTGGTGAGACCCCATCTGGAGTACTGCGTGCAGTTCTGAAGACCCAATCTCCACGAAGACATAGACAGGATGGAAGCTGTCCAGAGGAGGGCAACTAAAATGGTGCAGAGTCTGCACCGGAAGACATATGAAGAGAGACTTAAGGAGCTTAATATGTATAGCCTCGAGGAAAGGAGGGAGAGGGGGGACATGATAGAAACTTTCAAGTACCTCAAGGGAATCAACAAAGTCCAAGAGGGTAGCATCTTTCAAAAAAAGAGGTGTGCCAAAACAAGTGGGCATAATTTGAAGATAGAGGGGGAGCGGCTCAGAGGTAATGTAAGGAAGTATTTTTTCACAGAGAGGGTTGTGGATGCATGGAACGGCCTTCCAGAGGAGGTTGTGGAGTGAAAAACAGTGGTGGAATTCAAGCATGCATGGGACAGTCATAAGGCAATTCTAGGTGGTGCGAGTAGGAAGAAGTAGGCTGCTGGTTAACTAGGATCTGCAGCATATCCATTAGATAGGGAAATGGGCAGACTGGGTGGGCCAAGCGGTCCTTATCTGCCATCAAATTCTGTGAGTGAATTTATGAGTCCAGAGATTCTGGTACTGGCCCATAATAGGGTGGTGTGAGATGTCCTGGACAAGATTGCACCTGTTTGTGTTTGACTGCTCACTCTTTGCCCAAGGAACCCTTGGTTTGATGGTTTCTTGAAGGAGCTGGTGAGAGTAGGTCAAAGACTGGAGACAGCTTGGCAAAAATCTGGCCTGTATGCTGACAAGCTTAGATTGATTGAACATTATGAGAACTATCAATCAGAAATCACCCATAAGAAGTCAGAATTTCTGTCCAGGGACTGGGAGATTTCTGCTGCATGAAATCGACAAGCACATCTCTTCTGGACTGTAGATAGATTGTGCAGTCCAATCTGTCTCCAATCTGGAGGAACCTTTTTGCAGGCTAAGTGCGATGAGCCTACTCAATTCTTCGCAGATAAGGTTGTCACCATCCAGGCCAGCACCGGTCTGGCTCTCCCTATGAGGGGTTGTGGGGATCAGTGGGAAGTGATGAACACTTGGTCTATCTGGTCAGATTTCAGCAGGCCGGAACTCATAGATATTGTGAGAATCATCCAGACTCTGTGCACAACCATCTATAGTTTGGATCTGGGCCCTACACCCCTATTAGTAGGTTGTGTAGATGTCATCTGCCCAATCGTAGCTGAAATTGTTTGGGGCTCCTTGGAGAGGGGGGTCTTTCCAGATCCCCTTAAGGATGCAGTCTTACTATCACTCCTTAAAAACTCTCCTTGGATCCAAACCACCCAGCTAACTACAGGCCTATCTCTAACCTGCCTTTTGTTGGCAAGGTTATTGAAAGGGTGGTTGTGTTGCAGTTGGAGGATTATCTTGGGATCCATGGTATCTATAAGGCTCTCCAGTCTGGATTTAGGAAGAGACATAGTACAGAGACTGCACTCGTCTGGGTATTGAATGACCTCCTAATAGCAAGAGATTGAAAGGCCAGTACCATCTTGGTCCTTCTTGATCTCTCTGCAGCGTTTGACACTGTGGACCACTGAGTGCTTTTGGAGGGCCAGCGTTTCCTTTGTGGACTGTCGGGTACAGTCCTCAAATGGTTTCAGTCGTTCCTCATGGGCAGATCTCAGAGGGTTGTCACCGAAAGTTATTCCTCTGATGCCCTCCCTCTGTCCTGTGGGGTGCCGCAGAGCTCCATATTGTCACCCATGTTGTTCACAGTGTACATGCTGCCATTAGAAATGATCATCAGATGATGCAGTTTGAGATTTCACTGCTATGCAGATGATATTCAACTGTATATGTCTTTTCTACATGGATAGGAGGATGTAGTTTCTATCTTTAACAACTGTCTTACAAAGATCAAGGACTGGAAGAGCGCTAGCTGGCTGAAGCTGAACCTGAATAAGATCAAAGTGTTGGTGGTGGACCCAGGACAACCAGGGGTATGTCTGGGGGCTGGAGAGAGGTCAGGCTTATGGCTTGATGGTGTCCAGCTAACCACTTCAGACCGGGTGAGGAACCTGGGCATTAGTTTTGACAATGGCCTGACTCTGAGATCTCAGGTATCGGCTGTGGTCAAATTAAGCAATAAGCCATGAGGGGTTGTGGGTTATCAGGGGATTTACCATAGCTGGAGTGGGTAAATCTTCACCAGCCATGGTAAATCCCCTGATAACCCACATCCTCTGAGTGGCTTATTGCGATTATACCAAGGTTAATTTTTTTTACATAATAAAATACAAGTATTAAAGAGGTTGCTTTGTTTTTTAATTTTATTGTATTTATTCCTGTGCTGCAGAGGATATGATATACTAATCAACAGCCATTGATTATCAGATGATTTACACCAGTGGTAACTGCCTGTCTGATGATTTCATTGGCTGTTCACTTATGTCCATGGTATAATTCTCTTTTTACCACCTGAGGACTATCACCCGGGTGAAATACTTGGTTCCTCTGGATGACCTACCAACTTTGGTACACGCCTTCATCACCACTCACCTAGATTACTGCAATGCCTTCTACCTAGGAATTCCAGGGTTGATATCCACTGTTTGCAGCTAGTGCAGATTGCGGCAGCCAGGCTTTTGACTGGCACATCCAGGGCTAGCCATATTAAGCCAGTGCTGCTCGAACTGCACTGGCTGCTTGTTCAGTGATGCATCACCTTTAAGGTTGACTTGCTGACCTTTAAAGCCCTACATGATCAGGGACCCAGCTATCTGAAAGATCTTCTGACTCCCTACTGCCCCCGCCATCCTCTCCGATCCACCAATGAGGGATTGCTAGAGATTCCCAGGATGTGTTTGAAAACCTCTGGTGCCCAAGCTTTTTCCTTTGTGGCTCCCACCTTGTGAAATTCTCTACTTCATCGGTTAAGAGAATGCCTGACCATTGGAAGCTTTAAAGCTGAATTTAAAACCTATCTTTTTAATCAGGTTTTTCTTTGAGGATTTTTAATTTGAATTATCATATCTGTAATACTGTTACGTTATTTATGTCAATGTTACTGTTTTATTTGATTTGTGGTATTGCTATGCTTTGTTAGAGCACCTTGGTTTTGGAAAGGCGCTCTATAAATAAAGTTTTATTTACTTATTTACTTACTTACTTACTATAAATCTCAGACAGAGTTTGCCAACAGAGCAGTACCACAGTGTAGGAGGGATACTACTGCACCAGTGTTCTCAATAACAGGAGAAAATTCAGTGAAATACTGCAAAACTCAGCCTGGAAAACTGTAACTTTTGGTCGCTATGTCTCACTGAGCACATGACGGGGGTGCAACAAGAATAACAGGTCAGGCCGGCCCGCTGGCGCAGCGGTTGGATTTCCGCTGCGATGGCGCCGTGACCCAGGTTCGGAACGGACTCGGTCGCGGAGGGCCGGCCAGGGAGAAGGACGAGCGTCCTCACGACTGCTCTCCTGATCCGGGGCAGGGTGTGGTGAGTCACGGTGCACGGTGGACTCCTGGTGGAGACCGGGAGAACCCCAGCACTCGGGGCCTGACATCAGATGGGGGCGGGGCAGACGCTGGCGTCATTGCATGCTCCCGCCCCCCTTAAAGGGGAAAAAACTCCGCCTACCTCCGACGCCTCTATGATGCCCGTCCCTCGGGCTGCAATGGGCTCCCCCAAAGAGCACGGCTCCCAGCCTAATACGACGTTACGTGGCACCCTAAGGGCCGAGGGTGCTACGTTCCCGCCTTGGGGCGGCCAGGGGTACTGGGAGAGCGGCTCATGAGGGGATGCCGTGAGCAGGGGGATCCGTGACTGGGTGGAAAAAAAATCTTGCTGGAGGAGGTACAAAAAAAAAGAATAATATGTCAGGCATGCTACCAGGGTGAAAAGCTGGATTTCAGTTAACACACAAGCTGGGAAAAATGCCACTGCTGCTATGGTGTTCAAACGGTGTATGGGGGTAGTGCAAGACAGCAACAAGGCAAAGGAATAAAGGACAGGAATTAGGAAGGTTTTTGTAGTATTTTAAAGCCAAGTGGATTAAAAAAAGGAACGGGAAGGAGAATACAAAACATAAGAGGTCGGGGTGGGGTCAGGGCCAAGGGATATTCAAATCAAAACACACACACTCACTTACTCACTCACACACTCAGCCAAAATTCACACTCACATTACAAAATTAAAAAAATTGTAAGCTTGCACTCAATAAAGCAGGTTTAAAATGTTTCAAAAGTACATTTTTAGGTGTATCCTCTAAATATCTCTGATTCACAATCAGAAGCTGCTGTGTACTCTCTCTCTCCTCACTCTCTCTCAATCAACACTGCAGGGAGAAACAATTTCCTGAGCTTTCTATTGGCTGTTCAGCCACATGTGACCTCCAATCCCACAATCTCATGCGAAATTCACCTGTTTCTGGCAAACTTTGCTGGTGAAGTAGATTTTGCAGCACTCCCTAACTTGAATTTGAGCTTAATGAGTCGCGAGGTTGGTTCCACCCGCGAATTCGACCATTCCGCCCGTGAATTATACCAAAAACAGAGAGGATTTCCAACTTTGCCAGTGAATTACTTCACAAGGTGTCTCTACTCTGTGAAAAAATTCACTGAATGAATTTTTGTGACTTCACACACCTCTAGTCATAAGTAATTTCAAATGGAATACAGTATGTCAAGAAAAATTTGTCTTTTATAATGTCTCCATCACAGTTTTGCCTATCACAGCTTAAATATTTATGTGTGAAAACTGAGAGGTAGGTGCAAATGATGGCAATACTTCAATTGTATATGTCTGAAGTGTTTTAGTAGTATTATTATTAGTAGTAAATAGTTTTATTCAATAATATGAATAAGGACATCGGAAGCGAGCACTGGCTCATTTTCAATGGGTTCTAGAAGTTCATATATCCTGGTTACAAAATAAATAGTTCAAGAAAAAAAGTACAGTACTGTACATTTGAACATTATCCATATGTTGGGAACTGAATATTGGAAAAATGGTGTACTGTCTGAGGAAAGACAACTACTGGATATATAATGATGGTGGAATAGTGGTATACTAAATGTGTGAAGAGTTCTACTGCTGTCAGGCTTCTTCTGGTGCACCAATGCACAAAAATAATACTACAAATCTCTTAACATTCCCAATTGAGGTCAGCAGCATTGTGAGCAGTAACCCTACCACCAGGAACCGTAGTGCTCTGTGGCACTTTGTCATGATTTCTGTGGCAAGGCTCCTAGGCTTCTATGGCAGCATTTTCTGATTTCTGTGGCATGATTTATTCATTTCAGGAGCAGAATGTAGTCCTGCCATTGGCTAAAACATGATGTGATGTCATTGGTGACATCACATGCTGAGCATAGAGGAGGAGTTTCAGAATAAACACAATGGGGAATGGAGTCGGGCACTATGGAAAAACGTTATATTTGAATGAGAAGTCACAACAAATCAATGAATTCTACAGCACTGTACATATTCTGTGACATGATATAAATTCTGTGGAAAATTCCACAGCTGCAGAATCACAGAATTCCAGGGGCCTTGGTTTCCACTTTGCTGATGGGCTGGCTAACCAACATGTTGTTGACAGGCATTGGCATGAACATTCATATGTATAATGCAACCCCAAGCAATGGCATGTTGCAGCATTACATGCACTGCATTGAAAGCATCTTACTGCCACCACTGGTGCTTTACCCAGAGGCGGTTTTAGGCACAAGTGAACCAAGTGGCCACATGGGGCGCCAGCACAGAAGGGGCGGACTAAGTAGAAATTATAAGTAGAGAAGAGCTTGAAATGCTAAACTTGTCAAAGTAAAAACCAAAATTGTTGTTGTCACTCTAATGGTTGTAGAACTGTTATCACTTTGTGTGTGGGCTGAGGCAGAATGGAAGAGAAGGGGAGGTTGGAGTGGTGAAGGGGGCACCACAATTAATTCTGCTTGGGGTGCCTTTAGATCAAAAAATCAGTCCTGGCTTTACCTTCTTCAATACCTAACACTCATGGTTCTCTAATACCAGTACAAAGACAATCACATTCAGCACAAGAAACTGTTTGGTTTTTCAGTACAAATATTTTTGTAACAAAAAAAAACCAAAACAATAATAACAGTGAGAAACAACACACGAAGAAAACTGTTCACAACACTGAAATGTCCAATTGAACTACAGAATATAAGCCCCACTCCCTATTGCATCTCCAGTGTGGGTGGGACTGATGGTGCTGGTGGGGTGGTTAGGGGAGCTGCTGCTGGACTCTAGTGCCTGTGTAGTTCCTGCAGCTGATGCAGAATTTTTTATTGTTCGGTGTGAATGCCCTTGAGGCCTGTGTGAATGTCCTCTACCTCCCTCTTCAAACCTCTGAGGTGCCAGTTCATCTGGCTGGGGAAACAGTAGGCAGTGAAGCTGTCCCTTAAAGGCCTCTGTCTTCTGTCTCCTGCTTGTCTTCCTCCTGGATTCTGGCTTCAAAGGTCCTTTTTTTATTTTACATATACTATACATTGTATCCCCCTTACCTGCCCCTGGCCACCCCTTTCTGACTGACTCCCCCCCCCGCACCATCACCCAGTTTTTCCAGGTCTTTCCTTCCTCTTCTGCTGTTCTCTGCCACAGGACTGTGGGGGTGCCCAGTCATGCATGGGGTCTATAAGGAGTCAGCTTTCATCCTGCACTAGCCTGCGTCATGTGCAATGGGCACAATGTATGAGCTCTCCCTCCATGGAGAAGCCTCCAGTCCCTGTGTGTGTGATCCTCCCTTCGTTGTGGCTTGCATGCACTGCCACCCAGATAACTCCAGCTAGCAGATGATTAGCAAGCCATCATAACCCCTCCTCCTCAAGAGAGGACAGTAGTGTTATGGATGCTCAATCCTCCCTCCTCAGCCATCCCTTGAGCAACCCACATCCATTCCCAAACCCCAGTCCCTGGCATTCTGCCAGGTGAGGCACTAGGAGTCTCAGCCCTCATCATCACTGGGCTGGCCTAAAGGCCCTTTTTATCTGCTGCATCCTACTGGCTCCTTGCTTGCTGAGTTCATTTTTGCTAGGGGTCTCTGCCTCTGTAAACAAAGAAAAAAACTATATTATACTCAACTGCAAGCAAGTTTGGTATATTTGGCTTCACTCAGATGTCTCTCTCTCTCTCTCTCTCTTTACAAACATGGTTTGCCCCCTCACCCCACCTTGGGATGCAACATCACATATCTGATTTATTCACAGAGCTATCTAAATTTGCACTATGGTGTTACCACAATCCATTCCCTCACAGGACGCATTTGTAAATCAGATTCCTGTGTATTGCATCTCTGTATGTTTTCTCCTGGATTAAACTACATAAAAAATTATAAGAATACTTAAAACAGAGATGGGTAGGAAATAATCAGTGAGACATAATGGCTGAAAGATTATTAATGCATTCGATACTTGGCATCAAAGTTCAAAAATTGGGTTTGACCCATGATGGAGGTGGTATGTCCCCCCAATTATTCTGCCTTTCTTGACTCATCTGCTTTTCTCATATAAATGAGAAGAAATTCTTCACACAATACACATAGTTCATCCATTCTTACGAAGTGTGGCATGGTCCAACAGAATGGCCAACAGTTACCATCATCAACTGCTGAAATTAAATTATTTATCATTAATATTAGGGTTGCCTGGAATCTATCAGACAGAGTCAGATACATTGGATTTTGGGCAGTTTTTCAGAATTCAGAATTTCAGTATTTAATGTTAAAAATCTGAATTCTGAAAAAGATACCCAGATGTGGAAACAGAATTGGATCTGATACCAATCCCACATCCAACTACAGTAATGACATGTACAACCCCTCTCTACCTGGTGAACCAGATCAAATAAACTGCCCTCCTTCACACACCCTTGTTTCTTCCCATCTCCTTACCTTGTCTCTCTATCTCTATCTATCTATCTATCTATCTATCTACTGATGCACGTATGTATGTACGTAAGTACAGTATGTATGTGCTAAATGTTGATAACCAGGTAGGCCTACCGAGACAAAGTCCCTTTTTCAGTGGTGACCTGGAGTTAAGTGCAGAAACTAGAGAGCAAAAAATACCTTAAACAGGTACTTGGGAAACTGAGACTCAGTGGAGACACATTAGACCTCAAGTTACTTGCAATCACCCTAGATGAGGTACTCTCCCTCCTAACTAGCATCCTTAACCTATCCCTGATAACAGCTAGATTCCTTCAGTCCTGGAAAGTGGCCTTGGTCACTCTGGTCTTCAAAAGTGGAGACAGAACTAATCACTCCAATTACTGGCCAATTTCTATTCTCCCCCCTCTCGAAAGTGCTTGAGAGGATTGTCTACGACCAATGCATAGACTATCTTGACAAGTATGAGCTTCAATGTCAGCAACAACATGGATTCAGAAAGCAGCACAGCATAGCAACAGCACTAGTGGAATTCACTGGCTACATCCATGAGGCACTAGACTGGGGGCTGTTGGTGGGGGCCATCTACATTGACCTCACCAAGGACTTTGACACGGTGAACCATGAGTTACTTCTAAACCAGCTGGCCAGTACTGGGCTATCTAATGACTCTGTAAGTTGGTTCCAGAGCTACCTCTCAGTAGGAGTGCAACAAGTAAAATACTTGATGTTCTCTCTGACCAATGTAGTGTTACTACTGGGGTCCCCCAAGGCTCAATCCTGAGCCCCTCACTGTTCAGTCTGTTTCTAAATTATCTCCCTAAGTCATGTTAGGGCAACGTCCTATTGTACGCTGATGATGCAGTGCTGTTCACCAGTCACCCCAACCCTGAAGCTCTAGAAAAACAAATGCAGGCTAATTTTTCTGAAGTGGAGGCCTGATTCTTTTCTTTTTTTTTTTAGTCTTTGGTAACCGGGTTAGGCCCACTAGGCACAAGTGCCTGTTTTCAGGGGTGACCTGGGAGCACTGGGTGGTTAAGTGACTTGCTCACAGTCACACAGTATGCAAGTGGAGGCTGTGAGAATCAAACCAAGGTCTGGTCTGCTGGATGTACCAAGCTCGTTCACAGCTCCTTACTCTAACCTCTAGGCTATACTGCCAGCCAAAAGGCTATACTCCAGGCTCCTTCTAAACTACAAAAAACTAAGACTATGATGTTTGCTTCTACACAAAACAGACATAGGTCTTATCATCCCAAAATCCTTAACAACCGCAAAGAAGCATTAGATATGGGCAATAGTTTTAAATACCTTGGGATCACTCTTGACAGCTCCTTATCATTTACACTGCACATTGACCAAGTAGCCAAGGCAGTCAACTCACATATTGGCAAATTATATAGGCATAGACACTGCCTCACTGATGATGCCCTCAAGCTGCAGTCACTAGTTCTGTCCTATCAGTTGTTGACTATGGGCTAGTAGTCTATGGGGCAGGACCTAACACGGCTCTAAATAGAATCAAATTGGCCTTAAACAAAGCCTGTAAGCTTATATTAAGTGCACATCAATTAACCCATACCTGTAAGCTCTACGCCCACACAGGATAGCTCAGTCTTCAAAACAGGGTACAGTACCAGGTTTGTCTGCTTGGAAAGAAGACCACTCCAGGCCTTACTCCATCATGGATTCAGAGCCTTCTCTGCCCACCCACCCACCCACCCACCACAGGCAAATCAGGGGAAAGCATCAATATGCTCCAAGTCCCCTTCCACCAAACTGCACTAGGGCAAAGGTCTTTTGCATACAGGGCCCCCAAATGGCTCAACTCTCTTAATGCTGACCTACTATCTAAACCCAAACTTGGCCCCTTCAAATCAAAACTTCGAGCTTATCTTACCACTACCAGTACATGCAACTGTAACCCCTAAAATTTACACTTCTTCTCTCTGGAGAGAACTCTCAATAGCGGCACTTAGTAACTACCCTCCTCTCTCATTTTTCCTGCCACCTTTCTCCCCCCCACCCACACATCAGCACCCCCCACACTCACTGTCCCTTTTCCCTTTGGTTTTTGCCACTCTACCCTCAACAGTGGTTAACTCTAATGCTTACCCAATCTACAATTTCCTTGCCTACGCCCTGATCCTCTCCTCCTCCTTTCCCCATTGTTCTGACAAGACCCTCGTGGGCTGCTTGGGTTTATTCCTCCTAAAGTCTACATTTTTACATACCTGCAACTATTGTTTCTATCTCATTCATGCTCTATCTCATCCCTATTTCTCTCCATTTATTTTTATTCCCCAACCCCTTTCTCCATCCTGTTACCCAGGTTCTAGATTGCAGTCTACCAAATATACCTCATCTGAACGCAGTAATGCATTGTAATTCTCTCTTTTTATTAAGCATTGTACTCTCTCTTTTAGTCATTTTGCATGTATATCGTCCTCATTTGACGTGGAACCACTGTAAATTAGCTCTTAGCTCAAAGGTGTTTATCCGAGGTGTTAAAAAATAAATAAATACAAAATAAATAAATCATAAAACATATTTTTATAATACATTGACAGGAACAAAAGACACTGTGCAAGTGCAGTGTACAAGGTGCTACTGCAGCTGGTCTGCTCTAGGCTGGGCCTCCAGTGTGGGTCCTCCACATCCACACAGTGTCACCACCCTGACCAACTGACCAAGGCATTAGGTTAAATCACCCAAAAGATCACCTGTGCTGGTACCACCCTGATTAGTGGCACTATCTTAGTGCACTTTTTCCTTCTTTCTCTGGTTCCCCACCATGATCAGCTTTGCAACTGTTATCATCATTATCAGCACACTATGCTCTGTTGCTGCTGCTGTGTCCTGTCTTGCTGCTCCTTTCCACTCCAACCAAAACTGAATGCTGTTCCTCCTTCCAGCTGTCCTCACATGAACACAAACTCCATCCTCCTGAGTTTTCTGGGAAATGTGCGGTAGGTGCAAGGAGGAACTACCAGTATCCAACCATAAGTTCTGGCCGCAGATGCTGGTTGACTAGTGGAGCAATGTCTGTTGGGTTACTTAGTGTTTGTCGCTGGTAGGCCACCCCCAATTTTCCTAGTAAGCACACTGAGATTAGGGTCAGGACTCAAGAACTAACCAACTTGGTCTGTAACAGAACATAAGAACATAAGAATCTGATGGCAGTAGGAGACTGTGTGGTCCATCTAGTCTGCCCGGGTTTTCTACCCCTCACTATCAATTTGTGTTGCTAAGGTGACTATACTGTCTAGCACATGCCTATTTGAATTCACTGACTGTCTTGGCTGCCACTACCTCTGGTGGCAGGCTGTTCCAAGGGTCCATCACCCTCTCCATGAAAAAGTACTTCCTAACATTTGTTTTGAATTTACCTCCCACCAGGCATATGTTGTACCATCTAGTACATGTAGCCCTGTTTTCCTGGAAGAGGTTCCTGGTTTGTACTGTGTTGATCCCTTTAACAAATTCAAATGTCTCAATCATGTCTCCTCTGTTCCACCTTTGCTCAAGGGAGAATAAATTTAGCTGGCTGAGCCTAGTTTCATATGTTTCATGGTGCAGATGCTGCATCATTTTGATGGCATGTCTCTGCACAGTTTCCAGACGGTCTATGTCCTTTTTTAGGAGAGGTCTCCAGAACTGCATACAGTATTCCAAGTGAGTTCTCACCAGGGACCTATACAGCGGGAGGATTACATCACGCTTCCTATTGGTAATACCCCTACCAAGACATCCAAGGATGCTGCTTGCCTTTAGTGCCACTTTTTGACATTGCTTCCCTATCTTTAAATCGTCTGAGATCATGACACCAAGATTCCATTCCAGCTTTGTTTCTTCTAGTAGCCACCCCTCCAGGACATACTTCATGCATGGGTTCCTTCTACCCAAGTGCATGCCATTACATTTTTTGGCATTGACTCTCAAATGCCAGTTCCTGGACCATTCCTCTAGCATCCTGAGATCTGCCTCCATTTCTGTGATCCCTTCCTGTGTGTCCACCCTGTTGCAGAGCTTCATATCATCTGCAAAGAGTCAGACTTTCCCTTTAAGTTCTTCAATGATGTCATTGATGAATAAGTTGAAAAGGATAGTGCCTAGTACTGACTTCTATGTGACGCCACTTGACACCTTCCTCTCTTGGGACAAGATGCCATTTACCATAACCCTCTGTGCCCTGCCTTGCAGGCAGCTTGTAATCCATTTAACTACTTTGTGACAGATGCCAGCTTACTCCAGTTTGTTGGCTACACTTCTGTGTGGGACTGTATCAAAGGATTTACCAAAGTCCAGATACACCATGTCCACTGCTGCCCCCGGTCTACTTCTTTTGTAATCCAGTCGAAGAATCCTATCAAATTTGTTTGGCATGAGCGTCCTGATGTGAAGCCATACTGCTTTGGGTCAAGCTGCCCACTTGCTTTCAGGTAGTTCATTACCCTTTTCTTAAGCAATGTCTCCATTATTTTGCCCACCACTGATGTCAGACTTACTGGGTGGTAGTTTCCTGCTACCTCCTTGCTACCACTCTTGTGCAGTGGCACGACTGTTGCCCTTTTCCAGCCCTGTGGTACTATCCCTGTTCCAGTGAACTGTTAAACATTTCAGCAAGTGGGGTGGCAAGTTCGTCTCTAAGTTCTTTTATAACTCTTGGGTGTATTCCTTTGGGGCCCATTGCCTTGTCCACCCTTATTTTAGACAACTCCTCAGGGACCCTTTCTTTCATAAAAGGGGATATGTCAGCTCCCCTGGTATGGGAAAGTGTCCTGGCTGGTGCTGGGCCATTACCAATGTCTTTCTGTGTGAAGACCGAGCAGAGAATTTGTTGAGAACTTCTGCCTTGTCTTTGTCATTTTTCACCAGGTGTCTTTCCTTGTTTGCCAGCTGTATTATTCCTCCTTTGCTGTTTCTTTTTTCTTGAATGTATTGATAAAATGTTTTGTCCCCCTTTTCCCTTCTTGAGCCATTTTTTCTTTGGTCTGGGCCTTTGCCACCCTAATAGCTTTTCCGGCTTCCTTGAGTTTCTTTCTGTCAGCTTCTCTATCCTTTTCAGACTTGGTCTCCTTGTACTTCCAAAAAGCTTTTCTCTTTTCCCTAACTATAGTAGCTACCTCTTTGGAGAGCCAGAGGGGGCTCCTTGCCCTTTCCTTGCCCTTGCCCCAGTGTCGTTAACTTGTGCTGAGCAGGGGGCCGGGAGCTAGCTTTTCTTGTTTGCTTGTTTTTTTTTTTGTCTCTGCTGGCTGCTAATGTATCAGAAATGGGATGGTGTCATGGAGGCAACGAGTCAGATGGATAAGGGGAAGGATAGTGGACTGGTCTTGCTGACAGCTAACCAAACAAGGGAGGCCACCCTGAGGGGCCAATGCAACCAGATGGACGGTCAAGGTGTTGGAATGAGTAGGGAGTAGTCTTGGCAGACTGGCTGGGCCAAGCAGTCCTTTTCTGCTGGCAAATTCTACATTTCCATAGTAGATGCACAGTGAGATGGTAGTGGACTGAAAATGTAGGTGCAGTGGACCCCTGAAGATTGAGATCAATGCAGGATCACAAGGAAAAAGCCAGAAGGAGGGAGACACAGGACTGAAAATAGTACCTGGCTTGCAACAACTGATGAGCTGGGTTAGAGACAAGGTAGGGTTCAGTTAGCAAGTGTTAGGATATGGATTGTGGAATCAAATATTCTTATTCCATCTCCAATTCCACTCCAGTGTCTTAAGTAGAGATGCAGTGAAGTTTAAATTCATCTGCGGAGTCAAAGAGAAGTGGGCAACTTTGAATTCGCAGAACACTACTTGAAATTCCCATTAAAAAGTCAAAATTCACCTTAATGGACTTCGCATTTGTGCACTTCGCGTTCACTTCATGTTACATTTTGAGAGGCGAAGTTGGCAAGAAACGGCCCACAGGTCACATGATGCAGGCAGGAAGTTAGTCAGTGAACTAGTTTCACTTTCTCTTGCCCTGTGCTAGAGAAGGCACTTTTTGAGAGTGGCTGCATAGTGCTAGTTAGATATTTACTCAATGTTTCTGTTTACTGCCATATTTCTGCTTTTGAGTTTTGCCCCTCTTGTTATCATATTCCTGAGTCCTGATTTTACTATTTTTCTTTTTTGTATATTTCCAAATACTTGTATTCTTTTTTTTTTCAAATGGAGAGAGTGGTTTTCCTACGGGGACTCATGGTGGTCATCTTTCCCCAAGGATGCGTGGTGATGGTGTTCGCAACAATCGTGCAAACTTGTTCCCATCTAGTGCTCCCCTCTCAGTAAATGTTGTGTTCCCTGGCAGTGGAGTTAGTGGTTCAAGCCAAGCAGCACCGGTGGTGCCTAACACTGCCCCCCCACTGCTGGCCAATGTTCAAGAGCAGCAGCAGCAGCAGGAACAGCAGCTGCAGGAACAACAACAACAGCAGCAACAGGTTGTTCCCCTCAACTGTACAGCAGCCTTCAACATCTGGCCCCCCCACTGCCTTTGCCTGGTCCTCCACGCAGCTCAGCAGTGTGTAATTTTTTCACCACACTGACAGATGACCTTAGTGTGGTGAAATGTAATATCTGTGGCATGATTGTGTGGCATGGTCTGAAGGGTTATCATCTGGGAACAGGTGGCCAGAGACCTGACTGTCCACCACCATGCACAGTGGGAGGCCAAAGTGGCTAAAGTAGTAGAAAATGCTCCGGTAGTGCAAGAGGTGTCAGCATAGCCTCAGCCTGCATGGCATGAGAAGTGCAGCAGAAGGGAGAGGGAACAAGTGGCGGCTCCCACACCTGCATGCGAGCGCAACCCAGATGAAAGGCCTGCCACACTGGCAGATCTTGGCCTACTGTGGAGTAAGGTCGACCACCTTGGTATCGTGGTCGACAAAATGCAGCAGCAGTTGGACCAAATGGAGGGTCATCAGCTGCAAATAATGGCTATGCTCCAACTGCTGATTAGTCAGAACTGGGCCAAGTAGTCTTTTTGTTTTCTTTTTAACTTGTATTGTGTTTTCTGTCTTTATTTTTCCTTTCTTCCCCCCAAAAAAATATTAAAAGCCTCAAAAAAAATTATAAAATAAAAAAAACATAAAAAGATCCTGTCCTGAGTTTTCCTTTTTTTCCTGCTTAATAATCTTTTTGCATACAGAAAAAGTATTTAATTTTTTTTTAAGTGATGTTTTCTTCCTGTCGTATTCTGTTAAAGCAGCAGTGCAATAATATGTTAACAATTTTGACCTATACTATTTCATTCTATTTTCAATTGTTCCTTATCTACTGACTTGTATGATACCATTCCTTCCACAATTAATGTTATTCTGCATTATAAAACAGTCATTAATGAAAGGTCAAATGTGATGACTTGCTATTGGGCAAAAAGTGTCACCTGACCATTTATTAATGTCCCAGTACACCAACAGGTAGCATGCTGTTTGTAAAAAGCTTTTTATTTTTTGCTTTTTACAGTTAGTTAGCCCATTTTATAAGTGCAATAGCCCATTCCAGCCCATGTGTGTATCAGGGCATTCATGCACTTTCTTCCCAGGTACTTTAAGTCACTCGGACAATCCATTGTGCCTCACAGCGCATCCAGGCATGAATTAAAGCCCTGATACACCCATTGTCTGCCATGGGTTATAGTGTACTTACTCCATATTTTTAGATATGAAATAATAAAAGTAGTGCTCCTTTTAATATTGTTCAGATCTGGTTTTCATCAGTATACCCAATTGTTTTTGAACACCTATGGCTCCATAAGATCATGGTGGTGGACGTGTCCTGCTGAATTGCATGCTAGTTCATTTTAGTCACAATAAAAATGATTTTAAATAATAGATGTACAAAAACCGGTAGCAATACTAATGGAAACCAGCTGCAAGGCAGAGTAAAAGTAGTGCTCTGTTTATTATTTCAGATGTGAACAAGCATTTATCAATGCTGAATGTTTGCTTGCTGATATTAGCATTGGACATGCAAGAGTTAGACAGATGCAGAATAGGAATGGCAGTGAAGTATTGAACTCACGCCAACCCCACCTCCACCCTGCCGAGATGGACAGACATTGGAGTGTGCCTTTGGGTTGTCACCCATAACATTCACAGCATTTTGCCTCACCCTATCCTACAGACACCGACAAGTGTTAAGGTGTGCCTTGGGGTGTTCGGCTTTATAGTCATCCCATTTCATAAGGACATATGCTGAAATGGGTGCAGTATAGGACAATGGGATGAGCTCTGGGGCTGAACAGTCCAAGGCACACCTCGATGCCTGTCACTGGCTTCAGGGTGGAGATGGGGTGGAATGGCATGAGCATTACAGCTGGCAATCCAAAGGCACACCCCTGACGCCTGTCTGTCTGCACAGGGTGGGACATTATGGCTAGAAACCCTAACACTCCAGGCGTTTGTTGGTATTTGCACTACAAATTTTCAACATGGCCTTTTTGTGATTCCACCTCATGAAGGCATTTGGGACCTCTGCTCATGAACAGTGGCACTGTGATTTTGTTAATCTGTCCCAAACGTTGATTTCTTACAGCGACCGTGCCATTCTGTGCCACATATGTGAAAGCACAGTTTGGGCAGGATGTGAAAAATGACAGCTGTGCCATTCATAGGGGTGTGTGATGAGATGGCAGTGTTGAAAATCTGGAGTGAAAATATTAAAAATGCTCGAAGTTATGAGCGTACGTGGAAGCTGCAGAATGCACACTCATCACACAGTCATTTAGTGAAACTATTTCACCAAATTTTCAACATAGGCATTTTGTGACCTCTGCTCATGAACTCTATCACTATAATTTTCCTAATCTGTCCTGAACATTGATTTCCCACAGTGACCATGCCATTGTGCGCCAGATGTGTGAAAATGCATTTCGGGCAGGATGTGAAAAATGACAGCAATACTGTTCATAAGGAGGTGTGCAAAAGTTGAAAATTTGGGGGGAAATATTACAAATTCTCTAAGTTACAAGTGTGCATGGAAACTGCACAACGCACACTAGTAACGTATTCATTTTATGGACTTTTGCCACCAAATTTTCAACATAGGCATTTTGTGACCTCTGCTCATGTTAACTCTATCACTATAATTTTCCTAATCTGTCCTGAACATTGATTTCCCACAGTGACCATGCCATTGTGCGCCAGATGTGTGAAAATGCATTTCAGGCAGGATGTGAAAAATGACAGCAATACTGCTCATAATGCCAATGCTGGAAATCTGGAGTGAAAATATTACAAATTTGTGAAGTTACTAGTGTGCATGGAGACTGCACAATGCACACTCGTAACAGTCATTTTTTTGAATTTTTTCAGCAAATTAGCAGCATAGGCTTTTTGGGAGCCCACCTCATGAACAGTGACACTGTCATTTCGTTAATCTGTCCTGAAAGATGATTCTGTGCAGTGACCATGAAATCACCTTCCGGAACTGAATAACCAGATGACAGTCACTGAATTCATGAGATGGGGTCCCAAGAATCCCATGTTGAAAATTTGGCACCAAAATTCACAAAAATGGCCTAGATAACCACATTAGTTGAAAAAAAACATTTATGCCATTATACAACTTACCGGCATTTCTTCAGTTTGTGGTCAGCTTTGAAGAGTGCAGACGTGTTCCCAGGCCACCGAAGATCATCGCACCAGACTCTGGAGTAAGTATTGGGTAAAGGGGGGTGTTGGGAGTTGGGGTGCACAGAGGGTAGGTACGGGTTGGGGGAGGGGGGCACCGCTGACAGCGGAGACCGTTTTCCTGTTTACAGGTTTTAAAAAATACAGAACAACGTGGGAAGGTTTTCTTTTGTACAGGGGAGTTAGCACGCTGGGCTGGGCTCCCAGCATGCCACCTGAGTGTTTCTTGGGGGGATCTGTTGCCAACAGAATTGGGCACCCCGTCGGCACATACCGAGTGTTTGGGGGGCACCTGAGCAGAGGAGGATTGGGCACCCCCCCCTCAGCACACAACAAATGGGGGGGCATTATGCTGACGAGGATTGGGCTCCCCCATCAGCAAATGAACTTGGAAGGGGCATGCTGACAGGGGGAATTAGGCACCCCTGTTGGCTTTCACAGGGACTCTGAGAGGCAGATGGTGATAGCCATGATAGTAATTTACAACAAATGAGGGGGACATCATGCCGACAGGGATTGGGCTACCCCATCAGCAAATGAATTGGGGAGAGGGCATGCCGACAGGGGGATTTTCACCCCCATTGGCTTTCATGGGGGCTGTGAGAGGTGGACAGCAATAGCTACTGCCATGTTTATTGAACTGGACACCAGACAAGGAAAACTGTGATTCGCCGCTGGAATCAGGGACCACCCCAGCAGCAAAAACAGCTGATTGTTAATGACAGAGTGCTCCCTGATTGCAGTGGCGAGTTTCTTTCAAGTTGGTGGCATGCTAAAATATTGCTGTCATGGGCAGCATGCTCCTCTGTTGGCACCACAGAGACCAGCCCCAAAATGGACAGCTGGCATTCACCACAACACTGCCACACCTCCACAACTCGCTACTACAGTAAGCTGCCTCAATGTGTTTCTTGCGCATTCGCTAAGCAAACATAAAAAAAGGAATACAGCAGCTGTAAATTGTGGAAAGAAGGGTATCATATAGACAAGTCAGTAGATAAGTACTAATCGAAAATGGAATACAAAAGTATAGGTAAAAATTGTCACCTGATTATTGCACTGCTGCTGTACTTGTCATGCTATATTACTTTTTGGTTACTGTTGACTGTGTTAAGTTTTCATAGCACATCCACAACTACAATCAAAATACACTACCATCTCACACAATTAGAATCCCCCAAAAAACAAAAATCATGAAAGTCCCGCTGAAGAATAATCACATGAGAAACTGCTCAGAAAAGTCACAAGTATTTCTTGATGCACTGCTAAAAGCATACACCTAGAGCCAGAACTCTGCATAAGTGTCCCAAGTGAGAAAATGGCTTGCTGGTGCCTGCTGCTGCTTAAATGTCATGAAAAGTCCAGATGAAGAACAGTCACATGAAAAACTGTTCAGAAAAGTTACAAGTACAAGTTACAAGTCTCTGGCACAGAGCTGCTGAATCTGGCTCACAGGCAAACAGGCAAGCTTACAAAGCCGCACATAATAGGTGCACGTAGACCATACACAAGGCCAAGGCTGATCATTATAAAGCCATGCTGGCCTCCTCCTGGGGGAGTGCACAGAAATTTTGCAACAAAATTAAAGAGCTAAGTGGAAAATCCCACCTCCCTCCCTTCCCTCTCCCAGCTTTGCATCAATACTGCCACCTCCACTGACCCCCAGAACATTGCCAACTGCCTTAACTCTACCTTTTCTGCTCTTAGCGCAGTTCTCCCAAGCAACTTCTTCGACCCTATTCTGGCTACCCCTGAGCCCAACTTCCAGTGCCCCCCTTTCTACCTTGGGATCATTACAATGCGGGAGGCCAAAACCTACCTCTCCAAAGCTCTCAGCGGCTCCAACTATTGCAAAGACTCTTTTGACATGAAAATCCTTTACTGGGTCCTTGACACTGTCCTCTCTCCCCGACTGACCTCCTTAACCGCTCCCTATGCCTGGGGCAGTTCCCAACCTCCAGAAAAACTGCTACAATTACCCCAATACTAAAAAGTGGAGACAGCACCAACCCCAACAACTATCGGCCCATCTCCATCCTCCCCCCCCCCAAAAGCCCTCGAAAAAATCATGGCTGACCAACTCACCAAGTATCTGCTTGCCCACAATTTGCTATGTAGGGAGCAACATGGCTTCAGATGGTGCCATAGCACAATCACTGCCCTCATAGAATTCTCTAATTTCATTCACTCTGCCCTGGACAGAAAACATCTTGCCAGAGCTATTTTGTAGACCTCTCAAAGGCCTTCGATATGGTCTCCCACCCTCTCCACCTAGACACACTCCACCTTA
This sequence comes from Neoceratodus forsteri, assembly GCA_016271365.2. Taxonomy (NCBI): domain Eukaryota; kingdom Metazoa; phylum Chordata; order Ceratodontiformes; family Ceratodontidae; genus Neoceratodus; species Neoceratodus forsteri. The sequence goes on from CM057459.1 coordinate 624,030,728, forward strand.
CTGGTCTATCGTGCAGTCCCCTCTCCTGGTTCCCCAGCTACCATACTGCTAGATCCAAATGTGTGACGATAAACAACACCCTATCTACCACCCTACCTGTCTGCTCTGGGGTCCCCCAGGGTTCCATTTTGGGCCCTTTACTTTTCAGCATCTACTTAAATTCCCTACCCAAATCCTGCTCCGGTAACTTACTGCTATATGCTGATGATGCAGTCCTCTATGTCTCACACCCCAGCCCAGCCGTACTACAGTCCTCCCTCCAAGACTGGTTCAACCAGATTGAAAGCTGGTTTACCGACCGCAGACTCATGGTCAACATCAGAAAAACAAAGGCCATGCTCTTTGCCCACCAGCAAAGTAAAGCCAAGGACGCAGAACTTAAAATCCTCTCCCACGCTCACCTCCCTCTGGAACAGATACATACCTATAAATATCTCGGCCTTACCTTTGACACCTCACTGTCCTTCCATGCCCATATTAACATTCTATCCTCAGCCATTAATGCCCCCTTCGGCCTTCTCTACTGGCACAAAGACTGCCTATCACCAGAAGCACTCAATCTGGCTGTCACCTCTTCTGTCCTCTCTCTCATTGACTATGGGCCCCCCATCTACTCAGCCACTGACCACACCACCCTAAAAAAAATTCACCTAGGTAGTAACAAAGTGTGCTGACTCCTCCTAGGAGCAGACAAATGCTCCCATACTTGTACCCTCTATGCCCTCACCAACATTCTCACCCTGGAGGAAAGACTGTAGTATCAAACTTGTCTCCTCACCCAAAAAAATCCACCTGGGATTGTCCCCCCTGGGGGTCTCTGCCTCCCTATTCTCGTGCTCCCCCTCCAGCAGCTACTCATTCCAGCAACAAACACATGTGGACCATGACCAGGGTCAGGACATCCCTAGCTCAGCAATCCTTCCTTTATAGAGACCCTGTATGGTACAACAAACTCCCCCCAGCCATTACCTCCATCCCCAAATTAGGGCACTTTACGACTACCCTAGAAAACCACATTCTCTCTTTGTGTCACTGCCAGTGTCTCTGCTAATCCTTCTCTCTGGCTTAGCCCCTCCCAGAGCTGCCCTAGGCTGGTTCTTGACAATGTCTTCTCCTAGACAGCACCCACTAACTCACTTCCCCCAGCCTACAGATCCACTGACTTCTCAAGCAGACTTGGGCTACGCTGTCTAACTCTATACCAATATGTGCTGCTCCAAACTGTTATTACTGCTGAATCTGTATTCAATGCATGGTACCACTACCCATAGCCATCAACTGTATAGGACAGTTTCATTACTGGTCACTGTATTCTGCTATTTGACAATTCCCCAGAGACTGCACTTGCTCTGTAACTGTACCATTTGTGTATATGTTCAATACCCTAGCTACTACATGTATAGGTCAACAGCCACTTTAGCTATTGCATGTTAAATACTTCTGTAAAAGATGTGATTGTTATACTTCTGTCCTGTCTCATTGTATGTATGATTATGTTGATGCAGAGCCTTTGTAAAAGAGTCCATGACTCACAGGGTTGTAATTCCTATGATAAGTTTAAATAAATAAATAAAGTAGTTCTTGACGCAGTGCTAAAAGCGTGCACCAAGAGCCGGAACTCTGCATAAGTGTCCTAAGTGAGAAAATGGCATGCTGGTGCCTGCTGCTGCTTAAATGTCATGAAAAGTCCTGATGAATAACAATCACATGAAAAACTGTTCAGAAAAGTCACAAGTATTTCTTGGTGCACTGCTAAAAGTGTGCACCTAGAGCCAGAACTCTGCATAAGTGTCCCAAGTGAGAAAATGGCTTGCTGGCACCTGCTGCTGCTGCGTTGTTGTCCATCTGTTTTCTGCTGCTGCTGATGTACAGTGCGTTGCTAAATGAAGACAGCCACAGATGACCATGGGTTGAACTATAATTTGATGTTCTGGTAAATTCTTCTGCTGCGCTGACTGAAACATGCTGCCCTAGGTGTGTGTATGCATACCAACACTGGTAAGTTAGTGCACATGTTACTGTCATGTTTTTTTCAGAGACACTACCCTTTAATTTGTATTGAATCTTGTTTTTTGTTGTAAGCCCTGAGCAGTCCATCGTGTTGTTCCTTTGCAGGGAATCATCATCATACATACTGAATGTTTCCCCTTCACCGGTGTGTTGGCCATGGTCACATTCACATGCCATACATTTGTGCCACCATCTAATGCGGTACTATAAAAAAATTTTTTTGCGGGGGACTGCTGTGAGTTAGTGAATTATAAGCATTTCTCATTACTGTTCTTTTCTTTTATATTCTCAGATTACAGCACAAAGATTGACAGCTACAGTGATGAAACCATGCTACCGCTGCACATGTGTTCCACATGTGTCTGATTGTTGACCTCTGCTGTGCGAACAATGTCAATCCTTGAAAGGTAAGTATTTTTTTTTGGGGGGGGGCAGATTTTGCATGCATCATTTGGAAAACAGTTTTCATTAATATTTTTTGTCTTCTTTCTAGGTCTTCAGTGTATCCAAACTGTTGTCCGTCTTCAGATTGGAACATGCTGACAGTCCACAATACCTCGCTGCTACCTGCAAACAGATGAAGAAGAAATTATTCTGAGTTCATTCCAGTACCCCATTCAGTATCAGTACCTCATGGAGCTGTTCCCATCTTTTGTTATGTCCATTATCTGGCTACTATGTCACCACTGTTAAATACTTTGCACCGGCAGAAAACAAGGGAAACAAAATAAAAAGAAATGCAGTCCTCGCAATCCTCAATGATGGAGTTGTACCCTTTTGGAAATTCTTTTTCCATGACTGCATCAGCAACCTCAATGGTACACTGTTTTACACTGCATTATTGTTTTACCTGCATTATTCAACACCACCATCATCACGACTGGGTACAAACACAGATGTGATTGTCCTGCTTGGTATGTTGGACAAAAACAAGTTGTAGTGCTGTGATTCCTGACCATGAAGAGGAAGAATGTGATTTGTCTCATGAATCTGTGATCATGACATGACAATGAGTACAATGTTCAAACTGAGATATGTACCACACTGGTACTCTGAACACTATTTGAGCATTCAGAGTCATCCTCCTCCTCCTCATGCCTGTGGCAAACCTCCGGTGTTAATTCACAACTTTTACCTACGTGGCTACTTGCTGATACTTGAGAACTGGCTAGCAGACTTTATTTCAGACACACACTGAATTTATTTCACACACCACATATGCTAAGGTCTCATGACTCGAGATCATGACATGAGGTGGCTCAGTCATGAAGAACTTCTTGGAACTGTTTAATGTTCATGCCAAGAAAATATCTACAGGATTAAATAGGTCCAGCTTCCTGTGAGGACAAGGATTCTGAGTAGGGCATCCTACAGAACATGAGCACAAACAGAAGCATCATATGAAACCAAGGATCTTGAGTGACGTGACATGATAACTGGGTGTCCCCCAGTCCTGATCTAGTATGCAACTGAAGATTTAAAAAAAAAACAGAGTAGGACTAAAAAAGTTAAAGGTGTGTGATTCATGATCATGAAGATGAAGAATGTGATTTGTCTCATGAATCTGTGATCATGACATGACAATGAGTACAACGTTCAAACTGAGATATGTACCACACTGGTACTCTGAACTCTACTTGAACATTTAAAGTCATCCTCATGCCTATGGCAAACCTCTGGTGTCAATTCGCCACTTTTACCTACGTGGCTGCTTGCTGTTACTTGAGGACTGGCAGGCAGATTTTATGTCAGACACAAATACAGAATTTATTTCACACACCACCTATGCTAAGGGTGATGCTGCAGGTACTGCTACTACCCATACAGATTTAGGGACCTTTCCTGGCCTAACCCTCTCTGACACAGTACTTTTTCCCTTCAAGGATTTTTTTCCTTTTTAATTATTCCACATGATGTGATAGAATGCCCTGATCACAGAGCCAAAGCTTATACCCCACTGACTTGTGTGGCTCATACACCATAGACAGAAACACCTTTGCCTGACTGTGTCTTTGTGGGCAATTTTTTAGATTACACAGAGTCACCAAGAAAAGAAACATGTTTCTTGCAAACAGTGATTTTTTTCTAATTGTGTGGGTTGCTGACAAATTCAAGAGAATTCACAAGACAGCACAATGCCAAAAATACTGCAACAGGTATGTTTCTTTATTATATCTGTTTATTTAGGTTAAATGCTATAATATGCAGTGAGAGATAGTGTTCAATCATGGTACTATGGGGAAACACAGGATAGTGGTACAGTGACAACAATTTCAACAGACTGAACACAGACAATTAACAGCAACCTTATATTTATTGAGTTTTTGGTGGATGGGAAGTCAAAAAACAACAACAGCAACTTCCAGATAGAAATTGAGCACTAAAGAGATGTAGTCACACAGGCACAACAAGACCTTAACCAGTTTTGAGAAATCCTACAGTGGAACAACAATACCTTATTTTATGTGTGTGGGGGGGGGGATTTACAGCAGTAGCAGATAGAAGCAGGAAAAATACTGCAGATGGGCTAAGAAATTAAGAGTACTGCCGTCATGCTGGTGTAATAAATACATCTGACTTGACAGCATGCACACGGATGAAAGGTAATTAACAAAGACTTTAACAGTTCAGTAAACTGCAACACAGTCTTTTAAACAGACTAAAAAAATGCACAGCAGCACAGCAAACAGCAAAAACTGATAACAACTTAATAGAAGTATTACTGTGTGTACCTGAGCACAAAAATACTAAAACACTAGCCAACAACAGTTGGAAAAACTGCCTTTTTCACTGTGACTCTCCCTTCTACAATCTACATCACAGATCCGCCCCTCCCCCGGAGCACACTTCTACAGTGTCTGTCAGTAGACAGACTGAATGTACTAAATTAATATTCAGTATTCACACAAAATCAATAAATGCTTGATGATATTAACACATAAGGGTTTACTACAATTGATGTACTAACTTTTGACACAAGAGTTTGTGGCAAAAATGCCTTTTTAAAAGTTTTTCAATGGTTTAATTCTCACAGCTCTGAGAGCAAACTGTCTCCAGCTTTTCACTACACAAACTACACTGAATTGGGGCTGTGCAAGACAATGTAGAGCCCATGTGACCTTACATCCCATGAATCACTGCAAAATTCACCTTAAAGAGCAAAAATAAAAAGGCAAACTAACGCAAAGTCCATAGATAGTAATGGGAAATTTGCATTACTTCGAGATGCAAAGTTATTTGTTTCGCTTTACGGAATATTATGCAAAATTAGGGTTCTATGCAAAATACTACATGTGGCAAATTTTAGGCAGTTCACCCACCACAAGTCTTAAGCAGACTCGGTCAGAACAGAACCGTGAATCGGAATCTCCAAAAGTTCTGCAAAATGCAAATGAAATATTTTCCAAAGGTTCTGAATGCCCCTAATTGATATACCTGCTTTACATAAATCTCATACCAGGGCAAAAAGGTTTTGGATGAGGTGCCCCAACTTCCTCCTGCACTGGAGGCACTGCAGCACCATACCAATCCCCTGCAGATCTAGATGGTCCACCAAGTGATCCTTTCTAGGCCTCTCCTAATTGATGTACAGCTGCTGACACAAAAGAGGAAAATAACACCACTAAGAGATTGGGAATAATTATTTTTCAGTACCTCAACAAGTATACAAAATACATTTTCCACACAAAGACCGTTTTTCTGTATCTGGGCTACATGAGGAAATCTGGAAAGCACGTGTCATGAAACATGGCAGACATACCAAGCAGGTATACAGTACTGTAGATTGTGACCATTTCCAGTGCCAATACTACACAGATGGCCTGGGATTTGGGATATGGCTATGATCTCCACAGGTTTGGTGGTTGAAGGGGGTGAGGGATGTAATTGAGAAAACACCTGAGAGAAAAAAACATGGGTGTACAACCTTAAACCAGGTCTTGCACTATTAACTGACACTGAATGGTGGAGTTAATGGTGGATGGAACATGGGGAGCATTTATGGAGTATAGGGCCAGGCCTGTGGACTGGCAATATTTTAGGTGAGAGAATAAAAGATGGTGGGTTTTATACAATACTGCTGCACTCAGAATGTGGGAATGTAAGAAGAAGAAGAACCCAGAGATCATGCTCCTCTCTATGTCATCTGCTCAGTTGGAATGCAGGTGACGATCATAACAAGGGACATAATCAAAATTATCAGGGACAGAAAATAATGAAGAGACAGCTCTAGATCATTGCCAGTCAGATGCCATCAGCTGCACCATAGCTAGTCCCTACAACAGCACCACCACCCACGCATCTCATCACCTTTTAACTAACAGTGCCTCACTGCATACAATGGTTTAATAACAATACAGTGTTTCCTGTTTAATATGACTGAAAGGAAAAAGTTTAGTGGTACTCAACAACAACAATGTGACTGCATTTCTGTCCTCCCACCACAGTCACCACACCCCCAGGCTCTCCAGTATCTGATGCTCTCTGTGTTGCACATCATCACAGTGGTGCTAGAATTGTTTTGCTGTCCTAGCTGGTCTGTCTCCATACCACTCACCAAGGTAGCAACCTTTCCTCAAATTGTATCCATCTGTAGGGAAGAAATTTTCCTCCAAAAAGATGTTCAGCATTTTTTTTATGACCTCTGTCATCGGAATGCTGGTCCTCTCTGGAAAAAGAGGTATGGCTGGAGACTTTCTAGGAGTTCCCTTTTTAGCAGTCATAACAGGCAATATCAAACATTGCAAGTCATGTAACTCTCTATAAACTAGTTGAGTTCTCTATCTCTCTTTCTCCTTCTCTTAAATGTTCACACTTTTGAAAGGAACACTAAACCATGTGAGAACATACAGAAGCTGTGGAATCTAAACCTGCCACTTAACTTGAATTTCATGGATGAAATAATAGTTTGGACCATTCAAATTGGGGGGATTGCCAAATTGTATCAAACTGAATAAACATGGCCCTATGCTATAGACCTCACTGTGTCCCAAGCCCTTACACCCGACCCAAGAGTTAATTTTTTCAGAAGAGACCGAGATGCAAAAAGGGGGGGAGGAGTGGCCCTGTATGTTAATGAAAATATCAAAGCTACAGAAATTCAGAATACACATAAGGAGCCAGAAGAACTGTGGGTCACCCTGGAAACAGGAAATGGGACAGCCATAAGAACTGGGGTTGTCTACAGGCCCCAGACCAGAGGGAAGACATAGACACATTACTGTTAGAAGATATACAAAACATGACAGCTAAAGGAGGTTCTGATAATGGAGGCTCAACATGCCGGATACAGATTGGTCAATACCAGCAGGAACATCTGCCAGAACTAGACTCATAGTGGATTCCCTGCAGGGGAGGGCCTCAAACAACTGGTACAGCAAACCCACAAGAGACAGGGCTATCCTAGATCTAGTACTGACTAACAAAGAAGGGATCACAGATCTCCAGGTAGAAGGTCACCTGGGAGCCAGTGACCATCACATGGTATGGTTCAATTTGGCTACTACATCTAAATCATCCCATTCCAAGGCAAAAATATGGGACTTCAGAGGAGCTGACTTGGATAAGATGGCCAACAGAGTTAAGATAGCCCTGGCAAAAAGAAACACAGGTGAGGGGGTACAGGCAAAGTGGGCAAGCATTAAGGATGCAATACTTGAAGCAACATCCCATTGTGTTAGACAGAAAAGGAAGTGCAAAAGAAGAAGGAAACCACTTTGGTTCTCAAACACAGTAGCAGAAAAGGTCAGAGCCAAAAGGCTGGCCTTCAGGAAATATAATGGAACACAGCGGGATGAAGATAGGAGGCATACCAAACTGCCCTAAGGGAAGCAGGTAAGGCAGTAAGGCAGGCAAAGTCCCAAACTGAGGAAACACTAGCACGAACAGTAAAAGAAGGTGACAAGACTTTCTATAGATACATTAGTGAAAGGAGAAAGTCCAGAGGGATATTGCTAAGCTTAATGGAGAAAAGGGAGCATGGAGAGGAGGACCCTGTAAAGGCATCTATCCTAAATAGATACTTTGCTCAGTATTTACTGAAGAGAAGGTAGGCAGGGCCCACAGCTCAGCATCATGGACACATGGGGAGGGAGGTAGCACTACCCCTTCACAAAAGAAAGGGTCCCACAAGAGCTTGCTAAGCTCAGGGTGGATAAGGCAATGGGACCTGATGGCATACATCCCAGGGTACTTAAGGAGCTAAAGGAGGAACTAGCAGAGCCATTAGCAGAATTGTTTAGTGAGTCTCTGAGCACAGGTGAGGTCCCAGAAGACTGGAGAAGGGCTCATGTGATCCCGCCCACAAGAGTGGTAGCAGAGAGGAGGCGGGAACTACAGACCGGTCAGTCTTACCTCAGTAGTGGGCAAGATTATGGAGGCACTCCTTAAGGAAAGGATAGTGCAACACCTGGAATCCATAGGGCACAGGATCCAAGACAGCATGGGTTTACAAAAGGAAGGTCCTGTCAAACTAATCTCATAGATTTCTTTGACTGGCAACCAGAGTGGTGGACCAAGGGGAGCAGTTGATGTCGCCACCTTGACTTCAGCAAAGCTTTTGACACTGTTCCACATAGAAGATTGATAAATAAGCTGGGTAGGCTCAGGGTGGGTCAGAAGTTGGTCAGCTGGGTGGCAAACTGGTTGACAGGCAGAAAACAGAGAGTGGTGGTAAATGGTATACAGTCAGAAGAGATGCAAGTCACAAGTGGGTACCCTAGGGATCAGTCCTGGGGCCAGTCCTCTTCAACATCTTCATTAGTGACCTTGCAGATGGACTAGAGGGTAAGGCTTGTCTGTTTGCAGATGACACCAAGATCTGCAACAGAGTAGATGATCCAGATGGGTGGGCAGAATGAGAAGAGATCTGGATAAACTAGCAAAATGGTCAGAAGAGTGGCAACTGGGATTTAATGCAAAGAAGTGCAAAATCATGCACATAGGGAAGAGAAACCCTGAAGCCACCTATAGGCTGGGAGGGGAGTTGCTAGCAGTCACAAAGGAAGAAAGAGACTTGGGCATCATCATCACTGATGACCTAAAATCATCCAAGCAGACCTCTAAAGTAGTAGGTAAGGCTAGGGTGGTGTTAGGGTATATTAGTAGGGGTATCACAAGTCGTAAGAGGGAGGTATTAATCCCTTTGTACAAGACACTGGTTAGGCCCCATCTGGAGTACTGCGTGCAGTATTGGAGGCCACACCTTCACAATGACATTAACCAAATTGAGGCAGTCCAGAGAAGGGCAACCAAAATGGTGCAGGGACTGCATCAGAAGACATATGAGGACAGATTAACGGAGCTCAATATGTATACCCTTGAGCAAAGGAGGGAGAGAGGTGATATGATCGAGGCATTCAAACACCTTAAGGGCATAAACAAGGTGAAAGAGTCTAACATGTTTAAATATAAGGAAAATAGCAGGACAAGAGGACACAGCATGAGATTAAAGGGAGGCCGATTAAGGGGGAATGTGAGGAAATTCTTTTTCACAGAAAGGGTGGTGGATGCATGGAATGGCTTACCACAAGAAGTGGTGGCTATGAATACAGTGCAGGGCTTCAAACAGGCATGGGATAGGCATAAGGGAGCAATACAAATGACTATGAATAGATAGGCCACTGACAGAGCAAAGGCCGATGGCACATTTATAAGGTAGAAAAAGAAATGGGCAGACTGGATGGGCCTTGCGGTCCTTATCTGCCGTCAACTTCTATGTTTCTATGTTCTCTTCAGCTGTTGCTGCTAGTACAGCTGTTATACATTCATTTGATCCACCATAAGGTGATCCACTAGATAGCATGCACACATATCAGGTAGAGTACAGCATGCTGATCAGATAACTGCACTGCCATAGAAATGCAGCCACCTGACTGAAGGGGGTCATTTTTTACCCAAGCTCTTACACCCGACCCAAGAGTTAATTTGATGAAAATCCTGGCATTTTACTGATGTCATGGTGGATATACAGTACATGCCCTCACTGTTCAAGAGAAGAGTGCAGACTAAATGAGCAACAATATCAGTTGGTAATCTTTGCTTGTTGCTACTGACACTGTGATATTGTTCTAGCAAGTGTGGTGACATCATTGGCATGACAGATGCTGGTTTGGCTAAATCAGTATGGTAGGCCACAAACACTTAAAATCTAAAGGTACTGCAATGATTTAAACATCCATTTCTGAATCAAAAGTAGGTGTCAGAGAAATCAAAGTGATTATCCACATTATGCTGACCTGCCTAATCTATTTGTTGCTATGAAGAGTTAACTGGTGTTAATTAATGTGCCTTGATAATCTCCATGTATGTCATACATACTGAAGATATCGGATGGTAATGGACAGAAATAGACTTTGAGTTTATTGAGTCTGCCTTGTTGTTCCTTTATTAATTTACTTTGCCCGTTCAGAGCTTTCCCTGATCCCTGCTTCTTTTCTGTTCTTAATGCCCCCTTGGAAAGGCTCCATTTCAACTAAGATATTCCCAGCATTGATCATATTACTGGGTAGACTGTTCCAACTAGCCACCATGTTCTCACTGCAGAAATACTGTCCTCATGTCTTTTTTGAATCCCCCTTCCTTTAGTTTAAGGTTAGGCTCCCTGGTGGTTCTCCTGCTCCTTCACTTACATAACTCTGGAGCCCATCCTATAACTGCATATCGCTGAATGTACAGTATTTATAGGTTTCCATTATATCTACCTTTCCTGCCTGTCCTCCAGAGAGTATTTGGACAGTCTCTCCTTGCATGTCTTTCCCTGATGCCCCTGGTTGATTTTTGTAGCCCTTCACTGGATTGCCTCTAACCTCTCCCTGTCCTTCTTTTGTTTTCTCTATGTCATTCCTTACTATGACCAAGTGAGGTACTGTTATAGAAAGTATTGTTTTAAAAGCTTGAAAAAAGGCTAATCCTATATGCATACTGTACAGTACCTTTCAGCTGTCCCTGACTTTCAGGGACATCCCTGATTTTCACTCTAATGTTTCCTCAGTCCCTCTTAAGTTCAGCATTTTTTCCACTGAAAAGTAGGAATTTGGAGCATATCATACTGCCAGACATTAATGCTACTGTCTAGTTCTCCTTCAGAGAATGCTTTCACACTAAGGAACAAAGTACAGCAGGCTTCTAGAGCTGATATTTCCATTTTATAAGACGTGTGTCTGATTTTGACCATTTGTCCTGAGTTTTTAAAACTCTGTCCCAGATTTACAAGCCAAGAAGTTGAGGGGTATGCCCATTTGTTAAAATTAGAACATAACTGAATTTACACATCTGCTTCAGTTAAAAAAGGATCCAGTCAATCTGTTGAGGGCTGGTGGTCCCCCTTTAGCACAGATGTACTGGGCCAGCATAATTATAGATGCACCAGTGTGGCACTTCTGTGTTCACACCATTATGAAAAGAATTAGCAGCTGGAAGACAACAATGGACAGCCAATTCATTGATCGTAGCTTACATATTATTACATCATATTTAGTTTTACAATGTATTTACCCACTACAGCCTGCTGAAATGGGTGGGCCAGATCATCCTTATCAGCTGTCAAAACCTGTGCTTTTATGTTTCTATTACAGTTAATGGGTGCATTTAAGGTGGTAGCTGAGCCCTTACACAAAGTGAGCATACCAAAATAAATGAACTCCCACTTTATGCCAAAAAATGGATTGCTAACATGTAGGCTAATTAAGGACACAATGATTTTGTAGGCAAATGTTGCATCTTAAGATTATTTTTTTCACCAAGCTTCAGTGCAATTTATGCACAAAGTGCTGTACATAGACAGACATGAAAGTCATATGGTGCAGCAATATTTCAAGTCTCAGAAATAGCCAAGGTCTATAACAAGTGTAAAAATTAGTGGAGCATCCTGTCTCCCTTAAAGAGTTCCTGACAATATCTGTCTGTGTCTGGGGTTCTGACACTTTGAGATGTGTTTTATTAGAGTAGCTGTGTTATCTTGTCTTTTACTGATTGTTTTCCTCATTGTAACTCCAATTTTCATGCCATGCACTACCTATGCAGTTTTCCCACGGGTTGCCAACCACTGCCAGCCTAAATCGTAAGTGATATCATTTGTAGGTGTTCCACACTGAGCAACGATGGAGAATCTGTTGCATTTGTCCCTGGTTAATCAGTTGTCTTTTTTCATATCAGTACTGCTGTTAGCAGGTGACAGTCACTGTGTTTGTGAGATCCGAAACATAAAAAAATAAGATTTGAAGCCACAGTGCAGTGAAAGGCTCATAAAGTTTCAAATTAAAGTAAATGTAAAAGCAGATTTGCAACAGTGAAAATGGCAACTTACAAGACAATAGTAAGGTAAGGTATTATCTTCATGCCTAGAAATTCTAGAAAGCCAGTTGGGTAACAAAAATCTAACTTACTGAATACAGTACAGTTTTGTTTTATGTAGCAAATCGGTGTACTTCAAAATACAATGCATAATTACAGATGTTGCAAAATACAATTTTGCCAATAGCAAACTTTTGCTTGAAAATTGTGAAATTTCAAAATTTTGGGGTGAAGTTTAAAAGTTTTCAGGTGAAATTTCAGTTTTTGGAAGACGTTTTGCACCTGTGAATTATTTCACGAAATGCACAAATTTCACAAAATATTTTGTGTAATGAAATTTCTCAGTTTTGCACAACTCTATGCATAATGCCATCAGATGAAGACATTGCCAACCTTACAAGCCTTTCCCTGCATAGCTGCTTCAACTCTTTTTTTCATCCTTCCCGATCTCACAAACACAGGGACTGTCATCTGCCAACAGCAGCGCCGATATGAAAAAAACAAAACAATTGATTAACCATAGTCAAACGCTACAGATTCTCCACCATGGCTCAGTGCAGAACACCTATAAATAATATCACTTGTGATTTACAGTAGGATGGTAGCGGTTGGCAACCCATGGGAAAACCACAAAGGTTGTGGATGGCATGAAAACTGCAGTTAGAATGAGGAAAATGATGAGTAAAAGATAATATGATACAGTTAGCCTAATAAAACAAGTCTCAACATGTCAGGATCCCAGACACAAACAGATTTTGTCAGGAGCTCTTTAAGTCACACCCCCTGAGGAAGCTCCAGCCAAACTAAGTACTGTTCTTGTGGTCAGCGGCTTCCTGTAATTGCCACTTATGTTCAGCAAAAAATGGAAATTGCAAGAAGTGAGAATAGTGACTAACAGGATTAGTAATTCATTCACTGGACCATTAGACAATTATGTATATTTGAGTGCTTATGGAACATGATAATTTTAGCCATCATCCCATTGACTTTCATATTCAATAAAAAAGAAGTTTCAAAAATTACATTAAATTTTGATGAATTACCACAGAATTTTGCAGAATTGCAAATCTGGCATTTTTTAATTCCACACAGCCCTACTAGAAGGATGATGATGTTGAGGAAATAATGACTGAACAATGACTTTCTGTGCTTCAGAGAGGAGTACATTCACATCAGAATGGAGTCTTTTTTGGTGGTATTGGTAATTCAAGATATCTGTAGAGGGTGTCAGCAGACAGACTCAAAGGCATGGAGCCTTTTGTTGTTTGAGGGACACAAAACCCTGAGAGGTGTAGGTGGAAGTCAATCATAGGGCACAGAGGCCTGTTTGTGAGGTGTTTAGTCTGATAGCATAGGCGAGCAGAGCCCTTAGGAGAAGGCATGAAACCTCTGAGTTAGAATACCCCTTGTATTAATATTTTCTTTAGAAGTACAATGAATACGAAATAAGTTCATGAAGGGAGAATTATTGACTTGGACAGTTGGCAAGTGCCTAAGTCGAAATAAATAGTGGTAGTAATATTTATTTACAGTATGACCAAGTTGCCCCACAAATGCTCCAAGCACCTGTGCAATGTAGTAAAAACAACCATAAAAAGCCAGTTATAAATATCTGAACAGCACAAAACCATACAATATAAAACTCATGCTGTATAATACATGCTGTAATATAAAATGTTATAATACCGTATGTAAAAAAATATAATAAAGTCATCTTTTAATAAATGGAATGAGCCACAGATGGGACAGAGGAAAATTGTCATTAGCCCTTATTGAGTTGGCTAGATGACCAAGACAGAACCCGAAGTTTTGGATGTTGACAGCTATGCCACTTTTGTATCTGCAGTAGGAATGGGGAAGATGGAAGCAATCCTAAAACTGAGATGTCAGCCACATATCCACTTTGAAATGAACAATGGGAGACAGGAGGGCAGAACTGCCTCTAGGGGTTGAAGAAGTAAGGCTTTGTGGAAAGGAACAAAACACAAATAAGCATTTGAGAATGCCAGATGTTCAATGCTGGTATTACTGTTGTACCTGGTCATGATTGTACATGTTTTTACAATACATTTACCCAGGATAGAGCAGATGAGATGCAGGATCTCATTTTCAGAGGTGTCCTGCTTTTACACATTGTTAGATTATAATTACCCAGGATAGGGCAGCTTAGAGGCAATATTTACTTTTAAGTGGGTTCTCACATTTTGACCCCAAATGTTAACGGTCTTTTTATGACCTGATGTTACGATCAAGACAGATGGAATTTTTAGAATCTTATCTGAAAGATGATTTTGCTGTGTGATAGTGGAAACAAGTTTCAGAGGGGATTTGAAAAATGACACCTGCCATGTCAGGAGGAGAGATAAGACAATGGACATGTTGAACATTAGGGGCCAACATCTGCAAAAACAAAGTTATAAGTAACTGCTGGAACAATTCAGTGTTTCCTCATAACTTAGTTGGTTTTTCACATTTTTACTCCAAATTCTCAACATCATTTTTTAAGACCACTGCTGAGCATGACAGATGTCATTTATGAAAAAATGGCCAAAACGTCATTTTGCGCTACAAGTGTGAAAACACATTTTAGGTAGGGTTTGAAAAATGACAGGTGTCACATTCATGAGGAGGTATGAAAAAATGACCATGTTAAAAATATTGAAAATCACCACAGTAATGAGCATTGGTAGTGTCAGTGGCTCAGTAGGTAGCACACTCACTCTGAGGCCGGGAGATCAGAGGGCTGTGGGTTCAGTTCCCACATCTGGCACTTGGGTTAATATCCCAGTACTGACACTGTAATGCAGCATGAGAGGGGTGCTGTATTTCTGAGGTGCCGTCTTTCGGATGAGACGTTAAACCGAGGTCCCATCTGCCTGGATTGGTGGTAGTTCAGGTGGATGTTAAAGATCCCAAGGCACTTATCGAAAAGAGTAAGGGAATTTCCCCGGTGTCCTGGCCAAATTTCCCTCATTCACTAAAAATAACACCAACAGCTTAATCTGGTTCAAGGTCAGTTGGTATTCATCTGTATCCCCCTCCCCCGGGTCGTGCCTGAAAATAGGCAGGATTTGTCTAGTGCACTTACCCGGTCAACAAAAGCTAAATAAATAGATAAATATTTTAAAAATGTTCAACATACACTCAAAACTTTGTTGGTTTTTTATATTTTCACCCTGGATTTTCAATATAGCCTTCTTATGACCGCCGATAGCATTCTTATGACCTCATGAACAAGGGTGGTAAAAAGTTTTTAAATCATGCCCATAAAGTGATTTCATTCCACAAGTGTGAAAACACATGTTGGGCAATATCTGAAAAATAACAGCTGTCACATTTATGAGGTGGTGTGAAAAAATGGCTATGTTAAAAAGTTGTGATCAAAATATTGAAAATTCTCACACTTATGAATGTGTGTTGAAAAACTTTGACATAGGCTCATAACTTTGTTGTTTTCTCATATTTTTACCACACAATTTTGACACAGCCTTCTAATAACCCCATATAACCTTCTTATGGCCCCAAGTCATGAACAAGGATGGAGAACATTTTCAAATCCAGCCCAAAAGGTGATTTTGCACCACAAGTAAGAAAACACAATTTGGCCAGGATTTGAAAAATGACAACTGTCATATTCAGGAGGTGCTGTGAAGAAATGGCTATATTGAAAATTTGGTGTCAAAATATTGAAAATTATCAAAGTTATGAGTGTGGGTTCATTAGTTGCAACTTAGGGTCATAACTTTGTTTTCTTTTTAGATTTTTACCCCAAATTTTCCATATAGCCTTCTTATGACCTCACCACCTGAATAAGGGTGGAGAAAATTTTCAAATCCTGCCCGAAAGATGATTTCATGCAGTGACCACAAAAATCACCTTTTGGGACAGATCTGCATAATTTCACTGTCTGTGTTCATGATGTGGTGTCCCAAAAAACATGTTGAAAATTTGGGGTAAAAATATTCAAAGGTGACCAAGTTATGATGACAAGTTCAAAACCCACTGAAATATATTGAACTGCATACCTGATTTCCTCAGTTCACAGTCCAACACTGGAAAGTGAAGTCATGTCTCCAGTCCAGAAAGGATTACAGTGTTGGGCCCCTGGTAGGTAAGTAAAGGCTTGGGGGTGTATGTGATGGTGGTGGTGGGTGCTGAGTGGGAGGGTCAGGTGGGGGGACAGTAGCTGTGGTGGTGGCAACAGACATTGATGGATGTTTTTCTTTTTTACATGGTGTATTGCACAAGAAAAAAAAACTAAGAAGGATGGTTTTCTTTATTTCAGGTACCTACACCGGGAATTGGGCACCCCAGTGTGAATGTTATGTTTGGTGGCACCGAGGGTGGGCTACCTGGTGTCGCACAATGAAAATAGGCATGGTGGGGTAGCAGCCAGCACATAGGACTGGGCACCCCAGTGTGAGTGTTATGGTTGGTGGCACTGAGGATGGGCTGCCTGGTGACACATGATGAAAACAGGCATGGTGGGGTAGCAGCCAGCACATGGGATTGGGCACCCCTGTGCCAGAAAAGTAAAATGGAAGGGGCTTTTCTTTATGTTTGGCAGCATGGAGGTAGGCTACCCAGTGTTGCACAATAGAAATGGGCAGGGTGGGTGGGTTGTAGCCATCACAGGGGATTATGTTGGGAGGGACTACAACAGGCTGATCATGATAGATCAGCTGTGCTTGCTGGCCAGCATTATGTAGATCAAAGGAAAGAGCTACCTTATGATAGGGCCTGTTCTCTCCTTAGAACTACACAAAGTTTTTGTCCAGCAAGCCAGAACAGTGTCGTGATCAACCTGACTGATGATTGCCATGACACTGATGAGCCCCTTTCAGACTGCAGTGCATTGGGCCACAATGACACACCTCTCAAAACCCAGTATCATAGCTGTACGTTTGCTACCACCTGCACATAGCAAATGTAACAAGATCTAGCCAGAGCCGATAGGACTATGAAAAGCTACCAAATCACAGAAGTTACATATGAGCGTAGAAAGCATGCAATGCCCAGGTGTAACTTGGCCATTTTTTGTAGGTGTTGCACCAGATTTTCAACATGGCTCTTTTTGGACCCTCCTCATGAACAGTGCCAGTGTAATTTTTTTCAATTGTCCTGAAAGGTGATTGTGCAGAGCAAGCACGTTATTCAGTGCCACAGGTACAGAAACACATTTTGGGCAGCTTGTGGAAAATGGCAACTGTACTGTCATGAAGGAAGTGTGCAAAAAACGGCAACGTTAAAAATATGGAGTGAAAATATTAAAAATTGGTGACATTAGGAGCATGTGTAGAAACTGCACCATGCACACTCACAATGCAGTCATTTTTTGGAATTTTTTCACCAAATTTGCAATATGAGCTTTTTGGGACCCCACTTCATGAACAGTGGTGCTGTCGTTTTGTGAATCAGTTCCGAAAGGTGATTCTGTGCAGTGACCATGAAATCACCTTTTGGGACTAAGTAACAAAATGACAGTGACAGTTTTCATGAGGTGGGGTCCCAAGAACCCCATGTTGAAAATCTGGTGCAAAAATTCCTAAAAATGGCTGAGATATCAGCATAAATTGAAAACCCCATTGAATGGCTGTATAAGACGCTTACCTTTAATTCTTCAGTTTGCGGTTGGGTTTTGAAAAGTGAAGACGTGTCCTGGTCCAGAGAAGATGACAGTGCCAACCTCTGGAGGTAAGTATGGAGTAAGGGGTGGGGAGGTGGGTGCTCAGTGGGAGGTGGGAGGGGACTGCAGCAACTACGAAGGACCGTTTTCCGTTTCCACAGGGGAAAAAAACCCGACAACAAGGGACTGTTTTCTAATTTTACAGCAAAACAAAACAAAAAAACACATTATAGAACACTAGGGTAGGCTCAGTGTGCCACATGAATGCTGACATGGGGATTGGGCACCTGAATGTCAGGCAGGACATGGGCAGGGGGGCACCATTGAACAAATAAATGGCAATGAGGGATTGTTTTTAATTTACAGTACAGTGTACAGTAAAGAACACTTCTGCACACTGGGGTGAGCTCCCAGTGTGCCACATGAGATGTGGGCATGACTTGTTGGGGGGGGGCACAGAAAATACTGAATGGCATTTTGCCATTCACAACATAGCAGCACCTGGACAACTGCTCATGCACACGAGTCATGCAAATGCACAGTTGATGGATCGAAATGTGGAACTAACAGCCAAATTAGTGCGGCTGTTATTCTGCAGACCGATTGTGGTGGAGGGGTTTAAGCTTCACTGGGCTTCAGAAGGATACTTCCAAAAGTCCAACGGAAGGGATTCTGTGATCGGCCATTTTCAGAGCTACAGAGCTCTCCCAAAATGGCTGTAGACTCCACTCACAGCCCTAAAAAGGAGATTAGATACATAGATACATAGACTAGTCCTTAGAAACAGGAAGCAGTGGTTGTCATAAACCAAGGAGAAACATCTGAGCACAGAATGCAGTTTCTAATAACACAGGAAACCAACAAGCAACACCAAGTAAGGGCACAGCACAACATTCAGAAGAGCCCACTCTCCCCATAGACAACAGGCATAGCCTGTAAACTGAATCAAGAGAGGCAAGGCAGAGAATTTATTTTGCTACCATCGAGCATACAGGGGTGATTCAAGCAGCACCATGTGAGCAGCTGCCCATGCACTGATTCAACAAATAAACAAACCAACATTAGACTAGTAGTAGTAATGTGTTATGTGTACAAGGAGCATAATGGCCAGCCAGTTCATGGTCACAGAGTCAACTGTAGTTGTAACCTACCCACACACAATTTTACGGCTGCCTAACATAAGCCAACAGACTTCCTGTGAACACTCAGGAGTACAGTAGGGCAACATGAGCACTAAGGAATACAGTAGGTCAACTGGAAGAAAGCCAGAAGATTTCTCAAAGAATCATGTACTGTTTTTGTGTCTCCACCACCGACTGCATGCCTTCTAGAGATCTCATGTTCGAAAGATTTATATGCAGTCCTGCAAGGTGGAAAACCAGAACTACTATAGGGAACTTTGCCTGAGAAGTTAGTGTGAAGTTGCAAACTTTTTTTTACTGCACATAGTGATTCAAAGTTTCCTGACTTCACCCCAACTTTGCACAGCAAAGTTTTTTTTCCTTTTCTTTAAACTACATATGTTAAGCAGAAAAACCTACTTCCCATCCATATTGCTATAGTGTCCCATTTCACCCCACCCCCCACCAATTTGGAACCTGATTGTAAAGCCCTCTACCCCCTTACCTCAGGAAGGACAGGGCTAAGCTTGAGATGGTGCAGCTCAGGCAGCAGGGCATGTCCTGTGAGGAGCATCACAAGGCGCTGAACATGTACTCTCTGAAGACCAGAAGGGAGAGGGGAGATATGACAGAGACCTTCAAATTCCTACAAGGAATAAAAGGGAAAGTCCCCACAACCTTTATTTTGGTTTGCCAGTGTGGTGTGCAGGTGTGAACAATGATTCTCTCTCTTGCACACCCCTAAGTTCATCCTATCTTAAATTTAAATGAAGTTGCTTCCCTCTGTTCTGCCCTGGCATGAAAACCTGTTTGACACCATTGCAAAGGACATCACCACAATCATAAAAGGAGACATGGGAGCTGATACAACATCACACATGCCCCCACAATGCGGGGGCATTGTGGGGGCATGTGTGATGTTGTATTTTCTTGAAACTTGGCTTCCCAGCCAAATGCCCCTTGGGGTAACCCTTGCCTCAGTGTTTGCGCACAAAGGTTCTTTGTCTTTGAAATTTTTTATTTTAATGGGTTCACCACAATATATCCAAGGCACACTGCCTTAAGGGTAGCTGGTCCATTTCACTGGGGTGTCAAACAGACGAGGCATACTGATGAGTCCTGGTAGGGGATGAAACACGTGTCTATGTCTTCATGTTAACACCCTTTGCAAACTGTGTGAGAGGCCTTTCGCACCATGCAATTCTGCTTAAAGTTGGACCAGTATAACATTCTGTGGTGATTTGCATATGCAGCCCATGATGCTTCGCATTGTGGGGGCATGTGTGATGTTGTATTTTCTTGAAACTTGGCTTCCCAGCCAAATGCCCCTTGGGGTAACCCTTGCCTCAGTGTTTGCGCACAGAGGTTCTTTGTCATGGGAGCTGATAATGCATATTTGTAATCAAAGGGACAGGGATTAAGCAAAGAGCTGCTAGCACACAGAAATTAATTTGTTAAATAACAAAACTTCACAAGAACAAACATCCTTCCAACAACATTTTTACAACTCAGACACAGAAAGCATTAGGGAACTTACCTTGAAAAGTTTAATGGCCAGCACAAGTAAAGAATACAGGGACTTCAGAAAACATATGACAGAAATGACTGACAGCATCACTTCTGCAGACTTGCGCATGCATGCATCATTAACTTTCATGATGCCTTGCATGAGTGGGGTCATGATCTTTGCAATGGTGTCAGATTTTCACACTAGGGCAGAACAGTGCGAAGCAACATCATTTAAATTTAAATTAGGATGAATTTAGGGGCATATAAAAGAGGGAAGCAGCATTGTTCATGACTACAAACTGCACAACTCCACTTGCATACTGTGTGACTCAGCAAGTCACTTAACTGCCCAGTGCTCCCGGGTTGCCCCTGAAAACAGGCTCTTGTGTCTAGTGGGCCTTACTTGGTTATCAAATAATAAAAAATAATAAATAAATAAAAATATTCACAAAATAGCTTGGGGGATGTTCCCTTCAACAGAATGAACTGCAGGGAACAATTTAACTTGAGTACCAGCTCGCGGTCACATGATCATGTGTGGAAGCTAACAGGAGGGAGGTTCAAGAGGACGCGAGGTGATACAATTTTACAGAAAGAGAGGTGGAGTCATGGAACTGGCTGCCTGGCAAAGGTTTCAGTTGCAAAACCATTAATGGTTTTAAGTATGGCCAGGACAGAATGAAGGGTTTAGTGGTTGCTCGGCTATCAGAATCAGGGAGGAGAATGGGGAGGGAGTTGGGGGGCTAGGACCCTAGAGGAGCAGTAGGACCCAGGGCAAAATAAGGAACTCGGGCAGGCTGGCTGGACCTCTGTTTTTTTTCTGTCATCATTGTCTGTTTGTATGTTTCTAACATCGTAGCACACATACCTCCCTCCATCACCAGACCTGGCAAAGTTGTATTGTTACTTTCGAAGTCAGTGAAGTGACACTACTAGTGTGCATAAAAATGACTTACTTTTAATAGTTTCACCCAACTCCCCCAGCCCCTACCCAGTACCCAACAGATAGGCATAAATTATAACCACTCCATTCAGTCTCATGCACCCAGTCACCCTTGTCTCCCTACTCACCATTAAGGCTAATCTGGATACAGGGTGCTGGTAACACCACTAGTAAGTAACACCTGATTGGTGCTACAGGAATGGATTAGTCCCACCCCTTCAGATACACATGCACAGACCCATACATCTTCACACACACACACACACACACACACACACACACACACACACACACACACACACACACACACTATCCAGTGTACTCCCCCCCCCCCACACACAGACAGACACAATTACATCACCACCAATTGGCATACTCACTGACAGTCCCTCCAGGAGCCACTACCAGAAAGCAAATGCTTGAAATGCAAGCAGCAAACAGTTTTGCCAGATGAGCTGTAGTATTTTTCCATCACCAGTTCCTGTCTGTAGGAGCAGGAAATGGGAATAGCAGAGTGCCTAAAGCTGTGTGTGTGTGTGTGCCTGAGTGTAGTGCACTACATGCAAGACTGCTGACAATTCTATAGCCTACTAGACATGACAACAGTGACTTCTATGAATATTACCTTCGTTTGCAAGGTTGTATTGTATTAGAGCAAACCACAAATGCAATACAAACCTTAACATTCAGCCATGCCAAGTCAAAACAGTCATTACTGGCTACAGCCAACTCTTGTTTATTATTACTTATCATGTAAACTAAGGATTTGTTTGAAAAACAGATGAAAAGAATAATGTTTTAGCCTCCTAAACCTTTTTTTTAATTTGGTCCAAGTCAAGCCAGTTCAGGATTTGCCCCACCAGGCCCGAAACCGAGTTGCTAAACCACATCTGCTGGCTTACATAGCCCTAGTCAGAGCACCTCAGGTGTCTGTGAACCTCTCAAAAGGTAGACACTGTTAAAGAAAGGAAACCAGGCCCACACAGGGAAGGGGGCAGCACATTTGAATGGGTGAGCAATACACCACTATCATGTCTAACAAAATGTTACTGCTGACCTCAACAATGCTTTTAAATCAGCATGTTTGGAGTAGGTGAATACAGTATTGAACACTTGATTTGGGAGGAAGGGGATATCAGAGTCAAAGCCCCTGCATACTGCATACGTTTAGCATGGCTACACTGACAAATCATACTGTATGTTTTACATACCACACTGTGTGGATCCTATAGGCTCAGCTCTGTAAATACGAAAAGCAAGACCAGTTTCATTGTCTTAATTTCAACAGGAATGGTTTAACAGGGATGAAGATGTAAGCCAACACCACAACAGACATTAAACTATTTCCACAGTTTTGTCACATAATGCAAAACTAGTTCCACATGGTGGTGGAATGCCCAGAAATGTCAATACACAGTCTGCTTTGCCCAAACCTGGCCCTCTATAGTAATTAGTCAGAACTAGATTATTTCTGCTTTAATAACAGAGTTACCTAACTGAGTTTTAGGAGGAATAAGCAGTGTTTCCAAAACAAAATGGATTCCAGGGATTTCAGGCAGTGCTATACGATATGTTTAAAGAGCTACTGATATCCCAGGGCGAACTTTGGGAATTAAAATATTAAAATATACTTCTGCTTCTATTTAATAGTTATACCACTCCAGTGGAAATAAATTCAGCAAACTAAACTGGAGATATGCAATGGTCTGACTCTGGTTATGCCTTAAATCTGTATTAGTGAAGGGTCAGGACATTAATGAGTGGCAGAGCCTCAAGAGAGTTCTGTTTGTATATCTTATCCCTTCACAAGTGATGATAAGTGGCATATTCTTCTAAGCCAGGCAATTGTGTGTCCAATATATGCAACATATTTTAAATTGTAAAGCTTTTAAATTACTTATTTTTATGAAGATTCAACTGCTTCATTCTACTTGATTTCCTTGCTCTTATTTGCTTGCAGCAGTTGGCATTGTGATGTTATTAGGCATGGTTCAAGCTGATCCCCATTGGTTAATGAACATTATAAAATGGGTCTGAGAAACCTAGCCTTCTCATTGGCTAGGATGCCAATGTCAGTGGGCTGGTATTTCTTGATAGATGCCCGTTGAAAAACAAGTTCCTGTTCGGGATGCCCCGTTACTTTGGATATTTTTGGGCACCCTGAATCTTCAGCTTTGTCAACCGACATTGTTTTACCGCTCGGTAAGCAGATGAGGAAGTGAGGCCGCGCCCCCCCCAACCCAACTGAAGCACAGTACTACATATTATTAAAAAATTTAAAATGATAAAATTATGTCCAAATATTTTTTTTCTTTAACTTTTATCAGCAAACGGTGAAAAGAAATTGGGTGTCCCAAGGTCCCCAAAGACCAGGCAATCCATTGCCTGCCAGGCGTTGGGCAGCTAGTCTCTATCCACGGGCACTGCAAGTCACGAAAGTGCATGACCATTTCCCGTCCTGATTAACCATATCCATCAATGAATGCCACAAGTCCCGCTGCTATGTTGTCTCTTAACCGTGCTTCTCTCCGAAACTACTGGCACACACGCTACACCATAAAAAATCTCTTTAACGAGCAGTCACCCAATATCCCGATCGCTGATTCAGAGCCTCCCTGGCAGCTTCTGTCACAAACTGCATACCAGCAGGGCCCCCTCCGTCCCAGACTATGGAATACCCAGTAGTACAAAAATCAAAACTGGCAGTGGGACTATTTTATTACAAAATTTATTTTAAGCTAATATTTTTACCTTTTTTTTATTAAACTTTTTTTTCTTTAAAGTGCCCAATTTCTAAGAGCAATAACACCTTCCATGGTGGGCGGTATTGGGAAATACCAGACCTTCCAGGGGCTATAAGGCAGTCAATACCACCCACCCTGTTGGGTGTTATTGCTTACCTGTCAACCTCCTTAGGCCTCAATCTGCTTCTAGTTTAAAAAAATGATGATTCCTCTCCTTCTGTAGAATGTGCTACTTTGGTTGACAGTTTCTTTTTTTCTTTTTAAAAGTGAAAAGACAGTTGCCCACCATACTGGTGTTACCACATAAAAACGTGTTTGTTTACATTTATTCCATTTATTTAGTTAGGAGGTTACACAGAATGCAGAGTACCCTAGCTTAGCAATACAAAAGAGAAATAAGGCAAACAAAGCATAGCTAAACAGGTTACATAAATAAACACACCTTACAGTTAATATTACAGTCTTAACAACCTAGGACTAAACCTGTCTCAATGAAATAAGTACTGGCAAAAGTGCTTTGCGGGGAGGATACACTTGGTATACTAACCATCCACTCTGAAGATCCAGGAATGGAGAAAACAGCAAGGGTCGCCTTCATCCAGAAAACTGGCATACTGAGTTGGCTAAGAGGGTTCCTAACAATTGTGTTGGCCATGCCAAGGTGGTAAAGAGGGAATGGAAAACCATTCCAAAGCCTGGGGGAAGCTATGAGAAGGCCCTTTCTCCCATACAGGGGGCCAGCTGAGGGTATTGGAGGAGAAGGTGGAAGGAGGATCTAAGGTTGCGGGTGCCAACCGTGGGACAAAAGAATGCCAACAGAGGAGATTTTGGCACCTCTCTAAGAGACTTATCAACAAGGCAGCCAAAAATATAGTTACGATTGGCCTGTTAGGAGAGCCAGCCCAACATCTGATATAGGGAGCAGTGGTGAGTGTTAAAATGGGCCAAAAGTGCAAATTTGCAGATGCTGTTGATGTAGTTGAGCATGGAGAGATTGTGACTAGAGGTTTGGGAGAAAAACATTCTTTGACTGTCACTGCATCTCTTCTGGACTTGGGCACACCTCAACACTGTCTAGACACTTATTCACTGAAAGAAGAGGAGACTGCTGAATCACGAGTGGCTGCTCTGTTTGGGAGTGTTCCTAAGCAAATCAAGGACCTGAAACAAAACAAGGTTGAATATAATCATACCCTTTGGGCAGGATATGCAGAAATGCACTGGAAGCAGGCACAAGAGGGGTGCAGCGCAAGTCCACTGTGCCATGATGCAATGGGTGTGATATTCAAAGGATGCACATGACAGGATGCACCAGCACAACATGGCTGAATATCACACAGATGTGCCATAGCACAACCAGGGACGTGCCAGAGAGCATGCCATGAAGCACAATAGCGCAACCAGTGATGTGCAAGGTACAGAGGTGCATGTGCCAGGACACACATGGAATGGCAACAGGCACAGCATATGGCAAGCCACAGGGGTGGGAAGGCCCACCACTAGGGGGCAGAGTGTGCCAAGTGAGAGGCATCGTAGGCATACGAAGGCACACCGCCTAGTGAGCATGAGGTGGCAGTAGGCCCCTGATCATGCGCACCACAGTGGCACATGGAGGCAGGGTGGCAACAACAGCCTCTGCCACACAGACACTGGCAACCCCTACAGGGAGGTTCAGGACACGCCACCTGGATCACAGTCAACAACACACAGGTGAACAACACACAAGGCACACCCCATACAACCAGAAAAGACAGGTCATGGCCACCCCATCCATCCAATGGAGGAACACCAACAGGTATAACCCCCGGTCCACCTCAGTCATCCCACACAGCAGCCATGCACACCACTGCAGCATGGCTCCACATGCCAGCTGCAAAGCAGACACAGACACAGATGGATAACCATAAAATAATGTATTGCAACAGGTATAAAACAACTATATACACATATACATGGAACAGGGTAATGGGAACAGGGAAAGGTGGGACCACTAACAAACAGGGAGGTCAGGGAAGAGGGGCAGGGGGACAGGGGTAATGGCAACAGCAGGGAACAAGGGTGGGTGAGGGAGGGGGCTCACGGAAGAGAAACTGATGCAGGCCAATGGGCCCTACGGCCATCCATGGCCCACTGGAGGCCGACGCTGGTGTCGGCACTGCTGTCTGCACTGCAACACTTCTAGAAGCCATACCACCTGGAGCGTGGCAGTAGTGACCTGCAGGATCTGCCGCAGGAGCCTTGCATGGACATCAGGGGGATGGACACCTAGGACAAAGGAGTGAACACGGTATCAGTGCATGTCTAGAATACTGCAGCCCACCCACCATACACAATGGGCATCGGTGACATGTGCCCCTGGATTGGCAACCAGCCACCCGCAGTGAGTGTGCTCCCACACAAGCCACCTACCCAGGACCCACAGCCATGCAGAACACTGCACACCATTACCACCCATGAGCCGCACACCACTGCCATGGCAGGCAGGTGACATGGCTAAGCAGCTAGATGGCAGTGGCACAGCCAGGACCTGGGTGCACCCACAGCCCACCTGCAGCAGCCACCCACCTGTGCAATAGCCATGGCATGGTGCAACGGACACTGCAGGCAGTGAATAGCTGGAGGGGCCATTCACACAGAGGGCCATGTCCCACCTCCACCCCCACTGCCCACCCTGCTCAACAATGAAGCATGGAACTCTGCCTACCTGCATGCTGTGGCACACCTTGTGGCTGTCAAGCAGCACCGCCCATGTGGCCTGCATCTTGCACACTGCTCCCTGCAGTGGCCTGCCCTGGCCCGGCTGCTGCACCAGTGAGACAAGCCCACCTCCAATCTTCAGGGTCTAGGAGGGAAATATGGATAAAGACACATCGGTACCCAGCAACACCACAGGCACCCCCCAGCACAGTGTGACACCCTGACCAGCATGTCAGTGGTGCAGTGGCACAGGGCACCCATGGTGCACCACCATGGCCAAAAGGACGCGCAGCCCCAGCCCTCCTGGCAGCATGGTGTCCCGACATCACCACCCAATGGACCACTGGATGGGAATGGGCATGGGCGATGTGCACTTACTTTTCCACAGCACGGCACCCCTCTGGACACATGCCTGTAGAGTACAGAGTCACTCAGAATCTCTCCGCTACAAGTCCCCATAGCGGTGCCTGCATTGCTTGCCACTGCACCGAGCACCTGTGGCCTCTCCAGACCATCGGCCACCTCTTGCCACATCTCTGTCCATGGTCTGTTTGGGGCATCTGCTCAAACAAGGTGCCAGCATGAGGCTCCACAAGGGCCACAAGGTTGACAAGCTGCATCTGGGTCCAGTTAGGAGCCCTGGCACTGGTATGGCATGGCATAGCTGCAGTTAAGTTGGCAATCCAAAATGGCACCCATTAGCGCACATGCCACTCATGCTAGGGATGCGCGGCTCGCATGGCAATGCACTGCCAACGCCTATCGCGCAGGCACGGAGATGCATGACATGGTCAACACAGCACTGCTATGTGCTGCAGGGTGCACAGAAGGGCAAAGGGCAACCATGGGGTCAAGGGTCGGGCTGCGCACCCTGCGCCACAGCGCCATTGGGAACGCCATGCATTATGCATGGTAGGGGCATGTGGGAGCCACAGCGCATGGTCTAATAGCACACGGGCATCATGGCACCCATAGCACAGGGGTGCCATCAGCATCTTGACACCACAGCACCATCGGCACTATGGCTTCGGGCACCGTAGGCCATACAGTGCATGAGCACCGCGTGTGCAATAGCGAACGGGTGCTGTACTGCCTACCGTGCATTGTGCATATGCTGCACCACTGATGAACGCGACAGCAGTGTGTGCATGCATGCTGCCGAGCCTGTTGCACATGTCACAAGGTTGCGCCATGACTTGAGCATGCACAAGTCCATTGCACAATGCACAACCATGCTATATTCAGCCTGAATATGTAAATCATCCCATTAGCCTATCCACGGCACATATGCTGCATTTGCATCTCATTACAGTTGCGCAACACCTCATTTGCATGCAATGCGCAATAAAGGCACCATGGGACTGCACAGGGTATGGAGCGGTATTGCATCCTTCAGGGGTGAGAAGCACGCTGCAGGGCTCTTGGGACAGTGGTATGGGAGGGAGGTGTGGGGCTTACCAGACTGTATTAACACATGCCTGTCTCCACAGAAACAAGCATGACCAATCAAGAGGAGGGTGAGGAGCGTGGGCCTGCACGCAAGCGCAGGCCCAACTTCACCAGGGAGGAGTTGGATGCCCTATTTGAGGCGTACCAGGACCAGAAGCCTCTCCCTGAGTGGCATGGCAGGCACTCCACAGGCCCAGGTGACAGCATGGGAGGGTGTGGCCCGTGCTGTGAACCAGCAGGACAGCCACCAACGTTCTGTGCAGAAGTGCAAAAAGAAGGTCAGCACAGACCAGAGGAGGATCAAGGAGAAGGTGGCAGCCATCTGAGCAGTATGTGCCACCATGGGTGGGGGTCAGCCTGCAGTGCCCTGACTGATGCCACAGGAGAAGATGGTGGCAGCCACCATGCAGCACTGTGCCATCAAGGATGTGCCTGGCAGAGGCTTCCAGACAGGTGGCAGCCCATCACTGCATGGTAGGAATGGCAGTGACAGGGCAGGGGCTGGGGCCAAGGGGCTGGGGGCAGGAGGGGTGACAGCACCACTAATGCATATGTTTTCCCTTTCAGCTCCTGAGCACCTGCATGCAGTGGCAGGGGTTGGGGTGTCCACCGTGGAGGTGGCCCAGGACCTGGAGGACCGTCCATCCACCTCCACCAGACTCCAGGGAATGGAACGGATGCAGCCCAGCACCGCTGTCCATCCGGATGCCTGTGGCACAGTTGCGGACGAGGCCCAAGCTGTGTTCCAGTATGACACCAGGAATGGCAATCTGTGTGCCAAGACACAGATCAGGGTGGGGTCCGGGACCAATGATGATGAGTTCTTCATCTCAGACAGTGATGTTGTGGGCGCAGAGGAGGCACCCATACCACACCCCCACCACGGCAGCACAGATGGTGGCCTGGTGGTGGTTGCCTGCCCACTGGTAACTATAGCTGGCATCGCCAAGGTTGCCCCTGGTGTGACACTGGCTACCACTGGTGGCATTGGTGGTGGTGCAGCTGCCCCAGCATTACCCTGCACACAGCGGCCAGATGGGCTGCAGCAGTGGCTGTATGGCATTGAAGGGGAGCCTGAGGCAGCACCCGCTGATGGTGCACCGCGTGATGACCAGCCCCAGGAGGGCCCCACTGTGCAGCACCAACCTTCACGGGGGACTGGGCTGAGGGGTTGGACTACACCCATGGGTCAGCACATTGCCCATGCGCTCCAGGGTGCTGACCCCTTGGACGAGCACACCCGTCTTGTCTGGGCCTCCATTGAACAGCAGGTGCTAGTCATGGCAGGGGTGTTTGTGCTCTGTGCAGAGCTGCGCCAGGCAGCAGAGCTGCAGACAGGGACTTTGACTTGCTCCTGGCAGAGAACACGTGAATGCGGGTGGACATGACCGCATCCATGGATCGGCTCACCGCTGTGGTCACAGCCAGCCTGGCACCACTGGCCTCTCTTGTGCATGGCCGTCTGCCACATACCCTGTGGAGTGCATTCTCAACCCCTCGGTCACGGCGATGTGCGACCCCTCCCACTGTGTCGATGCCAGGATCTGCTGTGGGCATTCCTAGCATGCCTGGAGCGGGCATGTTTGGGAGCCTGCAGACAACTGCGAGGACCCAGTCATGTTCCTGCAGTGTCACCCCTTGGGGACCGTCTGTGACACCCCCTGAGGCTGATGCTCAGCCTGCTGCTCTGTGAGCACATTGGTGTGGTGTGTGCATGTGCATCCCATGGACGTGGCATCCGTGGTCGACACGCACACAGGCCTTGTGATCACCCACCCGGCTGCTGACCACTGTGGCGTGTGCATGATGATGCCAGCATAGTGCTGACTGCAACTGTGCACTGGTGCTCAGTGTCTGACACATGCCCGGTGCCCGCCTCTGGGCAGGGGCATGATCGGTCCTGTGTGCATGTGCATGTGTGTGTGTGGGGGGTGTGTGTGTGGGGGGGTGCGGGGCTGTGCTGCATGCTGCCATGGTGTCCAGACCCACCATTGCCCACGTTCCTCTCCAGGTGACCATGGCATGGGTCTCGCCCATGCATGCCTGTCTGCTGTGCCACAGGCCCTGGGCCATGCATGTGGCCATGTTAATGATTTCACTGGGCTTCACACAGATTATTTCCTCCTTGACCCATATTGGTGGTCATTCATTGGACCTGGTGTTCCTACTGGGGATGGAGATATCCGATTTAGTGGGGGAACCAATCGGGTGGTCTGACCATCACACCATTGGGTTCAGTTTTGAGGCCACCCCTAGTAGACCAGCCCCTATGGAGATGGTCTGGTACCGCCCTTTGAGAGGTGTTTCCCCAGATGGCCTGATGGCAGTACTGGACCTATCGGGTTTACCGAGTGATTGCATGGATCCAGGAGACTTGGTACTCACCTATAATAAGGTGGTAGTAGGGGCCGTGGATTCCATTGCTCCTGTTTGTGTTAGTCCCCTCACTCTTCGCCCCAGGTCCCCTTGGTTTGATGAGACTCTGAGGGAATTGAGGAGAGTTGGACGAAGGTTAGAGAGGTGCTGGCGGAAATCGGGCTAGGATTGTGACAAACTTAGTTTGATAGACCATTATGTGGTTTATCAATCAGCAATCTCTCATAAGAAGGCAGAATTCCTGTCAAGAGAGATTACTGCTGCACAGAATCAACTAGCTCAGCTTTTCCGAACTGTGGACAGATTGTGCAATCCAATCTGTCTTCAGCCCAGAAGAGCCTTTTCTCAAGAATGGTGTGAGGAGTTTGCTCAGTTCTTTTCAGATAAGGTTGCCACAATTAGGACTGATGTCCGCTTGACCCTCCCTAATGGGAGCTGTGATGGTCGGCAGGAGATTTTAGACACCCAGTTTCTGTGGTCTGACTTCAGCCTTCCCACAATCAGTGACATTGTGATGGTCATCCAGTCATTGCGCACGACCAACTGTGGTTTGGACCTGGGCCCCACACGTCTCTTAGTAGGCTGTGTGAATAAAATCAGTCTTGTCCTTGCTGAGACAGTCTGGAGGTCTCTGAAGGAGGCTGTGGTTCAGCCGCTTCTTAAGAAGTCCTCCTTGGATCCAGATTGTCTGGCCAACTACAGGCCTGTCTCTAACCTGCCCTTCGTGGGTAAGGTTATTGAGAAGGTGGTCGTGTCGCAGCTGGATGATCATTTCACCAGCCACAATGTCTATGATTCTCTCCAGTCTGGATTTAAAAAGAGACATAGTACTGAGACAGCTCTTGTCCAGTTACTAAATGACCTCCTAATAGCGAGAGATCGAAGGACCCATTCCATCTTGGTCCTTCTTGATCTCTCTGCAGCATTTGACACCATGGACCATGGTGTGCTAGTGGAGTGCTTGCGGTTTATCTGTGGGCTGTCTGGTACAGTCCTCAGTTGGTTTCAATCTTTCCTTGAGGGTAGGACTCAGAGGGTGGTGCCTGGGATTTTTTCCTCGACATCATTCCTCCTATCCTGTGGGGTGCCGCAGGGCTCCATTTTGGCACCCATGTTGTTTGCAGTGTATATGCAGCCGTTGGGAGCGATTATTAGGCAGTACGGTTTGAGTTTTCACTGCTATGCAGATGATACTCAACTGTACATGTCCTTTGTGCCTGGCCAAGATGCTGCCATTTTGGTCTTTAACAACTGTCTAGCTGAAATCCAGGACTGGATGAATGTGAGTTGGCTGCAGTTGAATCCAGACAAAACTGAGGTGTTGGTTGTGGACCAAGGTCACCGGGAGATGGGTTTGTTGGCAGGATCACCCTCGGGTTTATGGCTTGGGGGTGTTCAGCTAACTACCTCAGACTGGGTGCGGAACCTGGGCATTGTGTTTGATGACTGTTTGACACTTAAATCTCAGGTGTTGGCAGTTGTCAAAGCCTCTTTTTACCATCTGAGGAACATCGCCCGGGTGAAGCACCTGGTTCCTCCTGACGATCTTCCTACTTTGGTCCACGCCTTCATTACCTCCCGCCTTGACTACTACAATACCCTTTATCTTGGGCTACCAGGGGTTGATATTCACTGCCTGGAGCTAGTGCAGAATGCAGAAGCCAGGCTGCTGAATGGTTCTTCTAGGGCCAGTCATATAACGCCTGTGCTCTGCAGACTGCACTGGCTGCCAGTATGCTGGTGATTCACCTTTAAGGTCAGTTTGCTGACCTTTAAGACCCTACACGATCAGGGACTTGGTTACCTGAAAGAGCTCCTTTGTCCCTACTGTCCATCCCACTCTCTCCAATCCACTGATGAGGGATTGCTGGAGATTCCCAGGGTTCGTTTAAAGACATCTGGGGCCAGATCTTTTAGTTTCATGGCCCCAACCCTGTGGAATTCTCTACCTCATCAGGTGCAAGATTGCCCAACTGTCCAAAGTTTTAAGGGGGCATTAAAAACATTTCTTTTTGGCATTGCATATAATGATTTTTAATGTTGCTGCCTTGGATAAACTTTTAATGTTGTTTTAATTATTTATTGATTTCATTATGTTATGTACAGGTGCCTTGGTTTTGGAAATGCGCCTTTTACAAATAAAGTTTGATTTGATTTGATGTTCACCTACCTGCGTGCTCCATAGTGCTTCTCTGCAATTGTGTCCCGGTGCTGCTGGGCCATCCTGGTCAGCTGGGGGTCCCTTCCCCCGGGGCGGGCTGCCCACCACCTCCAGGCCCAGCGGCCATGTCATCCCCACTGTTGTCCCTCTCTTTGACCTCGACAGCTATCCCACAGTCATTGGCCATGTTGTGTAGTATACAGCAGGTCAGGAATAGGCCACAGGCCTTTGAGGGGCTGTACTGTAGGGCACCACCAGACCAGTCCAGGCAATGGAACTGAGCCTTCAGCTGCCCAAACACTCACTTGATGATGGTCAGTGTGCTGGCGTGTGCCTCATTGTATCGCTCCTGTGCTGGGATCAATGGACGCCGGTATGGGGTGAGCAGCCAGGGCAGGAATGGGTAGCCACTGTCATCTGTATGTGGAGATGTCTGGTTAGCATGGTGGACTGTGTCAATGCACCCCCTGGCCGTCCTGGCCACTCCCCCTGGCACCCCTGCCCTGGTGTCCCCCACACCCTGCCCTGTTGTTCCCAGCTTCCCACTTCCATGGCATACTCACTGACTAGGTGGCCAGTGGGGATGTCCCCACTCTTGAACCTGTGGCACAGTGCTGACTGGTGCCAGTTGAAGGCATTGTGTGCTCCTCCAGGGTGTATGGCACAGACATTGATAATACACCCCCTGGCATTGCACAGAATCTGGCAGTTGGCACTGAGGTAGCCCTTCCTGTTTATGTACACTACCCCCTCCGGGCCAGGTGGTGTGCAGATGCTGACATGGGTGCAGTCAATGGCCCTTAGTATGCCAGGCAAATGTGCCACCCTGTGGAACTCCTGCATGTTTACTGTGCACTCTGCCTGTGTGTTGGGGAAATGGAGGTACTCTGCAGCATGTGGCAGCAGTGCACTGAGGAATTGTGTGAGGAGCCATGATGCGGCTGACTGGGTTATGCCTGTGGTGTCCCCTGTTGGTCTCCGGAAGGTACCCATGGCAAGCAGGCACATGACGGCCGTGACCTTTGTCTCCACCGACAGGGTGTGGCTTCGTCTTGTGGGTGCCTGCATCTCCTCACTGCACAGCTCACAGAGCTGCCTCAGAATTGCCTGGTTCAGGCAGTACAAAGCTCATAATCTCTGTATCACTGTACTGTTCGAAGGTGGTGCGGGCATGGTACCGCCTGCTCCAGGTGTACTGCCAACAGGCCCTTCCACGGCTGCATTGGTCTGCAAGCTGCCTCCTCACACCCCTCATTACTGCCTTCATCTGAAAGATGGCACTGGCCATGGCCTGGGTTGTGCTCCCCCTGGGTTGCTCCCTCTCTCCAGGCCCCCTCCCAGCTTTGTGCTGCTGTTTTTGCCCCTGCACTGGGTGCACTCCTGTGTCATGGCTGCCTGGCCAGTGGCCTGTGAGCTCCAGAATCCACCTCCCACCTGTCTGGGCCCCTGTACAGCCCCTCCTGTGCTGGGTGTCATTGGCACTCACTGAGTGTTGCCTCAGACCCTGTCTCATGCCCACACACACACACACTTCCTCTCACTGACTCTGGCAGTGTCATACTCCCTGGTCCACACTCTGTGCCTCTCCCAGCCTGTCTCTTTCTCTCTGTGGCTCCCCTCCTGCTGTTCAGCCTGCCCACTCACTCTCCCTCTATGTGGCTCCCCTCTGGCGCAAGCCTCCTTTCCTCACTTGCTCCTCTTTTTATGGGCTCAAGTCTGTTCCGCGCAGGTCCCGTTTGCTCTCCACTTGCGCCATTCACCTGCTGTTGAATATCGCACTATGCTGCATATTCATGGCTATACCCCCTGCACTTGTGCATGCATTCAGTGCCATTGCACACTGGTGCATTGGAACATGCGCAGCGCATATGCTGCCACTGAATATCGCTCTCCAGTGCACTGGCGCAGCTGCGCCGGTGCAACCCTGTTGCGCATTGCGCAACTGCTATGAATATCCAACCCTTAGTGTACATGTCAGTTCTACTAAGAAAGAAAGCATATAAAACAAGCAACATCAGTGAAATTTAGAGAAGGTAAGCAATCATAGAATGTGGGTGTTCAGCTTGAAATAATATACAAAAAGGGCTGTGTCTTTGTAAGGGTTTCTAAAAGGCTTTATATCTAAAGTGCAGAGACATTGCTAAAATAAAGATTGATTTATATTCATTTAGAATGCATCACTGGCAAAAGCAAATCATGTCAATCAATCAATCAAATCTTTATTTATTCAGGTGAACATCATTGAGCAAGGCTCATTTACAAGATGGACCTGATAAGGTCAAGGTTCAATAGTTGATACACAACAAATACATCATACACTTTATAAGACAGTTATACATACAGAGAAAAAATAATGTTTATAACACAATGATGTACAGTGAATTCACATGTTAAAACTCAGTTAAAGGAAGATTAAGCTAAATATCTACAGTATGTACAGTACATACATATCCCAATGGGGCCATGACAGACACACAACATAATGAATACTAGGATGGTGAAGGTTTTATTGGGTGCCATAATATGGGGGGTGTCTGACTGGAAGGACTATGCCATATATGATTGGAAGCCAGATTTGTAGGATGACTAATCTAGCTCTAGCGGTAGCAACTGCATTTCTCTGTGAAGAAGGCTGTACAATGCTGTTTAAAGGATGCAAATGGAATGATAATGGACAGTTTTAGGGATTTTTGTAGGGTGTTCCATGCTATAGCTAGAGAATAGCTGATTGCTGCCCTCCCTAGTCTGTTGCTGACTTTGGGCAATTTGAGCAGGATGATATTGTTGCTTCTTAGGGCATAGGAGCTAGGAGTGGTCTGGTTGAAGCAGTCCAGGATATAGTTTGGGAGTTTTTTTGATAAAGCTCTGTAAATCCATAGAGCTACATTTCTGCTCCTCCTGATATGAAGGAAAACCCATCCAACTGCATCATAAAGAGAGCAATGGTGGATATTATATGGCAGATCTGTAATGAATCTTATTGCTCTATGATATAAGGTATCCAACTTGTGAAGGTAGGAGATGGGGCAGTGACTATAAAGGAAGTCTACATAGTCAATAACTGATAGAAAGATGGCCTGGACTAACCTCATCGTTGAGTCTCTGTTAAGGAAGGGTTTTAATCTATAGAGGAGGCCAAGCCTCTGGCAAAGCTTTTTTAACAGGTCTTCTAGATGATGAGTGAAGTCGAGTCTGTTGTCAATCCACACACCTAGGTATTTGAAGTTTTCAACATACTCCAGATTTTCTCCAAGTATAGTGCATAGCTGGGGGAGAGTGATTGAAGAGGATATGCTGGTGGAGTTTTGAGTTGTGAACATCATTGCTTTAGTTTTCTTTGCATTAAGCAGAAGCTTTTTCTCGAGTAGCTGATGTTGTAACAAGGAGAATTCTGTCTGTAGGATTTCATGAGCAACTGTAGGCGTACAGTATAGTATCTGTTAGGTTCGACTCTCACCTACAGTACATTTTACATATGAACGTATGATTGAGGTAGCAGAAAAAGGTCTTCTGATCTATCCTGGCTGCTTGAGTTTGTAGACCACTGAGTGTCTACTGAAGGATCTGTCCCCCTCCCTGTTAGCTACTCCTCCTTCCTCCCCCTCTGATGTCCGACATCTCCCATACCTCCACCTTCCTTCCATGCAAATTTCCCCTTTGCTCTGTCTTAACCTCTCTTGAAACTGCCCACTGTCTTAAAGAGCACCTTTCTTGGTGCAGTGCCAAATTATCAGGAGGCTCCTTTAGCTAACTGGGAGTTCCTCCATAGTAGTTGAGAAATTTCCTCTTTATCCCCCTAAGGAAGGGAAGGGATTGTATTTTGCTCCCAAGAGGGCTAGCTTCTCAATCTCTTCCACTTCCTGATCACTGACGCTGTCACTGCACTTCCTTGTTTTGTGATGTAATTATATGCCTATGTAACCCCCCTGCAAATGGGGGTTCCCAAAAGACTTCCAGGAGCTTGCTTGAATGCTCCAAGCCTGAATGGTGTTTGGCGTTTAAGCCATTTATCAGTGAGTGTTTTTAGAGCCTCTGGTACTGTCTCTTTAAGAGCTGTCTGCTTGCAGACATAATTAGTTTGTATGGGGGGACTGTGTGCTTCTCTGTTTGAGTACCACTCGAGCTGCTGCCAATTCACTCCATTTTTGCAGTCACTAGGAGTGCAAAGGGAACCTATCTGAAAGATGTAACTGTTTGCCAGAAATCATTTACAGTAATAATGAAATTACAGTTTGTCTAACCTGCTTTCTTTGCAGTCAGAACTGCGTCTGCCTAGTTCCCATTCTGGTTTTGAACTGCTGAACTGGACCAATCAGTGTGGGGTAAGCTAGCTCTAAAATGGTGCCTTGGACGAATCAGAACTTGGACTCATAATCTGAGCCAGCCACAAGAGGGTTTGTAGGGGCAGTGACTCTGGGAGATGTAGTTTAGGCTTGCAGCGCTTTTGGACCAACAGCAGCAGTCTATTGTGAGTGACAGCCAATCCAGTCAAGAACTGGGAGGAACTCAAAGGAAGTGCCCGTTTTATTTGTTGGAGTTTCAGTTTAGCTCCGGCAGTGAAGGGAAGAACCTGTGCTCCTTCAGTGCACAGTTTCAGTCAAAAACGTGTAAGGCCCAGAGTTCCGTCTGCAGCTTGTGTAACTGCTTGTTAGGACTGAATCCGTCCTGTGAAAAGAATCAAAGGATCTCTGAAGAGTAGAAACAGGCTCACCCTGTAGAAGACTGGAGAAATTGTTGAATTGCACTCGGTCTGTCAGGAACTGAATCTGCTGTGTGTTCTCCCGGGTATTGTGCAGTAATTGCGATCGGGATAGAGAAGCAGCCTGCCTGGTATAGTACTTTCTTTTTTACCATATAAATGTGTGAAGAGTCTCATGGAGCTCAAGAGTAGCCCTGCTGACGTTGAAGGACCCTATCTTGTTTGGAGGTCGTGAGTACTAATTCAGGGTCGCCCCTGTTGAATTGCCACATTAAATCCAAATGGAATCACTGTACTGCTGACTGTTTAAACTAATTTTCTTTTCACTGTGTGAAAGGGCCTCACCAGCTGCCATGGTTTGGACTAGCCACTAGGGCTTGGGTACCCAGGGACAGTAACTGGTAGGGATAGGCCTAGTGCACAGAGCCATAGAGTAGATAGTAAAGTGATAAGCTAATTAACCTGATTTCCCCTGTCCTTGTTATATCCCCTAAATAAATCAGAGCTGCTTGTTTCAGCAAAGTTATACTGCCTGAGGTATTTGTCTATGTTAAAGTACTGTACTGTGATTGTTGCACTGTATCTTATTTCACAGGAGGTCCCAGTGCGGGAACTAGTCCTGGGGGTAAGTGTATACTGTGAAGGTAATTCTGATATATTGCTTGGGCCACTAGTGGGAAGAAAGGGGTTGCAGTGTCCCAGAGGGCTGTGACCAAGTAAGTTTAACTATTGCAAACCCTGACCTCTGGGTGGAGGCACCGCCATTGGATCCAGGCCCTCAACCTGTTAGTGGCAAATCAGGCAGGGAGTAGCCCTGGGATAGCGCCATCTAGGGGTTACATCTTGGAGGCTCACCACTGGGATTGTGTGTCCTCTAGTGGCCATATTTACGAACCACTGTTAAGAAAAAAAAAATGGGTACCCCGACAGAAGTGGCTGTGCACCAGCTGATGGAGTGGTGTACTGGGGAGGAGATTGACCCCCAAAATGCTATGCTTATCCTGGACATCCCCCTGGGTATCAATACGGACACTGTACAGGGAGTACTTTCCAAGGTGAAAGGTTTACAAAACCCTGTGGTGGTGGGTCAGCATGCTAATCTGCTCACCCACACTTACCTGGCCCTAGTAGAGTTTAAGGATCCCATAGATAGCTCCAAAGTGCCACAGACCATTACCCCAGAGGAGCCCTCACTGCCTGGAGAGTGATAACTATACAGTAAAGACCCAGTGGGGAATGAGCCCCCACCACTGTCTGAAACTTTGAGGAGAAATTTGCAAATGGTTGCTGGGGAAGGGAAAACTGTGGAGGACTTGAAGAAACTATTCTTGCCACCTGGAGGTGTTCTCCCCAACACCCTCTCCGCTCCAGTACCCGTAATGGTGGCTGAACCAATGCAGACTCCTATTTCTGCACCTGCCATTAGTCACGACTCTTACGGGTTGAGGATCTTCTCTGGCACCCTCCCCACCCCCCAAGGGGAGGATGACTGGGAGACCTGGATAGACTATGTTGCCCCCCAAGTGCTAGAATGGCAATGCTCGGAAGCCGAAAAGCGAAAGAGAGTTAGTGAGAGCCTCCGAGGTCCTGCCCTGGCTACCATCCATGCTAAACGGGCCAGTAACCCTGAAGTGACTGCACAGGCCTATCTTGAGGACTTGGAGAATGTGTATGGGAGCCCAGATTCTGATGAGGATCTATGGTGGAGAGTAAGAAATGCACAACAGTACCAAGGGGAGTTGTTGTCTGTGTATGTATCTCGGCTGGAAAAATTGTTGCAAGAATGCCTCAGAAAGGGTAGTTTGCCAGCGATTGAACTGGACCGAACCAGGCTGGACAGGATCCTTAAGTCTGCCCCCTTCTCAGAACTACTGTTGCTTCAGTTACGCCTGGCAAATCAACTGGAATCTCCACCCTCCTATGATGAGTTAATGAGAGAAATTCGAGGAGTTGAGAAAAGGCGACCTCGGGAGGGACCTGCACCAATAGCTGCGGCTACGACCCGAGTGACTGAGGGTGGCCCATCATGAAGTTCAGGGCAGAGGTTGGCAGTCAATGAGTGCTCTGACAAGGAAAAGATATGCCACAATGGGGCAAACTGTTGAGAGAGATCCGGAATTCAAAAACAGTCCCTTTATGAAGGCCACGCCTGCAAGTATGGGCCCTGACCTATATCCGCTGCATCTCTATGGGGTGGGGTACCACCCATGTATCTCCTGCTGATAACAGCTCCAAACTCAATTCCTTGACCATGGAAGTGGAGAAACTGACGAGATGTCTCCAAATAGTTATCACGCTGCAGACAGAGATGGCACCAAGGTTTCC
This sequence comes from Neoceratodus forsteri, assembly GCA_016271365.2. Classification (NCBI taxonomy): domain Eukaryota; kingdom Metazoa; phylum Chordata; order Ceratodontiformes; family Ceratodontidae; genus Neoceratodus; species Neoceratodus forsteri. The sequence goes on from CM057459.1 coordinate 624,070,678, forward strand.
AGTTAGTAATACCCCCGCCCTGGCTCCCAGTGTGGCGCCTCGGCCAGCTCAAACTCCAGAAAGTATGTTTTGCTATAATTGTGGGAAGGATGGGCACATGAAAAGGGAATGCCAGTCCCCAAAAGACACTGACAAAGTTGCATATAGGCTACAAGGAGAGCTTCGAGAACAAATCAGTGGTTAAGAGGTGCACAAATGATCCCAGTGAGGGCATCAAAAAGCTAACTCACGTCCCTTTGTGGCAAGGTCAGTTGCCCAGGCCCCCTACTATCGCCTCCAGACTGGTCCAGAATAGTGGGTCCCTCCATGGAGACCACTGTAAAGGTGAATGGAGTGTCTACAAGAGCTGTATTAGACAGTGGCTCCCAAGTGACAATTATGTTCCAGGATTGGTATCAGAAGCATTTGTCAGACGACCCTTACAACCATTAGAAGGACTGCATGTATGGAGGTTAAGTGAGAAGGCCTACCCCTATTCCGGTATATCCGAATTTGGCTGTCTTTCCCACCTCCGTGGCTGGAGTGGCCAAACAAGTAGAGACTCTAGCCTTAGTGTGTCCCCCACTGGACTGTATGATGGTGTCCCTTGTTGATTGGAACAAATGCTCATATGTTCGGAAGGCTGGCACAGTTGTGTTATGAAAACAGGGTCAAAAACTAGTAGAGCTTTAAGAGTTCCAGCTTTAATTAAGAAGGCCTATGAGGCAGAGAGATGCTGAAAAATAGAACCAGAGGAACCGGTCGGAATTGTATGGAAGAAGGATCCTGAGTCTCTGATCCTGGCGCCAAATGCCCAGTGTACCTTACAGGGAGAGGTCCGTATCAGAAAGGATGTTAAGAATAAAATATTAATGTTGGATGCACCAGGCGATGGAAAATTGCCAGAGGGACTGCTGGTCAAGCCTAGTATTTTACCCGCTAGAGCCCATGCTTATGCCAGAAGGGTAATGGTCCAAGTTCATAATGTGTCTGAAAGAGACATTTGAGTAAATAGAGGTTGCATCCTGGCTAATGTGCATTGTGCAGACACTGCAGTGCTACCAGCAGCAAGAGTTCGAGGAAGAATGACAGAAGTAACGCCTGACTTGTTTGATTTCGTTGACTCCCGTTGCCAGCTGAATGGAAAGTGAGGATCAGTGAGAAGCTTGCCCAGAGAGACCAGGTGTTTTCTTTAAAGGAATGGGACGAGGATGCGCAAGGAGCTGAGCACAATATCCGCTGCATGACGAAAGACCATTTCGTGAGGGGTCTCGACGCCTGGCACCTGCTGACATAGATGATGTGAGACGCATCTGCAAGAGATGTTAGCTGCTGTAATACAAGAATCCAGAAGCCCTTATGCTTCCCCATTGTGGTAGTGAGGAAAATAATGGGACAGTAAGGATGTGTGGATTATCGCACCTTAAACTGCGGACTATCCCTGATCAGTACACAATGCCCCGTGATTCAGGATGCTTTGACTGCCTAAACGGGAGCAAGTGGTTCTCTGTGTTGGATCTCCGCATGGGTACTACCAGATCCCGATGGCCCCAGAGGACCGTGAGAAGACAGCCTTTATCTGTCCGCTTGACGTCTATGAATTCATGAGGATGCCTCAAGGGATTTCAGGTGCCCCAGCCACTTTTCAACGATTGATGGAGCGTGCAGTGGTGGACATGAACTTACTAGAGTGCCTGGTATACCTAGATGATGTTATTGTGTTTGGCAGCTCACTGGAGGAACATGAGAGCAGATTATTTAAGGTATTGGACCGACTGGAGGACTTTGGCCTTAAACTGTCCATTGATAAGTGTCAATTCTTTCAAACATCAGTAAAGTATGTGGGACACATAGTATCCACCGAGGGAATAGAGACCGACCCAAGTAAAGTTGAGGCCTTGACCACCTGGCCACAGCCCAAAATCTAAAAGAACTGCAAAGATTCCTGGGATTCTGTGGTTATTATCGGCGCTCATCAAGGACTATTCAAGAGTGATCCGCCTTACTTAACCTTACTCAAGGGTATCCCCAACCCACAAAAATACCAAAAGTCAGCGCCCTCAAGACTGAAAGAGTGTATTTCATCCGAGTGAAGTATTTGGGGCCCGCTGGACTCTCTGATTGTGAGACTGCTTTTCATGAGATCATATATCAACTTACCCATGCTCCAGTGCTGGCCTATGCCGATCCAAGAAAACCTTACATCCTGCACACTGATGCTAGCTTGCAAGGGTTGGGGGCTGTGTTGTACCAAGAGCACGAGAATGGCCTGAGACCAGTGGCCTTTGCCAGTAGAAGCCTGACCCCATCCGAAAAGAACTATCCTGTACATAAGTTAGAGTTCCTAGCTTTGAAGTGGGCTATTGTTGACCAATGCCATAAGTACTTGTATGGGGCTAAAATACTAGTAAAAACTGACAATAATCCTTTGACCTATGTGCAGACCTCAGCTAAGTTGGATGCCACTGGCCATAGGTGGCTTTCTGCATTATCTACATATGACTATGCTCTCGAATACTGAGCAGGTCTGAACCACATAGATGCTGATGCTCTCTCCCGGAGGCCTGTTCCCCAGAATGATTGGGTCCGATTGACAGAACCTGACATTTGGGCACTCTGCCGGAAGTTTGACAGGGAGGAACAAATGTCCACGGACGCAGTGGACTGCCTGGTGGATTGCTTGGGACCCTCTGAGAATTGCATACCTGCTGCTTATTGCCACTTTTCTGCAATAGACATTGGTGCACTGCCTCAGCTGGACAATGACAGTATTCATGGGCTCAATCCCGCGATCCCATGATCAAAGCAGCTTTAGAAGCCCTCATGCAGGAAAAGATGTGTCCAAATTACGCCCACTGATTTGAGAACTGCACTGTTATACAAAGAAGGTCCTAAGTTGAAACTGATCAATAAACTGTTATACAAAGAAACAGTAGACAGAGGAGGACAAGTAGACAAACAACAACTAGTGCTGCCCACTGCCTTTCGAGACTCAGTACTGAGGTCCTTGCACAACCACATGGGGCACCTTGGTATAGACAGAACACTTGACTTGGTGAGATCCAGATTCTATTGGCCTAAGATGGGGGCTGATGTGGAGCAACGCATTCGAACTTGTAGTCGCTGCTTACAGAGGAAAGCTTTGCCCCAGAGGGCTGCCCCCCTTGTTAACATCACCACCAGTGCACCCATGGAGCTGGTCTGTATTGATTTTCTGAGTTTGGAGTCAGATCAAAGAAATATCAGTAATGTGCTGGTGGTCACTGACCATTTCACGAGATATGCCCAAGCTTTCCCACCAAAGATCAGAAAGCATCCACTGTGGCCAAAGTACCTGTAGAAAACTTTTTGTTCACTATGGGGCTCCACAAAGAATCCATTCTGATCAAGGGAGAGACTTTGAGAGTCGTCTGATCAAAGAGATGCTTTCTCTGTGGGGAGTGCGAAGTCCAGAACCACTCTTACCACCCCAGGGGACCCACAGCCTGAACGTTTCAACCGCACTTTGCTAGATATGCTAGGCACCCTGCACCCAAAGGACAAGCCTAGATGGAGCCAACAAATTAGCACCCTGGTACATGCTTATAACTGCACCAAAAGTAATGCCACTGGCTTCTCCCCCTACCGCCTGATGTTTGGAAGAGAAGCTCGACTACCAGTAGATGTGTGTTTTGGGGTCTCTCCTGATGGGGTTCAAGCTGACAACTATTTACAGTATGTGCAAAAGTTAAAGGCCCAGCTAACTCATGTACCAACTGGCTCAAACCATGGCTGCCAAAAGAAATCTGGCCAACAAAGAAAGGTATGATAAAAGGTGAAAGCACAGGAACTCCAGGAGGAGATCGGGTATTGCTAAGAAATCTGGGACTGCATGGCAAACACAAGATTGCTGACAGATGGCACCATCTCCCTCACATTGTAGTGGGCAAACTAGATGATCTGCCAGTGTACAAAGTAAGGCCTGAGAATAATTCAAAAGATGTAAAACAATGCATAGAAATCATTTACTGCCAATTGGACAAATCTTGATTGAGTCTGAGCCCCAGAAGATGCCCCTCTGGACCAGTGACTAGAGCTGCTGCTAAGAAAAGATCAAGAAAGCCTGCACCTACAGAAGCAAAGTTAAAGTGTTCCCTCCACAAGTCCCAGTTGAGCATGACTGTCAGTCCATATCAGAAGAAAGTGAGAGTGACTTTGAATACTATCCTTCTTTCAACTGAGTCAATTGTTTCGGGCAATCCTAGTCAATACTGGAGACAAGCTGGGCCTTCTGGACTGTCTAAGCCCCAGCTTCGTCCCTGGAGCCAATGCTCCCAGAAAGTGAGGTGCAAAGCATCAGATCAGATGAAATGGAATCATTGTGCATGGTTGAACTGTTTGAGCTTTCAGGGGAGGAAAATGATGGATTGGGGCAGACTGGTGATACACCAGAACAAGAAGAGTATTTTGAGTGCCCTGACAGTCCACTGCCAGTGTCCGAAAGCTCTCCATGCGAGCCAAATGTTGTGGACTCAGAAACTGTAACTCCTGGAGCTGAAAGTGCCCCAAGTTCTAGCCTCTCTACCCCATGGAGACTCCCTGACAAGTGAGGACAATGCTGAAAATGAGGCTCAGAGTGCAGAGACTGTAACAGTTCCCCTAGAAAGACTGGTCAAGCTGTGTAAAGCCTGTGGTGCACCTCAGTTATGATTCCCTTGGGAGGCCTGTGGATTGCTTCTCAATGTTGTCCATAAAGGAGTGTATGTGTCCCCGAGCTCATTGCCCAAACTGAGCATCAGTGCTAACTCCAAGTTACTTGTGTTGCCCTCTAAGTATGGTGCCCTTGCCCCGTCCAGCCCCAAGGTAACTGATAGGGAAGGGCCCCCTCTCTTCAGGTTTCATGTACAAGAGGTAATAACTTGAGTTATGGTACAATGTATATGTAATACTGTGTAAAGAGTGACGTACTGCAATGTTTCAGAAATGTGTTCTTGGTAAAATGATATATTGACTGATGATTACATGTGTGAGCCTAATGCAAATGTGTATGGTTGCAGTTAAAACTTATGGGGGTACTTGCTTGACGCGGACGTCAAGCTTTCCCAGGCCAGGAAGGGTGTAACCCCCCTGCAAATGGGGGTTCCCAAAAGACTTCCAGGAGCTTGCTTGAATGCTCCAAGCCTGAATGGTGTTTGGCGTTTAAGCCATTTATCAGTGAGTGTTTTTAGAGCCTCTGGTACTGTCTCTTTAAGAGCTGTCTGCTTGCAGACATAATTAGTTTGTATGGGGGACTGTGTGCTTCTGTTTGAGTACCACTCGAGCTGCTGCCAATTCACTCCATTTTGCAGTCACTAGGAGTGCAAAGGGAACCTATCTGAAAGATGTAACTGTTTGCCAGAAATCATTTACAGTAATAATGAAATTACAATTTGTCTAACCTGCTTTCTTTGCAGTCAGAACTGTGTCTGCCTAGTTCCCCATTCTGGTTTTGAACTGCTGAACTGGACCAATCAGTGTGGGGTAAGCTAGCTCTAAAATGGTGCCTTGGACGAATCAGAACTTGGACTCATAATCTGAGCCAGCCACAAGAGGATTGTATGGGCAGTGACTCTGGGAGATGTAGTTTAGGCTTCGGCGCCTTTTTGGACCAACAGTAGCAGTCTATTGTGAGTGACAGCCAATCCAGTCAAGAACTGGGAGGAACTCAAAGGAAGTGCCCGGTTTTGTTTGTTGGAGTTTCAGTTTAGCTCTGGCAGTGAAGGGGAAAGGAACCCTGTGCTCCTTCAGTGCACAGTTTCAGTCAAAAAACGTGTGTAAGGCCCAGAGTTCCGGTCTGCAGCTTGTGTAACTGCTTGTTAGGACTGAATCCGTCCTGTGAAAAGAATCAAAGGATCTCTGAAGAGTAGAAACCAGGCTCACCCTGTAGAAGACTGGAGAAATTGTTGAATTGCACTCGGTCTGTCAGGAACTGAATCTGCTGTGTGTTCTCCCGGTATTGTGCAGTAATTGCAATCGGATAGAGAAGCAGCCTGCCTGGTATAGTACTTTCTTTTTACCATATAAATGTGTGAAGAGTCTCGTGGAGCTCAAGAGTAGCCCTGCTGACGTTGAAGGACCCTATCTTGTTTGGAGGTCGTGAGTACTAATTCAGGGTCGCTTCCTGTTGAATTGCCACATTAAATCCAAATGGAATCACTGTACTGCTGACTGTTTAAACTAATTTTCTTTTCACTGTGTGAAAGGGCCCCTACCAGCTGCCATGGTTTGGACTAGCCACTAGGGCTTGGGTACCCAGGGACAGTAACTGGTAGGGATAGGCCTATGCACAGAGCCATAGGTAGATAGTAAAGTGATAAGCTAATTAACCTGATTTCCCCTGTCCTTGTTATATCCCCTAAATAAATCAGAGCTGCTTGTTTCAGCAAAGTTATACTGCCTGAGGTATTTGTCTATGTTAAAGTACTGTACTGTGATTGTTGCACTGTATCTTATTTCACAGGAGGTCCCAGTGCGGAACTAGTCCTGGGGGTAAGTGTATACTGTGAAGGTAATTCTGATATATTGTGTAGGCCACTAGTGGGAAGAAAGGGGGGTTGCAGTGTCCCAGAGGGCTGTGACCAAGTAAGTTTAACTATTGCAAACCCTGACCTCTGGGTGGAGGCACCCGCCATTGGATCCAGGCCCCTCAACCTGTTAGTGGCAAATCAGGCAGGGGTAGTAGCCCCTGGGATAGCGCCCTCTAGGGGTTACACCTAGCACAGGGACGTGATCTATGCAAGTCTATGGGGCAGCATTTTAAACCTTATTGTTATGATTTTAAGCCGACCTGTAGTACAAATTAGAGTCAGTATTCAAGTAACAAGGCTCTTGTTACTTGAATACTGACTCCGATTTGTACTACAAGTTGGCTTAAAATCGTAAAAGTAAGTTTGAAAATGCTGCCCCATAGACTTGCATAGAGCATGTCCCCACACTAGGCATATGATTACATCACAAAACAAGGAAGTGTAGTGACAGCATCAATAAGAAAGCATGGGAATGGAGTCAGTGATCAGGAAGTGGAAGGGATCAAATGGCTAGCCCCCCCTGGGGGCAAAATATGATCCCTTCCCTTGCTTAGGAGGATAAAGAGAAAAAAAATTCAATTACTATAGAGGTACTCCCAGTCAGGTAAGGAAGCCTCCAAACAATTTTGCAGGCAAGGAGAAGAATCCGGGAAAGGTGCTCTTTAAGGGAGATAACTTCCTCTGGCAACTCATTCCACAGAGTCACCACCCTCTCTATGAAAAATTGCCTCCCCATTTCTCTACTGCATTTTTCCCCTATCAGCTTGAGGCTGTGTCCTCTAGTGGTCCTGTTCCCACTTAGGCTGAAGAGACCATCAGAGTTCAACTTGCTGAAAACATTAAACTACTTGAAGGTTTCAATCATGTCACCCCTCTCCCCCGTCTGTCCTCCAGGGAATACATGTTGAGATCATTGAGCCTCTCCTCATATGTTCTGCCTTGCTGTCACTGAATCATTTTGGCTGCCCTTATCTGGACTGTTTCCAGTAGGCTGATGTCCTTCTTTAGGTAAGGGCACCAATACTGCACACTGTACTCCACGTATGGAGAAACCAGGGTTCTGAACAGTGGCAGTATGACCTCTGCTATTCTGCTGCTTATACCCCTGGCTATGCAGCCCAGCATCTGATTCACTTTGGCCACCGCTTTCTTCCAGTGTGTTGTAAAAAGTGTTATTTAGCCATTATGATAGACAATCTGTGCAAAAGATATGCTGATGGCATACAAACTATTGAAATATTATATTATTTTTACAGCATGAAGTTTCCGCAATATAATGAGTTAGAAATGTCCTGATTACATAGAAACATAGACTTTGACAGCAGATAAGGACCACTAGGCCCATCTAGTCTGCCCATTTCCCTACCTACAGGATAGGCCGCAGATCCTATTTAACCAACAGCCTATATCTTCCTGCCCCCCACAAGAATTGCCTTATGTCTGTCCCATACATTCTTGAATTCTCCCACAGTTTTAGACTCCACAACTTCCTCAGGAAGGCTGTTCCATGCATCCACTACCCTCTCTGTGAAATAATACTTCCTCACATTGCCCCTGAACCGCCCTCCTTCTATCTTTAAATTGTGTCCCCTTGTTCTTGCAAGTCTCTTTTTCTGAAAGATGCTACCCTCTTGGACTTTGTTGATTCCCTTGAGGTACTTGAAAGTTTCTATCATGTCCCTCTCTCCTTCTTTCCTCAAGGGTATACATATTAAGCTCCTTTAGTCTCTCCTCATACGGCTTCTCTTGCAGACCCTGCACCATTTTAGTTGCCTCTCTGACTTCCTCTATCCTGTCTATGTCCTTGGGAGATGGGGTCTCCAGAACTGGACACAGTATTCCAGATGGGGTCTCACCAACTGTCTGTACAGAGGGATAACAACTTCCTGTTTTCTGCTGCTGATGCCTCTCCCTACATCCCAGTATACCCCGGCCCTCCCTACTGCCTTCTCACATTGCTTGCTAACCTTAAGGTCATCTGATATGATTACCCCAGGTACCTTTCCTGTTTTGTTGTTGTTACTACCTCCCACCCATTGTGTATTCTTCCCCTGGGTTCTTGTTTCCCAGGTGCATTATTTTGCACTTTTTTGCATTGAATCCTAGCTGCCATACGTCAGACCATTCCTCCAACCTTGCCAAGTCCCTTTTCATCCTTTCCACGCCTCCCTGTGTATCAACCCTGTTGCAGATCTTTGTGTCATCTGCAAAAAGGCATACTTTTCCTTCCAGTCCCTCTGCAATGCCACTGATGAAGACATTAAAAGGACTGGACCCAATACTGAACCCTCATGGTACCCCACTAGGTAACCGCCTCTTTCTTCAGAGTGGACTCCATTTACAATTACCTTCTGTGTCCTGTTGTCCAGCCAATGTTTTACCCAGGCTACCACCCTGGGACCCACTCCCAGGCTGGTTAATTTGACTAATAATCTTTGTGTGGACTGTGTCAAATGCCTTGCTAAAGTCTAGGTAGGCCATGTCCACAGCCCCTCCCTGGTCTACTACTTGGTCACCCAGTCAAAGAAATCTATTAGATCGTCTGACATGACCTTCCCTGTGAACCATGCTGCCTTGGATCCTGTGCTCCACTGACCTCTAGGTACTCAACTATTCTTTCCTTCAGAAGTGACTCCATCACTTTCCCTACCACAGAGGTCAGACTGACAGGTCTGTAGTTTCCTGCCTCTGTCTTGGTCCCACTTTTGTGAAGGGGAATCACATCCGCCTTCCTCCAGTCCTCGGGTACCACACCATCCTCCCATGATTTATTAAAAAGAGTAGCCAGTGGTTTCACTAGTTCCTTCCTTAATTCTTTTAGAATTCTGGGGTGAATTCCATCAGGAACCATTGCTTTGTCCACCTTCAGTTTTAGGAGTTCTTGCAGAACCCTTTCTTCTGTGAAAGGACTGGGATCAACCCCCCTATGAAGAGTGCTTCTGTTAATTGGATTAGACACTTCCCCCTCCTCTTTTGTGAATACTGAGCAGAAATATTCATTCAGTATTCCTGCTTTTTCACTGTCCCCCTCTGCCCACCCACCGTTTATTCTATTCAGCCTCACTATCCCTCCCTTTGTCTTTCTACGCTCGCTGATGTACCTATAAAAGGTTTTAACTGAGTTGGCTATCTTTTCCTCAGTTTGGGCCTTTGCTATTCTGACTTTCCTCCCTGCTTCTTTCTGCCTTAACTGGTACAGCTCTCTGTCCTGCTCCTTCTGTGTTTCCTTATACTTCTGGAATGCTATCTTTTTCTTCCTGACTTTCACAGCCACCTCTTGAGAACCATAGTGGCTTTTCTTTCATTTGATTTGTTTATTTGCTTCACAAAAGGCTTGTTGCCTCTGTGATGGCAGTTTGATAATTCCCCATTGTTGCTCCACACCTCCTTCTAGCCTGTTTGCTAGTGCTTTTCTGAGGCACTCTCCCATCTTGACAAAGTCAGCCCTCCTAAAGTCCAGTACCCTCACTTTTGTATGGCTTGACTCTGTAGCTGAGTTTAACGTGAACCACACTGTTTGATGGTCACTTGTCCCCAGATGGCAACCCACTTCTAGATCTGAGATCCTCTCACTGCCCCCGTTTGAGAGTACGAGGTCTAAGATTGCTCCCTCACGAGTGGGTTCTGAAACTAGCTGTCTAATGCCTGCCACCTGTAGGGCGTCAAGAATGGCCCTGCTCTTGGATGTCGCTGCAGCAAATGTGCTCCAGTTAACATCTGGCATATTCAGGTCTCCCATCAACAGTATCTCCCCTTTCTCTGCCATTCTAAGAATGCCTTCCATTGTATCCTTGTCCATTCCTTCCCCCTGACATGGGGGTCTGTACACAACCCCTGTGCGGATTGTGGTGCCCTTTCCAGTCTCCAAGGTGACCCACAGTGCTCCTCTCCTCCCTGTTTACTCTTTTGTTCAGTTGCTTTTATCCCTTCCTTTACATAGAGAGCTCCCCCCCTCTTCTCCCTGCCTGTCTCTCCTGTAGGTTATGTACCCTGGTATGTTAACATCCCAGTCATGGTTCTCTGTGTACCATGTTTCTGTGACTGCTATGATATCCAGGCATCCTCTTCCATTAAGGCCACCAGCTCAGGGAGCTTGTTGCCCAGACTACGGCATTGGTACTCATACCCTCCATTTCCTGATGGCCTTACCCCTTTGCCCCATCCCTGTCCTTCTTGCCTTTGTCACTTTCTCCATTTACCCCTGCCCTTCCCTATCGACACCTCCATGTTGGTGTTTGCCACTTACTACCATGATTGTTTGGGGAGGCTAGGATTTTCCTGCTCCTTTCCAGTGCTCTCCCTTGGCTAGTTTAAAAGCTACAATGAAGCACGCAAACCTATCACCCAGATCCTGGTTCCTCCCGGACAGATGCAGCACATCATGCCAGTGTAGGCTTGCATCACTCTAGTGGACCCCAGTCCCCAATGAAGCCAAATCCCTGAGCTCCACACCAGTTTTTCAACCACTGATTGAATCCCATGGTACGGAACACCCTAGCCTCTCCTATGCCATAGATGGGTAGCACCTCCGAGAAGGTTACCGTGCGTGCTACTTGACTAAGGCCCTCCCAATTCCACAAACTCTTCCTGCACTTCTCTAATCCTTTCTTAGCCAGGTCATTTGTCCCTAAGGGACAATGACATCCAGCTCCTCCCTGTGCAGCTGTTCCGGCAATCCTGAGGATTCGCTCCTGTCCCTCAAGCCATGGCGCCAGACAGGCACCTCACCTCCCTCTCACCTTCCTTGCCCAGTTCTACCTTCCTAACAATGGAGTCCCCCACCAGGAGTTGTTTCCTTCCCCTGCAGGGTCCCCTGCCACCCTCCTGTGGGTCTCCTTTGTGGAGGTTCTCAGCATCCTCCTGGTCTCCACTGTAGGTGCCTCCATAGAGGAACCACATTTTGCCAGAATGGCATAGGAATTGTGGAGAGGTACAACTGGAGGGATGTGCCTCTGTTCCACCACCCTCACCCTCCTGAGCCCACTGTGGTCCAACCGCTCCTCTTTCTTGGCAACCTCTGAGGCAACGGCAGTGGCACTGGTGGTCCCTGGATGGAAGAGGAGGTCCCACAAATCCTGGCCAACTCAGCCTGGAGATGAGCAACCTCCTCCCTCAGCCCAGAGAGGTGCCTGCAGATGGGACCACACCGCATCCTCCAGAACATCTCCCGAAGACTGCTGCTCCACAGCCACTGCACTCGCCCACCCAATCATGTCTTATTTCTGGCCCTTAACTGTTTGCAATCCTTACTCTTTCCTTTGTTTTTTTTTCTCTCTCTCCTTACTTTCTGCCTGTGTGCCCTTTAAGCTCCTGATTGTCCTGTTCTGAGACAAGAATATCCTATATTTCTCAGTAGACCGCTTACTTGTTCAGAGGCAGACCTCCAGCAGCTAGAGGGGTCCAGAGAGCTACTCTTGCCCTTCTAGGATGGTGGGTCCTTGGTGGTTCTGTGATCACTCACTTCCTGCCCCTAAACAGGAAGTTCCTGTTGTCAGTCAAATCCTGTGCCTATAAAAATAAAACTAGCTTTGGGTGGAGGGTGGAGGGGGGAAGGAGGGCAATATAGTCCCAGTAGAGAAGTTCAGTCACACAGCAGTCCTTTCTCCTGGAGTCTTCTGCCAAGCTATTAGCAGAATCTTTCTAAGGCAGTCTTTAAATGTAGCTTCCTTCTAGCTAGCTCACTCCCCTACTTACCAGATCTTTCTACAAGTAATTTAAACCTCACAACAGTTAAGTCCTTTCAGTCACCTGAGATTTACACCTAGATGACTTTTCAGTTACCCATTCAGTTCAGTTAACCCAAACACACACTTTTTTTTTGTTTTGTTTTGTATGTTAGTTTTTTTACCCTAAATTAAAGGTCTAAATACAAAAGTTCTTCTACTTTAGTTCCAGCAGAGACGTTCAGTCACACAGCAGTCCTTTCTCCTGGAGTCTTCTGCCAAGCTATCCTGACTGGCTAAATACAGTTTGTTCCAAGACCCATATCTTAATCCTCCGTGTGCTCAACTGGAACAAGTTCAGACTGTGGGATTAGTTATTTAGGAAAATCACTTGCAAAATTTATTGGAAACTTTGCTTATACCTTATTGCCATCACATACATGTCTGTCATTTTTCCTTACAGTGTTCAACATCTACAGTAATATAAATATACCTCCAGGGTTGGTCTATGTAATACAAACACTGAGATGGTGTAAGACATTTGACAGGCAGTATAACAGGCAAAATAGTAAAGCTACTAATGAAATGCTTAGGCTAAAAATGTTGTCATTAAAAGAATAAATATTTTATACTGATCCTTCTGACAATGATGGCTTCGGGTACTATAATGTGTATAACAATGACTGTAAAAACTAACATGAAATGTGTTCATATATTGATGTGAACAAACACTCCAGATACAGCAGGTTATGTCTTGTAACATTGTTTTATAAATATAAATGCATTAATCAAGATTATGAACAAAACACTGTTCTTTATCAGTTATGTAAATATAGTGCATGTATGTTACCTTATTTGTATGTATGCTATATATTTATTCATTGCACAAAACTATGTTAATGCAGACATTAGGGTTGAAGAAGGCAAAGTGTATGAAATAGGGTAATGGAAAAACATTAGGGGTTTGAGTCTCTGAAGTCTTGGTGAACCTGCGGTAGGGTGTTCACTGGGGTTGTCAACCCTATTTCCAACCTCTCCCCCAGCCCACAGGCTCTTGTCCAAAGCACAGGGTACAGCTCCAAGTCAGTGCCTCATAGAGATACAGTCTTTGGAGACAGATGAGTATGGCTCACCACCACATGTTGTCAACAAAAATCAGTTGTAGTTTTCTTCAGGCAGAGAACAGTGGGCCCTGCCCGAAGAAAAGAGATCCCGTCTTACCTTGCTTGCTCAGGGCCAGGGAAGGGGTAGGCATTAGGGTTGACAACCCCAAGGAACATCCCACCACTGATTCGACAAAACTCTGGATGCACAAAGCCCTAATGTTTTTTTCATTTTCCTACTTCATGCTCTTTGTGTTCTTCAACCCTAATGTCTGCAGTATCGTCATTTTTTTTTTCAAATTAATTTCCCTTCTTTTTTCCAGTATTGAAGATGTATCCTCATTTTTGCAGGTCTATTTGGGACCTGCATGAAATGAAATAAATGAAAGACTGGAGATGTTTCTAGCCCTGCTTCACCAACCAACTAACAAGAGGAAGACAACAGTGTCTTAATGCTTGTGGTTGAACCATTACACCATACCATCATAGCTTAGATACAGAACCAATAATAAATATTTTTTAACTGGACACTGGGGATTGTGGGATGGGGTTTGGGTAGTCCAAGGGAATATCCAGTCATACCCTGTGAAATAAGAATAGCAGCGGGGTAACAAAAGATCAGCAGCTCTTTCATAATTAACTGGGACAAACAAAGCACTGTAAAAATAAAACAATACTTATCTGATCAACAAGGTGAGTGTCCTCCAACACCAAGGCTGGTGTCTTCATCATTCCATTGGACTTGTAGACATGAAGTGAAAAGTGGGTTAATATGATTAATCGAAATACCCATTACATAGAAACATAGAAGTTGACAGCAGATAAGGAATGCAAGGCCCATCCAGTCTTCTTTTTCTACCTTATAAATGTGCCATCAGCCTTTGCTCTGTCAATGGCCTATCTATTCATACTCATTTGCATTGCTCCCTTATGCCTATCCCATGCCTGTTTGAAGCCCTGCACTGTTTCTGTTTTCATATCCACCACTTCCTGAGATAGGCTGTTCCAGGCATCCACCACCTTTCTGTGAAAGAGAACTTCCTCACATTACCCCTTAATCGGCCTCGCTCTAATCTCATTCTGTGTCCTCTTGTCCTATTATTTTCTTATATTGAAACATGTTAGACTCTTTCACCTTGTTAATGCCATTTAGGTGTTTGAATGTTTTGATCATATCACCCCTCTCCCTTCTTTGCTCTAGGGTGTATATATTGAGCTCTGTTAATCTGTCCTCATATGTTTTCTGATGTAGTCCCTGCACCATTTTGGTTGCCCATCTCTGGACTGCCTAAACTCAGTTAATGTCCTTGAGAAAGTGTGGCCTCCAGTACTGCACACAGTACTCCAGATGGGGCCTAACCAGTGTCTTGTAAAGAGGGATTATTACCTCCCTCTTCCAACTTGTGATACCCCTACTAATACACCCCAACATCCCTCTAGCCTTCCCTACTGCTTTAGTGGTCTGCTTGGATGATTTCAGGCCATTAGTGATGATGATGCCCAAGTCTCTTTCTTCCTTTGTGACTGCCAGCAACTCCTCTCCCAGCCTATAGGTGGCTTCAGGGTTTCTCTTCTCTATGTGCATGATCTTGCACTTCTTTGCATTAAACCCCAGTTGCTACTCTTCTGACCATTTTGCTAGTTTATCCAGATCTCTTCTCATTTTGCCCACCCCATCTGGATCATCTACTCTGTTGCAGATCTTGGTGTTATCTGCAAACAGAAAAACCTTACCATCCAGTCCATCTGCAATGTCACTGATGAAGATATTGAAGAGGACTGGCCCCAGGACTGATCCCTGAGGTACCTCACTTGTGACTTGCATCTCTTCTGACTGTACACCGTTTACTACCACTCCTGATTTCTGCCTGCCAACCAGTTTGCCATCCAGTTGACAAACTTCTGACTCACCCGAGCCTACCCAGCTTATTAATCAATCTTCTATGGGAACAGTATCGAAAGCTTTGCTGCAGTCAAGGTAGGTGACATCAACTGCTCCCCCTTGGTCCACCACTCTGGTTACCCAGTCAAAGAAATCTATGAGATTAGTTTGACAGGACCTTCCTTTTGTAAACCCATGCTGTCTTGGATCCTGTGCTCCTATGGATTCCAATTGTTGCACTATCCTTTCCTTAAGGAGTGCCTCCATAATCTTGCCCACTACTGAGGTAAGACTGACTGGCCTGTAGTTCCCTGCCTCCTCTCTGCTATCACTCTTGTGGAGCGGGATCACATGAGCCTTTCTTCAGTCTTCTGGTATCTCTCCTGTGCTCAGACACTTACTAAACAGTTCTGATAATGGCTCTGCTAGCTCCACCCTTAGCTCCTTCAGTACCCTGGGATGTATGCCATTAGGTCCCATTGCCTTGTCCACCCTGAGCTTATCGAGGTCTTGTAGGACCCTTTCTTTTGTGAAGGAACTAGTGCACACCTCCCTCCCCCCGAGTACATGGTGCTGAGCTGTAGGCCCTGCCCTACCTTCTCTTCAGTAAATACTGAGCAGAAGTATCTATTTAAGATAGATGCTTTTACAAGGTCATGCTCCTCACATGCCCCCTTATCACCTTTGATCTTTGCAATAACCCCTCTGGACATTTTCCTTTCGCTAATGTATCTATACAAAGTCTTGTCACCTTCTTTTACTGTTTGTGCTAGTGTTTCCTCAGTTTGGGCCTTTGCCTGCCTTACTGCCTTCCCTGCTTATCTTAAGGAAGTTTGGTATGCCTCCCTATCTTCATCCCACTGCGTTACCTTACATTTCCTGAAGGCCAGCCTTTTGGCTCTGACCTTTTCTGCTACTGTTTTTGAGAACTGCTACTGTTTTTGCACTTCCTTTTCTCTCTAACACAATGTGATGTTGCTTCAAGTATTGCATCCTTAATGCTTTCCCACTTTGCCTGTACCCCCTCACCTGTATTTCTTTTTGCCAGGGTTAGCTTAACTCTGAAGTCCCATATTTTTGCCTTGGAATGGGATGCTGTAATTCTAGTGGCCAAATTGAACCATATCATGTGATGGTCACTGGCTCCCAGGTGACCTTCTACCTGGAGATCTGTGATCCTTTCCGTTAGTCAGTACTAGATCTAGGATAGCCCTGTTTCTTGTGGGTTGTTGTACCAGTTGTTTGAGGCCCTCTCCCTGCAGGGAATCCACCATGTGTCTAGTTCTGGCAAATGTTCCTGCTATTATTGACCAATCTGTATCTGGCATGTTGAAGTCTCCCATTATCAGAACCTCCCCTTTAGCTGTCATGTTTTGTATATTTTCTAACAGTAATGTGTCTATGTCCTCCCCCTGGTCTGGGGGCCTGTAGACTACCCCAGTTTGTATGGCTGTCCATTTCCTGTTTCCAGCGTGACCCACAGTTCTTCTGGCTCCTTATGTATAATCTGAATTTCTGTAGCTTTGATATTTTCATTGACATACAGGGCCACTCCACCCCCCCTTTCTGCACCTTGGTCTCTTCTGAACAGTACATAGCCAGGTACTGAAGTCTCCCAGGTGTGGTTACTGGTAAATCATGTCTCACTAATTGCTACTATGTCCAGTTTAGCCTCTGTTATTATTGCCTTCAAGTCTGGGATCTTGTTTCCCAGACTGCGAACATTTGTATACATGATTCTCCATTGGCCAGATTTCGGTGTGTTAGTTGTTGGGTGAGGTCTGGAGTTTCCCCTGTGCATCGTATGGGGAGCCAGACCTTTTTCCTTACCTGGTGTTGCAAATGAACTGCAAACATGCTGAACTCCTGTTTGACCACTAGCTGAGGGGAGGAGTGTTCTTCCCATTCGACGTAAAGGGTGCCTCACCCCTCTCCCCATTTGTTAGTTTAAATATTCTGCAAAGAAGTCAAACTTCTGCCCTAATGCACTGACTCCCTCCTTAGTCAGATGCAGTCCATCAGATTTAAAGAACTTTTGCTCCCAAAACTGTTGCCAGTTCCCTGAAAATGTGTGTCCTTTTTCTTGGCACCAGCCCTTGAGCCACACATTTAGCTCCCCTATCTCCACTTATCTGACCTTCCATCTATCTGCCCCCCCCCTCCCAGACTGGCAGGATCTCAGAGAAGGAGATGCTGGACGAAATGGATGATAGTTTGTCACCCAGCCTGGTTAGGTGTTCCTTGGCCTCCACAACTGACCAGCCAGCGAGATTGTTAGTCCCTATGTGTACCAGGATGTCAGTGTTTTCTCCTACTTCCTGAACAATTTTAGCAATACAGTCAGTGTCTCATCACACTGATGTACCTGGGAGACATCTGAACATTACTCCTGGCTGGAGATAGGTATCAACTCCCCGAATCATGGAGTCTCCTATGATCAGAAGTTTTTTGGATTTCCTTTTTGCTTTTTTTGTTTTGGTTCCTGTTTTGGGTGAGTTTTGTTTTGCTAGTTCCTGTGCTGCAGTGTCCTGCTCTGCAGTGTCCTCTGCCCCTTTGTTTGATTTCAGAGAGAGAGGCAGATACCTGTTTGTATTTTTACATGGTTTGTGGAGGTAATAGGTTGGAGAGCGCCGAGTGATGGGACACCCGATTTGCCCCTCCTAACCACCTGCCAACCTCCCGGACAAATTACCCTCTGTGGTCAAGGTGCTTCTGTTGGATGTTGGGCAAATAGCGGGCGGTTCTTATATTTCCTCTTGAATATGTAATTTGAGGAGCACAATCTCTGCCTATGCTGCTTGGAGCTCAGCCCTTAGATCTCCAATGGCCCAGCATGTAGGACAGTGTCCTAAATCCTGTAAAACTGCCCTTCTGAAAAGTGTTCCGCAGTACCTGCAGTAAATGATATCCATTCCGGATATGTTGCTGGGTTTATAACCTGGTCAGAGTAATTAGAAGGAAGAAAATGAAAGCAAAAGTTTGATTTTGTGTTTTGTTTTGTTTGTTTTTGTATAACTTGTTATAACATGCTGCCTGGAGCTCAGCCCTTAGATCTCCAATGGCCCAGCATGTAGGACAGTGTCCTAAATCCTGTAAAACTGCCCTTCTGAAAAGTGTTCCGCAGTACCTGCAGTAAATGATATCCATTCCAGATATGTTGCTGGGTTTATAACCTGGTCAGAGTAATTAGAAGGAAGAAAATGAAAGCAAAAGTTTGATTTTGTGTTTTGTTTTGTTTGTTTTTGTATAACTTGTTATAACATGTTAAATTACTAGTGCTCATATAAATGAGATCACCATGTGGATACCCCAGTGATCTGCCCCTTCCTGCTTTGCCACAGAAAATGTCACGACTGTGCTACCCTGTAAAAGGAGTGTAGTGTGGGGTGGTTGGGGATGAGGGTGGGTGGCTGGGCCCTTCCCCTGCTGAAAAAAAAGAACCACGGATGAAAAAAACAAGGAGGTAAGAGCAGAAACAGTCAGCCAACAGCAAATGCATTAGCCCTGAAAGCTTATCCTAATGATAGATAAAACTGTAAAACCTGTAAAGCACCATCTGTAATAATTTCACAGAAGATATACCCTGTAAGAAACACTTTGCTACAGAGAAAAATAAAGCAGTAAGAGAAGATATGCCTTGCAAAGGACAAAAGCATCCTAGGCCCCATCTCCTCCTAGGGGAGGCAAGTGACACTGTTTATTAACTGCCACCAAGGTAGGACGAAGCCAACCCCCATTTCCCTGCTTTGCAACACCAACAAGGAAACAGACTGCTAAAGTGGTGGACAATCAAGGTGGATAGAAGTCCATTCCTTTGCTGTCCCCATGGTGAGAGGGTGCCAAAGGTACAAGAAAAGCTCCTGAGAAGGAGGGTGACTGTCCACAGTAGGAGCCCTATCGGTAGTGGGGGGAGGGGCTTGCAGAGTTCTGGGACCCAATTCACGAAAGATGACACAGGGCTTCCGCCAAGCTCTGTGTCATCCACAATGTGTGGTGCACCCACAACAAAGTCCATGCAGCTCAACCTGATTCAGGAAGGGCTGTCACATTTGTGATTGTTTTCCCTATTTACCGCAGCTTGCACCAAAGGTGTGGTGCAAGCCCTATAAACTGGATCCGCCGAGGCCACAAAGTTAGACCAGGAAGGAGCTGATCTAACTTGAAGCATTTGGCACGCCCGATTGAGAATCATGATAGATGCTAAAAGTCTGCTGCAAGCCCCCTGCACCATCTGTTCAATGCACAGGGGACTTGCGGCAGCACAAGTTGCTCCTGAATCAGGCCCCTGGCATTCATCCTGACAAACACTCCTTTCCCCTTTTGTTTTGCCACTCCACTTGCCTCAATGCAGTGCACAGTGGGGCGGAATACCACCGTGTCATAGTTCTGTGTTTTTGTAAGTAATATTCCAATGGTTGTATGCTGTTGACCTATCCTGTTTTTTTCCCCTATAATTTCTTTTTTTATGTAATATGTCTTTAAGAGGCTCTGCCTCATTTAAATGGGTCTAAGTCTGCAGAAACTATGCCTTGGTAAGGCAGTTTCAGTTAATGGGAGGATAATTGAAAGCTAAAGGCCCAGCTATTTAAGTCTGATAGCCTTGGTGGGAAAATAGCTAGACAAAGGCCATGGGACAAGCTATCTCCACAGGAAGTGGAGCCTAGTGTCTCCAACACAGTAGCAGAAAAAAAAGTTTTTTCTCCTAACTGGGGGGACCCTCCAGCAAAGAAACTCTGCAGTTCAGTTTTTAAAATTAAAACAGAAAGCCGGTCGGTCAGCTGAATTTTTTAAAACAAAACATAGAGAGCTGCTTGGCTCTTTGCAGCTACGTGACAAAGGCCAACCACTCGCAGTAGGGAAATCCAGAGGCAAGCATTTTGAAACTTCCTCAGAAAGGTTTGTGAAAGTCCGTCCTGTATGTGATGAGGAACTGACCAGATGGGACCCTGTTTTGAATTCCATCACAAAACAGGTAAAAAGGACATTTTTACGTACCAGACTTTAACTCCATCAACTGCACTGGAACAAGGTAAAACTATATGTTAGATTTTAAAAAAGTTAAGTGTACTTTTTGTTTGTATATTGTCCAACCTTTATTTTCTTATATCCTGTAACCAAATCTTTGATTGTTACTTATATGTTAAATGATATTATCTAATTGATATTAGTTAACCCTTTGGCATAATTTTTAGAATACCTCAGAAACTATCTGTTGTGCATGTAAGCTTGGAAGAATTTTTTTCATACAATACCATGCCTGACCTAATGCTTAAAGGCCAAATGCTACCAGGATGGAACACGAGAAGGGACTCTGTGAGTGTAAGGGGGAGATATGCAAGGTCTCACGGAGTGGTCCGTGGGGTTTTAACTGGTCTTTACCTTTCTCTGGAAAAGACACATATAGGGTGTATAAGGTACCCTGAAGACATATATATATATGCCTGTGGCTTTTCTGGTTCGCTCCGCAATGGTGAAGAGGGTTCACTCCTAGAAACACAGACTCGAGGCTGTATTTTCACCCCTTACAGAGAGAAAGGGAACCCATGGATCTCCTGACGGACACTCAGTTGTAAACCCAGTGAGCACCCTGAAAGGACAGGAGAGGTAGTTTCCTAACTCACACAACACAGCCTGCACTTAGGGGAGTTCACTGTGAACTCAGTGAATCCTGCCCCACAGGAGTTAGCCTGTGACATACGGACCCATTAGGCCTCAACACATATTTCAATGCCTTGTGAGTGGACTCCCTGGCCCACTACAAGGAATCATTGGTGTGCCAGGACACTTCTCTGTCTCTGCCTAAGCTGCTACCACTGCCACACACTGCAATGCCTGTCCCCCCACCTTGGCCCATTCAACTGGCTTATTGAGCTCAAACTCTAACTCAAGTCACTGGCACAGGAAGGCAGAATGGCCATCCCTGCAAATGTTACTTCATAAATTTATTTGTGACACCTTGACCCCAAACTTGTAACGTACATGTAGTTTTTTTAATAACCCCCTTCTGAACATGACTGGTACCATCTATAAAATACTGGATGAAACATCACATCATACCACAAGCGCAAAAACATATTTTAGCCAGGATTAAAAAAAAAAAAAGACACCTGCCACGTTCATAAGTTGGTGTGAAAATATGGCTACAGTATGTTGACAATTTGGGGTCAAAATACTAAAAATGACCAAAGTTACGAGTGAGGGGTGAACATTTTCAATGTACCTTCATAACTTTGTTGTTTGTTTAATAATTCAGCTCCAGTTTTCAACATAGTCTTCTTCTGACCCCACCTCGTGAACCCAGTAGGTGAAAATGTTCAAATCCCAACTGAAACATCATTTCACATGACAAGTATGAAAACACATTTTGGCCAGGATTTGAAAAATGGCACATATTCACTTCAATGAGTTGGTGTGAAAAAATGGTTATGGTGAAAATTTGAGGTCAAAATATTGAAAATTAGCAACATTTTGAGCCAGAGTTGAAACATTTCAAAATGTCTTCATAATTTTGTTATTTAATATTTTGACCTCAAATATTCAACATAGTAGGCTGGCCTGGTGGTGCTGAGAGTTGACGTGCTGGATGCCACACCTTACGCCACACCAGCGACCCAGGCTCGGAGATGGACTTGGGAAGCTGGTGATTGGCAGGGGAGAGGATGGAGTATCCGGAGGACTGCTCTCCTCTGCCTGGGGTGGCATCCAGGGATGTCAGGTGTTCTGGCAGCCCCCAATGGAGATCGGGATACTGCAGGTTCACTGGTTGATGCAAGGGGTGGAGTGCGACAGATGCCAGCAGGGCAGCCATGCACAGGCGTCATTGCATGCCACACTCCTTGGGAGGAAACAAGTGAAAAATCTCCTCTCTCTGGGAATAGGTGAAGGCACCTCTGCCCTATGAAGTGTGCTGGAAAATAGGGGGGGATAGGTGTGATGGTGTGATGTAATGTAATGTGTTGCTTGGACGGTAATAAATGCCAAGTGAAGTCAATCAATCAATCAATCAATCAATCAAAATCTTTATTTATTCAGGCAAACATCATTGAGCGTAGCTCATTTACAAGATGGACCTGAGTGGTCATACAAATAAGGGTACAAGTTTTTTTACAAAGACATGAGAATAGCATAACATTAGTACAATCAAATAAATAAGAGATATATACAAAATTTACAGATATACAAGGCACAGTAAAATAACTTAACCTGTAAAATGAAGAGGATAATAGATATAGCAGGGATAATAATCAAATAATAGGGCTTTTGTAGGCTTTTATATGAATTGTGATAACTGACTGGGTAAAAGAAGGAAACTAAACATAGTGGATTACAGAAGGGAGGGGTGTAGGTTGGATGGGAGACTAGGCCTTATGGAAGCAGTTGCACAACTCTGGAAATAGGGCGGTGTATAATCTTTTGAAGGATGATAAGGGTAAGAGGGTATTCAGATTCATAGATTTTTGGAGTAAGTTCCAGACAAATGCTAGGGAATAGCGGATTGCAGCCCTCCCAAACCAGGTGCAGGTAATGGGAATCTTTAGCATAATGAGCTTATTGATCCTTAAGGTGTATGGCCTAGATGTGATTCGGGCGAAACAGTCTGAGATATAGGAGGGGAGTTTGCCTGATAAAGCTTTAAAGATCCAGATTGTAGCATTCCTTTTTCTTCTGTGCTGTAGGGATGTCCAATTGACTGCCATGTAAAGAGAGCAATGATGGGTGCTGGAGGAAGGTCTGTAATAAATCTGATGGCTCTATGATACAGGGTGTCCAGCTTATTTAAGAGGAGAGTGAGAATGGCCAGAGAAAGTCAGCATAGTCAATAAGGGATAGGAATGATGCCTGGATTAATATTTGTTTGGAGTCTCTGGTAAGGTAGTGTTTTATTCTGTAAAATAGGCCAAGCCTTTGTCTCAACTTTTTAATAGCTCTTCAATGTGGACAGAGTAGTCAAGCTTATTGTCAATCCAGACTCCAAGATATTTGAATTTATCCACAAATTCCAGCTTTTCTCCAAATAAGGTGGATAATTGTGGGGTGATGAATGATGGGGTAGTGGCAGAGCAATTCTTTGTTGCAAAGAACATAGCTTTTGTTTTTTTGGCATTTAGAAGTAATTTTTTTTCCAATAGGTTGTGTTGTAGGATGAAGAATTCTGACTGTAACAGTTCACAGGCTTTTGATGGTGAGGGATTGCTGACATATAATACAGTATCATCAGCAAACAGATGAATGTTAGATTGAGAGAGGTTGGCATCAATGTTATCAATATAAATGGCAAAGAGGATGGGGCCTAGGATAGAGCTCTTGCGGTACACCTCTTAGCAGTGGTTTAGAGGTAGATAGGTAATTTCATTTTTACCAATTGTAACCTTCCAGAGAGATAGCACCTAAACCAATTGAGTGAGAGTGAATCAAGGCCTACAGAGCTAGAGAGGAGATTAATGATTCATGATCCACTGTATCAAATGCTTTACTCAAATCCAGGAACACAGCACAGGTACTATTCTTTTATCCAAGGCAGTCTGCCAATCGTTAGTGACTTTGGCTAGGGCAGAGATGGTGTTATGCATTGATCTAAATCCAGATTGTGCTGGATTTAGGAGGTTGGTGTCCAGATAGGCCCTTAACTGTGAATTTACTAATTTTTCAAGCATCTTGGATAGTACCGTAGGATGGAAATGGGCCTATAATTGTTAAGGTCCATAGGATCACCTGATTTAAGTAGTGGAACTACTTGAGCTGTTTTCCATATGGAGGATGGAACCAGTAGCTAGGGAAAGATTGAAGAGGTGAGTGAGGGGGCAGATAAGGAGTGCAATGCTACTTTAAGAAAGTAGGGGTCCAGGGAGTCTGCACCTGCACTCTTAGAAGTATCTAAATTGGATAGGAGGTCTTCTACTTCTTTTAAGGATATTGGTTCGAAGGAGGATGTTGAAGCAGCCTTTTGTCCCACAGTGGATTGAAGGTTTAATGATGATCTCAAGAGATTTGCAGGTGAAGAGTCAAATGCTTGGCCAGCTGTGGTGAAATGGTCATTGAAGGTATTTAAGATTTCTTGCTTGTCAATGATTTCTATGTCACTTAGTAGTAGTTTGGAGGGTAAGGCAGGGGTAGAATTTTGGCCTAGAATTCCCTTTATAGTACCCCAGAATCTGGATGGGTTAGTATAGGATGCATCCAATTCAGTTCTATAGTAGGCAGCTTTGGCATTTCTTATTTGTTTTGTGCATGAGTTTCTTGCTTTTCTGAATTGAAGCCAGTCTCTAGTATCCTTTGTTTTTCTTGCCTTTTTCCAGAGTTTGTCTCTGGCTAACAAAGCTGATTTAAGGTCAGCAGTGAACCAACGACAAGATTTTACTTTAGTTCTGACACTGATGATTGGTGCATGTATATTGAGGGCATTAGTGATAATGTCCTTTAAGATCTGAAGAGCTATCTCAACTGAGGTTGTAAGGTAAAAATCTTGCCAATATGTTGTATTGCACAAATCATGGAGATATCCTGAGATGTTGAAATTCTTTTTTGACCTTTTATGGAGAAATTTTGCAGGATTGGATGGCTTGAGTGTAGATCTTATGCCAGCTATAGGACAATGATCACTTGCATCACTGGGTAGCACTCCAGCATGAGAATATAAGTGAGGCTTGTTTACCATCATAATATCCAGGAGTGAGCTGTTGGTAGTATTTTTAGGTTAATCCTTATTGGATCTTTGATTAATTGAGTGAATCCATAGATGTCACAGAAGGTTACTAGGGTGCAGATGCATTAGATAACCAATTTAAATTCAAATCACCAAGGATGATGGTATCTTCAGGGCCTAGACTGAGTATTGATCCTAGGTGGGATAGGAGTTTGAGGCCTGCAGAGGGGGGCCTATAGCAGCCAATCAATTTAAAGGAAGACATGTTAGGAAGGGATATTTTAATTGACAAGCATTCAAATTCCTTTGGTTCGGATGTATTGATGAGGCAGGATGCAGAGATGGCTTCCTTGACGTAGATGGCCACCCCACCACCCCTGGAAGGGCGATCTAATCTGAAGAGCTGGTAATTGGGAAGGTTTATATCACTGTCATTTGTTGTAGATCTGAGCCAAGTTTCAGAGATAACCAGGAAATCAGGTAGGGTATGTGCAACCCATGCCTGTATTAAGGAGAACTTTTTTAGGAGGCTGCAGGCATTGAAGTGAAGGAAACTTAGGCCATTTATGGAGGTTAGATCAGATGGGGATAAAAAAACTTTCAGTGGGGCCAGGATTGATTTCAATAGTACCAATACTGATCAGAAGGAAGAAGATTAGTTTGAGGAGGGCACCAAATGATAGGGATAGGGAGTGATCAGAGCATTTCCTCCTCTTCTTGGGGAACCACTGTGTAATGGGTGAGGGTCCTGTTATATGGGTGTGGAATTTATCACAAAGTAATAATCTGATGGACAGGCATAGTGGGTTAATGTAATGCCAAAATGGATGCAAGGCACTTGAGGAGTGTTGTAAGGATAGAGAGCCTTTTTTGTGGGATACCCCAGGGATTGCAGTGCAAAAATGGCAGAATATAAATGAGGAATTGGTGGGTGTCCACTGGGGATGGCAGGGGGTGGGTAGGCCATATTCACTGCCTTAATCACCATGGCATGGGGTATATCATAATTGTCATTTGGGATTGAGGAAGATGAGAGGCTCAGAAGCAATTTCAGAAGCAGAAGCAATTTCAGAAGCAGAAGCAAATGAAGTGAGCCTAGAGCTATGACTATCAGGTTATTCCAATACACCCACCCAGGTGGTAAGGCAGTTCTTTTCCTATTTGGCTACGTGACGTAGTTCTTCACCAAAATGGAGAGGCAGAAGACACGAGTGGAGAAAAGGAACTTGTTTATTGGCATCTGATTATCGGGTGGGATCACAAGAGAGGGACAATCACATATATATAAACTACTTCTTCACTATAGACAAGAGGAATAATCAGCTGTAACAGCTACTCTGTAAGAGCATCTGGTTTCTATTTTTCTACCTCTTTATAAGAGTGAAACTCTACGGCAGAGAATAAAAAAAATGGATCAATCGACTGTAACAGCTACGCTGTAAGAGCGTTTATTTTTCTTCAGATATCTACTTCTAACCCCGAGGTGCACCTCTCCCTAAAACTTAGATTTTTAGAATTACAGTCATTCCAATACTACAAGAAGAGTCTATGCGATGGATGCTTGTCCGTTGGTGCATGTAACTTTCTCTGTCGGCGAAAGAAATGTGGAAACACTCCACTGGTTTCCCAGTGAAACACAGAACCTTGGTGGGAAAACTATGGATGAAGAGAGGATTTAACAGACCATGGGTCCTCAGCTACACCACACCTCTCTAGGGCTGTCGGAAAGGAATACAAGATCCGGCTGCAGTCGGCTTCTAGATTGCTCAGAAAGAATAGGCGATGCAAGCCACTTGACCACAATCTGCTTCTGGATTGCAAGTGAAAGGATCAAGAAGAAGAAGAAGAACCAACCAACAATCCACTTCTGGACTGAAGATATACTCTATGCTGATGAACACACCGGATCAGGAGAATTGGAACCTCTGGACCACTCTTGGATTCCAGGCTAGCGTTCCCTCTGGACTGAAGACACACACTGACTGACGCTTCCACTGGATCAGGACCTCTGGACCACTCTTGGAGTCCAGGCAACCACTTTCTCTCTGGGCTTCGAAGTGCATCAGTCTTCTGAGTTCCAAGGCTGGACAAGCCAAGGTGCTTGCTAAAACAATAAAACGTACATCGAGCTGCGACCAACTTGGAGTCCACGTCCGGACGAGCCCGGACACACTAAAACAATAAACCAAACATCAGTCAGAGAAATGACACTGACAGGTCGACCGCTACTCCGTTGCAGACATGAAAACAAGAAAACGGATGGCAGACTTCTGCACTGGGCCAAGCCGTATTGGGGAAACTGTGAGAGGAAAATAACAAATGGGACGATGCAACTGTGAAGCGACTGCGGTATGACTCTTCATGGATTGACTGTTATCTGCTTCTGGATGCACTGGAGGATGATTCTTGAAGGATGACTGAAGTCTGATAGGGTTGCACTGGGGTGAAGTGATTCTGAAGACTGTTGAAGACTGATTCTGATTGTTATCCAGCACTGAAATGCTGGCACACAGCAATGCAAAACAGTCCTGACATTCAATAATGTTCATGAATGACTAATAACATAGGGAAATGCAAACAGAGTCTTAAATTCTGCTGTTGTGGTCAATAACTATATAGTCTCAGTGTCCGGACCACAGTAAATATACAGGCAGTTTGTCATACAGATTTAACACTAGCTCTGGTGGACCTAACTCTAATGGGGTCCCTTCTAGCTAAATCAGGTTCTCCTGTCACTGTGGAACCACTACAAGAGGAACTGGCTCTCGGGGAGGCTATACCAAAGATGGGTGGCCAAGCACCTTTAACACTGGAGGGCTTACGTGGCTAGCTAGGCTCCTATTAGATCTGCGGTCACTCCTATTGCTGGGCCCCTAACACAGCTGTAGGCCTAAATAGCTAGCTATGGGTTCTGGGCCTTGTGGTACCCCTACTTTATTACTATTGGGCCAGGTGCCTTCACTTGGCTGGGCCTCATGCCGTAGTACTGCTAGGCTGGCTTGCCTTAACTGGCTAGGCTGGGGTAGCCCTTTACTACGGCTGGGCTGGCTTGCCCTAACTCACTAGGCCGGGGTAGCCCTTTACTACTACTGGGCTGGCTTGCCCTAACTTGTTAGGCCTGGCACCTACTTACTACTAGGGCCTGGTGCCCTCAGTATCACTGGGCCTGGTGCCCTTCAAAATGGGCCTGGTGCCCTCTAAAATGGGCCTGATGCCCTTCTTAACCTGGGCCTGGTACCCTCGATACACTGGGCCTGGTGCCCTTCTTACATGTGGGCCTGTTGCCCTTCTCTTTAACCTGGGCCTGGCATCCTCTTTAAACTGTGGCTTGTGCCATCTTAGCTGGGCCTGATGCCCTTCTTAAACTGGGCCTTGTTCCCTCTCTTTAACCTGGGCCTGGCGCCCTTCTTGAAATGGGCCTGATGTCATTCCTTACACTGGGCCTGGATTGCCCCTTTAAATCTTTATATTTGCCCAGGAGTGGCAGGACCCCTTTAATTATTCTGGCTTGAGCCTAATGCCACTCATTTAACTTTGCCCCGCCTTGCTCCCACCTCTTTTAAATATTCATGAGGCCTTTACTTGGCCTTACTTCTCGGCCCCTCCCCATGGGCATCGCTACACCCACCCCTTGAATATTAATTTGGGTCCTACCGCCCCAATCCTCCCCGCGGCACTCAGCCACTCCTCTTCTGCGCTAAGCGCAATTGATTTAATAAAAAAAAAAAAAAGACAGTCTTTTGCTTTTTGGGATGGACAGCACAATGCAGGTGCTGCCGCCAACTCACCGCACCAGCAGGGGATGCCGAAAGGCTGGATCGGGAGGCGGGAGGTGAGCAGGCAGTGGGAGGGCGATTGCAGGCAGCTCAGTGGACATTTGGGGGGCCTTGGACAACCGACTGAGCAACTGGGGATGCGGCACTTGCAAGCCGCCGATGGGGGACCGGATTTACTTTAAAATTTACACTGGGGCTGAAATAAATAAATGAATGGGGCTCACAGGCCAACAACCACACCAGACGTACTTTTTGTTCTTGTGGTGCCCCGATGGCACCACTGACCACACCGCACTTCTTCTGGGGCAGTTTTCAGGTGCTGGAGGCAGAGCAGGAGCACAGCCAAATTCTCAGGGACAGCTTCAATAACAGGTAAGCCTCTTTCCTTTTCCCTAAATTTGCTGTGTCCTCCCTCCTCAACAGCTACTCAGGAATCACAAAAAAAAAAAAAAACAGTTAAAACTTTTTGAAACCAGTTTCTGGTTCCAGAATGGTTAAGGTGGAATGCTGTGCATGAGCTGATCAGGACAGCATTCCATCCAAGCCATTATTGCTGCAGCTGCATAAATCTTTATTTATTTCTATGTACAGGGTGCACAGGCACCTATAGTGTTTACTGGGGGAAACTGGGGACTACTGGGGCACTGCAGGGGTGCCTCTAACTTTGGCATAACTTTGGCATATTACACCCGGATCACACTCCCAACACTGGGCAGTCTGCTCTCCATGCCATGCTCACTTGGCCAGGCACTCTACACTATATGTAACCCCCTACAAATGGGGGTTCCTGAATGACTTCTAGGAGCTTGCCTTAGTGTTCCCCTTTTCTGCTGGCGTTCGGTGTTTAAGCCGTTAGAATGGCACTGTGAGTGCTAGTAGAGCCTCCACATACTGTCTCTTTAAGAGATGTCTGCTTGCAGACATAACTAATGCTTTTCCTGGGGTCTGGTGTTTCCCTGCTTGAATCTCACCTGAACTGCGGAGTAATCGCTCCTTTTTGCGGTCACTGAAAGCTCAGAGGGGGGCCATTTGAAAGATATAACTGTTAGCCTGAAATCAGCTCAAGTATCAGTAATATTGTAGTTTGTCTAACTTGCCTTTATTGCAGATGGGACTTTGTGTGTGTTGCCCCTCCATTTTGGACCTAAACTACTGTGCTGGGCCAATGGGATTAAGGGGAGCTATAACATGGAGACTGTTAGGACCAACCAGAATTTGTACTCTCCTAGCAGCTGGCTTACAATGGGAATGTATAGCTAGTAATTCTGGGAAGTGTAGTTTTGGACCTTGGTGCCTTTTTTGCACCAACTGAGAGAGCTTTGGAATGATTGACAGCTGAGTCCACCAACTGAATCGGGTGGCGCCTGAAGAGAATGCTCTGCCTTTTGACTGGGGGGGTCAGATCAGTTGTGACCGTGAGGAGAGAAGGAGCTTGGTGCTTCTGCGGAGTATAGTTTCACACGGGAAGCATGTGAGAGGCCCTGCAGTTGGTCGGTTGTCATTGCAAGCTTGAATCGGACTGAATCCGAGGTGGCTGAAAGGAAGGAAGGCTGAAAAGTGGAAACCAGGCTCACCCTGTAGAAGACTGGAGAAATTGCTGAATCGCGCTCGGTCTGTCAGGAACTGAAGCTACTGGTGAACTCTCGGGTATTTGCAGTAAGTGCAATTGGGACCTAGGAGCAGCTGCCTGGTATAGTAATTTCCTTTACATATAAATGTGTTGAATGCTTGTGAGGGATAGCTATTCCAATTCTCTTTTCACCGTGCGGTGTAAGCTGAAAGCCGAACTGAATTTAATCAGACTAAATCCGTCTGCTAGTCACAGTACTTGGGACTGGCCAGTAGAATCTCATCTCCATGCTTTGTTTGTCTGGCAATCCAGAACAACTATCTGCATCAGGTCCTCAGCTTGGGGTAGTGTGAGTACAAATCAGGGCATTCCCTGTGACCTGTTAACAATCACCAGTGTGTCTTCTGATTTTCTTTATTACATTTCTTCAAGGACTGAGCCATCCGGCTCCGGATTTACAATATGGTGTTGTGCATATCTTTTTCTACAGGGCCCTATCCATCTGCACGTGCCGGCCAACCCCAGGCAATGGACCTGGCTAGCCCCCCCCCAACCTGGGTACCCAGAGTGTGACTTTTAAGACCCTGTATGAGTGCACAGTACTGTGATTTAATTCTGCCAATCAGCTTGATCTCCCCCTCCCGTGTTTCATTCCCTCTAAATAAACCAGATTTGATGTTATTGACTTTAAACTGTCTGATGTGTCAGTACCTACATAGTAGGCATTACATTGGTTTGTGTATGTTGACTAACCTTATTTTACAGGGGGTCCTCAGAGACAAACTTCAGAATCAGTCTCGAGGGTAAGTGGTACCTTATGATTGAACCGTGTGTACACTTGGGGCATTGGTACTGTAATTCCTGTGCATTGTGTGGATCATTAGAGGGATTAGCAGGGGGTCGCAGTGTCCCAGAGAGCTGTGACCAAACTAGACCAACCATCACAAACCCTGACCTCTGGGTGGAGGCACCCGCCATAGAACCTAGGCCCCTCAACCTGTTGGTAGTCCAGCAGGCAGGGGTAGTAGCCCTTGGGATAGTGCCACCTGGGGGTTACATCTTGGAGGCACCACTGGGATTAGCATCCTCTAGTGGCCACATGAAGAAATTACCCCAATATGTCTAATTTAAAAGAAAAAATGGAGGGGGGTACCATGCCCAAGTTAAAACTTGACCCCTTTAAGTTGATGGTGCACAAATTGATGGGGTGGTGCGAAGCTGAGGAAATGGACTCTCAAAAGGCTGTTCTATTGCTGGATGTCCTCTTGGGGATTAAAAATACTGACATTGTGCCCACTTTAGAAAATGTTAAGTGTATGGGCAAAACTTGAAGTAAAGGGGCGATATGCTGACTTACTTGAACAAACACTGCAAGTGCTACTTTCATTCAGTTCCACGACAGACCCTGAAAAGGTGCCCCCTGTGATTTTGCCCGAAGGTGCCCAGAAGGGATGGAGGGTTATTCACGTACGTAGTGGTCTGGCCACCCCGGGTGGGTCCCCTAGTACCAATAGTTTTAAAGAAAAACTGCTTAAACTGTTAGCCTCAGAAGGGAGAACTGCTCAGGAACTGGTAAAGGTGTTAGACCTCTCAGGTGACCACATGCCCCTGCATTCCCCAGGTACATCTCCTGGGTCCCCCAAGAGCTCCATACTAGCCACACCCCCTATGGTAATTCCCCTTATTCAACTGGATTCCTATTGGAGGTTGAGACTTTTCTCCGGTGCTGTCCCAGTGCCTTCGGGGGAAGATGATTTGGAGACCTGGATGGACTATGCTACCCCTTTAGTACAGGAATGGCAGTGTTCCGAGGGGGAAAAGAGGAAGCGCTTAATGGAACGCTTGAGAGGCCCTGCCCTGGAAGCCATTCGATTTCTATGGTCTACTAGTCCGGAGGCCACTGCTGCAGAATATCTTTCCACCTTAGAGGGAGTATTTGGCAGCACAGAAACCGGAGATGGCTTATTATGGAAATTCAAGTCAGCTAAACAGTGGAGAAATGAGAAATTGTCTGCTTTTATCACCAGGATAGAAAGGGCTTTGCAGAAGGCCCACCGAAAAGGGGGAGTGCCTGCACAAGGGTTAAACCAGGTCAGATTAGACCACATATTAAAGTCAGCAAGATTTTCGAGCGTAACACTACTGAAGCTCAAGTAGCAAGACAGAAGGGCCAGCCCTCCCGAGTACTGCCATTTGATGAGAGAGATTCGTGAGATTGAAACTGATGAAGAGGGCTGGAAACCCTATGCTGGGGCTGAGAACCCTTGCCAGACCCCTGAAAAGAGTGAGCCAGATGAGGCTCAACAGTTGAGAGGTTTAATTAAGGAGTTGACTGAGACCTACAGGGAACCAGACCTGTATCAGCCTCTTCCTGAGCCTAAAAGTGGGGTGAGAGTGCATGTTGTTTCCCCCAAGACCCAGACTGAGGGTAACCTGACAGCAGAACTAAGGGACTTAAGAGAGATGGTGGGGGAGCTGCAAAGGGCTGCCCTCACCCCCAGTAGAGGTGGAGATCCAGAAGTCCAATGGTATAAGCCCCCAGTTCAAGAAGAGCCCGGCAGGGCTCCAGAGGTGCCCCAACAGAAAAGAGACCCCCCTCCCTCCAAGGAAACTAGAGACATTAAGTTCTGCTACTGTTGTGGAGAGGATGGACATTTTCAGTCTGCTTGTCACCTGCCAGAGAACTTGAGAAAAGTTACCAACAGGTTAGTGGCCTGGCATCACAGAAAATATGCTCGGTCACCAGGGGGAGCCACCCTGAAAAGTTTTGCCACCAGGGCCAATGCCCCATCGACATCCCAATCAATGCCACCAGAATGGTCCGAAGTGGTGGGTCCCTCCATGGAGACTACTGTGAAAGTGAATGGAGTACCCACAAGAGCTGTGTTAGACAGTGGCTCCCAAGTGACAATTATGTTCCAGGACTAGTATCAGAAGCATTTGTCTAACATACCCCTGCAAATCTTGGAAGGACTACATGTTTGGGGTTTGAGTGATAAGGCCTACCCCTACTCTGGCTATATCAGAATTTGGTTGTCCTTTCCCACCTCTGTGGCTGGGGTGGCAGAGCAAGTGGAGACCTTGGCCTTAGTGTGTCCCCCTACCAGACTGTATGATGGGGTTCCGTTACTGATTGGAACTAATGCACATATGTTTGGGTGGCTGGCATAGTTGTGTTATGAAAAACAGGGGTCCTGGGTGGGTAGAGCTCTAAGAATTCCAGCCTTGATCCGTAGGGCCTACGATGCCCAGAAGGATACTGACAGAATAGAACCAGAGGAACCAGTTGGAGTTGTCTGGAAAAGGGATCCTGAGTCTCTGATTTTGGCACCAAATGCCCAATGTATCCTACAAGGAGAGGCTTGTGTTAAAAAAGGATGTCAAGAATAAAATATTAATGCTGGATGCACCAAGAGATGGAAAATTGCCCGAGGGACTGCTGGTCAAGCCAAGTATTCTGCCTGTTAGAGCCCATGCTTTTGCCAGAAGAGTAATGTTTCAAGTTCATAACGTGTCTGACAGGGAGATTTGAGTAAACAGAGGTTGCACCCTGGCTAATGTGCATTGTGTGGATACTGCCGTGCTACCCAGTAACAATGGTTCAGGAAAAAGTGATATAGTAACGCCTGACTTGTTTGATTTTGGTGACTCCCCGTTGCCAGCTGAATGGAAAGTGAGGACCAGTGAGAAGCTTGCCCAGAGAGACCAGGTGTTTTCTTTGAAGGAGTGGGATGTAGGCTGTGTACAGGGGGTTGAGCACCATATCCGGCTGCATGATGATAGGCCATTTCGTGAGAGGTCTTGATGCCTGGCACCTGCTGACATAGACGATATGAGATGACATCTGCAAGAGATGCTAGCTGCTGGTGTAATACAAGAATCCAGAAGCCCATATGCTTCCCCCATTGTGGTAGTGAGGAAAAAGAATGGGACAGAAAGGATATACGTAGATTATTGCACCGTAAACCGGCGGACTATCCCTGATCAGTATACAATGCCACGCATTCAAGATGCTTTGGACTGCCTGAATGGTAGCAAGTGGTTTTCTGTGCTGGATCTTCGCAGCGGGTACTACCAGATCCCGATGGCCCCAGAAGACCATGAGAAGATGGCCTTTATTTGCCCACTGGGTTTCTATGAGTTCATGAGGATGCCTCAAGGGATTTCCGGTGCCCCAGCCACTTTTCAACGATTGATGGAGCGTGCAGTGGGGGACATGAATCTATTAGAGTGCCTGGTGTATTTGGATGATGTTATTGCGTTTGGCAGCTCGCTGGAGGAACATGAGGGCAGATTGTTCAAGGTGTTGGACCGACTGGAAGACTTTGGCCTGAAGCTGTCCATCAATAAATGACAATTCTTCCAAACATCAGTAAAGTATGTGGGACACAGTTTCCACCGAAGGGATGGAGACAGACCCGAGTAAAGTTGAGGCCCTGATCACCTGGCCACAGCCCCACAATCTAAAAGAACTACAAATATTCCTGGGTTTCTGTGGATACTATCGGCGTTTCATCAAGGATTATTCAAGAGTGATCCACCCGTTACTTAATCTTACTCAAGGGTATCCTCCAACACACAAAAAATACAAAAAGTCAACTTCCCCTGAGACTGAGAGAGTGTATTTCCATCCAAATGAAGTATTTGGAGCCCAATGGACACCTGATTGTGAGGCTGCTTTTCATGAGATTATATATCAGCTTACCCACGCTCCGGTTTTGGCCTATGCAGATCCAACAAAATCTTATGTCCTGCACACTGATGCTAGCTTGCAAGGGTTGGGGGCTGTGTTGTACCAGGAACATGGGAATGGTCTGAGACCCATGGCTTTTGCCAGCAGAAGCCTGACTCCTTCTGAAAAGAACTATCCAGTACACAAGTTAGAATTCCTAGCTCTGAAGTCGGCCATTGTGGACCAATTCCATGAATACTTGTATAGGGCTCAGATACTGGTGAAAACTGGCAACAATCCCTTGACTTATGTTCAAACTTCAGCTAAACTGGATGCCACTGGCCACAGGTGGCTCTCTGCCTTATCCTCATACAATTATGCTGTCGAATACAGAGCCAGCCTGAACCACATAGATGCTGATGCTGTCTCCCGGAGGCCTGCTCCTCGAAATGACTGGGTCAGACTGTCAGAACCTGATATTCGAGCACTCTGCCAAAAGTTTGACTGAGAGGAGCCAGTGGTTCCAGACCCAGTGAACTATTTGGTGGATTTTTTGGGGCCCTCTGAGAATTGCATACCTGCTGCTTATTGCCACTTCTCTGCCTTAGACATTGGTGCTTTGCCTCAATTCGACAATGATAGTATTCAGCGGGCTTAATCCTTAGATCCCATGATCAAATCAGCTTTAGACGCCCTCTACACAGGGAAAGATGTGTCCCAATTATGTTCTACTGATTTGAGAACTGCATTATTATACAAGGAAGGTCCTAAGTTGAAACTGATCAATAGACTGTTATACAGAGAAACAGTAGACAGAGGGGGACAAATAGACAAACAACAGCTAGTTTTGCCCACTGTCTTTCGAGACTTGGTGCTGAGATCCCTACACAACCACATGGGGCACCTTGATATAGACAGGACACTTGACTTGGTAAGATCCAGATTTTATTGGCCTAAAATGGCGGCTGATGTTGAACAACACATTAGAACTTGTAGTCGCTGCTTACAGAGGAAAGCTTTGACCTATCCATCTGCACCAGCCGGCCAACGGACCTTGCTAGCCTCCCCCAACCTGGGTACCCAGAATGTGACTTTTAAGGAAAGGTATGACAAAAAAGTGAAAGCACTGGAACTCCAGGAGGGGGATCGGGTGTTGCTAAGAAATCTGGGACTGCATGGCAAGCATAAGATTGCTGATAGGTGGCACCATCTCCCCGACATTGTGGTAGGCAAACTAGATGATCTGCCCGTATACAAAGTAAGACCTGAAAATAATTCGGAAGAAGTAAAAACCATGCATAGAAATCATTTGCAGCCTGTTGGCCAAATCTTGATTGAGTCTGAGCCCCCAGAAAATGCTCCCTCTGGACCAGTGACTAGAGCTGCTGCAAAGCGAAAACAAAGAAAGTTTGCACCTACCCATGTTCCGTTACAGTATTCCCCACCAATAGCCTCAGTTGAACAGGACTGTCAGTCAATGTCAGAGGAAAGTGAGTGCGGCTTTGAATACTACCCTTCTTACAAACTGAGTCAATTGTTTTGGGGCAATCCCCTGGTCAATTCTGGGCCTTCTGGACTGTGTAAGCCCCCCCGCTTTGTCCCTGGAACCAATGCTCCCTGAAAGTAAGTGCCAAATATTGAGTCAAATGACCTAGAGTCACTGTGCATGGTGGAATTGTATGAGCTGCCAGAGGAGGAAAATGTTGAACTGGAACAGACTGGTGATATACCAGAAGAAAAAATTACTCACCTTAGTAATGTTGTTTCTTCTAATGGAGTCTTGGTATATTATGATATATGCAGTTTGACCCAGCCTTCAAACTACTCCGGAGGTGAAAGAGTTAACTTTCCATGCCAGGCATGGAATCTTGAGCATGAGCTCGGTTGAGAACTCTGTCTGTTGTTCTTCAAACTCAAACTGTCAGATCTTTACGAGCAAAACTCACTAAGATTCTGTGTGGAAGCTGTAAACCTACACTAGCCAACTGGCTACTAAAATATTAACCATTTTTTGGACCCAAAACAAAGACTCAAGGCAGGGGATACAAAAAATAAAAACACAACACCCAAATGCCCCAAAAAAGGGGAGTGAAAAAAACAAGGTGGGCATCTACTAAGTGCCAACACTGCACTGCCCACCCACATCCCAAAAGCAGAGGTTCTGAGAGGGCAGGTTGGGGGAGGTCATAATATAGCAAGACTCCATTAGAAGAAACAACATTACTAAGGTGAGTAATTTTTTCTTCAAACAACATGAAGTCTTGCTATATTATGACATATGCAGACTACACAGCAGTACCTCCATGGAGGAGGGACAGAACCTACTTAGGAAATAGGATCTGAAGCATAGCTGTGCCAAACCGAGCATCACTCCTAGCCTGGATGTCCAGAGAGTAATGCTTGGTGAAAGTATGAACTGTTTTCCAGGTAGCTGCTTGACATACCTCTATGATAGAGATGTCCCTGGCTGCAGCCAGTGACGCAGCTGTACCTCTGGTAGAGTGAGCCCTCAGGCCTGAAGGGGGAACCTTACCCAGTTTTTGATAACAAAATTGGATACAAGAGACAATCCACCTGGCAATGGATCTTTTAGTGGCAGGTTTCCCTTTACCAACCTCACCATAAGTGAGGAATAGTTGGAGGGATTCAAACCTGTGACCCTTGGTATGCTCTATGTAGTAACTAAGGGCTCTCTTCACATCTAAACTGTGCAGCCTCCTCTCGCCAGAGGAGGAATGGTCAGTGAAGTACACTGGACGAGATATAGATTGATTAAGGTGGAAATCTGAAACCACCTTAGGCAAGAACTTCCTGTTAGTCCTGAAGACCACCTTATCTCTGTGAAAGGAGATAAAATCAGACTCCACTGACAAAGCTTGTAACTCACTTATGCGTCTGGCAGAAGTGATGGCTACCAGAAACACAGTTTTCCAAGTCAAGTACTTAAGCTCTGCTGAAGACAAAGGCTCAAAAGGGGGTTGCATAAGCTGAGCAATGCAATCATTAAGATGCCAGGCGGGAGCAGGGTCCCTGAATGGAGGGTTGGTGTGAAGCAATCCCTTGAAAAACTTGGAGAATACACGGTGAGCAGAAAGAGAAGAGGGCTCTCCTGCTGATATAAAAGCAGAGACAGCTGCCAAGTGCACTTTCAGGGTAGCTGGCCTCAGCCCCAAAGTATTTAAGTGGACCATATAATCCAGGACTGTGGGCAAATCAGCAGATTCTGGGGAAATATGCTTTCAAGAGCACCATATGGAAAACTTTTTCCATTTAGAATTATAAGTCGCCCTGGTGGAAGGCTACCTAGAAGCTTTCAAGATATCGAGTACACCTTGAGAGAGGTGTAGGTCAGCAAACTCTAACTCTTCAAGAGCCAGGCCTTGAGGTTGAGGGATTTGAGATTCGGGTACCAAACTCTCCCCTGGGCACAGGTTAACAGATTGTGATTCCTGGGAAGACACAGGAAAAGGTGGACTGCTAAGGACAGAAGGAGTGGATACCAGGGCTGTCTGGCCCAATCTGGAGCACTCAGAATCATCTTGCAAGGTTGAGATCTGATTTTGACTAGCACCTTGAACAAGAGAGGGAAAGGGGGGGAAGGCATAGAGAAACTTCCCTTCCCAGTTGAGAAGGAAGGCATCCAGAGGGACTGAGTCCAACACTGGGGGCCTGCAGCAAAATAGCAGAAGTTGGTGATTGTCTGGGGCTGCAAAAAGATCTATCTGAGGGGTGCTCCACCTGGCAAATACTACCTCCAATACTAGGGGATCCAGAGCCCATTCGTGATGGCCCTGGGAAATCCTGCTGAGAGCATCTGCCAGGACATTGTCCTTGCCTGGAAGGTGAACTGCCATGAGAGAGGTGTTCAGGGAATAAGCTAGAGACCGCAACTTCATTGCCTCGGTGCACAAGGCCGAAGACCGAGTTCCCCCTTGCTTGTTGATGTACCACATTGTAGTGGTGTTGTCTGTTCTGACCTGTACCACTTTGTTCTGAACAGATGCAGAAAAAACCTGAAGTGCTAGGAAAACTGCTCTGAGTTCCAAAAGACTGATATGGAGCAGAGACTCCTGAGGGGACCACAATCCCTGGGTGGTGAGGTTGCCCATGTGAGCTCCCCACCCCAAGAGGGATGCATCTGTAGTAAGGGTCAAGGAGTGAGATTGAGGGATGAAAGGAACCCCTTGTCTCAGGTTGCTCTGATCCTGCCACCACTGTAGGGCCTGGATCAGGGTTCGAGTTACTGGGATCAATTTGGTTAGAGGATCTCTCCTTTGAGACCAGAAGGCTCTCAAATGGAACTGGATGTCCCTCATCTGAAATCTTGCTCCCTGTACTACTGCTGTGGAGGCAGCCATGTGCCCTAGGAGCTGCAGAAAATGCCTTGCTGGTTGAGAGACCTGCAGAGTGAAGGAGGAGGCCAGAGCCACCAAGGTCATTGCTCTTTCTAGAGGGAGGAAAGCTCTGGCCTGCTTTGTGTCCAGTTCTGTGCCTATGAAGGTGAGTAGCTGAACAGGCTCTAGAACTGACTTTGGGAGATTGAGAAGGAAACCTAGAGATGTAAGCAGCTGCTGGGTAACCTGAATGTGTAATTTGACTTGGTCTGGAGACTGGCCCACTATGAGCCAGTCGTCCAGGTAAGGAAAGATGGCAATCTTTTGCCTTCTTAAATGAGCAACTGCTACTGCCAGGCATTTTGTGAATACCCTTGGGGCAGAGGTGAGACCGAAGGGCACTGCTCTGAACTGGTAATGGCCTGAGGGCAGTCTGAATTTGAGGTACTTTCGTGGGAGCTTCTGATGAGAACATGGAAGTAGGCATCCTTGAGCTCTAGGGACGCTAGCCAGTCCCTGGCCTTAGAGAGGGTAAAATAATTCCCAGAGTCACCATTTTGAATTTTGGTTTTAAAAGGTGCTTGTTTAGGTATCTGAGATCCAGGATGGGCTGCCATTCTCCTGTCTTTTTTGGGGGTAAGGAAGTACCTGGAGTACAGTCCTTTGCCCTGGTATAGGGGAGGTACCCTTTCTACAGCTCTGAGAGCCAGGAGGGTAGAGACTTTGTTTCCAGAGCGAGAGCCTCTGATGGATTTGCAGGTGGAAAGGATCTGGTTCCCATCTTTGGAAATTTTTTTTTGAAGTGGAGAACCAGTCCCTGGCTTACTACTTCCAGGACCCACTTGTCTGATGTTAAAGACTCCCAGTCCTGGATGAAGTAAGCCAGCCTGCCCCCTACAGGTAATGGAGAATCGGCCCTGGCCCTCCCATCAGGGTGCCTGTATGGCAGGGGCTTTAGGCTGAGGGATGGGAGCAGGCCTGCTCATACTCCGTCTGCCTCTCCCTCTGAAGAACCCCCTCTGGACATAGGCTGAAGAGGAGTCCTGGGCTTGGTAAAAAGGTCTGTGAAAAGGCCTGCCCCTGCCCCTGGAAAGCTGCCTCTGAGGAGTGGCCTGCCTTTCCTTGGCCTGTGCACTCCTATAAGTGGTCCTATACTCATCTATTTTCTTCATGTAATTCTCTGTCTGCTCCCCAAACAGAGAGTTACCCACAACAGGAAAATCCATGGCCTTAGCCTGGGTATCCTGTGACAGGCTAGTACACCTGAGCCAAGCCATTCTGCGAAAAGCCACAGATGTAGCCATGACTCTTGAAGATACATCATTAGAGTCCACTGCAGCATGCAATTGTACCTTGGATGCCTCAATACCATCAGCAGCCACCTGCTCCAGCTCCTTGGCAAGCTGGCCAGAGACCTGTTTCGCCAGAGCCATAACAGTATCCCATCTGGATTTCTGGTATCTTGCCACATAGGCCACATAATTTGCCTGTCTGAGTCCCAAGGATGTTGCCATGTACTGTTTCTTTGCCATGGCATCAATCCTCCTGGAGTCCTTGTCAGGGGGGTGTGAAGCCAAGGGAATATTTGCCTTATCACAGGCTGCAGCCTGCACTACCCCAACATGGCTGCATTGTTGTGAAAGGAACTCCATATCAGGGCCCGACAATGTGTACCTCTTGTCCATTTTTTTATCCACAGGAGGTATAGTGTGAGGAACTTTTAAAATTTTTATTGTCTGTTTCCTAAAAGATTTATGTAAAGGAATAGACAATCTCCTAGACTCTGGGATATCCATCATTTCTACATAGTCAAGCTCCTCCTGTTCATCCACAGCTTCTTCCAAAGGAAGCTGGAGGGTTTCAGCCACTTTCTTATAAAATATAAAATGAGAAGGGAACTCAGAAAGCCTAGGGGGAGACACTCCTGAAGGTCTGTCTGGGGAGATGTCCAGTTCAATGAGCACATCCAGACTTTAAAAATCACATTCACTCTCTTCATAATCTTCCTCCCCCTCCTCCAGTTCAGAA
Organism: Neoceratodus forsteri; assembly: GCA_016271365.2. Classification (NCBI taxonomy): domain Eukaryota; kingdom Metazoa; phylum Chordata; order Ceratodontiformes; family Ceratodontidae; genus Neoceratodus; species Neoceratodus forsteri. Next base: position 624,111,873 of record CM057459.1, read on the forward strand.
AAATCTTCTATATCGTATTCTTGAACCGGTGGCACCGACCGAACCGACTGCTTACCTGATGGTGCCAGTTCGGTCGGAACCGGGGAAAGCGACTGGACATTCTTGATCGCTTTGGCTATCTCTGCAGTGGTTGGAGAAGGAAATTTTGGCTCCACACCTGCTGATTTTCTAGTCCTTTTTGCTGGGACTGACTCCTCCGAGTCAGCCCTCTGTTTGCAGAGGAAATCTCGCCCTGGTCAGAGGGCAGTCCCTCCGGTTCGGTTGGCACCGAACCAGGCTGGCCATCTGGGTCAGCGGACTTTTTGGCCTCTCGTTCCCTGAGCCTACCAACTCTCTTATCCAGGGTAGCTGCAGGGAAATTCTTGCAAATCTGGCAGTCTGCATTGAGGTGGTCAAACCCCAGACAATAAACACATGTGGTGTGTGGGTCAGCCATGGCAAAGGCTTCCCCACAGACACTACAGTGCTGAAACCCAGTGGGCCCAGTTTTTCTTTTGGGTATCTCAGACATAGTGCCAGCCTAACTAAAAACTTGCCCGTTTACGGCAATCCGCCAAGCAAGACACCCTTATCGGTTCCCAACCGTGTCACGGGTCGTGGAAAAAAACGTAATGAATACGTTTTTTTTAGAACCGATAAGAACCGGGAACCACACTCTAAATGCAATTTAATAAAGTTTAACAACAACCTGATCGGTTCAAACCGGACCAATAATATCGTTTACAAGTTCCAGACAGAAATAATGTAAAACCTATCTATTACTTACGATATCACAGACAGAGCTTGAACCGACCAGTTGCGGTTAAATATAGACAAAATGTGGTTTAAAAACCGAGAAATTACACTTTTTAACCGAGAAAATGAACCGAGCAGCAGGAGAAATCTCTGGAGCGACTGTTCAGTGAGGCAGAATAAAGAATCTGACAGTTTGAGTTTGAAGAACAACAGACAGAGTTCTCAACCGAGCTCGCGTTCAAGATTCCATGCCTGGCATGGAAAGTTAACTCTTTCACCTCTGGAGCAGTTCGAAGGCTGGGACAAACTGCATATGTCATAATATAGCAAGACTTCATGTTGTTTGAACAAGAGAAGTATTTTGAGTGCCCGGATGATTCACTGGCAGTGTCACAAAACTCTCCCTGTGAACTAAGTGTTGTGGACTCTAAGATTGCCACTCCTGGAGCTGAAAGAGCCCCAAGTTCTCACCCCTCTATCCCAGTGGAAGTTCCCCTGATGAGTGAAGACACTGCTGAAAGCAGGGATCAAAACACAGAGACTGTCATGGTTCCCTCTAGAAGGACTAGTTGAGCTGTGAAGCCTGTGGTATGTTTAAGCCATAAGTCCCTTGGCAGACCCGTGGACCTGCCTTTTAACATGGTCCATAAGGGAGTGTATGTGACCCCGAGTTCCTTGCCCAAACTGAGCCTGGGAGATAATTCCAGATTACTTGTCTTGCCCTCTGAGTATGGTGCCCCTGTCTGTCCAGCCCCAAGGTAACTGATAGGGAAGGGCCCCCTCTTTTCCAGTTTCGTGTGCAGGAAGGGTGACCTGATGTTGAAATGTTATTGTATATGTAATGTGGTAACCTGTAGTAAGCTGTGAAATACAGAATAACTGCATATGACCAAGAGATTAATATGTGATGTGATTTAAAGGATGCAAATTTAACTCTTAGTGATCACTTTAAAATGTTATAAGGGTATCTACTTGACGCGAACGCCAAGTTCTTTTCAGGCCAGGAAGGGTGTAACTGCCCTACAAATGGGGGCTCCTAAAAGCCTCCTAGGAGCTTGCTTTAGTGTTCCCCTTGCCTGCTGGCGTTCGGCGTTTAAGCCATTAGAATGGCACTGTGAGTGCAAGTAGAGCCTCCACATACTGTCTCTTTAAGAGCTGTCTGCTTGCAGACATAACTAATGCTTTTCCTGGGGAGCTGGTGTTTCCCTGCTCGAATCCCGCCTGAACTGCGGAGTAATTATTCCTTTTTGCGGTCGCTGAAAGCGCAAAGGGGGCCACCTGAAAGATATAACTGTTAGCCCATAATCAGCTAAAGTATTAGTAATATTGTAGTTTGTCTAACCTGCCTTTATTGAAGATGGGACTTTGTGTGTGTTGCCCCTCCATTTTGGACCTAAACTGCTGTGCTGGACCAATGGGATTAAGGGGAGCTATAACATGGAGACTGTTTGGATCAACCAGAATTTGGACTCTTCTAGGAGCTGGCATACAATGGGAATGTATAGCTGGTAATTCTGGGAAGTGTAGTTTTGGACCTTGGTGCCTTTTTTGCACCAACTGAGAGAGCTTTGGAATGATTGACAGCTGAGTCCACCAACTGGATCAGGTGGTGCCTGAAGGGAATGCTCTGCCTTGCGACTGGGGGGTCAGATCAGTTGTGACGGTGAGGAGAGAAGGAGCTCTGTGCTTCTGCGGAGTATAGTTTTGCATGGGAAGCGCATGAGAGGCCCTGCAGTCAGTCGGTTGCCTTTGCAAGCTTGAATTGGACTAAATCTGAGGTGGCTGAAAGGAAGGAAGGCTGAACAGTGGAAACCAGGCTCACCCTGTAGAAAACTGGAGAAATTGTTGAATCGTGTTTGCTCTGTCAGGAACTGAAGCTGCTGATGAACTCCCGGGTATTCGCAGTAAGTGCGATCGGAACCTAGGAGCGGCTGCCTGGTATGGTAATTTCCTTTACATATAAATGTGTTGCATGCTTGCGAAGGATAGCTATTCCAATTCTCTTTTCACCATGTGGTGTAAGCTGAAAGCTGAACTGAATTAAATCGGACTAAATCCGTCTGCTAATCATAGTGGTTGGGACTGGCCAGTAGAATCTCGTCTCCATGCTTTATTTGTCTGGCAATCCAGAACAACCATCTGCATCAGGTTCTCAGCTTGGGGTAGTGTGAGTACAAATCAGAGCATTCCCTGCAACCTGTTAACAATCACCAGTGTGTCATCTGATTTTCTTTATTACATTTCTTCAAGGACTGAGCCATCCGGCTCCGGATTACAATTGGGTGTTGTGCATATCTTTTTCTACAGGGCCATATCCATCTGTACCTGCTGGCCAACTCCGGGCAACGGACCTTGCTAGCCCCCCCCCAACCTGGGTACCCAGAGTGTGACTTTTAAGACCCTGTATGAGTGCACAGTACTGTGATTTAATTCTGCCAATCAGCTTGATCTCCCCCTCCCGTGTTTCATTCCCCCTAAATAAACCAGATTTGATGTTATTGACTTTAAACTGTCTGAAGTGTCATTACCTACATAGCAGGCATTATATTGGCTTGTGTATGTTGACCAACCTTATTTTACAGGGGGTCCTCAGAGACGAACTTCAGAATCAGTCTCGAGGATAAGTGGAACCTTATGATTGAATCGTGTGTACATGTGGGGCATTGGTACTGTAATTCCTGTGCATTGTGTGGATCATTTGAGGGATTAGCAGGGGATCTCAGTGTCCCAGAGGGCTATGACCAAACTAGACCAACCATCACAAACCCTGACCTCTGGGTGGAGGCATCCGCCATAGAACCTAGGCCCCTCAACCTGTTGGTAGTTCAGCAGGCAGGGGAAGTAGCCCTTGGGATAGCGCCACCTGGGGGTTACATATAGAGTCAGCACCCTGGGCAGATATGGCAGCCCCTCCCCAGGGGGGTTCGGATCCAGGGGATTTGTCAGGATGGAACGAGGGAAAATGAGAAGAGTCTCGAGTGGGAAGTAGAGCCCGGAGGTCAGAGGATGCCAGAGAGAGTTCCCAGAGGGGGGCGAAGAAACAGTGAAAAAAAAAATATATTCAACGTATTCTTCTTATGATTCCACCTCATGAACCCAGTAGGAAAAAATTTTCAAATCCCATGTAAAAGGTGATTCTGGAGCGTGACTGTGAAATCATCTTTGGGACCAGATTCAAAACATTTTATCTACCTTATTCATGAAGTGGGGTCCCAAATAGACCACATTGAATATTTTGGGGAACAATATTAACAATTGACAAAGTTATAAGTAAAAGTTCAAAACACATTAAGCAAGCAATAAGGCATGAAAAGGTGTGGGTTATGGCCTGATAAGAGCATACCCCAGGGGCATTATGAGGCACTTGGCACTTGCGCTGAGTGCCTTTAGTACCTGGGAAGTGCTTATAAAATGAGCCAACCCAGTAAAGAAGTTAATTAAAACAAATGCACATACAAAGTGTACATAGAAAACAGTAGCAAAAATATATGATCAGTAGAAAAAAACCAAAAAATAGTCCTTGTCATTGTCCTGGAATGGAGCTCTTTAATCAAGCCAGTAGAGGAGGTTGGCATCTTTCTGTGTCTCTACTCCCCAGCCTCCCACACATACAAGCACTAAAAAATATGTTTTTTGTTTGTTTGTTTTTATGTATTTCTTAATTTGCCCACCCAGTTTAAGTTATAGCAACCAGGATCAAGCGTGTCTGATTTTGGGTTATGTATTTAGTGTGATGTTGCTAGGCCCCCTCTCCCCTCACAAAATACACAAAGCATTTTTGTATACTTCTGTTTTTTTAGCCTTTCTCTCATGAAATCACCTTCTTGGTTTCATTTATATTTAATGGCTGGCTTAACTGGGAACAAGTGTGTCCTTCAGCAGCTGCCATAAACAGCGGTTTCCTATTTTGCAGTTCTCAAACTCCTCTCACTTTTGAGCTGATAGTAATGCAGTGCAGTTTTTATTTCTGGATTGTTGCAGCTGGCATTTATAGGAGAGGATGAAGTGTGGGGGTGGAGTTGGGGATGGAGTCTGGAGATGCGAGCGTAACCCCACCCCCCTGCCTTTTTGCAAATGACAGGTGGTATGCTGTTTGAATCTCACAGCAATACCAGGTGGGGACTGGGTTCGGGGAGGAATAGATTACTCGGCACAAGGACTAGGTTTGGCCACTCTGCACAGGGGCACCCAAATAAATCCAAACACAGGAAGCAGTAATTGTAATGTCCAATACCAGGAATGGGATTCTAAAGTGTGGCTTTTATTCACATCCAAGCTGAACAAACAAAGCATAGATGGACCCCCACGGGGCTACATTCCTGGTAATGCAGATTAAGAGAAACAGAAACACTTCTTCAACACTTCAGCCCTCAGGCTCTGAACCCACCGGGCACACAGCCCAGACTTGCACACTGCTTTGGGTACACATCCCAAACTTGTACACTATTCTGGGTTTTCCCTAGCTCGGCCCCCTGCCAGCCACTTGAACATCTTCCATTTGTCATGGAAACATTTTGCTGGTGGCTCCCTAAACCACCTAAGAGCCTTCGACTTCATAAGGGAACTTTCTATTAATCCCATGTCTGGGTACTTTCCTCAGGCACCGGCCAAGTACCTGAGAGAAAGTAAAGGTGCCACAGAGCAAATCCGTAGAGGTGACTTTGGTTACTACTGATGGGGGGTCTCCCACCTCTCGCTTCCACAATTCATACCTGGCCATTTCTCTGGACATTAAACATCTCTTTCTGGGTAAAGCTTGGCAATGTAGATTAAAGGGTAAATGCCTGTCACATTTCATCTACGTGTCTTCGTCTTCCCATTGTGCTAGACTTGAACATATGTAAACATCTCTTTCTGTAAAGCTTTGCAATGTAGGTTAAAGGGTAAATGCATAGCACATTTCCTCTACACGTCTTGGCTTTCCCATTTTGCTGGACTTGAACATACTTTTACTTGACATAGCCCATTACTCTAGGCCTCTCACTTAAGCAGTCCAATCCCCACTTTACAACAGTTCAGGTGAAACATAGGCCCTATGACAGAGCAGACTCACCCTTTGGTTGCAGGTGCCCCACAGGCAACTCCTCACAGGAATTTCTTCCCCACAGCTTCTGGTGCTGCAGCACAACTTGAAACAAGGCAGCTTCTTCACTAGCCGGAACCAGGAGAGTTGCCCCTGGAATGACAGCAAACCTTTCCACCCCCATTCCCTCAGGGATGGGACACAGGGACCAGTAACAGCAGTCTCCACCACTTCACAAACAGCTTACTGTGTTCCTCTTTTGGTGGAAACACACACCTCTCCATACAGTAGCTCTATAACAGAGCTTAGGCTTAGAGAGCCTGTCCACAGACTGCTGTGCTGCTTCTCTCTTCAAGACTGCACACACACTCTCTCACACTGTTCAAAACTCCCCAACATTCTAACTTAACTCCCAACTGCAGATTCCAGTGTGGCTCATGCAGCTGAGAGAGTTCTATGGTGATGTCATCCCTCAGTCTCAGCTGAGACTGAGAACAGAGTGAGACAGTGTGAAATCCATTTACCTAGAGTTTCACAAGCTGCCTTCCCTGCCTACCACTAGGTCTTACTGGGATTCTAGTAACCCAGGTAACAGGGGGGTTACACAAGAAACAGTCAGTGAGTGCTGTGAGAGTCTTGAGGAGCAGGGCTGAGAGCTGGACCTATAGTGAGGAAATGGGCAGTGAGTAAAACAAAATAAGATTGTCAAAAGAGTAAACATTTATGGCTTGTGCAGGAAGGGGGGCCATGGATACCTTGAGTGGTACTTCTGTGGTTTCTCTGATGGTGCCACTGTGCTTCTGACTGTTTGTTAGGTTGGGAAATGACGGAATAGCTGACAGATATTTACATGACTGTGCTACAGCTCTCCCATTTCCCTCAGATGCTGGCTGAGGAGCTGTAGTGGGAGAAAAGTGCTACGCAGTGATTTCAATGTGTGCTGCATTTTGGTTGGCACAACTAGTGCTGGTGGTAAGGTTATGTCCAGATAAAGACACGAATAAAAAAGACTTTCAGCCAATCAGGATTCAGGAAATTTTTTGCCCATTTTGTAAGCACAATAAGATACTCCGTGGTGTGGGTTATGGCCTGATAAGAGCACTTCCCAGGTGTTAAAGGCACTTGGCACAAGTGCCCCGTGTCTCATACTGCACCTAGGTCATGCTCTTATCAGACCATAACCCACACCTTGGAGCACAGCACCCTGCTTAAAAAACTTTGTTTTGTTGGCATTGTGCCATCGCTGTAATGCTGCTCAACAAATATTCATGACTAACTGGCGTGGTGGAACCAATATACAGGTGCAGGTGCAGCCACTCTGGTATAATTGTTATATATCGATTCTACTATTTTAACCAATCAACATATGCTTGACATTTTCCTTTTATGTTTACTAAACATATTTTGTTGAAAGAAAGTATGTGTGTGTGTCCTAACTTGATATGATGTAAACACAATATCAAGGTCTAGTATGATTTTTAAAGATATTTAGTAAGAACATATAATTAACTGCTGTACACTAACATGATATGAGAGTTGGAAGATACTAGTGTTTGTTCAGTAAAGAATCAACATGATTATTTCTAGTTTAATTCACAGAGGAATGTCTAGATTGTCTGATCTGATCCCAAGAGATATGCAGTTATTGTTTACTCAGACAGAGTTTTTTTCAGGTGGCTCACTTTCCCCTCAACCCTCTCCTCCTCCTCTTTTGTGAGGTTTCAAAACCCTTTCTCAGCCAGTATTGCTACTCTTATGTCCCATTCATAATGAATATTAGAGCAATCACAGGCTACAGTTGCGTTAGACCAGTAGCTGTGCTCAAACAGACTGTTGCTCTGTTACACAATGATACCTTGGTCAGTACTGGATCACCAAAACCAATATCTGTTTTCCTTATTTTTTCATAATATCGAACCAAGAACATATTTGTAGTCTGTGATTAAATTATGCAAATAGGCAAACATTATTGTCCTCTGTATGTTCAAGGGGTTCTGTGATCTGGTGGGGAGGTGGAGATGTAGGTACTATATTTGACGGGAGGGGGGGTGGACCATGCTCACACTAGGCACACTAAAAATGTTTCTATTACTGGAGATTGCAACTATAGGTGGGAGTAATAGATGAGCTGACATTGCCAGAATGTGCAGTATGTTGTGTGTGTGTGTGTGTTGGTGGGCAGTGTTTCTATGGCAGTGCCTAAGTAACCTTTAGATGTAGAATGAAATGGTGGAAAGAGGCCAATGGTCCTTCAATTCTTCCCATAGTACTTATTACTGTACATTAGTGTTATGTGGCATGGCATGGCATGTCTAAGGAGGGAACCTAAAAGCAATGTCAAGTAGCATGTGATAATGTGGGGAAACTGAGACAGGACAAGGTAGAAATGACACAGCCTTTTTTCACACTGCAGGCATGGGAGATCAATAAGAAACAAGGCAGGGAGGAAGGGGTGTACCATATGTACGGGACCGAATTAAGGCCATGGAGGTAGCCATGGAGGTACAGGGGCACCTAGAAGAAAAGAAAGGGATGGAGGTGCTGTGGGTTACCCTGGAGACAAGCTCTGGGACTATTATCCATGCTGAGGTGGTGTACAGGCCTCCAACACAGAGAGATGAGTTGGATAGGGTAGTTTGGGAAGACATCATCAGACTGACAAGTAAGGGGGAGGTTTCACTAGTTTATGATTTTCAATCTGCCAGGTATGGAGTTGAGCCTTCCAATTGTAGTTTCAGCAAAGAGCAGGGCCATCCTTGACTCCCTACAAGAGGCTTTTCTCAGGCAGCTATTCAAAGAACCCAGTATGGCTGGGGTAGTGTTAGACCTGGCGATTACTAACGGGGACAGCATTGCAGGTGTCATACTGGGCAGTCCCCTAGGTAGTGTGGTTTAACATAAAGACAGAAGCAAAAGCAAACCACATGAGGATGAGAGTCCTGGACTTTAGGAGGGCAGATGTTAAAGAAAGGGAGACTGCCTCAGAAATTACCTTGTAGTTGGGGGTTGCCGAGGTGGGGGTAGCAGTACAGAGGGGAAAAATATGGGATGGCATAATTAAAGGCAACCAGCCTTTGCATAAAGGAAGTGAGTAAAAGCAGAAGGAAAAAATGGTTATCATAGTTCTCTAGGGAAGTGGTGAAGCTTGTGAAGGAAAAAAGGTTGCAGTCAGGAGGAATAAGGAAGCACAGAGGGAGGAGGACACGGAGATATACCAAGTTAAACAGAGGGAGTTATGTAAGGAATTGAGGGGAGCAAAGGTGCAGACAATGGAATGGATAGCCAAAGGGGTCACTAAAGGGGATAAGCCTTTCTTTAGATGCATAAGTGAGAAAAGGAACGCAAGGGGAGGGATAGTGATGACTAGAATTGTGGAATGGGGACACTGCACAGAAGAGGACCATGAAAACTGTCATCCTGAACAAAGAATTCTTTAAGTATTCACAGAGGAGGGAGGGAGGGAGGTGGACGGACCACCAGGGAGTATCAGTAACACGAGGGTGGGGTGGGTGGGAGAAGAGATGGACAGAAGTCCATTTTCAGAGGAAAGAACCCTGAAGTTGCAGCTCTAATAGTGGACAAGGCTATGGGACCAGACAGGATACACCCAAGTGTGCTAAAAGAACTCAGAGAGGTGCTAACTGACAAACTGACAGACTTTCTGAATAGCTTACTGGAAACAGGCATGGTTCTGGAGACCTGAAGAAGAGCTGATGTGGTCCCTCTATATAAGAGTAGCAGCAAGTAGGAGGCTAGTAACTATAGGCTGATCAATCTTACTGAAGTGCTGGGGGAATCAATGGAAACTCTGCTAAAGGAAAGACTGTAGAGTATCTGGAATCCTATGAGCTGCAAGACCACAGGCAACATGGATTGCGGGGGGTGGGGGGCTCCAGACAAACCTAATTGATTTCTTTGACTGTGTGACCAGGAAAATCGATCAGGGAAGGGATGCGGACATGGACCATCTGGATTTAGCAAGGCCTTTGACACTGTTTCACACAGGAGACTAATAAGGAAGTTAGACAACCTAGGGATGGGATCCTATGTGGTTACTCGGGTAACAAATTGGTTAACAGATAGGAGACAGAGGATGGTGTTTAATGCCAATCACTCTAATGATGGAAGAGTGACCAACAGGGTGCAGCAGGGCTCAGTACTGGGTCTGGTACTCTTTAATGTCTTCCTAAGTGACATTGCAGAAAAACTGGAAGGGAAATTATGCCTTTATGCAGATGATACCAAAATCTGCAATACAGTGGACACTTAGGAGGGGGTGGAAAGAATGCACAGGCATCCTGGGAAGCTCAGTGAGTGGCCAGGGGCATGACAGCTGGGATTTAATTCCAAAAAGTGCAAATCATGCACCTAGGGCGTAAGAACTCAGAAGCTGAGTATAAGATGGGGGAGGTAGTGACAGTCACTAAGCAAGAAATGGACGGTGGGGTTATTGTAACTAATGACATCAAAGTGGCAGGATAGTGTAACAAAGCAGTTGGGAGGGCTAGTGGGACGCATGTGTGCATAGGAAGGAGTATTTCCAGCATGAAGAGAGAAGTGTTGCTGCCACTGTATTGCTCGCTGGTGAGACCCCAACCTGGAGTACCATGTCCAATTTTGGAGGCAGTACCTCAGAAAAGATATAGACAAGGTGGAGGCAGCCCAGAGGCAGGCAACCCAAATGGTGCAGGGGGTGGATGAGAAGCCCTATGAGGATAGACTGTGGGATCTCAACATGTGCACTCTGGAAGAGAGGAGAGTGACAGGTGACATGACAGAGACCTACCAGTATCCCACAGGGGTGAACAGGGTGTAGGACAAGAGTCTCTTTAAAATGAGAAAAACAGCAGTACTGGGGGGATATGCAATGAAGCAAAAGGGGGGAGTTTAGGAAGGATGTGAGGAAATACTTATTCACTAAAGAGTGGTAGATGCCTGGACCAGACACTGCCAACAGAGGTTGAGGTGGTCAAAGCAGTGGTCGGCTTCAAGTATGTGTGGGATTAACATAGGGGTATATTAGTATATAGTCTGGGAGGAGGGAGGGACATCAAAGACCAGTTTGGAGCTGCAGAGACACATTAGGTAGGGAACATCTCGGCAAACTTAGCATCAGCAGTCTTTTTCTGCCATCAGAATCTATGTTTCTACATTAAACCAATTTTAAAGGAGATCCCTCACTTAAATGGCAACCAGTGATGTTCACACAACATAAAAGGTAAATAACTCGAGCTAGGAAGACCAGTCAGTAGCTTAGCAGCTGCATTCTGCGCCAACTGAAAGTCCATAATGTACTTCCATTGACCATGAGGTACAGAGCATTACAGTAATTGAGCAGAGAAGTCATAAATTTGTGTATCAGTGTTGCCAGGTCACCGGGGATAAGAAATCTAATCCAGCAATGTTCCTCAGATGGCCAAAGCCACTCCAGACTACTGATGACACATGAGTCTCTAATACCAGCCCTTAATCCAGACTTACCCCAGATTTCTCACCTTTGTGGCAGCCATAAACTTAGATGAGCCAAGCTGAAGCCCAGTCTTGATCTCGGCAGCCATCGCTCTACCCCTACAACCTGGTTCGACCACCAACATTTCAGTCTTATCAGGGTTGAGTTTCAACCAACACGATGACATCCAGTCCTGGATCTTGGACAAACACTTATTGAGCACATCAACTGCGCTCAGCATCTTGGGTGCTAAAGACAGGCACGGTTAAGTATCATCTGCATAAGAGTGAAATCTCAGCCTGTACTATCTAATGATCTAACCCAAGGACAGCATGTACACTTTAAACAGCATGGGTGAGAGAACCAAGTCCTGGGGAACACCAAAAGGCAGTGACACTTGGAGTGAGGAAAAATACTCCAACACAACCCTCTGTGTCCAGTCTCTGAGGTAGAGCTCAATCCAGCAGATGACTCAGCAAGTGAGGCCTACATATTCACTCAGCCAGTCCAACAACAGACCATGGTGTACAGTGTGAAAGGCTGAGAAGAGATCAAGGAGAATGAAACTTGACCTTTACCCTATATCTCTCACTCTGAGAAGTTTGTTGTGCACCCTAACCTGTGCAGTCTCAGTGAAGTGCTTAGCCCTAAATCCAGACTGGAGAGGCTCATAGATGTCAAAGGTTATGTGGTGTGCCTCAAGCTGTGAGGCAACCACTTTCTCATTACGTTTGCCCAAAGAGGGCAGATTAGAGATTGGTTTAGTAATTCGCCAGGTTATCCTGATCCAAAGATGTCTTTTTAAGGAGATGCCTCACCTGTTTATCTTTTAATACAGTCATAAAAAAATCTCTGTCAAGGAGCACCAAAAAATCCTAGAAAACACCAGGCCCAGATGTCCAACATAACCTACTAGTAATCACATCAGGCCTGGATCCATATTTCAACAAGTTTGTCACAGCTCTGAAATCACCCCAATCACCTTCTCCATCATCACTGGTCTAAACTCTATGATAGATGAGTGCATCCGTAGTGTGTTGGCTGAACACTGTTGGGTTGCCACAGCCCACTTAAAGAGATTCCAGCCCAAAGAAAGGTCACCCTATCTGAGAAGAATTGAGCAAACTCCTTACATTTAGCAGTTGAAATAAGTTAAATAACTTTCAAGTACTCCAAACTGATTGGAAGAAGTAACCTGTCTACAGTCTGAAAGAGTTAAGTTGGTTGATTCCTCCTGGCAGCAGTCTCCTTAGACAGAAAACCTGCCTTCTTCCAGGTGATTGTCCTTTGGTATTCACCATAGTAAATACTCAAAGCCAGTTTGTCCTCCTCAGTCCTTAATCTCCTCCAACAATGCTTCAAGTTCCATCTCCTTGCCTTTATCTCCCTCAGCTCACCATCATACTATGACAAGACATGGCAAGAGAAAAGGGTATGTACATGGATAGGTATGGACATGCATTCAAATAAAGAGATACCTCCCATTGGGTGCAACCCAAGTTTAGCTCATATCTAAAGCAGATGGTCATCCCCCCAACCCTGTGATCCTTCCTTGGGCAGTGGACCACAGCAAATTCAGCAGGAATGGCTGCTTCCAACACAGGGTCTGCATTGTCACTCAGTCAGGTCTCCTTGATGCAAGCCAGATCAACCAGGCAATCAATCAATCAATCAAGCAAAATCTTTATTTATCCAGGTGAACATAATTGAGCAAGCTCATTTACAAGATAGACCTGGTTAGCTCCGGGTCAAATTGTACAATACATACAGAGATATTTTCAATGCAGTCACATAACACAAGTGAAAAACAATTAATGCAAGTAAGTACTCAATGTTACATCAGTCATATCAGTTCAGAGTGCTTCTGTAATATTTAAGGAGGACAAACGATGAGGCTTAGTAGGAACTTCAGTAGGGAGAAGTGATCGGCCACTCGTGTAGGGAGCTGATGCAAGCACAGAATTTCAAAAATAGTGTAATCACACAGCATCACTAAATGTAACACCCTAAACAGAAGGATAAGGGTTTTACCAGTCAAGGAGAAAAGTAATTACAGCTCTTTTTTGGCAAATTTCGGCATGGAAATCAGATTTATGCTTGGTTTAGAATGGACACTGAAGCAGACTGCAGGAACCAATCAGAAGCCAACGCCAAAAAGTGCTCATGTTCTGATTTGATGGCTGTTAATGCCATGCTTTGCTAATGGGGAGTCAAAGCTTAGGTTCTCAGTCAGCGGTAGAGGCAGCACCGACCGCCCGGTGCCCGGGTTTCCCACACCTATGTGCAGGGAGCCCATGGAAAGCATATCCTTGGCAGGTGATAGAAGAAGAGGTCAGTATTAATCAGATATAACATTTGCTATAATAACAGTCCTCACTGATCTGGCATTGCATTACACTGCCTAAAAAGGATGTGTAATGGTGGCAGGCCTCACAGCTACCTGTCCACTTGTTCTGGTGGGCACCCTGGGTATAGGAACTAAATACTTCTGGCCTAAGTATCCTATTTTGCTCCAGGACATCTCCTAGTCCTCACTGTCCTAAAAATGCTCTCCCCTCAGCACCCCCAAATACAACCTCCACTCACCAAGCCTCCTACCAATTGCCACCTCTCTGCATTGACAGTACACAACACCTAGCTGGTGCGGTCCCAAAAAGGTGCAGGTTATGGAGGAGGGATGGCGAGTTGTTGAATCTAGATGTCTACTGCCCAATCCAAGCTGCAATAAAAGCAACCAACCCCCAAAAGAATTACACACCCACAAAAATCCTCCCCCAACCCCACCATCAGAACTCACAACTACCCACCCTCACAACCCACAACTACCCATCCTCTTACACGCTCCACTCACACAACACTACTTACTGCCTACACATCCATAGCCACATCTATACATCATTTTTAAACACGTACCCCCGACTACTCCAAAGAAAGCAAATAAGCAACAAAATGAGTCAGTGTGGTTAGCAAGTCTTTGGTGCAAAAATGCCAGAAGCAAATTCAAAGTTTTCACAGTTTGGGAGTCTTACTCCCCTATCCTGCTTCTCTCTCAAAGAAGCTAAAAATATCCTAGAGTGTACCAAGCTCTTGACTGTGTATGGAGTGAATACAGTCCATCCTTTCACAAGGGCAATTGTTCCACTAAAGTTCAGTTTCAGGTTCGCCAATGTAAATCAATAACTCTCAACACTGCCAATTGTGAGAGTAGTCGTACGCAATCAGATTTTGTGGTATCTTAAAAAATAAAGGTGAGCCAGATGTCTCTCTCACCACCTCTGGTTACAGGTCTCACAGTCCTTGCAGCTCATCACAGGTGCCTTTTCCAGACTCCACCTTTGCTTGCCCACTAAACATGTCCCCTGCATTAATCTGCTGCCCTTACCATGTGACAAAGGCCTGGACTGGGCCCCCATCCACTCACGTTGCTGTTCATTTGTGTGGGTCAGCTCCTTGAACTTTCCAGGCTGCTAATTCATGCCCTAGCTCCTGCAAAGACATGCTGTCCTCCCAGTACCAGCAGGTCATGGCCAATCACCCCAAATCAAAGTGTAGCATGGAAAGCCAGATTTCAACTCACAGTGGGCCCCGACAGCCCCAGTTCATGAATGAACCTCTCACAGAGGCTTGCCACACTCGACACAGATGTACTCCAAGTGCACCACCAGAAGACAGAGGTACAACCGTCTTTCTTTTTCTTTATTTGCTTGGTGCCACAGCACAGGCAAGACTGCAAGATTACCATGGCCAAACTGAAGAAATGGTCACACAGCCAAAATGAATTAATGAGCACACCAAAACCACACTGAGTGCTAAGTGTAACCCCTAGGTGGCACTATCCCAAGGGCTACTACCCCTGCCTGCTTAACTACTAACAGGGTGAGAGGTCTAGGTCCAATGGCGAGTGCCTCCACCCAGAGGTCAGGGTTTGCAGTAGTTAAACTAATCTAGCCTTTGATAAAGGGTCCGGTGGGACCAGAAAAGCGTCAGGCAATTCAATAAATCCTTTTAAAATATTTCCCTTCTGGGCCAAGTTCTTTTGTGGTAGTGAGTGCCTGGATTTGTGTTTTTGACTTTTAGTTTTCCATGGCACCCCGTCCTAGTGCGAGCTCCTTTGTGGTTTTTGGCATTGGTACTATCAATAGAAAACCTTGGTGCCACCTCAGCTGGTGGTGGGGTGGATATTTTGAGACATCTATTCAATTCCCTCACTTCCATGGTCAAGGTATCAAGTTTCAAACTGTTGTCAACATGAGGTGCCTGGGAAGGCACCCCCACCCCATAGCAGAAGCAGTCGGGCAAGTGTCAGTGCCCGTACTCGTAGGAGTGGTCTTCATGATGAGACTGTCTGTTGCTTTCCTAATCTCCCACAGCAGTTCACCCCATGGTGGCACACCCTTTTTCTTCTCAGAGCACTCATTAACTGCCAACCCTTGCCCCTGAACTTCTCTTGATGGGTCACCCTCAGTCACTCGGGTCATAGCAGCAACTATTGGTGCAAGTCCCTCCAGGGGTCACCTTTTCTCAACTCCTCAAATTTCTCTCATTAGCTCATCATAGGAGGGTGGGGATTCCAGTCGATTGGCCAGGTGTAACTGAAGCAACAGCAGTTCTGGGAAGGGGGCAGACTTAAGGATCCTGTCCAGCCTGGTTCAGTCCAATTCAATCGCTGGCAAACTACCCTTTCTGAAGCATTCTTGCAACAATTTTTCCAGCCGAGATACATACACAGACAACAACTCCCCTTGGTACTGTTGTGCATTTCTTACTCTCCACCACAGGTCCTCATCGGAATCTGGGCTCCCATAGACATTCTCCAAGGCCTCAAGATAGTCTTGTGCAGTTTCTTCAGGGTTACTGGCTCCTTTGGCATGGATGGTAGCCAAGGCAGGACCTCGGAGGCTCTCACCCTCTTTCGCTTTTCTGCTTCCGAGCACTGCCATTCTAGCACTTGAGGGGCAACATAGTCTATCTAGGTCTCCCAGTCATCCTCCCCTTGTGGGGTGGGGAGGGTGCTGGAGAACATTTTCAACCTGCGGTAAGAGTCATGACTATTGGCAGGTACAGACATAGGGGCTTGCACTGGCACAGAAAGAGGGGCAATAACGGGTGCTGGAGGGGGAGAGGGTGTTGGTGGAGGAACGTTCTCAGGTAGCAATAATAGTTTCTTTAAATCCTCCACAGTTTTCCCTTCCTCCAGCAACAATTTAGCAAATTTCTCCTCAAAACTTTCAGATAGTGGGGGGGGGGGCTCGTTCTCCCCGGGGTCTTTACTGTCTTTAGTTATCACTTTCCAGGCAGTGAGGACTTCTTCTGGGGTAATGGTCTGTGGCACTTTAGAACTGTCTATAGGGTCCTTACACTCTATTAGAGCCATGAAAGTTTGAGTGAGCAGTTCAGCCAGCCGCCCCACCACCACAGGGTTTCGTAAACATTCGACCTTGGAAAGTATTCCCTCTACAGTGTCCGTACTGGTACCCAGCGGGATATCCAAGACCAGTATAGCATTTTGGGGGTCAATCTGCTGCCCAGTACACCACTTCACCAACTGGTGTACAGCTGCTTTGTTGGGGTATCCATTTATTTTTAACAGTAATTCATAAATGTGGCCACTAGAGGACTCTAATCCCAGTGGTGCCTCCAAGATGTAACCCCTAGGTGGTGCTATCCCAAGGGCTACTGCCCCTGCCTGCTTAACTACTAACAGGGTGAAGGGCCTAGGTCCAATGGCGAGTACCTCCACCCAGAGGTCAGGGTTTGCAGTAGTTAAACTAGCTTGGTCACAGCCCTCTGGGACACTGTAACCCCCCTTTCTTCCCACTAGTGGCCCACACAATGCATCAGAAATATCTTCACAATGTACAATTACCCCCAGGACTGGCTCTGTCGACTGGACTCTGGGGAACCCCTGTAAAACAAGATGACACGGTGCAAAAACCACAGTACAATACTTTAACATAAACGATTACCTCCGTCAGTGTAAATTTACTGAAACAAACAGATCTGATTATTTAAGGAGCTGCAACAAGGACAGGGGGAAATCCGGTTAATTAGGCTAAACACATTAATAATCACAGTACTGTGCGCATATTCAGAGTCCCAAATTGTCACTTTCACTGGGTACCCAGGAAGGGGGTGGGGGCTAGCCAGGATCGGTGCAGCTGGTTGGGGTCCTGTGATGGAAAAACACTGGCACAATACCCAAATTGTAATCCGGAGCCGGTTGGCTCAGTTCGTGAAGAAATGAAAAAAAAACAATTAGATGACACACTTGCAATTCGATAAACAGATGGCAGGGAGCTACCCTGCTTTGTACTCACAAACTCAATGCTGGGAACTGGATGGAAGGCAGATTGTCCTGGATTGCCGGAGGAGCAGACCATGTGGACAAGGTCCTTGTGACTGGACCCCACTGCAGTTTAGAGCAAATGGATGTAGTCTGGATTGCTGGGGTTTACTTCCAGCTTCATGCACTCAATTCACTGTACAGGGGATTTGAAATGCGATTCCCCACAAGCACTACACACATTTATATGTAAAAGGAAAGTACTATACCAGGCAGGTTGCTTCTCTATCCCGATCACAATTACTGCACAATACCCGGGAGAACACACAGCAGATTCAGTTCCTGACATACCGAGCGCGATTCAGCAATTTCTCCAGTCTTCTACAGGGTGAGCCTGGTTTCTACTCTTCAAATCTCCTTGATTCTCTTCACAGGTCAGATTCAGTCCGAATAGGTGCTTGCACAAGCTGCACACCGAAACTCAGGGCCTTACACATGCTTCCTGCATGAAACTATACACCGCAGAAGCACAGAGCTCCTTGTCTCTTCACTGCCAGAACTCAACTGATCTTTCTAGTAGACAGAGCCGGGCATTTCCTTTGAGTTCCTCCCAATTCAGTTGGCTGGTCTGGCTGTCACTCACAATAAACTCCCCTTGTTGGTGCAAAAAGGGGCCAAAGTCCAAACTACAATTCCCACAGGCATCTGCCATACAGTCTCATTGTGACTGGCTCAACTTAAGAGTCCAAGTTCTGATTTGCCAGCAGCAGGGTCCATTTTAAAGGTCCCCCACGCTGATTGGTCCAGTTCAGCAGTTCAGTTCCAACATAGAGGGGAAACACACACAGAGTCCCAGCTGCAATAAAACAGGTTTGATAAACTGCAATCTCACAAATGTTGCTAAATGTTTTCAGGCAAACAGTTACAGCTTTCAGATGGGCTTTCTTTGCACTCTTAGCGACTGCAAAAACGGAGCAAATTGTCAGCAGACCGGGCGGGATTCGGGCATTAGAACACACAGTCCCCCTTCCTCAATTAATTATGGTCACAAGCAGGAAGCTCTTAAAGAGACAGTACCAGAGGCTCTAAAAGCACTCGCATTCAAGCAGCTTAAACGCTGAACACCTCCAGATTTGGAGCATTCAAGCAAGCTCCTGGAAGATTTCTGAGAACTCCCATTTGCAGGGGGGTTACAACTGGATGCCTTGGCCACCCTGACTAGCCTGGTAACCTCCCTGGCCTGCTTCATGTACCCTTCCTTGTCCCCTTGCTCTCCAGATTTCTTGAATTTCTGGAATGCTTTTCTCTTGGCCCTCACCCCTTCCATGACCTCCCGAGTCAGCCAACTTGACTTCTTTGCTCTGCCTTTCTTGCTCTATGTCTTGGTACAAGTCTCAGCAGCCTTTGCTAGTCCCCTTTTAATTACATCCCATTTTTGGTCAGCATCCATGCATGCCTGAATTCCCACCAGATGCCAAACCAAAATCTCTCCCATCCTTTTAAAGTCCATTCCCTTAAAATCTATCAACCTGGTACCCGTATCTCCTGTTTCTCTGTCCATATTGAGTGAGAACCACACTGAGTGGTGGTCAGTCCCAGCCAGGGGGTCTTCCACCCCCAGATTCCTTATAGCCTCCTCATTTGTTAGTCCAGGTCCAGAGTCCTCCTCCCCTCCCCCCCAAGTTGGGTCTCAGACCATTTGCAGCAGGAAACTGTCTGAAATGTCTCTAGCAATACCTGCTCCTTCGCACTCATGGTGGTTGGGATGTTTCAGTCCACCCCGGGGAGGTTGAAGTCCCCCCACTACTGTGTTCCCTTTCCAACATACTCTTCTAATCTGCTCAGCCAAATCCCTATCCAGATCATCCCCCTGAGCTGGTTGCCTGTACACCACCCCCATCCTCAATGTCCTTCTTTTGGAGTCTTGAAACCGTATCCATAGGGCCTCTTTCCTGCCCTCCTCCCCCTCCTCGCTCATACACCTTATCCCTTCCCTCACATAGATCATCATGCTGCCCCCTTTCCATTAGCTCTGTCTTTCCTGAATATCCTGTACCCTGGGATCATCATATCCAAGTCCTGGTACTGGATGGCCCACGTTTCCATGATGGCCACTATGTTCACCCTCCCCACTGCCAGGAGTGCCTGAAGCTCGGCTGATTTTTTACCTAGGCTTCTCACATTCAGTGAGACCACCCTCCACCCTGTGCCTTCCCTTCCTCCCTTCCTGGTTTTCCCTTCTCCTAATCCCTCCTTGTGCCCCTTCCCCAAATTCCTCTCTGATAGGATGGAGGGTAAGCATGTTTGGCTCCCCTTTCTGGGATCCCCGCCTACCATCTGATCTCATGCCACCCCCACACCTAGTTTAAATCCACCCATGACATTATGTATCCCTCAAACCTCTGCTTTAATACCCTCTTTCCCGCTCAAGTGCAGCCTATCCCCTGCATATAGATCTTTATTGTCACAGGTTCCACCCCAGTCCCCCAGTATTGCATACCCCTTGAACTAACACCACTCTTTCAAACAAGTGTTGAACTCCCCAATCCTCCCTTTCCTTCCTGTACTCATACAGGGCACTGGGAACACCTCTGAGAAGGCTACTGACTCCCTCACTTTCTCTCATAGCCCTCCTAGTTCTTCAAACCTTCCCCTTACTACCTCCCCAGTCTCCCCCACCAGGTCGTTAGTGCCCACATGCACCACTACATGCGGTTTCTTCCTGCCCCTCCTTGCACACTTAAGAACTGCCTGCCCCGCCCTGTCCACCTTTAGCCCCGATATGGCCTCCACCCATATGCAGCTATGCCTTTCCCCCCGCTTCCCCATCTGATCCCTTTTAGTATAGAATCACCTAGCACTAGTACCCCCCATCCTCGATCCCCGCCCCTGCCTCTTTCCCAAAATATCCATTACTAAAAGCCTGCCCCATCCCTAATTTGTCACTTCCCCCTTTGGCCCTTCCTCCCTTCTCTGCTTCCTCCCTATTCTCCACATCCCTCCCCTTCCCTCCTCCCTGTGCCCCCCTTCTCTGCCTTTCTCCTTCTGTTCTTCCTGCCAGCCGCACTTCTCTCCCCCGTACCCCTTCCCTCGACCGACTCTTGTCAATTGAGGATCCCCTATCCTATCTCCTCCTTTCCCATGCACCCTCTTCTCCTCCACCAGTGTCACCAACATAGCAACCCTAATTCCTGCCATTCCTGCCGGGCTGTGCTTAGGCTCCTTCCCCCAACTCCAACCCTCTCTTTTCTGTTAGACCCCCTGTTTGTTCTGTTCCTGCCCTCCTTCCCCCAACCCTCCCTTGAGCCGCTGTACCTCCTATGTGGTGTCCTTGTGTTACTCCCCTGGTGCGACCTCCCTGCTTCCTGCCCTCCCCTCATCCTCTCCAACTCCCTCCTAAGCCACATCACTTCCTCCTCCAGACTCCTCAACCTGTTACAGATAGGACATCCTCCTAACCTCCAAAATATGTTCATCCAAACCGCCACCCCACATCCATTGCATACCGCGATTCTACCCACTTTGGCTCCCCTAGCATCCTGTTTCCCCCGAAACCCCCATGCTTCCCCAGCCACCTCCACTGGAGCCCCCCACCCACTGGTGTCCCTCCCTAACCTACTCCATTTATCTTCTCCAGCTATGTTCTAACCCTTGAGATACCTACAATGGTCAGTCGCTGCCTCTTTTCCTCCTTCCAGTTCCCCCAGACATTTGAGCGAGCTCCCCCACTATCTTGTACCTACTACTGGTTAATAGGTTCTTTACTACTAAGACTCCCTTACCTACTTTCCCCTTGCTGCCTGCAAGCCTTCCCCCTCAGCTGCCCTCTTGATCAGACACCCCTCCTAGAAAAATGGATCCCTCCCCTACTTAATTTACTGCTTATGACCCAAGTGCCCCAGAACGATCACTGTACCCCCAGCTTGACCTCAAGACATGACCTGGACCAATCATAATCCCTAGCTAAAACTTAATAAATGGAAGTCACCATACCTCATTACTCAAAACTGAGTCCCTCCAGGCTGCTGAGTTCTTACTTACAACTCGCCCTGGGGTCACTTTCTCTGTCGAGTTCCACCATCAGCCCTTGCCTGTTAACTCCTTCCTCTCTTGCCTGTCACCAATGACCCGTCCACACCAGTGGTGATCAGCCCTTTTCTGAGGTAGTTGCTTGTCTTTTCTACCTCTTCCCACTAGAGGACATCGATCCCTCCTTTGTCTGTTGATTCACCCTGGATTAGACTTCTCCTCCCTTAGGTATTTGATAGAGGTCGGAGCAGTGGGAGGGATGAAACCCCTCTCTGTTTCCTCCTGTGGCAATGGCCACCTGGTTCTCTTGCTCCCTGGTCATGGAGCGAGTATCTGTGGAGCGAGTGAGCAGCTGGCAGCTTTTTAAATCCAACCTCTCAGCTTGAAACTCGCTCATCTCCTGTGGATTGGCTCCTCTAGGAGCCTACATGTTTCTTATCCCAACTGCAAGATTGGATCTCCTCCCTTTTGCTTGATTGGCTCCCTCCAGGAGCCGGTGTGTTGATGTAGACAGCCTCTGACCCCGAAACCCCTCTCTGCTTCCTCCTGCAGCAATGATCGTCTGGTCCTCTTGATCTCTGGTCATGGAGTGAGAGTCTGTGGTAGAGGAATGGAGGCTTTCAGACCCTTGGTGCAGGGACAACCCAGGCAATAGAGACTACACCTTCTATTCTTCAGTACATGGAACACACAGCCGACTCGACATCTGGCTGCTAGATGGTGCAGTGGCACAAGGCTCGCAGAATACAACTATCAACCTCATAATTATCTCAGATCATGCTTCAGTAAGCCTGTTATACCTCCCAATGAAAGTATAACCCTCTTCAACCAGGTGGAGGTGTAACCCCCTGCTGCTCAGGGACCCCAAATTTGGGACATGGATCCATGAGCAGGCGAGGTCCTACTTCCAAATTAATTCAAATGGGGATGTGAGGACTGGCACAGTGTGGGAAGCCTTCAAAGCCTACCTGAGGGGGTGCGTAATATCTTACATGACTGCCCAAAACAGGAAAAGGAGAGAAAAGCAGGACAATCTTAACAAGAAACTCACAGCCCTGGAACTCCAGTTCAAAACTACAACATCTCCCCCAGGCACTCTCATATCTGAAATTACAGGGCTAAAATATAAGATTAACACTATCCTACAAAGGAAAGTTGAGTAGCAATTGTTAAGATCCAAAAACATATTCTGGGAATCTGGGGACAAAGGGGTCAAGTTGCTGGCATACCACCTTAGAAAACTAAAGGTGAGGTCTCAAATTCTGGCCCTTCACTCAACAATAGGACATATAGTTACAAAACCCATGTAGGTCAACAAGGTTATGCACCAATACTACCAAGCCCTGTATACCTCCACCCCCTCTTCAAAGACGCCCACCCCGAAAAGACAATATCTACCTTCCTGGGCTCTCTGTCACTCCCTCAGTTGAGCCTAGCAGAGGTAGAAGCTCTAGAGAAGACAGTATCCCTGGAGGAGATCAAAGTTGCACTTAATAAACTGTCAAAAGGGAAGGCTCCAGGTGCAGATGGCGTGTTATCAGATTTATGTCAGTTATTCACAGAGGAGATCTCCACTCCTCTGTTGGCTGCTCTGCAAGGTGCAAATCTTCAGGGATGTTTCCTTCCTACAATGAGGGACGCCATCATCACTCTGCTCCCCAAAAAGTCCTTGGACCCCCTCGACTGTGCTAACTTCTGACCCATTTCCTTGATATCAGTGGATATAAAGTGGCAACCAAGATACTAGCTAAGCATCTAGAGTCGATCCTGACAACCATCATTTACTCATCACAGGCTGGGTTTAGTAAAGGCAGGACAGGGTCAGACAATATACGCATATTACTAAATCTTAAGTGGCTTGCCTCGCACTCCATCACTCCAATGGCTGCTCTTGCCTTTGATGTTTGTAAAGTATTCTATTCAGTGGAGTGGAAATATCTGCACTCTGTTTTAGGGGCCTATGGTTTTGGTTCATACTTCAGAGGCTGGATCTCTACCCTTTACAATTCCCCCACTGCAAGGGTCTTGCCTAATTGAAACATCTCCACCCCCTTTGTATTACAAAAAGGGATGCGACAGGAATGCCCACTCTCCCTTTTGTTGTTCCTGATTGCACTGGACCTGTTAACCAGGAAGATCTTACCAAGCTCTTACTCTTACTCGCCCCAAGACGCAAGAGGTCCAAGGCATAGAGGTTAAAGGAAACAGGATTTGGTGAATACATACGTAGACAACCTCTTGTTTTTGATCTCTAACCCAGATAGGTCCTTGCCTCCCCTTCTTAGCATTCTGAAGAAATCTGCAGCCATCTCAAGGCTACAGGTGAACCACAAAAAAAAAACCAAAAACCACCATTTCACCTCTGAACCTAGAATGCACTAAAGAGAGTGTATAAAATATACCAGTGTTATGGGCACCCCAATGATTCTTGTATCTGGGGGTCAGAATTCCAACCAACTGCAGAGATCTGACAGAGGAAAATTACACCCCTGTCATTGCTGCACTTAGAGCAGAAGTTCAGAGATGGCTTAAATTACACTTCAATGACCTATGCAGCCCATATAGTGTTATGCTTGTGCAACTGTGTTAGTTTGGTTTTGGCCATTCACACTCTCTATTCCAGAGGAATTACCACCCTGTAAGAGTACCAAAGGCAAGGAACCCTCAAAGAGGGTTCTACCCCTAGAGGTGCCACAGGACGATTGCCGTGGCTAAAGGTACCTTAGGAAGGATCCCAAGGAGAGAGGTGCTGCCACTGGAGGAGGAGGGGAGGGTGGTGGAGCAAAGAAAAAGTGTTTCAGAAGGAGGCTGAGAGGAACTGCTTATATAGCTTAGGAAGTGGTAGTGGCTGGCTGCTTGTCCATTAAACTACAGACCCAGCCTTCCAATTCAATGGCCTATGCAGCCAGTATAGTGTTATGTTTGTGCAACTGTGTTAGTTTGGTTTTGGCCATTCACATTCTCTATTCCAGAAGAATTACCACCCTGTAGGGGTACCAAAGGCAAGGAACCCTCGAAGAGGGTTCCACCCCTAGAGGTGTCACGGGATGATTCCTGTGGCTAAAGGTACCTTAGGAAGGATCCCCAAAAAGAAATGTAGTACAAAGCATATAAGCAAGCAGGACCTGTGATGCAGTAGTAGAATAAAACATCAGGCAGCTTGATAACATAATGAGATGCTCAGGTTTGCGTGGCATGATTTGATGTTGCGTTGAGAATGAAGGGGCCTTCTAAGGAGAGAGGGAATGGCAGCTGCACCATCCACCTCCATCCAACAGCATAACCTACCTAGAGAAACTAAGGAACACTACTATGCTAACTAACAGTTATGACCTGAGGCACGGAGGAAAGAAAAAAACCCTATGAGGAGGAAATCTCTGGGGATCCAAGGCCTAGGTCGCCTTCCCTCCAGGCTTGGGATATTTTATTTAGTGATGGCTCTGCTGTTGCAATTTGGAAAATCCAGTTAAGGGGAGGTGGAAAATATTCCAATTTGGAGGAAAGCTCTCACTCAATCCCTCTAGCGGGAAAGCCGTGTAAGGTTGCGAGAGTGCTCTGCAACATCGGGAGCAACCAAGGCGGGAGGAGGAGAGCAACAACTGCTGAGGCACTCACCTGGCCTATTCACCTTAAACACAAACCAGGTGAACCAGAGGCAGTCGTAGGGAGAATGCGATAAAGGTGCCTTGCTAAGGAAACCACTAAAGTCAATGGATAACCATTATAGTGGAACCACTAGAGCCAAAGGAGATCGGAGTAACCGTCCTTCACTGCTAGTCTTAAATTCTTCACCAGTAGCTTCTGTGAAGTCAACAAACAGCTAAAGCCAAGCTCGGAGCGAGGACATTCCCAACTATGGGCCAGGTGAGAAGGACCCCGCCCCAAGTCGGGCACACTCAAGATGCGGACTTAGAATGCAGAGTGAAACCGTCAGCTGCAGGGAACCCTGCACCAGAATAATATGGCTGGCATGCTCCAGAAACTGATAAGGAACTGAAAAACTGGTGCGCAGCTGAATGAGCAGTGGTGTGCTGAGACCTTATGAGCGTTAAGTGCTGAGACCTTGCAAAGGTCGGATACAAAAGTGAGCACAGCAAACATCCCAGAGGCTGAAGCTGAGGGGATGGTGGTAGGTATGAAGCAATGACTGCATAAGCAGAGTGGACCTGCACATAGGTCAGTAGTAGTAGTAATAATAGGACGTGTACACAAGTCTACAAAATATAGTAGTAAAGAAGCAGCACTGTGAATAGTGGGGCAAGCCAGCCAGGCATTCAAAAAGCCAATAAAGGTGACAAATACTCTTATAAATACTAATTTACAGGGTCTACACCGGAAGACATATGAAGAGAGACTTAAGGAGCTTAATATGTATAGCCTTGAGGAAAGGAGGGAGAGGGGGGACATGATAGAAACTTTCAAGTACCTCAAGGGAATCAACAAAGTCCAAGAGGGTAGCATCTTTCAAAAAAAGAGGTGTGCAAGAACAAGGGGGCACAATTTGAAGATAGAGTGGGGGTGGCTCAGAGGTAATTTAAGGAAGTATTTTTTCACAGAGAGGGTTGTGGATGTATGGAACGGCCTTCCAGAGGAGGTTGTGGAGTCAAAAACAGTGGTGGAATTCATGCATGCATGGGACAGTCATAAGGCAATTCCAGGGGGTGGGGGTAGGAAGAAGTAGACTACTGGTTAACTAGGATCTGCAGCTTATCCATCAGGTAGGGAAATGGGCAGACTGGGTGGGCCAAGCGATCCTTATCTGCCGTCAAATTCTATGTTTCTATGTTTCTATGTTTAGGATTTTTCGGTGGTGGAGACAGGATTTAGAACAGAAATAATTAGCCACATGGGGAGATGGCTCTCCAAACACCTTCAAGTACCCGCCATAGGAAAAACAAGAAAGTGATGGAAGGGCTGAGACCCACATGCAGGTATTGAAACTAATTTACAGCATCAGCAGCAGCTTTAGCTGACCTCAGAGTATAACAGGGTGCACAAACATAGAAGCAGCAACTCCAGTCAATGTACCAGCTCCCCAAGGTGGACTTCTGGAAGTTCCTCCAGATTAGGTACGTGATAAATGTGTTTATACAGAAGGCGGGTTTGGGGAAGGGGTGGGAATGTCTGAGGCTGTTGCACAAGCCTGGTAAAATCATAGGTATTACAGGGCACATATATTGACAGCTTAGGGGCACCCAACCAACCAACACAGATAAGTACAGAACTCAATGGGCTCAAGATTTGCAGATGAACATCTCTCGGATCGTGTGGGCTCAGTGTTTGAAGGGGGCACACCTGGCATATAAGGATGGAGGAGGCTACCTTATACAACCTAAACCATTATTGAGATGGTACCACACTCTGGCAGCACTACTAAACATGGACCTCCTC
Organism: Neoceratodus forsteri; assembly: GCA_016271365.2. Classification (NCBI taxonomy): domain Eukaryota; kingdom Metazoa; phylum Chordata; order Ceratodontiformes; family Ceratodontidae; genus Neoceratodus; species Neoceratodus forsteri. The sequence continues at coordinate 624,138,783 of CM057459.1, forward strand.
CCACACTGTAAGTGCTGGAGATGCCAAGCCCCAAATGCTATTGGTCTGGGGTCTTGGAGGACTCTTCCAGGGTTATGGTACCCTCTGAACCTGCTTCCGTTATATTCAGGAACACCACACAACAGCCTGCCTGCTCCAGCGAAACCAGGAATTGGTTAGCAGTAGTGTTTCTGGAAGCTAAAAGAGCCATCCTGATGAAATGGCATCAACCCAAGCCTCCCTTCCTCCTCACATGGCACAGAGCAATATCAAAACTGTCAGTATCTGAACATTTCTCATTTGCCAGCTCCAACCAGTTACACCTGTACTATAAAAAATGGGAACCATACTTACACTCCCACCTTTGTTCAGTACCCACACCACCTCCTAGCAACCCCCTCTTTATGAATGAGACTATACTCTATTACCACACTAAGCTCTATATCCCCCATTTATTTAGCTTTTGTTGACCAGGTAGGTACACTAGATAAGTTAAATGCCTATTTTCATGTACTACCTGAGAGAGTACAAAAAGAATACAGATTCATACAGAGGACATCATGACACATGTAAGACAGTATACAGAGTTAAAAAGGAACAAGGTGAACATAATAAGTATACAGTATGCACAGTTAAAATATATACATAAATATAAGTACATAGAGATACCTAGGTTAAGAGCAGAACAATTAACATGGTATAAATAACTGAGCAACCCTCAATAGCCGCAGAATAAGAATCACCTGAAATAAAGAATACCCTCAACAAATGCAATACAGAAAATCAGTCAGGCAGGTTGCATCAACAGAGGCTGCAAGTGGGGTAACATGCAAGTCTTGTGAGCCCAGTATAAGAGGTCCAGAGCGAGCTGTGGTGGCTGAGGACACCCACATACAGAGGATAACTTCAGATAATCCCACAGGGAGCTCTGAAGGCATTAGTGGTATGGGGAGGAGTGAACTTGGGCAGGAAAGGAGTTCCACAGCCAAGGAGCACATGAAGCAAAGTGAATAGTCCTACTCTGCCAGGACAGGTGACAGTTGCATAAAGTGTTTACTCTGAGTTCTAGCACCATCAGGCAAATTCCAGTTATTTTATACTAGTAAGTACACAGCCCTTCTTACTAATTAACTGGTTATTGTATCTATATTTTGCTAAATCAGTTATTGTTAGAGCTGCAGGATCTTGAGATTGCCAGCACAATATTTTTAGGTACAGTACTCACATCTGGTTGCAATGTTTATTTCTGACTAATAAGAGGCTTTGTAAAGTATTATTTTGTAACTGTTATTACCCATTAGCCAATACATTGTATGGAATGTTTATTTGTACTTGAAAAACTCTAATAAAAATTTTCTGTGGTTGAAAAAAGGAACTAAAATGCTTAAGTTTCCAGAGCTAATGACAGCCTACCCAGCCTGATGATCATCTTGTAACCTTGTGTTCAAGGACCATGACAAGGATTGCATTGCTAATGAAAGGCCTGAGATTTGTTCGGTTTATCAAAACCTGCATCAGGGGTCAAAGATAAAGCAATACTGGTATGTGCCAACACTGGGGCACCTGAAACAGGATATACTTAAACAGACTGAATCTTTGCATTACTAATTGATTTTGCCAAATCTTGCACAAAGAGCATATTATTAGTTGGGAGTTAATAATTACACACATAGTCTAACTGTTATTTAAACATATTTCCAAAGGTGGGGGTAATCTGTGAGGAGCTGGGGATGTAGATACTGCACCCATTGGAGCTGTACCATGCTGACGGCAGGGCTACTGAAATTGTTTCCATTGGTGGAGGTTCATGGCACAGCTGGAAGGTAGAAAAATGCAGTCAGTATCATAATGTCTGCTGTGGTATAAGGGTGGTCACATTTTCCATGGCAGTGCCCTGCATGGCATTTTTAATCACAGCCTTGCAATTGCTTTTATTAAGCATGAAGCTTCAAAGCAATCAGTGTGGCCCTGTTCCAACATCATGCATCCCAGACAGGTCAGTCGAAAACTGACTGGGACTTTTTAATTGTCAGGATAATGTACACTGCACTATTGGTTAGCCTGCTTTCCCTAACTAATGTTTTACTTATACCTTACTAAATATACACATTAGTACCTATCTGGGCTGCACTTTTTGGAGGAATGAGGACATTCATCACAATTACCACAGTGGCTGTGATGCTACCCTTCTGGTCCATTCTTTTCTCTCTAGGCACTTACCTGTTACACATCCCAGTCTTATGTCCCACCCCTCCTGCAATGGGAAATGTACAGCTACTCTACATCAGCCACCAGGTCAGGTACATCACCAGCCTCTAGCTGTCACTGGTCAACCTCCCCTTCCAGGCAATCCACCAACCCCCCACTAATGGTAACCATGGGCCACTATCTCTAAGGGCCCATACTCACAGATTGCAACCTGAAGGACATTATAAGTGATATAAGACCTAACAGAAGGACAACCCCCAACAAGAAACAGTAAACTGAACATCATGCACTCCCTGGCAGCCATGCACATTTTTGCCATCTACATCCTACTGTTACTGGGCACCATTTTCCCAAGTTGACGCTTTGTGGTGCTTGGTCAAGGAGCACATGCCTCCTACTGTTACCTGGTTCTGACTGCATTATAATTTGTTTTTGGTTTTTGTTTATGCACTTCCAATGTTTGTAATGCTCTTTCATATCTGTATTCCCTCTCACCCTGTCCCCGGGTCGCACTTGGAAATGAGCCTCTGCTCAGTGTGCCTTTCCCAGTTACAGAATTTTAAATAAATAAATAAATCATTCAACACAACCCTGGCCCAGTGCCTTCTAACACCACTACACCCTCACAAAGCTCCTATACAAGGTTTATTGACTTCCTGCATAACAAAATCTGCAGCCTGCTTCCCAAGTTCACAGAATTTGAGCCTTAATACTCACCAAAATCCTTGAAGTGGCACCAGTAACAAAAACGTAGCTGACTACAAGGATTTTGGAAAGTGGGGAAGCACTCCCCTCTTATACCTGCTTAAACATGACTGCACAGATAAGCGGGAAGAAAGATGTGTTCTGTATATCAAGAACCACCTACAAGCCTCACTGCTCACTATCAAGGACACTGATCCATCCTGCAAGTTATTAGCAACCATCATCTGACTCAGACATGGAAGTAAAAACCTAAGTGTAGCTGTCACCTACATTCCCCCTAATATGATTGATTCTGGACTAGATGCCTTTTTTTGGTCATGTCAGTTGCCTGAACTGATGCTATGAAAAGCTCATCCTAGGTGATGTCAACATCAGCTGGCTCTCTTCACATAGCAAGCAGTACAAAAACAAACTGGCTGACCTCTTCCTCAACCAGATGGTCAAGATCCCTACTCCTGACAACTACAAAAAATCAGCAGAAACACTCATTGACTAACTCCTGGCTTCCCACCCCAAAAGGCTGTCATGTGCAGAGGTACTACCCTATCTGATTAGTGATCATGCACCTATTTACTGCTCCTGGTCCACCAGAAGGCTGAGACCTCCTCCACGATTCATCTTCACCCCCTGCCTAAAGGAAGAGAGACTCCGATCTTCAAAACCACTGATTGGCAATTCCTGGACTAAATTCCTGACATCAACCTTGCCTTTGACTTCTTCTCATAGACATTCCAAACTGCATGTGACCACTTTGCTCCACTAAGAAAGAAGAGAGCCAGAGAAGACACCAATCATGGAGTCACATGATGCAGACTACTGGATAGTCGCAACTGAACCTGCTCAGTCCTCCCTCTGACATTAAATTCAATTTTTTTTTCTATTTAAAGGAGTTTCAGTTCATTTGTTTTTAACTTACTTTTGAGTCTTTTGTTGTCTACTGCTCACTGATTTATCAGACTGATCAACTGTCTCATCTGCCCTCTGCTTTACTCATAAAATGGATGTGGGGACTACTCCACAACCTTCCACCCACCATACTCCTCCTGCAACTCCGGAGAAATCCCAGGAAGCCAAACGAATGAAGCCGGCTGAATCTCCAGAAAAATCCTTGTCTGGGGCAGAGGTGGCAGACTCTTTAGCAAGCTATCGGGTGGACCTAGTTATAATTAAGTCTGCTGTGCTGGAAATGGCAGAGGACATGAAACATTTCCGACCGGCCTTGGAATCTCTTACCCACTGGGTCCATGACACAGAATCCTGCATTAGCTCCATGGAGGATCGTCAGTCTCAGGATGAACAAGAGCTGCTCACCCTCCGACAAAAAGTTAATAAGTTGGAAGCACTGATAGAGGATCAGGAGTGCCAAAACTGCCGGAATAATTTGGTAGTTGTGGGCATTGCTGAACACCAGGAGGGCCTGGACATGCTATCCTTTAATCAATCATTGCTGCAATTGGTTGCGGGCCCATCACCTTATGGTTCCTCGTATATCGTGGAACTTGCCCACTGAGCCCTGCGGCCTCCTTCTAGTCCCTCTGAGTGAGTGACCCTGCCATGTAATACTCAAGATGCTCAATTATCAGGAAAAGCTATATATACAGCAGAAGGCACGGGAGAAAGGGGAGCTGCACTGGAACTCCCGTCACTTTTACATCTTCAGTGATTATACTTCCCAAGTTCACCAGCTCCCCGGGGAATACAGTGATATTTTATGTAAACTTACTGCAGCTGGTATTTGCTACAAGTTAGTGTACACAGTTAAGCTTCTGCTCACCACTTAAAAAGGTACCAAGCAATTCGCATTGGCAAATGAGGCATGGGCTGGTCGTCCTGCAGTATTTCCTGATCTTTTTCCTCCCTCTAGGAATACTTTACTGCTAACTACTCAATGGCTATCATTGGCAACTCACTGTTTACCTGGGAGAATTAGCTTTCGGTTCACCTTTAATGGAGCCTTAATCTCAGGAGGGATATTGCACCTTATTCACAGCTGTATTACTTTTATACTTTGAAGTCTCTTTTGTTTGGATTTAATGGGGTGGTAGTGTTTTGTTAACTTCTCCTTGGTCAGCTGAACCCCTGTTCTTATTTTGTCAGTGCTGATGCTTATACTTTTTTTTTGTATCTTTTTATTTCAAGAACTTGTGTCATCATCAGCTGGACTTCTGCTAGACTGTTCAGTGCCGCAGTATGGCTTTGCGTTTTTGTCTTTAGGACTTTGCTGTTGGAATCATACCGCTCAACCTCTCAGCATTAAAAATCATAGCACTGGCCTTCAAAAATCATAGCAAAGGGCCAGAATGTGTAGCACTTTCCTATTTTAAACAATATTATGTCTGCAGATGGTGGGCCCCATATAGTTAGTGATAAGGAATATTTCTATCAACTTAGTTCAATGATTTAATAGTTTGTGTGTCCACAAATACCTCTAACAACATGAGGAACATCAGTAAATCTGTGCGGAGCAAGGGTAAATTTGAGTGTGAAAATCATAGCGCTATGCGGAATTCATAGCAGTTGAGAGGTATGGTTGGGACTAGAACTTTGCAACTGTATTATTCATTGTCTGAATGGTTCTGTTTGGTATAAATCACCGCGATCAAGGTTTCTACTTTTTTCAAAGTTGAGCTATCTAACTGGTTACCTAATTTCATTAGCTAGTTTATGCTGTTAATATGTACTTGCGTTAGACTGTCTTGCTCTCGCAAGGTTTGATTTTCCTCCTAGTAAACTAGGTAGTTTAAGCGAGACACATTGCAAGACACAGGCTTTTTTATTTCTCCTTGCTACTGTAGTAGCAGAGTACCACACCTTTTGTTTCTTTTTTTCCTATGGAGAGATCTTTTTTTTTCCACACATGTTCTGTTTGCTAATTTTTTGCAGCTAACCTGGAGAGGTATTTCTCCTGACTGCTTCTTTTTTGTGATACTTTAATGGTTGCTAATATTATATTGTGTTGTCCTGCTTTACTGCCTTTTGTTAACCATATCATTTTGCCTCATTACTGCTCCATTTTCACTAGAGTGTATGGGTGTACAGGGGCATTTTCCATGCCCATGTGGGGGTGGGGGGGTAGGGTTATGTGTGGGTTAAGTTTTTTTGTGGGCTTATGGGGGATGTGCTTGTTATGTGGTTTTGGGATAGTCGGAGTGGGTGGGAGTGGGAGGTTATTGCTCTGGGGTGTGCCCTTCCTCATACAGAGTTTATTTTGGATATTTTACCATTAATGAGGCCATCCGTACTGTTATAAGTTTTGCAGTATACAGTGTCACTGTTGTTTCAGTTTTGCTCCTGGAACATTAAAGGGGCTCAGCCCCCCGTTAAGTGTTCTAAGACTGTACTACATTTAAATGAACTAAAGGTTGACATTGCTATGCTTCAGGAGACTCAGTTCCCTGTCGCTTAACTTCCTTCCTTGTGCAGATTATGGGTGGACCATGTTTATGGGGCGGGTGTGGACACCCGTAAGTGTGGTTTAGCCTTTATTATTGCTAGATGGATCCCTTTTCATTTATTGCTAGCGGTATCTGATCTTCAGGGTCAATACATTCTGATTAGAGCACTCCTGGGTCACAGGGAGGTTGTATTGGGATCTATATATAGCCCTACAATTAATGACCCTGGATTTTTTGTTAATTTAAGGAATACTCTCTCCCCTTGGATGTCTCTTTGTATTCTTTGGCGGGCAATTGGAACATGGTGTTTTCTAATGAATTAGACAGAGATGGTAGATGAAGACAAGGCTTGTCTCCTGGGCAATGGGAGCTGATGGAGCTAATGGGCACAGTGGGATTGGTAGACCTCTGGAGGGTGTTGAATCCTGCACAATGGGAATACTCCTTCCATTCTCTTCCTCATAACTCGTTCTCCCAAATAGATTATTTTCTACTTGGTTAGAGCACCTTTCTGACATCCACTCTTGTAATTAAAGTGCAAAGGTATTGTCAGATCATCATCCGGTCCTAATACATGTAGCCTTTTCTTTATGTCCTAATCAGGACAAATCCTGGTGGCTGAACAACCAACTTTTAAAGACTCCAGACATAGTCGTCCATATCAATAGCTTTATTATATCCTTTTTGGAGATTAACTCCCCTTCCATGTCACACCTCGATATTCTTTGGGCTGCCTGTAATTGTGTGTTACATGGGGAATTAATACAAATAGTCTCTAATCATAAAAAACACAGTACTTAGGAAGCATCTAACTTTATTGGACCAGATTAAGATGCTAGAGCATCGGATTTCCCCCTCTCCCTCGATGACATTTGGCAAAACTTTTGAGTGTTTAAGAGCTAAATAAAATGATCTCTTGCAAGAGCAAGCAGAAAACCTTCTTCATGGAACTAGAACTAAAAAAATTGATCGGGGGAGAAAGCGGGTAAATTGCTTGCTCTTCACTTGAGGAACCAGGTGGGTGATAGAATCAATTCTTATATTCGTTCAGACTCGGGACAGTTGTTTACATCCCATTGGGACATAGTGGTGCAATTTTATCATTTCTACCAATCTTTATATACACCAGACCCATTAGATTTGCAGGATTCTTCTTTTGAAGATTTTTTCAGGATCTTGAGTTGCCTACCCTACCAGACATTTTTGCAGACACCTTGAAAGCCCCTCTATCCATGTGTGAAGTTAAGGATACCATAGATTCCCTTCCATTGGATAAAGCACCAAGCCAGATGGCTGCACTCCCAATTGTTATAAGATATTTAAGGATCTGTTGGCACCTGTGTTATTAGACACCTTTAATTTTATTTATTTATTCACATGGGACTAGAGATATTTCTCTTACTGAAGCTCTTATGGTGGTCCTTTTAAAGCCTAGCAAGGACTCATCGAAAGTAACCAGCGATAGGCTTATTTCTTTGATTAATTTAGATTATAAAATACTAGCTACAGTATTGGTGGTCCATTTAAATAAAGTGTGGGGCTCCTTAATGAGTAGAGAACAAGTCGTATTCATTCCTGCCCATCTTTCGTTGGACCATCTACATAAGCTGGCCCATATTTTCTCCACATCCAGGGACTCCAGAACTCCTGCGGTTCTGGTGTCCTTGGATGCAGAGAAAGATTTTGACCAGGTTTCGTGGGAGTATTTGTTTGCAGTTTTACCCCAGTTCAACATCCCATCAGAATTTATTCGTTGGGTTAGAGTCCTCTATACTAATCCTTCCGTCCGAATTTTGTGCAATGGGCTTCATTTGAAGCTTATACACCTTAGACACAGAACCAGGCAGGGTTATCCCATGTCCCCTCTCTTATTTAATTTATTCTTAGAACCATTAATTAGGAAAATCAATAACTGTCCTCAAATACAAGGCATATTAATAGGATCAGAACAATATAAGTTATCTGTCTATGTAGATGGCATACTGTTACATTTGTCACACCCTCCCATTTCTTCAGCTGCTACCTTGGAGAATGTTGCCCATTTTGGCCGTATCTCTAACTATAAATTGAACATAGACTAAACTGAGGTTATGCCTTTAAATATTCTTGTGGTTCATTCTGACATGGCTCCTCTCGGGTTGAAGTGGGTATCTGACAAGCTTAAGTATCTAGGTATTTACTTAAGTACTTCCTGTGTTAACATGCAATGGTATAACTTGGACTCTTTGCTTGGTCACCTTGCCCATGACTTAAATTGTTCGGTCTATCTTCTGCTTTCTTTGTGGGGGTGGGTCAACATTGTAAAAATGAATGTTTTACCTAGGGTTCCTTACCCCCTTATTATTCTTACCCAAGTGAGCCCTCAGCCCTGGATTTCCCATGTTCAGCAATTATTATCATGTTTTATTTGGCAAGGTAAGCCACCCAGACGTGCTTTTCACAAGCTTATGGCACCTAAAGAACGGGGTGGCCATAGGCTTTCTAATTTCTATTTATATTATTTGACGATCCATTGTACCTGATACTTTCAGTGGTACAGATATCCCATGGAAGACCCCTCTGTAATATATATTTTTCTTTGGCTGGACATTGAGCATTGGTTGTGTAAGCTTGCCCACCTAAATATTAAGGTCCTTTTACACCTTTCCTCTAAAGGCAAGGCAAATTGTATTTCTTAGGCGCCCATTCCTGGAGGCTCTGGGTGCCATACAGATAGAAAGTACAAAAGAAAAAACAATAACAAAATAAAATAAATAAAACCAAGATAAAACCAAAATGAATACATAAAACATCAGGCTAATAATAATAGTTAAAATACAGCAAAGCCCGAGCAGGTACTAAAGGCTAACAGTAATGCCTAAAATGGTAGGTCTGGGAAGGTCTGATTAAACAGGTGGCTCTTAAGGCGGGCTTTGAAAGCCTCAACTGAAAGGGCCTCCCTAATAGCTGGAGGAAGCGAGTTCACCTGCCTTGGGCCCTTTATTGCACACCTTTAGCCATATCAGTTTGGATTCAACAGCAATTGTGTTCTTTACTTTGCCTGGATCCGATTAAGGACACCTCTCAACCCATTTTGAGAGATGCTGACTTTTAGATAGCTAGCCAACCTTTCTCCTCAACCTTCTGGTCATACTCAGAGATCGACTCAGTTGCCCAACTGATAGTGGAGTGCTTCTAAAAATTACCCCATGCCAAGACATTTATCACCTCTCTCCTAAGGCTCGTTTTAAGTTTATCCAACTCTTCCATTCCCTGATCCACCATTTTGGCCTAGGGCTATGGGCAAATGATTATGGCCAGAAACTACTTATATTGGCCCATTGAGAATCTTCTCATCATGCTATTTCTTTTTTTTATATATACACATCTTTATGATCTCCTCCCTGTTGAAGAATCTGGTGTACTGGATTACTGGGGTTATGCTTTACCTCAAGCAGGAGTTCCTAATACCTGGGTACACATTTGGGCTGATACGTGTAAGTATATCAAGTGAGACAGGTATCGATACATGCAATTTCAACTATTGAATAGTCTTTATTTTACCCCAGTAAAATTATGTAAAATGGATAAAACTTCTTTCCAAGCTTTGTACCCATTGCAGGAAACATGAAGGTACTCTACTTCACATTATGTGGGAATGTGAGAAGGTATGTCCCTTTTGAGATTTTATACAACAGCAGCTTGACCCTTTGGTTGGTTTAGACCAGGCATTTTCTCCTGAAATTTGTTTGTTGGGCTTTTATGGCACTTCTTTATTAGGCACCCAACGTCATCACATGGCTCTAATTTTGGTTTGTGCTAAAAAAATCATTCTTCAACACTGGTGTGATCAGACAGTTCCCTCCTATCTGGAATTGTACAGAGAAATCCTATTTGTGCTACAGGTGGAGAAAACTTTAGCTAGCATTGCAGAATGGCTGCCTACTTTTAAATCAATATGGGAACCTCTATAACTTTGTTACTGACTACTATGGCTGATGGTGCCCCTCTGAAATAATCTTTACTACTTTTATTTAATTCTCTCTTATTTAGAGCTGCACTGGTTCTTACATTCTTGTTCCCCCTTTGTTGTTGATATTGTGCTTGCCCTAGCAGATTACCTTCATTCATGGATTCTCAGCAGATCTCATGGATTCTCAGCAGATATATGTCCTGCATGTCAACCATCATTTTTTTTATCCTATGGTCTCCTGTGGAATTTTTGTAGGAACCACTCACTCCAGAGCGGGGGGGGGAGGGTTCAAACAGGAAGGTGCTGGGGTTGTTTGTTTGTTATCTGTTTGTTTGTTGTCATTGTTCTGTGGTTTTTGTATATATTTTTATTCTTGAAAATCAATAAAGTTTATTCAATTTAAAAAAAAGAGGAGACACCAGTCATTGGCTTACCTCGGAACTCCTCACTCTCTTCCAAGAGCGAGACAAATTGTGGGCCTCGTACAAAGAATCAGGCTCCCGCCAGGCCCTGCAGGAATATAAAGAGCTGAGAAGTTTGCAACTTCTAGCCACTGGGAATCCCACAAGGCTCAGTCCTTGGGTCCTTGCTATTCAGCCTGTTTATCAACAAGGTCCCAGAACTTTGTGTCAACTCCAAAGTATTGCTGTATGTTTCTATGTTTCTCTACCCACTCTCTAACTCCTTAGAAAAGATTAGCAGCAATCAATTGCTGTCCTACATCACAGATTACAACCCCCTCACTGCTGAACAACATGACTTCAGAAAGCTCCACATCACGGCTACCACCCTAATTGAGCTATCTGAAGAACTCCACAAGGCCATAGACAAAGCTGAATATGTCAGCACAGCCTTTCTTGATCTCTCCAAGGCCATTGACTTAGTTAGCTATGGCCTCCTAATCATAAATCTTCAAGAGTTGGGACTCTCAGATGTGGCCACTGTGTGGTTTTCTGAGCACAGACTGTAAAAGGCTAGATGTGAAGAGGTGTTCTTCAGCTTGCAACTTCTAATCGCTGGGAGTCCCACAAGGCTCAGTCCTTGGGTCTTTGCTATTCAGCCTGTTCATTAACAAGGTCCCAGAAGTTTGTGTCAATTCCAAAACAATACTGTATGCCAGTGTCACAGTATTCATCACCTCACACCACAACATGGAGACACTGAAACACAACCTACAATCTGACTTCAGAAAGGTCTGTAAAGTAGCTGGTTGACAGCTCATAGGTTGGTCATTAATGCCAAGAAAACCACATCTTTTCTGTTTGTAAGCACCCATGCCCAGAAGGTTGTCCCTCTGCTGTGCTGCACATCACAACACCAGCTGGGGACCCAATTGAACAGGTCCAGGTCTTCAAGTACCTAGGTCTACACCTTGATGTGACCATATCCTTCACATCTCATACTGACCCCCAGGTCAAAAATATCCACCAATGCCTTGGGTTGACATACAGAAGCAAGCACAACCTCACACCTGAAGTAAAGTAAAACTCCCAGTATCCAGCCTCATCATCTCGAGGATTGACTATGGTGTGGTCATCTGCTCTCCAGCTAATAACACTGCAGTCAAAAGAATCTCAGTAGCATTCAATCAAACCTACAGATCTGCACTCAACATGAAACCAGACTTCCACTGCTGTGACCTATACCTCACCACCAACTGGCTTCATTTCCACCTCTGAGTTTTTTTGTCTTTTTTTGATAACTGGGTAAGGCCCACTAGGCACAAGTGCTTGTTTTCAGGTGTGACACCGAAGCACTGGGGTGGTTAAATGACTTGCTCAGAGTCACACAGTTTGCAAGTGGAGGTTGTGGGAATCAAACCCAGTCTGCTGGATGTACCAAGCTCATTCATAGTTTGTTACTCTAACCTCTAGGCTATACTGCCAGCCCAGAGTTAACCTCAATGAAGCCCTTTTTTTCAAGAGAGCACTTCTTGGTCAAATAACGTCTGGTGTCCAAAACCTCTTCTCTCCCCGATCATGAACAAATGCAGAATTTGATTGATGGGAGACTGAAAACTCCTCCTGCCATTCAGAAAAAACACTTTTGGCTAAAGCTCCTTTGCAACTAGTGCAGTCAAACCCTAGAACTCCCTGCCAGAGCCATCACTGCTGTCTCCCACTTTAAGGCCCAAGTCACCACCCACCTTTTCCAGAAACTGCACAGCATGTGTACCTAAACTGTATCTGCTTGTTGCATTAGTCTGCACCCTTGTTGATGCCTCCTTCTACTGCGGAAGTCTGTTGTTAACTCACTGCTCCTTATAATATGATAATTATTGTTATACCTGTTGTGTATTGTATTCTGTCAGTCTGCTGTCAGATGTAGCTTGTTCTTCTGCTGTATGTGACTTGACAGACTTGGATACCTTTGAAAAAGGGCTCTTAAGCTCAAAGATAATCTGAACACAATAAAAAAACAACATAAACAAACAATTGCAGCTATTTCTGGGCAGCCATAACTAGCACCCTTGTTTGTTACTGATGCAAAAATGTAACATTCAGCACGTAATTTGTAGAGAGCCAAGAAATACACACTTATGCAGACTGTTACTGTACTCACTTTTCTCGACTGTTACAGAGTATGGCTGAAGAAAGGTAGGCACTGCATCCCCAGGTGTTTCTACCAAGCTGGCAGCATGCACAGTAACACTGTTACACATAAGAGGTACATAAAGACAGCAGGACATCCGAGCTAGGACAGTTTGAAAATGACTTGATGCTTTTCTAGTCCAATTGAACCTTGTCCCTGACCTCATGTTAACTGACTATGGACAAATAGTGAACCAAAAGCATATTGTTCCATGTCAACAAAACAAATACATGTTTTTGTTACCATTGGTAAATATGCAAACATGAGCATATTGATGTTTCGCTTAGTATACTACTAAGCTTCTTCAGAGTAAAGATGCTTGTGTGCTAGGTGTTCCTTAAGTACTGTGGGTCATATGACCTATACACCAATCACCTGTGCCTTAGCTCAGTTCCAAAAATCCATGTGCTCAATATCTAAATTACATTTTTATATAAACATTACCCAATCTATGCATAATAAAATATATAAATATATAATACACTTTACTACGCACATCTTTCAAAATCATTTTTACGTATATAATTCTTCACTTTTATTGCCATAACTATTATTTCATAAAAACCTTTTTTATTATTATTTTTCATTATATTTCTTGGGTACTGTTCAGTACAAGACTTATTTACTCAAGTACTTCTACTTTATGGTTTCCTATTAGCAAGCAAACCTGCAACTGGGTAAACAAATGAGTTAAAGAATGTGGACATTTCAGCAGCCAGTCTAAGAATGCTTGATAAAATGTGAAGGTGGTACCTGAGAGCATTACACACTCCTCATTTTGGCTATCAAAATTATAAAATACCTATGGGATATACAATGGAGAGCTGTCAGATAAATGATTTATCTACACAAGTGCTGTTTGACCTCGGGTAACCTCACGAGTGGCGTATGCCATGAGTGAGGTGTCCGAGGTCAAACCGTACAAGTGTAGATAAATCATTTATCTGACAGCTCACCATTGTATATTTCATTTATGCAATAGGGATGCTTTCTGTCAGTGCAGGGACATTTGCTTTTGATTGCTTATCTTTTTTGTACATGTTTGTCAAAAAAGTAAATAAATAATTGCATTTTCTGCTCTTTCTTACTGATTATAAAAAAAAATCTATAAGGTATCCATAAATTAAACACCACTCATTGTGTAGATAATTTTGTGCTGAACAACTATCATGCTCGCAGTACCATGCTATCTTTTTTCATTTTAAAGTTATTTACATTTGAATATGGGTAGTACTGCTACTGAAGCCGAACATTCTAAATGCGGTCTGGAGTGATTGTGACATAGCTACTAACATACTAACATACTATTTGCCAGCATATTAGGCCTTACGGTCTATCGAGTCTGCTCGAACCTCAGATCCCTAGTTGGGTGCCGAGGCCCTCCCCCTCCCTAGTGTTCCAGAAACCCCTATCATCCATCCCCTCCCCCCTGGGACAGGCCATCATCTGATACATCCACTTTCTGTGTCTGTCCCACCCTCTCTTGAAGCCCACCACTGTGGATCTCTGAACCAGCTCGCCAGGCAGTGCATTCCAGAGGTCCACCACCCTCTCAGTGAAAAACCTCCTTCTCTTTTCCCCCCTCGCCCTTCCACCTTCCAACTTCAAACCATGCCCTCTGGTGATACCTCCCTGCTTTAGTCTAAAGATCCCCTCCATGTTTACCCTGTTTATTCCCTTGAGGTACTTGAAGACCTCAATCATGTCCCCTCTCTCCTCTCCTCCAATGAAAACAGGCAGAGCTCCTCAAGTCTGTCCTCATACGTCAAATCCCCTAGCCTCGTATCATCTTAGTTGCCCTCCTCTGTACCCTCTCCAGGAGCTGTATATCCCTCTTCAAGTGTGGTCTCCAGTACTGTACACAGTACTCAAGGTGTGGTCTAACCAGTCCATTGTACAGTGGCAGAATCACTTCCTTGCTCCTAGAGGTGATCCCCCTTACGATGCATCCCAACATCCTGTTTGCCTTGCTAGCCTCTCCTGCACTGCTCAGAGTTATTCATACATGCATCCACCATGACCCCTAGGTCTTTTTCCCCTATTGAGGCCTCCAGCACCTCCCCTCCCAGGGTGTACCTGTGTTTAGGGTTTCCCCACCCAAGATGTAACACCTTGCACTTGGTGATATTGAAATTTAATTTCCATGTGTGAGCCCAGCTTTCCAGGGTGTCCAGGTCCCCTTGCAGGACCAACCTCCCCTCTTCTCCCTCAACTACTGCTCCCATCTTGGAGTCATCAGCGAAGAGACTCATTTCACACCCTATACCCTCCCTGATGTCCGATATGTATGCATTAAACAGGATCGGACCCAGGACCGAGCCCTGCGGTACCCCACTACCAACCTCTCTAGGGTTCGAGCTCCCCACAGACCACTACTCTGGGTGCGCCCAGCTAGCCAGTTTTCAATCCATCTGACCATCAAAGGCCTACTCCCAACCCCATCAGTTTCTCCACCAGACCATTGTGGGGACAGAGTCAACGCCTTGCTGAAGTCCAAGAATAATACATCCACAGGCTTTCCCTGTCCAGTTCTGATGTTACCCATTCATAGAACTCCACAAGGTTGGTTTGACATGATCTACCTGGCACAAACCCATGTTGCCGACTATCCAGACCTCTCACCTCCTCCAAGTACACCCCAATCGTTCCTTTAGTATACTCTCCATTAATTTTCCCACCACGAGGTCAAACTGATGGGTCTATAGTTACCTGGTACTTCCTCGACCTCCTTTATGGATTGGCACCACATGTGCCTCTTGCCAATCCCTAGGTACCTCTCCTGTCTCAAGTGACCTGTTGAAGAGCCCGCCAAGTGCAGCCATGTGTCCGCCAATTCCCATAGTACTCTCGGATGAATGCCATCCGGCCCTGGAGATTTGTCTTTCTTTAGGGCCTTGAGGGCTAACCACACCCTTTTGGCAGAGATAGCATCATCTGTCCCCTCCATCTTACTGGCCTTTTTATCCTTATCCTGATGTGACACCCCTGGGGTACCTCTCCCTCTCTCTCACTCCATTTCTGTTGCTCCCCTGATCCCTCTCACTGCCGCTTCTATCCCCATTGTGCCTTGCTTTGTAGATATCCCATCCCCCTCCCTAGTGAACACAGAGGCAAAGTACTCGTTAAATACCTCTGCCTGGTCCCTCGCCTCTTCCACCCACCCTCCTTCTGATCTCAATCTGCTGAAATGGCCCTTAGTTTTTCTCTGCTCCCCAATGTACCGGAAGAACCCCTTTTCCCCTCCATGTATCCCCTGTGCCAGCCACTGCTCTTTACTGGACTTTGCCCCCCCTCACCATCCGGGTGACTTTTCTAGATGCAAGATTGTACATTTCCTTATCTCTATCCCCTCTTGTTGTTTTATATTTTTTGTAGGCCGCCTTCTTTTCTCTGACCACTACCTGAACCTCACTGGACCACCAGCATAGGTTATGTGACCTTGCTCCCTTTCGTTTCACCTTAGTGCAGGTCCTGACTGCCTCATGAAGTCCCCGTTTTATGACCTCCCGTCTCCTTTCCACATTTGTCATTGATGTAATCCCCTTCAAGTGATCCTTGAGAATATTTTCCATGCCCACAAAGTCTGCCCCCCTGAAGTCCACTGCCAGTGTCCTAGATCTCCCCCCCATGCTTATTTGAAACCAGACAGTATTGTGGTCACTCCCAGTCAGGGAATCCTCTACAACCAGGTCCCTTACCAGATCCCCATCTGCCAGAACCACTACTATATGGATACATTTTATCTGTTCAATGACTGTGAAGATAAATGGATTTATTCAATGGCTTCTGTGTCCATGCCTATTGCATAAATGTAATTTCTTACTTTTAACTTTTAAACAGCACATGGCTTGATCACTTAATTCCATTTATCCTTTCCACTTGGTGTGGTCCATAAGTACATATAAAATAAGTGGTAACAAATATACCTTATTATTTCCTATTATAGGCATTTTAAATTAGATTTTATACACCTTTTTTCTATAAAGGGAAAAGGGAATATGAGGGGCATCACTTATTATTCAAATATATACCCTAATGGAACTTTGAAGCCGGATGTGGGGGAAGGGGAAGGAAGGAGAAAAGGGGGAGAAAGGGGAAGGAGGGAAGAAGAGGAGAGAGAAAAAAGGAGAGAGAAGTAACTTAGAGTAAACACAAAATCTGAGCTAACATCTATATTTTTTCCAAAAAGCTGACAGATCTATGCTGTCATTAAGTCCAAGATTTTGTCTAGCCCCAATTCAAAAATCCAATAACTCTCCCGTTGTCCAATCATTTTTTTCACATCCCCTCCTCTCACCCCATTATTAACAGTTTCTATACCAATAAAGTTAAAAACATGAACTCCTCCCCTATATGTAAGGAGATGTCTGACAATAGCGTAAGAACAGTCATTTCTCTGGACTGCTCTCACGTGTTCTCCTATTCTAACCTTAAAACTACGAGTAGTCCTCCCCTCATAAAAGGCTCCGCAGCTACATTGTAACAAATATACCACATCAGTACTGGAACAAGTGATAAAGTCTGTAATGGAAATCACTTTACGTGAACCGGGGTGGGAGAAACGTTTATCTTGTTTTACAAATTTACAATACATACACCTCCCACACCTAAATGTTCCCTGGGGAAGGGATGATATAGTGGTCTGACGGGAAATCACTTGACCAGGACAGTAGTTATTAACTACTCAATCCTTTACATTTTTACATCTGCAGAACACCACCTTAGGTCCTGCTGTCACCACACTTTCTAACTTAGGTTCGATAGAGAGCATGGACCAATTCTCCTCTATAATTCCTTGAACCTGTTCTGCTCTTTTAGAAAATGTGGTGACAAAGGGACAATTGACATCCTGAGCTGTATTTTGTGCATGATTTGCATACTGCAAAGTTGTTTCTCTGTTCAAGGCATCTACCTTTAAAATTGCAGTAGCTATGCTGTGGGTACTATACCCCCTCTCCTTAAACCTATGCACTTGCAACTCTTTCTTGTGTTGGAATTCACTACAGTTTCTTAGAGTCCTAACCAATTGCCCCTTTGGTATATTGAACCACACATGTTCTGGATGGCAACTGTCATACCTAAGCATGCTGTTCTTGTCTGTGATTTTCTGATATAAAGTAGTACATACATCTCCTGTGCCATTCTTATAAATGTTCAGGTCTTAAATATGTGATCTCCACTGGACTAATGCAATATTTATATCTTATGCATGAACTCGTACTTTCCATCCAGATAATAAATTGTTCAAATTCACTTACTGATCCCTTCCACATTACCAAAATATCGTCAATAAAACGCCGCCATAAATCCAGTTTATCTAAAAATGGATTTGTGGTGGCACTATACAGGTAATACCTCTCCCATTTCCCCACAAACAAATTAGCAAAACTGGGTGCCATAGTGGCCCCCATAGCTGTTCCACGTATCTGCAAATATAGCTGATCTTGAAACAAAAATGCATTCTTTTTCAGTACCATTTCTGCCAATCTAACCAAAAACTGAGTTGGAACAGCCACATACTGTTCTTCTGATCGTGTATCTAAAAAATATGCCATAGCATCTAAACCTTCCTGGTGGGGTATCACTGTATATAGTGTGTTTACATCTATGGTGGCAAAAGAAGATCCCTCTTCCATACTTAAATCCTCCATTAATGTAACTATTTCTGTGGAATCTCTAACTTATGACCTGAGTCGACACACCAAGGGTTGTATGTGTGAATCCACAAACATCGATAGAGGTTCAGTTATCCGCCCTTTACCAGAAATAATGGGCTGTCTAGGGTGTTTCTTTGAGTGTTTGTGGATCTTAGGTAAAATGTATATTATGGGGATTACAGGTGAACTAACTATCAAAGTTCAATATAAAACATCTTCTAGTAATCCCTTAAGAAAACCTTCATTCAACAGTGCATCAACCTTTGCTTAAATGTTAATAATGTCCCTTTATCAATTTTACTGTAAAACTGTGTATCACTCAATAGAGATACAACTTCTCCAACATAATCTACCTTATTCATAATCACTATTGCCTCTTCTTTATCAGCAGCTCTGATTACTATATCATCATTAGCTTTTAATCTATCCAGAGCTAGATATTCTTCCTGGGTGCAATTGTTTTTATTTAGAAAGTTAGGGATGTCTCTTCTCATTTTGTTTAAATCTAACTCACATTTCTTTATGAACATATTAACTACTGGGTTGAGCACAGGACAGTATTCCGATCTTGGACTAAATCTAGTTGGCCTATTTTCTGTTTCCCTATCATCCCCAAACATGCATTTAAATGTCAAATTGTGTCCAAACGTGTTTAAATCAACACAAGTATTTAAGAAGTTGATGTCAGTCGAAGGACAAAAAGACAATCCTTTACTCAAAATACTAGTTTCACTAGCCGTAAGTTCATAGTTCGAGATGTTCACCAGCGGGGTAGACTCAGTGTTTTCATCACTTTCAACAACTTCCGGAGCATGTTTCAAACAGTTTGCAATTAGTAGATGCTCCTGCCTCTTCTTCCATGCTGCCCCCCCCCCAAGCAGGACCTAAGGCGATGTTCCGCAAATGTACAAATGTAAAGGATCGAGCAGTTTATAACTACTGTCCTGAGCAAGTGATTTCCCATCAGACTTCTATATCATCCCCTTCCCGGGGAACATTTAGGTGTGGGAGGTGTATGTATTGTAAATTTGTAAAACAAGGTAAATGTTTCTCCCACCCCGGTTCACGTACAGTGATTTCCATTACAGTCTTTGTCACTTGTTCCAGTACTAATGTGGTATATTTGTTACAATGTAGCTGTGGAGCCTTTTATGTGGGAAGGACTACTCGTAGTTTTAAGGTTAGAATAAGAGAACACGTGAGAGCAGTCCAGAGAAATGACTGTTCTTACGCTATTGTCAGACATCTCCTTACATATAGGGGAGGTGTTCATAATTTTAACTTCATTGGTATAGAAACTGTTAATATTGGGGTGAGAGGAGGAGATGTAAAAAAATGATTGGACAACAGGAGAGTTATTGGATTTTTGAATTAGGGGCTAGACAAAATCTGGGACTTAATGACAGCATAGATCTGTCAGCTTTTTTAAAAAAATGTAGATGTAAGCTCAGATTTTGTGTTTACCCTAAGTTACTTCTCTCCCCTTTTTCCCCTCTCCCACTCTCCTTCTCCTTTCCCTCCTTCCCCCTTCCCCCCCCCTTTCCTCCTTCCTTCCCCCTCTCCCCACATCCGGGCTTCAAAGTTCCATTAGGGTAGATATTTGAATAATAAGTGATGCTCCCCCTTATTTCCCTTTCCCTTTATAGAAAAAGGTGTAAAAATCTAATTTAAAATGTCTATAATTTGAAATAATAAGGTAAATTTGTTACCACTTATTTTATATGTACTTATGGAACACACCAAGTGGAAAGGATAAATGGAATTAAGTGATCTAGCCATGTGCTGTTTAAAAGTTAAAAGTAAGAAATTACATGTATTTTATCATTTTGATAGCCAAAATGAGAAGCGTGCAACTGGATAAACAAATGAGTTAAAGGATGTGGACATTTCAGCAGCCAGCCTAAGAATGCTTCATAAAAAGTGAAGGTGGTACCTGGGAACATTGTGGTTTTCTTGCTAATAAGAAACCATAAACTAGAAGTACTCGCATATATAAGTCTTGTACTGAATAGTACCCAAGAAATATAATGAAAAATAATAATAAAAAAGGTTTTTATGAAATAATAGTTATGGTAATAAAAGTGAAGAATTATATACATAAAAAATGATTTTGAAAGATGTGCGTAGTAAAGTGTATTATAGATTTATATATATTATTATGCATAGATTGGGTAATGTTTACATAAAAATGTAATTTAGATATTGAGCACATGGATTTTTGGAACTGAGCTAAGGCACATGTGATTGGTGTATAGGTCACATGACCCACAGTACTTAAGGAACACCTAGTACACAAGCTTCTTTACCTGAAGAAGCTTAATAGTATATTAAGTGAAACATCGGTCTTTTTGTGGTCCCTGCTGGATATGTACCTGATGGTGTTGTATATATAAATGGTCTACTGAAACTACTGAGTGGTCCAGAGTCTCTTTGGTGGGGCAACAGGTGCTTTGATCCCTCTCTACTGATTGCTTTGTGCTTAGCACCGCTGCCATGATCCCGGTGCTCCACTCTGCATGCTTTGAACTAAACTAGAAACTGCATACTTTGCAGTTCAAATGTTGTTAAAGGTTTTGTTTTTTCCTTTTTTCTGCAGATATTGTTAAAAATACAATAAACTTGACACGTCTAATATTTTTTCACAGACTGCTAATTTCCTTGATATATCAGTTTGACTGCTGTCAACTCTACAATGTAGAGATCGTGTGATGCCACTGAAGGGTTAGCGGCTCTGAAGGCTGGCTTCCGCCTCGTCATCCATTTTCCTAGTAATTTCCTGTCATATTTCTTCGAGATCTGTAACGGCATCTATAATATTAACTTCAGATAGCCTCCAAGACATCTTGAGGCGAAGTTGACTTCGGGAACTAGCAGTGGACGGCAAGGACAGCGCTCTCTAATTCTGCAGCCTACTTCAATAACATGGAAGCAGAGATGCGCCAGGCTCAGCCCCCACACACTCCACCACAGACTCTGAAAAAAGGCCCTAAGAGACCTTAAGGGCAATCCGGCGCTATCACAAAAGCAGCCGCTCCTTCCTCCTCTAATCAGCCCATCTCAGCTCCACAAAGGGAAAAAAATTTTTTAGAGGAACTCCATCCATTTAAAACGGCACTCCAAGAACTTACCTCTGAGCTGAAATCTATGCGAGGAGATCTCATCAATGCGACTAGGGCAATTTCGGACGTGGCAGCCCGTACCAAGTCGATACAGTCCTGGAAGCCAAAAGTGGAATCGGAGGTCACAGGTTTAAGGCAAAAACTACAACGTATAGAGACCAAACTAGAAGATCTGGAAGGCCGAAGTCGCCGAAACAACATCCTTATCTTTGGCCTTTCAGAGGACCCTGAGGGATCGGCACCAATACTATTTTTGCAAAAAATGCTGAGCAAGATTGCTGGGCCCTCCCCTAACAACACCTCATATGTTATTGAGAGAGCTCACCATACCCTTAGATCTAAGCCAGCTACTGGGAAGCCACCAAGACCTCTAATTCTTAAATTTCTTAATTACTTGGATAAGGTCCATGTTCTGGCTAAAGCCTGCAAGCTCCAAGAAGTCTCATGGGAAGGTCAATCTTTATGTTTTGCCCAGGACTTACCAGCACCAACTAGACAATGGAGAGATGTATATCATCCCATGGTTACAAAGCTTATAGCAACCAGTATAAAATGTAAAGTGCAATATCCAGCGCGCATATCTGTATATGGTAATAATACCTGGCATAGCTTTTATTTGGTGGAGCATGCTCTTCCGGCTTTACCATCCTTGTTTTCCAATTTATTCCACACCCGCTGAAGTATTGCTGTAGTTCTATCTTTGGCTTGCAGTCAGCACGAATGTGCGTATGATGGATGGCACGGATTTTCAATATTAATGTGATTTAACAGCACTGCCATGAGAGGACAGCATATCCCAGTTTTAGTGGATCCACGCCCGACCTGACATTTTGATTTCTCAATTTGCTGCTTGCCGCAGACAGCGTTCCTGACCCAGTTATAACAGAGACGGGAAGTTTCTCGTTGCCAAGTTTGGATGGCTGCATGGCGAGGGAATCATCTTTGTACTTCTAGATGGGGATATCCTCTGTGTTTTTCGTTTTTCCCTCTCCAGAAGTCACCAGTTTTGACTCATCTATGTATGCTCAGGGCAAGACAATGATGTCAGGTTATTTCTGTTTAAGCCACAAGAGGGCAGCAATCTTTTACTTTTCAGAGGTCTTGGCTTTTATTATTTATAAAGGAAGTTCTCCAAGTTTTGAATGCCCGTTTCTCCCCAATATGTATACTTTTTTATTTTGTTTTGTTGTTTGGATTAGTTTGGGGTTGGTAAATAACGGGATTTCCTAGAGCTGATTAAAAGCTCCTATCAAAGGAATGTTAGAGCCAGGACTGGATCCATAAATGAAACCATTTCACTCGCTCTCAATATGTAAAAGATTTTTGTATAATCCAGTGTTGCTTTCTGAAGTATAATTGACAATGTTAGGGATGCATATGGATGGGAGGTGGGGTGGGAGGAAAGTCAGTAAGAGTACAATGCCTCAGCAGGGGATCACGAATCAAGGTAAGGGGAAAGGGGGGTCCCACAGCTGTTTTAGGGATATTTTATAGACTGGTTACTAGTTTCTTGTCTATTATAGGCAGGCTGAGGATTTCAGCAGACCTTGCATTGGGATATTCCATTGGTAGATTCTTTGGATATGCTGGGGGATTGGGAATTCAGAAAGCAGGGAGGAAGGAGGGGAGGGGGGAAAAGATTTAAATGGGGAGAAGAGGGAGGGTTGGGAATTCAGTGCGTAAGAGGACAGAGGTATTTTACTAAGAACAGCATATACATGGCATCTTACTTAGAGAGTCTACAAATAGAGATATATTTTTTGTATTATTGTCAAATTGATGGCTTCCTATAAGATGTATTCCTGGAATGTGAAGGGTACCCAGTCTCCAAATAAGAGAACAAAATTATTGTTACACCTCTGTAAGTTAGAAATTGACGTGGCTTTCCTACAGGAAACCCACCTCCCCTCCCCTCAGGTTCTCCGACTTAGACGGACCTGGGTAGGCCAGGTACTAGGGTGTGGTCCTGATACCCGGAAGGGAGGAGTTGCAATTTTAGTAGTACACTGGGTTCTTTTCCATTTGCTGGACACCATTATGGACACTCAGTGCAGATACATTCTAATTAAAGCTCTTCTCAGCCATACAGAGGTAGTACTGGGTTCCATTTATGGGCCAACAAGGGATGACCCTCAATTTTTTATATCCCTCATGAATAATCTGATGCCCTGGGCCTCTCTTCCTATAGTACTGGGCAGTGACTGGAATGTAGTCTACAGTAATACTTTAGACCGCTCAAGGGGTTTAACGTTACCACTTTCATCGGCACAACTTGTTCTTAGAGAAATGATGGAGTCGGTGGGTTTGGCGGATCCCTGGAGAGCTTTATTTCCTCTTTTAAGGGACTACTCCTTTTACTCTATACCCCATAACTCAACTTCTCGTATTGACTATTTTCTCTTGGACACTGGGCACCTTTCTACCGTGTTGTCATGTAATTATCTTCCCAAGGTCATCTCGGACCACAACCCTACACTGCTTTGCTGGACCCCAGGGCTCCCTTTAACCAGGGATAAAGTCTGGAGATGTAATAATAAGCTTTTGAAGTCAGATCATTTGATTTCTCAGTTAGTAACTTTCATCAATAATTTTTTTATTGATAACACTCATTCTACGTTCAAGCTAGACTACCTTTGGGGAGCCTTTAAATGTTCTTTAAGGGGAGAGCTTATTCAATTGGCTACTATTAAGAAGAAAATTACTTCCCAAGTCACGTCCAATCTTCTCCAAGAAATAAGAAGTTTGGAGATGGCTCTTACGAATATCCAAACCCCTAAAGAGATTCATAATTTAGAAGTCCTTAGAGCTCAATATAATTCTCTTTTAACAGAAAAAGCTGAACATCTACTTTTGCACTCCAAAATACATTATTTTGATCAAGGAGACAAGGTGGGTAAACTGTTGGCTCTTTGCCTTAAAGCACAAGCCTCAGACAGAATAATTCCCTGTATCTGTAATACACAGGGGCAAACCGTCACCTCTCCTAGAGAAATAGTTCAATGTTTTCAAGACTATTATAAGGTTCTGTATTCTCAGCCAATAACCAGTTCTAATTTAGTCAAAATTGATCATTGTCTGCAATCAGTTCCACTTCCCCAATTAGATCTCAATCACTCGGAGCTGTTTAAAGCTCCTATATCTGCTGCAGAGATAAATTCTGTTATCGATTCTCTTCCAGCAGATAAAGCTCCTGGTCCAGATGGATACACCCCAGAATTTTACAAAACCTTTAAAAAACAGATGACACCAATTCTCTTAAATACATTTAATATCATGTACAAATATGGCATTGCAGACCCTGCCCTTACTGAGACGACAATTGTGGTCTTACCCAAGCCAGGACGAGATCCTCTACAGATCACTAACTATCGCCCAATATTCCTGATCAATGTTGATATGAAAATATTGGCAAAAGTTCTAGCCAATAGACTTGCTAAGGTTTGGCATGGGTTTATAAGTAGAGAACAAGTGGGCTTCGTGGCAGGCAGGGTCTCTTCCAATCACATGCGTAAACTGGTGTACCTGATTTCTGCATCCAGGGACTTCCAGATCCCATCTTTACTGGTTTCCCTGGATGCATAAAAAGCATTTGATATAGTTTCCGGGGACTATCTTTTCTACCTTCTGCCCAAATTCGGTATTCCCCCACAATATATCAACTGGATAAAAGTACTCTACATCAATCCAACTGCACGGGTACTCTGCAGTGGTCTTCTCTCATAGTCATTTATCCTCCAATAAGGCACCAGACAGGGATGCCCATTATCCCCATTTCTATTTAATCTTTATCTTGAACCACTTATTAGATGTATTAATCTTTCTCCCTTGATCTCTGGTATATCAATAGGGCCTCATCAATACACACTTTCGGTGTATGCTGATGATATTTTGCTTCACGTCTCATATCCTTCCTCATCGATCACAGCCGCATTTGAGGTTATAAAAGAATTCAGGGAGTTTTCCAACTACAAACTTAATATATCCAAAACAGAAGTAATGCCCCTGAATATCTACACGTTCTCAGCTGAAATTTCCCACTTAGATCTTCGTTGGGTGAAAGACAAAATTAAATACCTAGGAATATACCTTTCCTGTTTGACATTCGCAATGAAACAGCATAATCTAGATAAAACTTTAACTCACATAAAATTAGATTTGGCCCGTTGGGCTCTGCTTCCCCTCTCTCTTTGGGGACAAATCAATGTGATAAAAATGAATGTTCTGCCTCAGTTATTATATCCCTTACAAATGAAAAATCTTTTCCTCCCAAACCAATGGTTTATACAAGTCATAGAATGATTTCTAATTTTATATGGGTGGTAAATCATCCAGAAGGGCTCTACTCAAAATGCAGTGCAACAAAAAGGCAGGTGGTCTACAAATTCCTGACTTTCTTCTTTATTATTTCTCTATCACCTGTACGATTCTCTCACATTGGTTGACAGATAGAACAAGGGCGGAATCAACACAATATTCTCCTTTATGGCTACAAATAGAAGAGTTTCTGTGTCGGTCTCTCGAGTGTGATCTTAAAGCTCTTGTTTATGTGCCTACCAAAAATATTTCTAAGAATCTCCACAATACTTCCATCAAGACTACACTTCAAATACATACTCAGATCTGTAATGCTTTCCAGATATCATTAAAAACAGATGTCTCACAACCTCTTCTTTATAATCCGAATTTTAAGATCGGTAAACGCCCTATCACTCCTCACTTGTGGCCCTTGGGAAACGACCTTAGAGTTACTGACTTACTCATGGAACAGAGACTCATGTCCTTCCAGTTAGCATGTCTCAAATTTAACTTACCTACCTCTTTCTGTTTTAAATATTTTCAGCTCACACATATGCTCACTCAACATTTTGGATCGGGTCTATGGGATCAAAACATGGCTGGGCCTTTACTATCAACCATCTCTAGTTTGCCCTCTTCTCATCTAATTTCTTATTTTTGCCAGTTTCTAAGGGATGGCATAGAGAATATGGAGGGCCCTCCACATTTTATCTGGGATTAGATGCTACCGTCTGCTTCATCCACGCCATGCTCATGGCCCAAGATCTGGACCCAGCTTTATCAAGACATAAAATGGACCAGATACCGGATTTTACAATTTTGTGCTATACACAATTTATATTATACACCAACTAAATTATACAAAATGGGTAAACTTACTTTTGATCTGTGTACAAGATGTCAAAAATATCATGGGACTCTGTTACATATCATGTGGGATTGCGAAAAAACCTCACCATTATGGGAAGCAATCAAAACCAAAATTGACCCCCTACTAGGACTTACTGATGCTTTCAGACCAGAAATATGTGTACCGGTTGATTATAGTGACTATCTAATTGGAAATCAATGAAAACACATAGCATTGATATCATTATGTGCCAAAAAGGTAATTGTAAGGCATTGGTTAGACCAAACTGTTCCCTCCTTTACAGAATGGTTCAGAGAGATATCATTTGCTCTTCAAGCAGAGAATATCACTGCTCACATGGTTAAAAGACCACATCATTATCAAAAGATATGGGCATCCTTATACACAATGTTGACCATTAAATGAATGGATATAGGGAATAGATTATTTTGAAGAGAATAAAGTATAATTTCTATGACTGAAAATGTGACTCTCAATAATAATAGCAGACAGTTAAAAATCTATAGACTTAAGACCTTGCGTATGGAAGGGAAGGGGGGAAGGGACAGAAAAGTAGGGATGGGGGAAGGAAGGATGGGAAAGAGGGCAGATAAGTATAAGTAAGGGCATTAGCTTTAGTGTATACTTTTCTAAGTTGTGGTTCTGTGTTTGACTGATTATGCTGTTAACCACATGTGTAAGATGCTATGTCAGTCTCCCATTCTGTCACTGTTTGAAACACTGTTATGTAATGCTTTTAGGCCTTACTGGTTTATTTGGAAAGATGATTCAACCTTCCTTCTAATAAAATTTATTAAATCTAAAAAAAAAAAAACTACAATGTAAAGTCTGTATTTGTAATAAAGAAAGTACAAATAAAATCAAGCCTTTGTTGAATGCTATGTATTCAGTAGCTGGGTGATCCTGTGGGGTAATAGGTGTTGCACTGATATGAGGTTTTCCATTTTGACAGAAGGCACACTAAAATTATTTTCTCTGGAGGAGTCCACCAGTGCAGGTTGGAGATACAAAAAGGCAAACAGCGCAAGAATGTGTACTCTTGTGTATGGGTGATCACTGTTTCAAAGACTGTACCTATGATGACATGGGGATTTCTTTTTATGTGGCCTTGCATGCACTGGCTACCAAAAAGTACTCCCAAGTGGCATGTGTCAATTTTGGGCACCTGGGACAGGGTAAGGTCAGACATATGTAGTCTTTATGTTTACATTGCAGATATGTGAATTCAACAGATATCTACCATCATAGAAACCTTTTTGATTTACAAACAAGCAGTTCCACACACAAAAAGAACTCCCTTATGAGGTACTAACAAGTTAGTGAAGTGATTATCTCAGATATTTGTACTGGCCATCCACCGTCTTCACTCAGACAAACCCATTTTGCTGACAATAATGCCCATTTAATTCTATTTATGGCTTGCCAAGAAATACAAGACAATAATCAGTAACATATTTTTTCCATTCCAACCTGACCCTCCCCAACAAAGCATAGCAGTCAGTCTGCATTTTTATCTCATTTGGCTACTTTACGAAATAGTGTGGTAGTGCATGAGATCAGCACTTTGTCATGGGTAACAGGGCTACCAGGAAAGAAATCAACAGCTGGCAGCAACTCATTGCATCTTGTGTCCTGTGGTGAGACGCTGTACAGCACAACTGTACAAAAAAGATGCTGGACTACATGGCATGGAAAATGTGTCACTGGTGGCTATGCCATCAACTCCAGGGATTGTCCATGCTGGGCAATGTCTGGGACCCATCTGTTTGAGTTCACTGTTTGTCATTGGGGCAGAAAAACAGGGATCATGCCAAGAACCCAAGTCTCCAGCGGTTGATCAATGTGTGGGGGGAGTGGGGGTAAAGAAGCCATGGTTAATGAATCACATTCCACATTTATTTGTGGGCATTGTATAGGTCTGCCATTAAATGCTAATGTTGCTGATGTTTCAGTGGTAAATAACCATGTCCTTGACCATGGGAAGTGTAGCTGCGAGTGTTGCTGTGAAAAAAGCCTCTGACTCAGCCATGCTGAGAGTAATTCCGGGTTGTCTTCACAGACCCTCCACCTTACCTAACCTGAGAAGCCCCCCCCCCCGTTTCAATTTTTGCATTTATATCCCCAAAAAATTCTTTTCCACCACCTTTTACTCCCTCAGCAACCCACAACTCTTTAACACTACTGAACTCCATACTTGCCACTTTGAAGTTAGCAGAAGACTACTGCCATGCTTCCTCCCCTTTGTTTTTCGAATGATACAGTGCAAGTTTCTTCCTCTGACAGTCTTGGTTAGAAGACCTAACACAATAAGATGCTGTTATGTTTATTTATTTTATTAATTTATTTATTTTGATCTCGGATTAACACCTTTGAGTGCAGGTGCTCATTTACTAAGGTTCCACATCAGTGGTGGGAAGGTAACATACAGACACAGCAATATTACTGTAAACTGAAACAACAAAAAGCAACAGTATAACTAAAACTATACATTGATAAAATACATGAGAGGATAAATATAATTTAGTTAATGATAACAGTAGCAGAAATGACATAAGAAAACAGTACCCGGAATTGATAACAGTGTTGGATTCTCAAGTGAAAAGTATATAATAAATAGTGGGTGAGAGAGGCTAGAGAGGGGAGGTAGGATATGGAGGGGTATAAGAGGGAGAGGTAAGGGGAGGCGCAGACCATGTACAGACAAGTGTACATACTTTAAGGGTGGGAAGGGAGAGAAAGGGAAAAAGCAGAGTTACTACCAAAAGGAAGGGGTGGTAGGGAGAGTGGGCGTAAGGAGAGCCAAGGACATAATGAGGCAGCAAGGTCACTGAAAAGTACTAGGCAGACCCTAGGGGTGCAAAGGGCAGATATCAAGTAAAGCAGTCACAAGAACTGTTAGCCGCAAGGGTCAGTTTTAGCTTGGTCTTGAAGGCACCCAATTTTTGCAGTGTTGAGTCTTCATAGTCCAGCGAATTGAACCATTGAGGAGCTCTGTAGGTGAAGGAACTCTGGCCTTGTGATGTCCGGCATCTGGGAACTAGAAGAGACTGGTGGGCAGCTGATCTGGTGATCTTAGTGGGTCGGGAGGGGGTAAGCAATGCCACTGTCCTGGGTTACATTAGTCCTAGGAACAAGTTTTTGACTATTAAGCAGGTTTGATATTTAATCCAATTTTTCAGTTGAAGCCAACCCATCTGTTCGTATAAATCACAGGTGTGTGTAAAGCGATCAGACCCTGTAATTAATCTGCAGGCTTTATTTAGTGCAACAGTTATTCTGCAAAGCATGGTGTCAGTAGTCAAGCCATAGATTATGAGACCATAATCAATGGCTGAGAGGATGGAGCTATACACCGCTAGTTTGAGGGCTTCAGGGGTTAGATTGTTTGATGCAATATAGTAGACCAATTTTTATATTTACTGCCTTTGCTACAGCTTCAATATGATGTGAGAAGGAGTGGTGTTTGTCCAGTGTAACCCCTAAATACTTGAATTGTTCCACGACATCAAGGGGGACACCTTGTTGATTTTTTATATTGAGTGCATGCTCTTTAAATTTGTTTCTTGTGGAGCTGAACAACATAACTTTCATTTTTTTTGTAATTCATCACACACTTTAAATTAGAAAACCAGGTTTTGACTTCATCAAAGCCACTTTGAAGATGATCCTGAAGTAGAGTGGGATTAGGTTGGCTTGAGTAAATGACAGCATCGTTGGCATTTAACAGTATGTGCTAGTGGCATTGGAGGGGAAGGTTATTTACAAAAATAGTAAAAAGTAGAGGGCCAAGGATGAAACCTTGTGGCACGCCAGAGCAGACATTTCTTTGGTCAGACAAGACGCTGGAAATTTTTACACACTAAGTTCAGTCATCCAGGTAGTTTTTATACCAAAGCATCACTTCTTTTGACAAGCCAGTTCTGGTTAATTGCTGCAGAAGCAAAGAGTGGCTGACAGTGTCAAATGCCTTTGTTAAGTCAATGAAGGCTGCACCCACAAGAATCCCTTGGTCGAGAGCATAGTGTATGTATTCAGTAAATTTCAGGAGGGCAGTTGTGGTACTGTGCCCTTTTTCTGAAACCATGCTGTTGTGGGCACTGAATGGAGTATTTTTCAAGATATTCAATTAGTTGATCAGCAACTAGCCACTTTTGGACAATGGGGGGAGGATGGAAATAGGTCTATAATTGGTATGTGAGGTCTGACCACCCGATTTGTGGATGGGGTAACTTGCACTGACTTCCAAATGAGAGGGAATCGGGATAGCCTTAGGTAGAAGTTGAAAATACTTGTGATAGGGGCTATAACCTCATCCAGGATAAGAGAGATAAATTTTAAGTCAAGGGAATCACCACTACTCCGAGACTTACCTAGGACCTTGCACATGTATCTTTTAACAAGGTGGACAGTTACTTTCTTAAAGTAGGAGGGTCGGATAGGGTTTCGGTTCCCATCGTGTTCATGAGAGGCCCTGACTGTCGATTGTTCAGGGAGAGGTGTGGATTGATTAAAGAAGTCAGGTGGGAGGATACCACTAAGGTCCGTGAAAGCGTTATTGAAGATATTTGCAAAGGTGAGAGGGTCCATAGTTGAAACACCGTCTGTGTCAATCACCGAGGGGGCAACCTTTGGGAGTTTTCAGGAGATGTCTTATAAGTTGGACCAGAAATTTCTACTATTCCCCCATGACCTGGCAAGCAATTCTCTATGATGTTTGCATTTTTCTGACCTAATGTCCTGGGTACAGGAACTTCTAGCAGTTTTATAGGCTTGCACATCTGCAGGATTCTCAGAAGCTTTAGTCTGCAATCACAGGAGATCACGTTGCTTCATCTTGGATAGAAGCTCTGCCATGATCCAAGAATTTGATGTGCCTCAGACTTTCCAAGTTTTCATTGGAGCATGCCTATCACAGGCCTCATTGAAGCATGAGGTGAAAAGCTGTAGGGCATGATTTACATCCGCTGTGGTGTCAATGTTGGACCAATCAATGGAGCTCAGTTGTAACTTTAGGGGATCAAGGTGCCCACATTTTAGCACTCTGTTTCTTACAGTTAGTGGAGAAGGCTTGGAGAATTTATTTGTCCAGGAGCATGATACTGGGGCGTGATCACTGAGGGAGTCAGAGTGGACTATTACATTAGTAATGTGTTCAGGGTGGTTTGCTAGAATCTAGTTTATTAAAGTGCTTGTTCCTGTTCTATAGTTGTGTCTGGTTGGCAGTCATACAAGTTGTGAGAGGTGGAGGGTAGATAGGGTATCCTTTGTGGAGCTGTGTGAGGTCACAAGCCAGTTTTGGTTAAAATCACCCACAAGTATAGCCTCAGTAGTGAGCGGGTTCCACCCAATGAATTCCAGTATGTTCCACACACCACCGTCCTGATTTTTAGGAGGAACATAGATTGAGAACACAGACAGTGCTTTGTTATGTGCACCTAGGAGTATTTTGATTGCTAAGGCCTGCACATGGTGCTCAAGGCTTGTTGCTGGGAGGGCATGCCCCCGTAAATGTGTCTTTTAAATATATAACACAACCCCCACCTCTTTTGGCCTGTCTATCAAGCCTGAAGATATTATATCCTGGAAGAGTAATGGCCGAGTCTGGAAAAGACTGCGACAGCCACGTTTCCACTACAGACAAGACATGCGGTTTATGGAGGGTGACCCAGGCAAGTAAGGAGTCCATTTTTGGGGGGGAAGGCTGCAAATGTTTAAAGATGCTATGGAAATAGTACCATTTCTGCTATTTGTGGGGTTAGGTATAGATCCAATAGGGCCCAGGTTTGGATGGACATTTCCCGAGCATAGAATTAGCATTTGGATGAGCAAACGATGTAGTCCATTTAATTTCCAGGGCTTCAGATACATTTTGAGCCTTAATCCTTGCTTTGATTTTTACAAGTATCTAGGAAGGAGCGAGCAGTGTGAAAGATAGGGTTGCCACCATTATAATAACCACCATTTATGGCCCAGTTAAAGTACATTAAAAGTTGATTTCAGTTGAAAATGTTGATACCTGGTGGTAAGTCAAAAGCCAAAAGAAATGATCCCTCACAACTGAATGCTATATAAACTAATGGCTGCATGTCTCTCCTCCCATGCATGCAAGGTACATCAGTGGTCTGAGCAGAAACTTCTAAAATTGCATTAACATGCCATGAAGTTACCTGCCACAGGTACAGCCCAACTAATAAGAAGCAGAAAGTCTGAGTGGATAACTCCTTCAAACCCCCCCCCCAAGTAATATTTAGACAATTCTGTAAATACGGTACGTTACATATTTTTATATGTAAAGCCCATTTTTTCTTTATAACTATGGAACTAGGATGACCAGCAGTTAGACTGTAAGTGCCCTGGTAGCTTAGCTACATCTGCCATAACAATCTTCTACTTACAACATCACAACATGTTGGTGTGGAACTGATTATGATCTAACAATCAATGGATTATGATGTTATGTGAAGAGACTCAGCCAGAGCAGAAGTTGAGGGGACAGTGATCCCATTTTAATTTTGATTTCCATAGTAATCAAGAAAACCGTGGAAACTACTGTAGAATGAATACAGAATATATTAAATCGATACTGAATTGTGCCTAAAACTTAAATGTTTTCAAAGTTTCTTATGAGATACTGGTGGCTCCTTAATCACTAGACAGAAATAAAAAAAAGTTCTTATACAAAAACTGTTGAAATGATAAAACATGTAATGTACATTACACTCTAGGTATGGTACTCTCCCACAGCACCACACACATGTGGTGCATAGTGCACCTTATAAGAAGACAGAGGAAAGGATCACCAAAGGGGTTGTTAAAGGGGATAAGATTTTCTTCAGATACACACGTGAGAAGAGGAAAGCAAGGGAGGGATAGTGAGGACTAGAAAGGCAGAGGGGGAAGACTGTGCAGAAGAGGACCAAGAAAAGCTGTTTAGGAGTAAACAGGTACAGTACTTCTCTGCAGTCTTCGCAGGTGGGGGGGGGGGAGACCACCAAGAAATGGTAGGAATGGGGCGGTATAGACACACAAGTCCATTTTTAGAGGAAAGAATCTAAAAGGGACTTAAAGCTCTGACAGTGGACAAAGCTATGGGACTGGACAGGATAAACCCAAGAGTTCTAAAAGAACTCAGGGAGGTCCTGGCTGCTCCACTGACAGCCTTATTCAATGACTCAGTGGAAACAGGCATGATTCCAGAGTACTAGAGAGGAGCTGATGTGGTCCCAAGTTCAAGTTGAAGTTTATTAAAGAGCTAGTGTACTGCCTGGAAACTGCCTGCAATTAATTGTAACTTTCAGATGTAGTCAGCTATCACTTCTTAGATCTCAAGTATTTATTCTTTTCTGTTTGTTAATTAGAAGATGTTCCACCTGACAGTACTGGAGTGATGTGTGGAGCAGCACTCTGGAGGGAAAAAAAAGTCAGTTCTGCTCCTCCCACTACATCAACACAGAAACCACACTGACTATGATATCACTAGCAACCAATGAGACACATTTCTCACTGCCAGGTTTCACTTTCACATGAAACAGCAGGGACTGGCTCTCTCTGGTTACTAGTGATGTCACAATTTCCTGCATTTGGATTGGTAGTTTGTGAAAGTCGCTGCTCAGGCTGAAAGGATTGTGGTGCCTCAAGGTGTTTGGCCTCATTTCTGATGATGTAGTGGTAGGAACAGATTTGGCTTTTTTTCTCCTCCAGACAGAGTCCTGCTCCACACACCACCCCAGTACTGCCAGGTGGAAAATCATCTAATTAGCAAACAGAAAATGAAAAAAATGCTTCAGGTACTGGAAGTGATAGCTGCCTGCATCTGAAAATTAGTATTAATTCCAAGCAGTACACTAGCTCTTTAAGCAGGAGAACTCTATTGAGCAAGCTCATTTACAAGCAGGACCTGAGAGAGACACTTAAATACATACAGCATACATTGGTACAACAGTAAACAGGAAGAGCAGTACAGTACAGAGATGGATAATAACACTAGCAAAACATAAGAATGGCAGCACAGAGGAGGCAAGCAACTATAGGCCAGTCGGTCTTAATTCAGTGGTGTGGAAATGAATGGAAACTCCACTAAAGGAAAGACTGGTAGAGTATCTTAAAACAAATATACTGCTAGACCAGAGGCAGTGAGAACTTATGGGGGTCATGCCAAATAAATCTGATAGATTTTGCAAGGCCTTCAACACTGTGCCACACAGGAGGCTGATAAACAAACTGAGCAACCAAGGGGTGGAATCCAAAGTGGTGAACTGCATTAGAAACCGGTTAACAGGTAAAAGACAGAGGGTTGTGGTAAACAGCATTCAATTTAACAATGGGAGTATGACCAGTGTGGTGCCACAGGTCTCATTGCTGGGACCAGTCCTCTTCAATCTCTTCATAAGTGACATTGCAGAAGAACTGGAAGGGAAGGTTTGCCTTTCTGCAGATAAGTGACACTGCCGAAGAACTGGAAAGGAAGGTTTAGCTTTTTGCAGATGATACCAGTATCTGCAACAGGGTGTGCACTCAGGAGGGGTGGAGAAAATGCACAGGGATCTTGGGAAACTCAAGGAGTGGTCAAGGGAATGGAAGATGGGGTTCAATGACAAAAAGTGCATAATGATGTGCCTAGGACACAGGAACCCAAGAAATGAGTATAGGATGGGGTGGAGGTACTGACAGTCAGTTGAATCTCAACATGTACACCCTGAAAGAGAGAAAGGAGAGAGGTAACATGATACAGACCTACAGGCAACTCATAGCAATAAACAGGGTACCGGAGAGAAGTCTCTTTCAAATTGGAATATGCTCCAGGACCAGGGGGCCTGCGATGAAGCTGGAGGGGTGGGGGTGGGGGTTTAAGAGATATGTGAGGAAATATTTCTTCACTGAAAAGGTGGTAGATGCCTGAAAAAAATTACTGCCATGCAGAAGTGATGGGGATGAAAACATTGGGGAGCTTCAAGTATGCATGAGGTAGGCATAAAGACAGGGAGGAGGAAGGATTGCCAGAGACTAGTTAATGTCTGCAAAGACAAATTAGATAGGGAACATCTGGGCAGATGGAGTGGGCTAGGTTGTCTTTTTCTGTGGACAAATTCTATATTTTTAAGAAGTGTCAAAACTTACGAATAAATGCATGCGTACAGTATGAAGTTTCAAAAACAGCCACTCAGAAGCTACAGTTGGTACTTAAGGAAACTGAATACTTGGTATTAAAAATACTTAGCACCCAACCTACCTTGTAGAAAAAACACACGTCACAGAAGATAATGTGTGAGATAATATGCAAAGGTGTAGAATCTGAATTGCATAGTCACTGTGGTAATGAGGAGAGGAGTATGTATATCCTATACTACTCTCCAGCTCCACCTAGTAAATACAATCATGATGTGGAATTCCCATGTGGAGACTGGCCAACAACCATAGAAATGGAACTAGTTAAGTTAGAGAATGACCACTATTCTATGCCTCCAGTCTTTCCCTTCATTTGAAGATTAAGAGGGAACCTCCAGGCTCTGGCTCTTTTTGGCCCCTTACTCTCCTCCCCAAGCCAGATGCCCCCACCTAGTGGGTGGCGTTTGTGGTTCCTCCCCCCAGGATGGTCCCTGAGCATCACTCCACCCCTTGGGATGAACCCCACCTGCCCACCTGCTGGTCAGGATTTGGTAAGAGGCAGACTTCATCTGCTTCAAGGCTTCTGCAGACTGCTTAAAAGCTACACAAACTTGGGGGAGTGGTTCCCCTACATAGTAAAGTAGCAAAGTTACAGTTAGACTTATCCCAGTTGGCAAACATAAATGGAATGCAGTTTTACATAAGTAAATGTTGAGTGATATACCTAGGTAAACACAGTGCACAAAACTGTACTTACTGGTAATTAGTACTGGCACTCACTGAATCTGAGAAAGATCTTGGAGTAACTATTACAAATGACCTAAAGACCAGATTCCGTTGTAGGAGCATTGCAAAGAGATTTAAATGTCTCTCAACAATCAAAAGGAACTTTGTAGGTGGGAATAAAAACTGTAATAGTGAAAACCTTATGTCAGCCAAGGACAGACCACAGGTGGTCCAGAACAAGCTCCAGAAGGAGCTCAGCTTAAGTAGAATCAGTGGCTCCTATTCTCTCCATTAGATCCAGGGCTAAAGGTTTCCTCTATTGGTTTGGTGCCCAAGAAGGTTCCAGGCAAATACTGCATAATCAACCACCTGTCTTATCTTGAGGGTGACTTGTTGAATGACCATATGGATCTGTGGTTCGGTATGCATCATTCAACAGGGTGGTTCAGGCAGTGCACACAGCAGGTTCAGGGGCACCTATGGATGAAGAAACTATTGAGTCAGCCTTTCAGCTGCTTCTCATCCACCTGGGTGACCAGGACCTAATGGGGAAGAAGTCTGAGTAGCAGTATTACATGGACAACTTCATGCCCATGGGGGTGTTCCATTGCATGCATGGTGTTTGAACACTTTAGCATGTTCTTACACTGGGAAGCAGTTGACAAGGCTGATGAGCAGGGGATCATCTACCTTCTGGATGACTTTCTCTTGATGGGCCCAGCCAACTCCCTGATATCTGGACACATGTTAGAAATCTTCCTACAGTTGTGCCACTGTTTTGGTATTCCACTAGCTCCAGGAAAATTGGGAGTCCCTAAACCAGCCATGCCATTTTTTAGGTATCAAAATCCATCCAGAGGCAGAGGAATACTGCCTGCCTTATAATAAAATAGTGGCATTCAGGGATCTTCTAGAATGAGTGAAGTTGGCCAGGAAGATTACCGTGCAGGTGCTTCTGCAGCTTGTGGTCCATTTGAATTTTGCCTGCAAAGTTATCCCAATGGGAGGACATTCCTGCTTCATATGGCAACGATGTGGTCAGGTGCTTGTAACCCCCCCCCAACCACCACCACCACCACCACCAGACACGTGAAACAGATGTTCTGGGAGAAGATCTTGAGGTCCAACACACCACTTTCTGATGCACCTCAATGGAGTATCTTTTTGGCTGGTGACAGTGGATAGTGAAGACCTGAAGGAGTTCATGGGCATATCCAGTGGGCTGGGCTTTGAGGCATATTTCAAAGGGACATGGTGCACCTCAAACTGGCCATTGAGCTGGGTGGAGATGGGACTCACTTGGCAGGTCATTCTGATGGAGTTTTTCCTTGATAGTGGTGACACTGCTGGGTTGAGGGCACATTCTGAAGAACAAAAAGGTAATTTCTCTGTCCAATAATATTGAGGGGATCCACACCAGCAACAGGCAGCTGAGGACCAAGGGTCCACTGGATGACCTGATGCAAATTTTCATCCTCATGTGTATGCAGCTTAACATTCACTTTAAGGCAGTTAATATCCCGGGTGCTAAGAATGATATTGCTGATGCTTTGTCTTATTCACAGTGGCAGAAGTATAGGGAACTGGCTACAGCAGTGGAACATGATCCATATCCAGTCTCATTCTTCCTATGGGAGGTGGTGACCCTGAGGCATAGCAGTGGATAGGAACTCTATCACACCCAGGACCAGGGCGGTCTAACGGTGAGGAGTTGAGGACTTCCACACCATCATGGTAGAGGTGGGCTGCACAAACAGGTGGACGATTTTCAAGGAACACCTATGCAGCTTTATTTATCTTTTTATACTCCACTTCATTCACATAATCAAAACAGACAACAAAATGAATACTGGATGGTACAAATACGGGGACAACAAACATGAAACAAGTAAAGGGAACAAAAAAGAGACATACCATGCTGACGTATATGTTGTACCCTGTGTAGTAGCATTTGGTACACTAGCTCTCATCTGTTCACTTAATGTACCAGTAGCCCATCATACATATAGAAAAAGCAATTAAAAAAAACATCTTGTGCATTAAGTAATAAACTGGGGGAATCAACACAGATGTTAAAGCTCAGTCTACTTGTAACTAATGAGCAGTAATGCATTTGTGGACCACAGCCAGCAGAATCAGAGATAGTTTTTTACAGATCTGCCCTCATATACACTATTGTGGGGGTTCCTAGGACCCACCCTGTAAATGTATCAGGGATCTGTTTACCTAAAATACCCTAGACATTCATCCTAATGTCTTGCCAGAACAGGGGCAGTTTGGGGCAGCCCCAGAAAACATGTCAGTGTGAACCCCCACACACACTATTTCTCTAGTAATCAGCAGTATTCATGGAGTGAGAATGTTTTGTGATAGTGGTGGTTCTGAAAAATCTAATTAGAACTCTCCACAAGAACTCCTTCCAGGTTGGAGATGATGGGACTTGCCAGCGCCTTCGAAGTCTAAGTGACCAGTCCTCTTCAGAAATCAAACCGACACAAACACCATGCTCTCACGATTTAAGAGAGGTGCCGACCCAGAATAGTTACCCACCTCATGAAGCCTCACGCATATGAGGCGAAGCACTGGGGCTTACTGCCATGATCTCTAACCTCAAATAAAGTTGGATTTACTGTATTTTTGTGGATTTGTTTAATTCTTTGCTGAGTGCCACCGTTGTTCCTGTTCTTTAGAAATCAGACAGGTGACCTCAGTTTCCCGTTGTGTTTTAATTCTGGAGGTCATCTTTTTTAGATGTTTGTCATAATTTATACACCCATGAAATATACCTCTGTTTCCCACTGAGCTTAATGACCCCATATGTATAATCTTTCCAAGGGTCATCTGGTCAACTGCATTTTGTGGTAAGCACTGTCTATAAAAGGATGAACCTGCAAAAACTGATGAAAATCCCTATTGCCCAGTTTAAATTTCTCTTTGAGTGTCTGAAAGGTTAGACAGGAGCCATTTTCCAAGAGCCAGGAGAATTTGACAAGACCTGTATGCTCCCTGCCTGCATATCCTCAGTCCAGTCTGGGGGCAGAAAGTCAGAAGTGTACCTGATCAGTGGAGTAGGGCCCAGGGGTGTACTTGCACCCAATTGCTTTTTTACTGTAGTTAGCATGAAAAAAGTGTGCTGGACCTAGGTATTATAAATGTTTTTTTTGAGTAATCCTGAGTCACTGGTGTTAAAGCTTGAGTGAACAAGGAATGTCCTCCTGTGGTGGGATTCTCGATCTCATGAAACCCAGAAGTATACCTCTGCCTGGCCCATGTGCAGACTGCTGACATTTGGCCTGAGCAACCCTAGCTTGCCCCCCCCCCAGATAAATATGTGAATACCTTTAAGAAGAGAATTCCAGCAGTGGGTGGTGTAAGGAAGTTAATTAGCATACATGATTTGCATATGCCTCACTAATGTGCATGTGCTAGCCTATGTATATGAACCCTTATATGACGGGCAGTAGCCTGCGCTTTCTGCAGTTTGTTCTAAGTGTTATACAGTAAAGTAAACCTACCAGTTCACTCCACATTGGTGTCTACGTGACGATTACATGGTGTCAGAATGGACCACATGCAGCTTCCCACCACTCTCAATCTACATGGAAATGTTGCTGAAAACTGGAGAAGATTTAAGCAGCAATTTTAAATTTTCTCAGTTGCCAGTGGACTTGCTGAAAAATCCTAGAAACTCCAGGCTATGACCCTCCTGCATGTGGCTGGCCATGATGCATTGGAGGTATTCAATACTTTTGTTTGGGAAAAAGAGAAAGAGAAGGAGCAGCTGAATAAAATTATGGGACAATTTGAGGGGTATTGTAACCCAAGAAAGAATATGACTTATAAAAGACATTTGTTCAATATGAGGAGCCAGAATCTGGGTGAGTCCATTGATTTATATGTAACTGAACTTGAGGCCAAAAGCAAAATCTTGTGAATTTGGAGATTTTACTGAATCATTAATCAGAGATAGAATTGTATGCAGCATACAGAGTGAGCATGTGAGAGAGTGAGCATGTGAGATCCAGACTGTTGTTGAGAAAAGTGGACTTAACATTAGATGATGCCATAGATATATGCAGTGCCACTGAACTGAGTGAAATGTGATTAAACGCTTAAGTGGAAATGCTCAGGATGAAAGCTCAGTGCAAGTAGCAGTTGTGCAGGAAGAAAGAATAAAAGCAAGTGCCAGTGTGAGAAAAGGGAGTTATGCACTGCGAGTAAATAAAGTCAAATGTGAAAAGTGTGGTCTTCAGCATGAGATAAACAAATGCCCAGCATAAGGACAGCATTGTAGATTGTGCCACAGAAGAGATAACTTTGCTAGAATATGTCATGTGAGTAAACACAGTGAGATCCATGTTGTTAGAGAAGATGCCCAAGAAAATGAAAGTACTTTTAGTATTAAGACTGTGACTACCTATAAACCCGTGACTGACTGGAAAGTAAATTTGAGCATAAATGGGAAAATGGTGGTGTTCACATTAGACACTGGAGCACAGTGTAATGTCATGCCTTTTCAGATGTATAAGACATTGTCTGAAGAAGCTGTTCAAAGGTTGTCAGCTAGATTGGTTTCCTATTCTGGGCATAAACTTGATATGAAAGGCAAAGTGATGTTGCTAACATGTTTTAAGCAAATGTATTACCTGTTGCCATTTCAAGTGGTTAATGCAAATGTGACCCCAGTGTTGGGCCTATCTACTTGTTTGGAAATGAAGCTTATAAAGAAGCTATTTTCAGTAGATGCTGCAAGTGAAAGTGCAGGGGAAACTACAGAAGGCATACTGGCTGAATTTTCTGATGTAGTTGAGGAATTGGGATGCTTACTGTAAATGGTGAATACCATATTAAAATAGATAAGACACGTCAGCCTTGTGCCCCCGGAAAATACATTTTGCATTACAAGACAAAGTGAAAATTGAGCAAGAGAATATGGAAAGATTGGGGGT
Source organism: Neoceratodus forsteri (assembly GCA_016271365.2). Lineage (NCBI taxonomy): Eukaryota > Metazoa > Chordata > Ceratodontiformes > Ceratodontidae > Neoceratodus > Neoceratodus forsteri. The sequence continues at coordinate 624,180,337 of CM057459.1, forward strand.
TATTGAGAAGGTGGAGAAACCCACGAGCTGGGCCAGTTGTAGAAAAAACAAAGTATGAATTTGCATAAATCCCAGTGATCTTAATAGAGCAATTAAAATGGAACATCACCCAATGAAAACAGTTCAAGAGGTTGCAGCCAAGCTAGCAGGGGCCAAAAGTATTCACAGTGTTAGATGATGGGCATGCATTCTGGCAGATTAAACTGGACGGGCCTAGCTCTGATCTAATGACTTTTAATACACCTTTTGGGAAGTACAAGTTCAAACATCTCCCCTTTGAAATTTGCTCAGCACCAGAAGTCTTCCAAATGAAAACTGCACACATTTTTGAGGGCTCGAGGGCACAGAGGTCATTATGGATGACATCCAGTATGGGGAGCTAATGTTCAAGAGCACAATGAGAGGTTACAGAATGTTCTATAAAGAGCCAGAGATAACCATTTGTCTTTAAACCTAAAAAAAAATCAAAAATCAAAATGTGAGAGGTCCAACGTATTGGACACAAGTTAAGTAATGATGGGCTGTTGGCAGACCTCGAGAAGATAAAAGCAATTACCCAGATGCCTGTTCCCCAAAATAAGACTGACATACAGAGATTTATGGGCATGGTAAACTAGCTGGCAAAATTAATTCCAAACCTATCAACTGTAAATAAGCCGTTGTGAGTTCGAGGGAAAGAAACAGCATGGCACTGGGACGACCACCACCAACAGGCCTTTCAAGAACTGAAAACAGTTGTCACAAAACCCCCAGTGCTGGCCTACTATGATCTAAGGAAACCTGTTGACGCATCTTCTGAAGGGCTGGGTGCATACCTGCTGCAAGAAGGCAGGCCTATTGCTTTTGCTTCCAGATCACTTAATAAAGCTGAGAGAAATAATATACAAATTGAAAAGGAAATACCAGCTATTGTGTTTGTCTGTTCAAAATTCCACCAATATATCTGAGGCAGACCAAGGGTCCATGCTGAATTGGACCACAGGTCCCTAGAAAGCCTTTTTAGAAAACCACTGTCCGCAGCCCTACCGAGAATTCAACGCATGATGCTAAAACTGCAAATGTATGATTTACGAGTACAGTACAAAGTGGGTAAAGAACTTCATATAGCAGATGCCCTGAATAGGGCTATGGGAGAAACTTATGCGCAAGAAAGTGAACTAGACAAATGAGGTTCACACTATGGACTATATGCCTATCAGTGATAAAAAAACTGAAATTGTTTCAGCAAGAGACTGACAAAGGTTCAGCACTGGCCAAGTTGAGAGACACTGTTTTGGATGGGTGGCCCCAGAAGGCAACATCAGTGCACCCTGAGATAAGGAAATACTGGCAGTTTAGAGATGAAATCTCAACAGAAAATGGGCTTTTGCTGAAAGGGGAGAGACTGATAGTCCCCACATCACTGGGACCAGGCATGTTAACCAGATTACACTGCAGTCACCTGGGTATTGAAAATTGAAAGCGCAAGGCCAGAGATATTTTTTTTTTGTGGCAAGGGATGAACAGTCAGATTAGTGACATGGTGGCCCAGTGTGGCACTAGAAACCAAGGAGAACTTTGGCCAGTGGCCGCAACATTTCACTGCGGGAGGCAAAATTACTCCAGCAGATAGTGAAAATTCACCAGCAGGTGTGAAATTTCACCCATGAGTGAAATTTTTCTGGCTTGGGTGTGAAATTTTGTGCACATCCATGGGTGAAATTTTGCATTTCGCCAAGCTAAATATTTCGCAAAATGTGCTAATTATGCAAAATATTTTGCTGGGCGAAATTTTCCAATTTCGCACATCTCTAGTCAGGACCCTTACTTAGCACTCTTAGAATTGAGAAATACCCTATTGGAGGACATAGGATCATCAGCACAGCTGCTTATGGGCCACAGAACCAGAACTTAATGCCTACCAGATCTGAGCTACTCAAACAAAAAGTACCAGAAGTTGATGTGCGAGCTACTCTGCGAGGGACTCAAGAAAATCAACAATCTTGTTATAATTTGCATGCCCAACCACTCCCATCCTTATAGCCAGGACAGCTTGTTTACTGAGAATACCTGGACCCCTGCAGTTTTGGAATGCCATGCTGAAGAGCCACGCTCCTATGTGGTCCAAGCAAATAGAAAATGATATTGAAGAAACAGGAGGCACCTTCTGTTAACTCCTGAGCCATGCCACTCCTGTGGCCCACAAAACACACTCATCTTACAAGAAGAACAGAGAAGAGAGCTGGGTGGCATGATGGAGGATGATGGGATCCCAGAGGTGCCTGCAGTGGAGGTCCCTCCACAAGTAATGCTGGGACAGTTACAAAGCGAGCCTGTGGAGTCGGTCCTGCCCCTGAGCAGTCGGGATGAACTGACTGGCATCAGGTCCAACCCAAGTATTAGCCATGTCAATGGAAGGGAGATCTGAAGGCCCACTTGGCATCATGACTACATAGACTCACAAAAACTTTGAGCTACATAGAACTTTAAACATTTTATGTTTGGGGGGAAAAAGTTTAGTTGAGAAGGGAAATGTAAGGAAGTTAATTAGCATACGCGATTTGCATATGCCTTGCTCTTGCGAATGCGTTAGCCTATGTATATATACCCTTATCTGGTGGGCAGTATCCCGTGCTTACTGCAGTTTGTTCTAAGTGTTATACAGTACAGTAAACCTATCAGCTCACTCCATGTTGGTGTCTGCATGATTATTACAGGTGGTGATAGGCACTGGTAAAGTACTAAACAGAAACAGATACTTTGTGAGCAAGATTTTCGCAGTATCAATACAGCTGCAGTAGCTACAGCCAGCAGAGCAAGCTCCACCTGGCCAGGTCATGTTGCACTTCATTCCACAGCTTTTAGTAAATGACGACAAACAAATGGGAGGTATCTACTTGCCACACAGATGGAAAGTAGACTTGAGCCCAGCTGGATATACTCTACTAAGGTGTAACATTTAGCCTGAGTCCTGCTCAAATCTATCCATGACATCTATAAGATGGGGGACAGACTCCATACAGAGTGAGTTTTTGTTTTATTCTCATTGCCATTATGTCTTTAATACATAGACTTTGACGGCAGATAAGGATGGCTTGGCCCACCTAGTCTGCCTATTTATGAACATCTTGCTGGACTGCTGCTGCAAGTGGTGCCAGACGCAGAGCTAATAACAGTGGGGCCAGGAGGCACCCCTCCTGGTGACTCTGGTTACAAGAAAAGAGGCAGAACTGATTCTGTTTACTTTGACCACAGCTTGAGGGGTCTTGTGTAAGGTTATGATAACTGCTATCAGTTTGGGGCCAAATTTAATTTTCTCCATGTTATTTTCTAAGAATTGCCAATTACCCAATCAAAAGCCTCTTCGGCATCTATGGAGGTTACCAGTTGGAGTGCCCCCTGCCCCTACTAGGCAGAGATGATATTAAAGGGACACTGACAATGCCCTTAGGCTTCAAAGTGTTCCTTGTTTAAAAAACACATTTTATGATTTCTAACATTCTGTAAAGACTGCTGATGTAGCTAGTAGTTTGATTCTGATTATTTTTTTTCTTTTAAAAAGTGAAAAACAGACTGCTAGCTCTTCCCTCAGTTCCCACAATATCCTTGGGTGTATGCCATCTGGTTCCATTGCCTAGTTCACCTTCACTTTTGTGAGCTCCTCCAGGACCGCCTCCACTGTGAATGGACTGGTGTCCAACTCCTCCCCTTCCCTTGGCATCTGCTGCTCAGCTGTGGTCCCTGATGCTCTCCCTCTATAGTGAATATTGAACAGAAGTACTTATTCAGTATTTCTGCCTTTTTCTGGTCTCCCTCCTTATACTCCCCCTCATCCCCTATGAGCCTTACAACCCCCCACCCATTTGTTCTTCTATTGCTGATGTACCTCTGTCTGTGTCTTTGCTCTCCTAACTGCCTTCCCTGCTTCCCTTAGACACTCTAGGCACCCCTCCCTGTCTTCTTCCCTTTGGTTCACCTTATATCTCCTGAACCCTGCCATTATAGCCCTTACCTTGTTTGCCACCTCTTTCGAGAACCATAGTGGCTTCCTCCTTCTCTTCCCCTTGGACACCAACCTGATGCATTGATTTGTCACTTCCACTATGGCTGCTTTTAGTTGTGCCCAGTGCTCCTCAACCCTCCCACCACTTGTGTCCCCCTTCTCCAGGGCTATCCTGATACACCTCCTCATTTCAGTGAAGTCTGTCATCCTGAAATCTAAGAACTTTGCCTGTGTGTGGCATGATTCAGGCCCTGTCCCCATGCTAAACTACACTATGTTGTGATCACTGGATCCCAGTTGTCCTTCTACCTTGACATTTGCAATTCTGTCCCCATTGGTCAGTACTAGGTCCAGAAGCTCCTTGTCCCTGGTGGGTTCAAGCACAAGCTGCTTGAGTCCTCCCCCCGTAGGAAGTCTATGATATCTCATCTCCTGACTGAAGTAGCTGCTGGAGTAGTCAAGTCTACATCTGGTATACTGAAATCTCCCAGTAGTAGAACCTTCTCCTTTGCCACCATCTCGTGTGTGTCTTTTAGCAGTTTCCTGTCTGCTTCCTTCCTCTGTGATGGCGGCCTATAAATCACCCCTGTGTGTACTGCTGTGCCATTGCCTGGCTCGAGGGTGACCCGCACTGCCTCTGCCTCCCCCTGTCTACACTGCACCTCTGTAGCCTTTATACCTTCTTTGATGTACAGGGCCACCCCTCACCCTTTTTTACATTCCCTGTCCCTCCTGGACAGTGCATAACCTGGTACATTAATGTCCCATCCATGATTTGAGGTGTACCAAGTCTCCATTTTTGCAGGTATGTCCAGTTCCCCCCTCTACTAGTAAGGCCTCCAGGTCTGGAATTTTATTTCCCAGGCTGCAGGCACTCATGGCCTTCTATGATTTGCTGCCTATCCTTCCCCTACTCCTGCTATTTCTCACCTGCTTTTCTTGCCCCCCCAAGGTTGTGTCTTCCCTACATTCAAATTGTCTTTGTGCTTCTCCATTCCTTTCTTTCTGCCTTCTGGGGGTGAGCTGCTATTTTTTACCTCATTTGTGTGCTCCCTAGGCTAGTTTAAATGCCCATCAATGAAGCATTTGAACTGTTTATTGAGGACTGCCTTCCCCTTCCTGGACAGATGCAGCCCATCTCTGCTGTACAGGTATGCATCGTTCCAGGTGGGTCTCCAGTGCCCAATGTAGCTGTATCCCATCTCACTGCACCAGCCCTTCAACCACTTGTTGAAGGTGTCAGTATGGAGATTCCTTTCACTCCTGCTGCTGTGGACAGGCAGCCCCTCTGAAAATGTCATGGAACTTACTACCTTCTATAGGTGCCCCCCCATCTCCCTGAAACTCTCCTGTACCTGGTCTAGGCTTGTCTTGCTGTTGGATAGATCATTTGTCCCCAGGTGGACAATGACCTACAACCCCCCTCTCCTTGCTATTGCCTCAGTGATCTTCTGGATCTGCTCTCCCTCCCAACAAGCTATGCCTCCTGAAAGGCACTTGACCTCCCATTCCTCCCTGCTATCCTTTCCCAGGTCTGCTTCCTGGACAATTGAGTCCCCCACAAGGAGTAACTTCTTCTTCCTTTGGGGTCCTCTTCCTCCTGCCCCTGGGGTTCCCTCCTGATTGCCCCTCACATCCCCCCTGGACAAAGCCTTGGGTTCCCTTGTTTGGCTCTCCCACTCCTGCAATGTAGTAGTTTCTTAGCTGGACCGGATAGGGGATGTGCCTCTGACCCCCTTTCTTGATCCTCCCTGAGCCCACCATTGTCCATCCTTCCCTCTGCCTTGGCATTTGTGGTAGCAGTGGTTGGTGACATGGTGGCCTTTGGGTATGGGTGATGGTCCCCAGTACTCCTGCCAGCTCAGTCCAGAGACTGGACACCTATGCCCTCAGCCTGGAAAGGTGCCTACAGATGGGACAGCACCGTAGTACCCAGAATGATCTTTTGAAGACTGTTGCTTCACACCCACTGCACTGCACTGCACCATTCCCTGCACCCTGCTCTGTTTCTTAATTTCTTCCCTCCTGACCAAGAGGACGGTCTGATATAGCCCCATACCCCCATCCTGGAGGGTATTATTGCATGCAGAACATGGGTATGTATTTAGATTTTGTTTAGAGTGCAATTTAATTTTTATAAAATTAAAGAAATCCATTCAAATGAATAGAAAAATATTTGCATATAAAGTAGTCCCTCCCCTGGCACAGTTGCCAGTAGAGTGCACTGCTGTTTTGTTAGAAATGTACTTGTGAGTAAGATTAATGTCTGTATCCCTCCCCATTTGTTGTAAATTGTGAACCAAAACCCCTTCCCATTTGTAGTGTTGTTTCTTAACAGTGCGATGGTGTGACAGTGAAAAGAGTACAGAGCACTCATGTTGTTTTTATACTTTAAGGCAGGCAGGAATACAGCATGATGCAAGCTCAAGCAGGATGGCAGCACGGTGTGCTGTTTAAATTTCCTCTGTGTTCCCATCTCTATGCTGTTGCTGAAAAAAAGCAGAAACTGTGCTGTGGTTAAAGTGATTGTCTGAGATTTTGAAGATACCTTTTTCACATAGCATGCCATTGCCACCTATGCTTCAGATGTTGAGGCTACAATTTGTTTTGTCATAATCATATTTTTTTATGTTTCATCAGCACTTTGTTTCTGCCCACCCTCCAATTTTTTTGTGTGGCCACACCTCCAGAATGATGTCGTGCAAGGGATCTATTACATACAGCAACAAGGAATTGTGGGTAAATTGAAAAGTTGACGTAAATGTTCATTACTCAGAGGTACAGTCCATTATTTTGGTAATGGTGGCTGCAGTACAGCACCTGATATGTAGCCTTATTTATTTATTTATTAATGTAGATGTTTCACCAGGAAAGACATACTGAGCAGACAAGCTAATTTCCAGATGCGTCCTTGGATTGAGAGGAAAGGGGTACACAATAGGTACATATGTAGCAAGGCATTGTGGGCACAGTACATAGCTGATTTTTCTATCTCCCTCCATCTATTTTCTAGTGTAGATGTCTGAAATACCAAGACTGACCAACAGAGGTCTCTTAGGGTTACCACCTTTTAAGAAGCCCAGAGTGGGGCATGTCTTACTGAAATATGTTTTTTACAGGATAATATGTAACATTGATCAATGCAACAGACCCATTTTCTCAAAAATAATCAGAATTAAGACTAAGTGTTGTAGTTTTTTGGTTGTTTCTATTGTTCCTTATCATTTTAAGGCATTTTAGTTAATGTATTATAGTTTCTGCAACATTTAGAAGAAAGTTAGACAATACTTTTTTCCATTATAAGGTCAGAGAATGCAGTATTTTTCAAGTTTTGTTTTTGTAGGACACAGCTGCCAAATTATGGCTGTCCTGAAAAAATCAGGAGAGGTGGTAACACTAAGGTCTCTGTTTCACAACAATGCTTAGAAACTTTGTTTCCCTTGCATGATGTCACAGTTGGGGTTGCAGCACTGAGAAAAAAGGGTTGAGTTATGCAAATGAAGCAGATCAAAGAACTAAAATAATTTTTCTCATGGAAAACAGCACTTTTTGGCAGTTTGACTGGTAGGAGATTGAATCACAACTCTTACAGGTTACTAACCCCATTTGCTATGGCAAAACTCAGAAAACCACTTAAAAAATATATATATATATCTATATCTCTATCTATATCTATATATATATATATATATGTATATTACTAGTTGTTAACAGAATGATGCAGTGAGTGTGTTTCAGATGAATGTGAGGAACGGCATAGTCAGTGCAATCCGCTCGGAGGTAAGCATACTCTGTGCTGCCACTAAAAGCAACGGTTTAAACAAATAGCCTGTTTTTATGTTTGCTTGCACGCATGTGCAAGAAACATAGTGCCATCATTCGTGTTTCTGGAGGTGTGTCACCCCCTCTTCCAAGTCCCTCCGTGTGTTTGCAGGCGCTGCCAAAGTTGCCCAATGCATGCTGCAGCTGTCTATGACAGCACTCGAAATGCAGTGGCTTACAGTTCAAAAGGAGAGAGCTGCTTCAGTGAGCACGCTCAGATAAGGGAAGTGCTCACTGAAGTGCTCCCCCCCCCAAAACAGTCTTCCAAGTGCCATGCTGGGAGACCACCCCAGCGTGGCAACAATGTGTTTGGCTGACTGGGGTGCCCAATCCCCAGTCGGCTCCACAGTCCCCAACAAAAGGTTACCAAGAGCCACGCTGGGAGGCCACACCAGCATGGCAAAAGTCGGAATGGCTGATGGGGGTGCCCAATCCCAGTCGGCTCCACTGCCCTGCCAAAGCTTTCAAGCTGCCATGCTGGGAGCCCACCCCAGCATGGCAAATGTCCTGGGTTGTGTAATTGCTATGCTGGGAGCCCACCCCAGCATGGCAAATGTCCCGCATCGTAATTAAAAAAAGAAAACCTGAAAACACAAAAACGGTCCATCACAGTCTCCCTGCCCCCCTTCCCCACCTGCGCCAACCCTCTGTGCACCCTGCCTCCCCACAACCCCACCTCACCTCATACTTATCTCCGAGCTCGGCGTGGCGATCTTGGGTGGACCGGGATCACGTCTGCACTCTTCATAGCTGACCAAGAAGTGAGGAAATGCCGGTAAGCAGTATAATGTAATGAATAGTGAGTTTTCAACTTTGCTGCATATCTCAGGCATTTTTTCAAATTTTGGCACCAAATTTTCAACATGGGGTTTTTGGGACCCCTCCTCATGCTCATGAATTCTGTCACTGTCATGGCGTTATCCAGCCCGAAGGGTGATTTTGCCATCACTGCACAAAATCATCTTTCGGGACGGATTAACGAAATGACAGTGCCAGTGTTCATAAGGTGGGCTCTCAAAAAGCCTATGTTGAAAATTTGGTGAACAAAATTCCTAAAAATGACTGTTTTATGAGCATGCATTGCGCTGTTCCTACGCACACTCGTAGGTTCGAGAATTTTCAATATTTTCACTCCGGATTTTCAACATTGCCATTTGACCACACCTCCTTATGAGCAGTACAGCTGTCATTTTTCACATCTCACCCAAAACATGTTTCCTCCCATGTAGCGCACAATGGCGAAGTCGGTGTGCGAAATCAATGTATGGGACACATTAAGAAAATCACAGTGACACTGTTCATGAGCAGAGGTCTTAAAATGGCTATTTTGAAAATTTGGTGAAAAAATTCCAAAGCAGTTTCCACACACCCTTGTAAGTTCATGAATTTGTAATATTTTCAGTCCAGATTTTCACCAGTGGCATTTTTCCACAATTTCTTGTGAACAGTACAGCTGTCATTTTTCACAACATGGCCGAAATGTGTTTTCACACTTTTAGCACAGAAATGCATGGTCACTGTGGGAAATCATTGTTCGGGACAGATAAAGAAAATCACAGTGACACTGTTCAGTTCCAAAATGCCTGTGTTGACAATCTGCTGTAAATAATTCCCAAACTAATTACATTACGGTTGCACGTTGCACAGTTTCTATGCACGCTCATGACTTCACCAGTTTTTTTTAATATTTTCACTGCAGATTTTCAACATTGCCATTTTTTTCATTTTCTTTGTATACCCCCTTCTCGCCACTGAACTCCCACTCCTTCAGGAGTCTCCAATGGTCTTGTTCATTCCCGCTCCTACTAACCGGCGAACAGTGCAGTCCATCCCCCCCACAGAGCCTTGGCTATACCCCCCCAGGTGGGTATGGGGTGGGGCCCTTACACCCTGACGTGTCTGTATTTCATCGGGAGATGCTGGTACTGGCGCCGGTAAGGGCATTGGGGATCGTGGCCAGGAGCTCTGTCTACTGGGAGTCCCGCGGGGTATTTCCTGGTTTTCTGGTGTCCTCCTCCTCCAAGAATGTAGACACAAGGAGAGCAAATGGGTGAGGCACGTAGTAACGTGCAATCTCCTCCCAGCTCTGGTCTGTGTCCTCCCCTCCCCACTGACTGTCCCAGCTGCATCGACACCCGTGGTCACCCAGGTGGCGATAGAGTAGTGGGACAGGCAATCCTCCCTCCCTGGAGAAGGAGAGCGGCCGATGGGTGCTCTATCCTTCTTTCCCCCTGGCCGGCCTTCCAGTTACCTGAGTCCATTCCCGGACCCGGGTCACTGGCGCCACGAGTGGTAAGCCTACTGCTGCGCTGACGGGCTGGCCCAACATTGCCATTTTTTACACCTCCCCATGAACAGTACTGCTGTAATTTTTCACATCCTGTTCAGAATGTGCTTTTGCACCTGTGGTGATAAATGCCGTAGTTGCTGTGCAAAAGCAGCTTTCGGCTAACAAACTGATATTGCCACTGTTCATGAGGTGGGGGATCACAAAAAACCCATGTTGAAAATTTGGAGTGAAAATACCAATGAATGCCTGAGGCATTAGGGTTTCCGACCATAACACCCCACCCTGTAGAGAATGACAGGCATCAGGGCTGTGACTTGGGATTGTCACCTGCAATGCCCATACCATTCCACCCCCACCCACACCCTACAGCCACTAAGAGGCATCGAGGTGTGCCTTTGACTGTTCGGCCCCAAAGTTCACCGCATTCTCCTATACCACACCCATCTCACAATATTTCCTGGTGGAATGGAGTGCGCATAAGGGCCAAAGACCCCAAGGCACACCGTGACACTTGTCGGTGTCTGCAGGGTAGGGTGTGGTGAAATGGCATGGCCATTATGCCTGATGACCCAAAGGCACACCCCAATGCCTGTCAGTCTCTGCAGGGTGGTGGTGGGGTTGGATTCAGTTTAATACTTCACTGCCATTCCTATTATGCAGCTCTGTAACTCCTACACTACCAATGCCAATGCCAGCAAGCAAACATTCGGCATTGACAAATGCTTGTTTGTATGGCAATGAGAAGGAACCAATAGAACACATTATTATAGTACACTTAGTGGCACTACATGTAGTGAGTGCTGGGGCATTGGCCTCTTGCTTAGTGAGGAAATAAGATGTCTGCTATTTGTTTCTTAAAATTTTGTAGTGACAGCTGGTTGGCACAGTGGCAAGTTTGCATGGGACTTGTTTTATCCCAGTCTTTGTTGGCACATAAATGTACACCTAGATGAGGTGCTCGGCCAGTCATAGACCATGATTTTTCTTGGCTATTTTCAGAAGGAAAACACTACCATTTTCCCATATTTGCATACACAAAATTTTGTTTATTCAAGTACACAAAAATTCATAGTGCCACACACACCGCCAACATTTCAGGGTTAATACCCCTTCCTCAGCATGGACTGGAAACCCAGTTATCTCTGTCCAATTAACACATATTCCTTTTTGTAATTTTTTATCTTGTGCTATAAGTCATGGGCATATATTTCAGTGCCCTCTAGCAAGTGTTATAGCACTGTGGCTTGACTCCCCTACTCTGCTTCTAGTGGGAGCCTCAGTGTTTTCCTACATCCTGACTACATATGCTTTAACCTTGTCTTTTGCTGCCTTCTAGGTCCTTCTGATGGATCCAAGTGCATTTCGATTTGCGGACACTCCTTCATGCACTGAGTGGCAGAGAGAAATAGGCACCAGCCTGAGGGGTAAAACCTGGCATTTCCAAAGACCAGACCTCATATACAGTGATTGGGTCAGAGGAACATGCACTGGAGGCATTTTTTTCCTAATCAGGAGACAGAGGCCTGTTGTGGAAGTTCACCAGAAATACTAGTGATCCAGCTGGGCAGGAATAACCTGGGACTTGGGAAAGCCATCAATCTGCCTCTCAGGGTAAAGGAGGCTCTATGGTCAGTTCACAGGATAAGTCCTGAGACCAAAATCCCTTGGTCTCACATCATCCAGTGGAACCACTGGCATTGTAAGGAATTGTCAGGCAATGGTGAAAGTGCATGGCTGCATCAACATGGAAATGTGTGCCTTTATGAAGTTCACTGGTGGATCTGTGGTATGACACAATGACATCAGCACAGCTTTCCAAGGACTATGTACTAAGGATTGAGTGCATTGTTTCAGACATTTTGGCTAGGATTTGTTTTTAGATTCAGTAAGTATCTTGGGGGTATCTAGGGTGAGCTGCTTTGGGGGGGTAGACTTTGTCCATCCTGTGGCAGCCTGTGGGTGCAGCACCTCCATACGGGGGGGGGTGGAGGCCTGCCACCTGGACAGTTGACCCCATCCTTGCTGAGGATTGTGTTTCAAATTAAAGAGGTACAGTGCATCAATGCCCAAGTCCACATAAGTTATATCTTCATGGAAAGGGGTGTGAAGGTACGAAGTTGACTTGATGAGACTCCTGAGTTGCGCATGTCACTCAACTCAGATATGTTTTATGGTTGGCTACTTAGTACACATACGATGTTCAAAGCAGTTGCCTCACTAGGGCAGGGTGCAATTGACAAATATCCATTTCAAAAGCAAGAGAGAACAGTCCTACACTCACCATCCAAGGAAATAAAGATACTGCTCAAAATATAGCCCAGTGATATTTTATTGAAAGTACCAGTGCTAAAAATACACAGCACCCTGTTGCGTTACAGAAATGAATTTCCTTTTTCAAAGGATCTGTGTAACATTAAAAAGTCTCAGTATTTATTCATCATAAACTGTGATGTCATCAGAAATTGTCATGTCAATTAAAACCATTATTTAAAGTGCTAGTGGCAACTGCTGTATAATAAATAAATATATATATTATATATATATTATAATGGCGCGGTTGCGCCACTATAGTTAGGGTTCAGCAGTCAGTTGCATACTAAAGTCAGGAGTTTGGATGTTAATAACTTTGGACCCATTCAATGGATTTTCCTGAAATTTGGTACGTGCTGTGGGGCATGGTAGATCTCTTAATCTGCCAAATTGTGTTTTGGTTGGACTTAGTCTTTGCATACGAAAGCGCTGAATAATGCTAAATTATCTGTTTTGGAGGCTCCTTTTGGGATTCTGGATGTGGTTCTGCACAGCCATTGTGTGGCATGCCACTCTGCAGGATGGCTCATTTGAAAGTGCTTTGGTGGCTGAACATGCCACTTTTTGTTTGGTGAAAAAATATTAAGGCATTAAAAAGTTATGCCACTTTTAAGTTCCCGTTGTAAGTCAATGGGAAAATTTATATGTATGTTTTGCGAACAAAGAATGGGGTTCTGGCCATCTAGTCCCACCTGGAGATCAAAGAATTTGCAGCCTCGCAGGTCAAGAATCTTTGTCCCTGAGGATTTTCAAAATTCTTTTATCCCGAAATCCGCCATCTTGTTTTTAATTTTCCGATCGGAAAAACACAAAAATCTTGGCTCAGGGGTCCTTCCTGAAGTAAAACTTGCATGGGTTTTACTCAGGGGGCCCCGCTCCATCAAGCCATGCCTTTGGTTGCATCCAAATCAGTCAAAAAATAGACATATTAGTGTTTAAAATCTTCATTCGTGGTTCGCCAATGATCTTTGATCGCGAGCCTGCAAATTCTTGATTGCGAGATTCTTTGATCGCGATCGTGCATCGCGAGGGAAGGACGAGATGGACAGATTTAAAAGTTTGTTTTCTAAGCCCAGCTATTATTGCCAACTCCCCTTACCATTCACATCATTGTGACCTATATGCAGCTGTTGGATGAACATCTCTCACTACTAGACGCTTGCTCCATGCTGGTCTATGGACTCTTAAACTGCTCCTGCACAAATTACCGAGCTATCTTTCATCTCTCATTAGTATTTCACACAGTGCATGCTCGCTAAGAAAATCTGACTTTATTATGCTTGATATTCCAAGGACACGGACCTCCTTTGGTAAACTTGCTATTGCACATGCCCTTCCCTCTATTTGGAACCAATTACAGACCGTACTGAAACTAACTAGAACAGTTTCAATTAACTTCTATAAAGTGCTATGCGCAGCTAAAATAAAAGATACCTGCAACTGTCATTAAGCCTCTTTCCCCCATATGTGCCATGTGCATCCTTTGGTAAGACCATAATTGCTTTGTGCATATTAACTACTTATTGTTTGCACTTCATTTATACTAAAACAACTTCACCCACCAGCTCCTGATTCATATCTGCTACCTTGCTGCAGCAATCTAACTCCTGCTATCCCTTCCTCCTAATCCTGGCTCTGTCTATGTATACTCCTCTGATCACACTATCAAACCATTCCTACCTCCCCTATCCATTTTATTCTGTGTTTGTCCCATCTGCCAAAATGTATTTATTGCAAACACCAGTACCATGTTTCAAGTATCAGTATGCTATCTATAATTCGCCACCCTGTATTACTTTAGTTATTACCACCTGTGGTCATCCCATGTGGTGTCATTGTATGTATATCTTGCTTGTATTATGTGATGCTTGCAATTATGTATATATTGTTTATTAACTATTTATGTATGTATGTATGTTGTGTAAGTCTATATATCACAGGACCTCCTTGTGAATGAGCTTGCTCAATGGAGTTTTCCTGCAATAAATTTGAACTTGAACTAAACTTAAACTTTAGCCCAGGGGTGCCCTAGAAACATATATGAGGCTGGGTTTTGCTCAGAGGACTTCATTCTGCCCCATCTGAATAATTATAACAGTGTATGACATATCCCTGGTGGTCTAGTGCCCCACCATCACAGTAAATAAGGTAATGATGTCCAATGTACTGGTACTCTAGTGGCCCCCCCAATGTTTTTTTTAAGTCCCTGGCAGTCTAGTGGCCCCCCTGAGTTGTATAAAAAAATAATAAGTGTTGATATCCCTGGTAGGCTAGTGCCCCCCCATCTGTATGAAATAATATGCAGTGTGAGTGTAGATTTCCGTGGTAGTCTATTGGCAACCCCTCCATTATATCTAGTGCCCCCCCTGAGTTGTATAAAAAAAATAATAAGTGTTAATTTCCCTGGTAGTCTAGTGCCCCTCCATCTGTATAAATAATATGACTGTTAAGATCAAGGTGTAACAGAAGGAGCAGGACTGAGATTTATATCAGTTAAAGTAGAAGGAAGCAGAGAAGGCAGTCAGAACAGCCAAGGCCCAAACCAAGGAAAAGATAGCCAACTCAGTTAAGAAGGGGGATAAAACCTTTTAGAGGTACATCAGGGAGCAAAGGAAGACCAAGGGAGGGATAGTGAGGCTTAATAAAGGGGAGGGGGTGGGCAGAGGGTGACTGTGAAAAGGCAGAGATACTAAACAAAAATTTTTGCTCAGTATTCACACGTGAAGAAAGGAAGGTACCTAAATCAAACAGAAATACTCTGGATAGGGGGGTGGATACCAGCCCATTCACAGGAGAAAAAAACTGAAGGTGGACAAAGCAATGGGTCCTGATGGGCTTCATCCCAGAATTGTAAAAGAACTAAGGGTAGAACTAGTGACACCACTGACTACCCTCTGAGGAGTGGAGGAGGGCAGATGTTATTCCACTTCACAAAAGTGGGAGCAGGGCAGAGGCAGGAAACTACAGGCCTCTTAGTTTGACCTCAATGATAGAGAAAATGATGGAATCACTTCTGAAGGAAAGAATTGTTGAGTACCTAGAGGCCAGCGGGGCACAGGACCCAAGGCAGCATGGATTCACAGCAGGATGGTCATGTCAGATGAATCTAATAGATTTCTTTGACTGGGTGACCAAAGCAGTAGATCAGGGAGGGGCTGTGGACATGGCCTACCTAGACTTTAGCAAGGCATTTGACACAGTCCCACACAAAAGATTAATATACAAGTTAGCCAGCCTGGGAGTGGGTCCCAAGATGACAGCCAGGGTAATGAATTGGCTAGAGAATGGGACACAGAGGGTAATAGTAAATGGAGTCCACTCTGAAGAAGGGGGGGTTACTAGTGGGGTACCGCAGGGTTCAGTATTAGGACCGGTCCTCTTTAATGTCTTTATAAGCGACATTGTAGAGGGACTGGAAGGAAAAGTATGTCTCTTTGCAGATGACACAAAGATCTGCAACAGGGTTGATACACAAGGTGGGGTGGAAAGGATGGGAAGGGACTTGGCAAGGTTAGAGGAATGGTCAAATGTATGGCAGCTTAGATTCAATGCTAAGAAGTACAAAGTAATGCACCTGGGAAACAAAAATCCAGGGGAAGAGTACACAATGGCGGTTGAGATACTAACAACAACAAAAATGGAAAGGGACCTGGGGGTAGTCATATCAGATGACCTAAAGGTGGGCAAGCAATGTGAGAGGGCAGTAAGGAGGGCTGGGAGGATACTGGGATGTGTAGGGAGAGGCATGACCAGTAGAAAACAAGAAGTTGTTATCCCTCTGTACAGACAGCTGGTGAG
Source organism: Neoceratodus forsteri (assembly GCA_016271365.2). Classification (NCBI taxonomy): domain Eukaryota; kingdom Metazoa; phylum Chordata; order Ceratodontiformes; family Ceratodontidae; genus Neoceratodus; species Neoceratodus forsteri. The sequence continues at coordinate 624,196,539 of CM057459.1, forward strand.
ACCCCATCTGGAGTACTGTAAGCAATTCTGGATACCCAATCTCCACAAAGACATAGACAGGATGGAGGCAGTCCAGAGGAGGGCAACTAAAATGGTGCAGGGTCTGCACCAGAAGACATATGAAGAGAGACTTAAGGAGCTTAATATGTATACCATTGAGGAAAGGAGGGACGGGGGGGACATGATAGAAACTTTCAATTACTGAAAGGGAATCAACAAAGTCCAAGAGGGTAGCATCTTTCAGAAAAAGAGGCGTGCAAGAACAAGGGGGCACAATTTGAAGATAAAAGGGGTACGGCTCAGAGATAATGTGTGGAAGTTTTTTTTTCATGGAGAGGGTTGTGGATGCATGGAACGGCCTTCCTGAGAGGTTGTGGAGTCAAAAACTGGGGGAATTCAAGAATGCATGGGACAGACGTAAGGCAATTCAAAGGGTTAGGGGTAGGAGGAAGTAGGCTGTTGGTTAACTAGGATCTGCAGCTTATCCATTAGGTAGGAAAATGGCAGACTGGGTGGGCCAAGTGGTCCTTATCTGCCATCAAATTCTATGTTTCTATGTAACAGGTCTTTGTTCCAATGAATTTAAAAAGCATCACTCCTTCTTCTGGCTCATACAGAAGGTTCTATCTAAATAAAGAGAGAATAATAGAACTCATTAGAATTGGATTAAAAAAATGCTATTTTTCATCCACAGGCATATCCACAATATATAATAAGTGCATAATATTGAAATATCAAAGATGCATATTAAAACACTGCTAACCATCTAGTTTGTTTTATTTTGTTAACAACCCTTGATGGGGGTGTTCTTATTTATGCCTGTATTTTAAATAGGAAGTAAGGTCAAGATGATCATTCAGTCCTGGTGCTCTGCAAGCACCCAGGGTGAACCTTCTCACTCTAAAATGCAGTTGTTATAGTCACCACCCCTTGGTTTGGGTAATACGTTTTCTATTACTCTAAAAAATGATGCTTTATTTTGTACCTAGCTTTGTGTAAGTGCAGAGTTGTAGCATACATCAAATCATCGTTCTTAATGGCTCACACATGTTACCCAGCCCATGATTTAAATTGTCTGTTTCCCTATATAAAATGCATTGCAATTACAAGTGGCCATGTAAATGACAGCACTTGTGTCACAAGTTGCCAGTTCTCTGATAGTGTAAGTCTCTTCTGAATTTGGATTTGTAAAATGTTTTCCTGGTGAGACAGAATTATAATGTACACATTTTAAACATCCAAAACAACCCTTGGTATTACAACTTAACCAGTTCTGTGTCTTGTGGATAGTCTGCCAACTGTGAACCAAAGTGTCCTTCAGAGTAGGGTGCACTCCTGTATAATAGCCTGGGAGTTCTATCATGATATCATTTGAGGTCAACATCTCCCTTCAAAATGTTCCAATTTCTTTTTTATAATCTCCTCCACCTTCCCTGCATGTAGGAAAAATGTGGTTACAAAATTAAGGACATCTGTATCTATATTATTGTTTTGTCTCGGTGTGAGTAAGGATGCCCTATCTGTGTTTCTGACATCAGTGCGTGCCTTCTCTAGTAAGGTATGTTTGTACTGTATGTATATATTTATTATATTGGATTTGCCACTAGCACTTTAAATAATGGTTTTAATTGACAAGACACTTTCTGATGATATCACAGATTATGATGTATAATTACTGAGACTTCTTAATGTTACACAGATCCTTTGAAAAAGGAAATTCATTTCCGAATCGCATCAAGGCACTGTGTGCATTTAGCAATGGTGCTTTCAATAAAATATCACTGGGTTATATTTTGAGCAGCATCTTTATTTCCTTGGATGGTGAGTGCAGGACTGTTCTCTCTTGCTTTTGAATTGGATGTTTGTCCATTGCACTCCGCCGCTGTGTGACATCTGTTTTGAATATTATTACTTCCATTTGAATTGCCAGCACAGGTTACAAACTGCAGTTGTTTTTGTGTAAAATCTGTATTTGAATGCTCAAGGCCACCCTAACTATGGTATCGAGTGCCAGGGCTATTTACTTTGACTCTAGTAAGAAGTAAAAAGGAGGTCACTAAAAACTACACCGAATCTGGTATTTTCCAGAATTGACATGGCTGCCACCTCAGCATTGGGAGATCTGTTTGCATATGTGAATGGACTTTTAGCTGAAGCTAGTAGAACAAATTCCTTCCTAACAGACAATGATACCACAAGATAAAACACTAGTGATGCAGCAAATTCACTATTTGAGGCATTTAAAACTTTGGAAAAACTATCAGCAAAGCAAAGTGAATCCACTGGAATATAATCAATATGGAGTCTTACCTTCAGGTTCCACGTAATATGTGGGGGCACCAAATACTAAAGGACCCGGCTTTCAGCTTAGAAGCAGATGAGTTTATGAGGAAGTGGAGATAACTTTTAGACAAGGCTTCAACATATATTAAGAAATTAGACTTTGAAGTCAAAAAGAAGAAATTTTTTTTTTTTAATTTAGTTGTTTAACCAGGTATAGCACACTAAGCTGAAAGCTTTTTTACAGGAGCGACCTGGAATTGTTCAAATTTAAATGGGATCTAGAGGCTTATGAGCTGAGGAGGGTTTACAGTTGGAAAAAGAAACAAAGCCCACAAGGAATTCAGCAACTAAGGGGTAGCCTTGGGAATGCCTGACTTGTTTCTTTCAATATGAGCTCAGATATGAGCGGCTCTGAATCAAGACAATCTACTGAGGATTTATGCAACCAATCACATTCCTCACCTGAATCTATACAAACAAGAAGCACACATCAGAATAAATTCCAGGGTTTTCACACACCTCAGCAGAGAGGTCCAGGCAGGGGCAGAGGCAGTGGCAGGAGCAGACAACAGTGGGGAAGCGGAAGACCAGAAGGGGAAGACGGGGAAGAAGGGGAGATGCAGCAGAATGGGACCCACAAATGGAATGATATCACCAGGGCTATTACCAGCAGCCCCCCCCCCAGACCAGGACTATTACCAACAACCTCCCCCCCAAACATAACAATAACTACCTTAAAATACACAGAATGCCCCACCTCCACCCCTGTACCCCCAAACACATCTGCAGAGCTCCAGAAAGTGATCAACTTATCAAATAGGATGTTGACTGTTCTGCAAGAAGAGCTACTGAGTAAAAGTGTGTCTTTTGCTCCTACTTCTGTGATTAATACATTTGAAAAATATATTTACTTTCAAAAATTCTGCAGGAACTTTAGTCTGAAATCTTTTTTTAGTAAAAAGAGTAGAATCCTGGGATAGTCCATGGACATGGTCATGTCTGTGAATGGTAACTTAACTGTTACTGATGCTTTAGGAGATATTGGCACAACACGTACATTTAAAGGGACCTAAACATTTTATTCCCCACCTTCAGCAGTGATTTTACCTTTTCAGGAAGTGGTTGAAAGAGAGATGGACATTCGGGCCCTGATATTCAAACTGCGCCCAAAAAGTGTGCAATAGCAGCAGCAAGCGTAAGTCCATTGCGCCCATGAGCAAGAGACACGATATTCAAAAATGGAGCAGGTCAAACTGTGCCTACAGCCGACGACTGAATATCGCACCACCTGCGCCATAGCACAACTAGGGAGGGGAAGCTGAGTAGATCTGATGCACCATAGCGCAACAAGGAATGTGCAGCTGAGCAGTCCAGAGGTGCCATAGCGCAACCAGGGATGCCCCCTTCCCCACAGCAGAGCAATGCAACTGCACAACCAGGGAGGTAGGGGCCCACTACCCATGCCACAGATGGGCACAGGAACACACAGCACAACAGACATCGTCCCCCCACACCCCATGCACTGCACAACTGGGGGAAGGCTGGAATAACCACCGGCCCATGGAGACAATCAAACAACCCACAGACAGGCCATGGTGCCCCATCACACCCCCTCAGCAAGCTGTGACTGGCACACAAGGAGGGTTGGCCACCCCGTGCCACACCATCCCCCCCCAATGCAGAGCACACCCTGCACCATAACCCCCATACACTCCCCCCAGGAGCAGCGACCACCACTGCAGGAAACCCCATGCATGCCACCACCCCCACTGTGACACTGCAACCCTGTGCACCACAGAACCGTGCAAGACAGCCCCGCCATGAGCACCCATCAGTGGGTGGCAGCACACAACAATGCAACAACGGCATACACAGTGCCACCATGCACAGTCCCCCCGGAGTACTGCTGAGAGACCAACCATGCATCGGCACATGAGGCACCCCACGTGGGACAGGACTTGCCCTGGACACCACCACCAGTGGTACAGCACCCTGCACAGTATTCCAATGACACACCCCGACCGACCACTGGCCACAACAGCCAGCACAGACACCCACAGTGGTGCGTGGAAGCATGCACCACACCGGATGCCACACAGTGCATGGACAGACAATACTCATACCCAAGAGCACAGCAACACAGGGACACAGTGGTGGGGCAACCAAGCCCCCAGCATGGGCTCATGCAAACTGTGTACACACAACCCACAGTCCTCCATGGCACTGGAGTGCCAGCCACCCTGTGCAGGCACTGTGGACCTGTACACCACTATCATTTGCCCGGAGCACAAGTCACAGACAGTGGTGCACATCCCCTGCAACACATACAAGGCACAGCATGGAGGTGGGACAACAACTGTGGAGGCCACAGTGTCACCCAAGGCAGACATGCACCACACCAGTGACAGGAGGCAACCCAGTATTGTGACGGGTACAGTGGCTGCCCTGCGGGGACTGCCACCACTGACATGCCAGCAGACCGTGCAGGTCACACACATGCACGTGTGTCAGCTGCACAGGCCATGGACGGGCTGATAGGGGCGTTATGGACACAGAGCACACAGCATGGACCTCTGCACACAGTCATCCAGTGCACAGAGCACAACACACACACCACAAACACTGACTGATAGCTACCCCCACACCATAGTCACCTCCACACGGACACACACACATACCCATGACCGCACCACCCCTGACGCCATGCACACCACTACAGCTGAGCACCTATAGCCCACTGCAAATCAGAGACCACCACAGTATTCATATCAAAATAACTGTATTGAACAAACATATAAAAGTTAACTATTTACAGGACCATTTACAAAATATATACTACATGGGGGGGAGGGCCACAAACAAGGTGGGGGTGGGTAAGGGGCAGAGGTGGACAAATGGGACAGGAAAGGAGGGGTGTGAGGGTGGATCCAGGGGGTGGGGATTACAGGGGCTGAAGGACCCCAAATGGGAGTGCCACTCCCCACTCTGACTCCATCTTGGTCAGTGCCTCCGCATGACCCCGGTGTCATCAATCCTGCGGAGGATGTCCAGAGACACCCTTGCCACCTGGAGTATCTCCCGCAGCGCCTCCCTTATCTCCCGGAGATGGCATGTACCTAGGACAAGGGAGCACAGTCAATAGGTGTGAATGCACAGCTCCATACAACCTGCCCAATGTGCATGGCATACGGCCATGGGACATACCTCTGTGATAGTGTGTGACCTCCCACAGTGATCGCGTCCACATGACCTGCCCACCCAGGTGCATACAGCCATGCGGAATGCTGCAAACATCCACCGGCCAAGTCACGCACAGCACCACCATGGCCTTTTAGTGACATGGCTATGTGGTGCAAAGGCAGTGGCACAACCATGTACCTGGTGCACGCATGGACCACCATCGATGCACTCCCAGACATGCATTGCCACTGGACAGTGTTGACTGTAACAAGTCATGTGCATGGCAGTGGTGTCAATGGATGGTGGCCATGCCCCGCTGCCCACCCTGTTACACAGCATGCAATAGTAATCATGGAGTTATGGCACTCACCTTCATCGGGTCGGTCCAGTGGGTGGTGATGGCCCTCACCCCGCCTGGCTTCCTTCTGCTCCTCCTGCCACCAAAGATCGCGGGCATGGCGGTGTTCCTCTGGGCCTGTGGTGCAAACATGGAGAGAGGAACATCAGTACAATCCCATAGCAAAGTCCCCCTGCCCCAAGGTGTGTGTCCTCCCACCCAGCCAGACCCACCCACCCCACACCCTGATAACACCACCACTGCCAACCCTGGATGGTCCCTCTCCCATGTGCTGGACATATACAACAGTGTTACCCATATGGAAGATAAACGTGTGTTGACGTAACAGCTACCTGGTTGTGGCACAGTGCCCCTCCTGGCACGTGCCCGCAGGCGTGCTAGTAGCTCTGGCTCCCTCCACTGCAGGTCCCCCTACCTGTGGTGGCACTGCTTAGCGCACCTCCCCCATCCTGTGGCCTCCTCAAGTGCAGTGGCCACTGCCTCCCATACCTGGGTCCTGGACCTGTCCTGGGACGCCTCCCCAAACAGTGGCCCATGGTGTGGCTCCACAATGGCCACAAGGTTGGCCAGCTCTATTGCCAACCACTGAGCTACATAGATACATAGACAGTGTCGGCAGATAAGGGCCTATGGCCCACCCAGTCTGCCCATTTGAGCTTGTAAGTTCAGTTTATGTTTTCCTAGAAGTCTGTTACCCCTTACCCCTGACCCCCAGAATTCCTTTACATCTACCCCATGCATTCTTAAATCCCATGATTGTTTCAGCCCCCACCACTTTCTCTGGCAGGGTGTTCCACTTGTCCACCACCCATTCTGTGAAGAAATTCTTCCTTATGTTTCCTCTGAATTGTCCTTCCTCCAACTTCATCCCATGCCCTCTAGTCCTGGAACATCTTTTTTGCTTAAAAATAGTGTATTCCTGCACCCTGTTCCTCCCTGTGAGATACTTGTATGTCTCTATCATATCCCCTCTCTCCCTCCTCTCCTCCAGGGAGTACACGTTCAGTTCCTTCAACCTGTCTTCATAGGACTTGTGATGCAATCCATGCACCATCTTTGTTGCCCTCCTCTGAACCTTCTCTACCCTGTCTATGTCCTTACGTAGGTATGGTCTCCAGAACTGTACACTGTACTCCAGGTGGGGCCTCACTAGTGTCTTGTATAGTGGAATTATGACCTCCCTTTTCCTGCTGGTGATGCCCCTGCCTATACATCCCATTCTATTTGCTTTACCTGCTGCCTTGTCACACTGTTTCCCTACCTTGAGGTCATCAGAGATGATAACCCCAAGATCCCTTCCTGCTTGGTGCATGCTATATCCTCATCCCCAACTGATATATTGTGCCAGGGTTTTTGTCCCATATGCATTATCTTGCACTTCTTTGCATTGAATTTCAACTGCCAGACCCCTGACCATTCTTCAAGTTTCTGCAGGTCCTTCTCATTCTGTCTACACCCTCTGGTGTGTCTACTGTGTTACAGAGCTTTGTGTCATCAGCGAACAGTGAAATTCTGCCTTCTAGGTCCTGTGCAATGTCATTAATGAAGATGTTGAACAGGACCGGTCCCAGCACTGATCCCTGTGGTACCCCACTGGTCACTCTTCCCTCTGTGGAGTGACAGCTATTTACCACCATCCTCTGTGTCCTGCCACCCAGCCAGTTACCTACCCACAACACTACTGTCCTGCCCACACCATATTCCCCATTTTGTGTAATAGTCTTCTATGTGGCACAGTGTCAAAGGCCTTGCTGAAGTCCAGAAAGGCCATGTCCACTCCCTCCCTGATCCACCTCCTAGTTACCCAGTCAAAAATTCAATGAGGTTGGTCTGACATGACCTCCCCTGGTGAAACCATGCTGCCTTGGGTCCTGTAGTCCATTGACAACCAGATGTTCCATCAATCTCTCCTTCAGTAGTGCTTCCATGATCTTCCCACTACCGAGGTGAGGCTGACTGGTCTGTAGTTCCTGCTTCCTCTTTGTTCCACTTTGTATAAGGGGACTACATCAGCTGTCCTCCAGTCTTTGGGTACCTCCCTGCTTCAGTGATCGGCTAAACAGGATAGCCAGAGGTTCAGCCACCATCTCTCTTAGTTCTTTAAGGACCCTTGGGTGCACCCCATCTGGCCCCATTGCTTTATCAACTCGTATTACTTCCAGTTCCTTCAGGACTCTTTCTCGTGTAAAGGGACTTGTGTCGATTTCTGCACCATTGTCACCCCTTGTGCTCCCTTCAGACCCATTACCCTCCTCTTCCAGGAGCTGCCCTCCTGTGTGCCATGCTCTCTGCTTGATTTGCCAATATGGCACACTGCAGTGCGGCTCCCCACGTGCAGATGCTGCGTGGTACAGCGATGCTATTCCCTATCGCGCTGTCACTGAACAGCGCTATAGAGGTGCACCCATGCCTGACACATGGCGCCTAAGGGGCAAAGGTCGGGCACAGGGACAAGGGTCTCTGGCACATGGACACACACAGTGCCATTGGAACCCAATGCGTGTAACGCGATTGGCTGCCTGTGTGCTACCGCCATTAGCGGCCTACTGTGCAGTTGGCCCAGTGCACCTATGATGACCCAGTGCCACAGTGCCATGTAGTGACCATCGCTATAGTGCCACTGGCACAATGGTGGTCATGCCCTGCATTGCCTACTGTGCACAGCACGTCAGCAGCTTGGCAGATGCCTGCGTCAGCAACCCGGGCATGCGCAGTGAGGTGTGTACTACACATGTCACAGAACTGCACCATTGGCTCAGTACGTTCAACACAATTGCACAAAGCCCAAAAGCGCAAAATTCAGCCGTCATATGCAAATCATCTAATCAGCCATTCAATGGTGCAGCACTGCAATTTGCATCTACTTATAGTTGCGCCTCACCTCATTTGCATGGGTTGCGCTATAAAAGTGCAACATTGGGCTGCAGTGGCCATAGTCGGTCACTGCAGTCTATTGGTGAGTTGCATGCTGTTTGGGAGTGTGGACTATGGATTTAGGGACATGCATGGGACTGCACAGTCACAGGTAACAACTGCCATTCTTACAGGCTAAACAATGACTGAGCAAGTTGTGGGAGAGCAGGAACACAGTGGTGGGAGGAGGAAGAGGCCTAACTTTACCAGGGCTGAGACCAAAGCCCTGTAAGAGGCCTACCTGGATCAGGAGCCACTTCTCAGCACACAGCAGGGAACACCTCAAGCCTCTGCTGCTGCATGGGAGGAGGTGGCACGTGCTGTGAGCCTGCATGGCAGCCACCAGCACTCCGTGCAGGAGTGCAAGAAAAAAATGGGCACGGACAGGAGGAGGATAAAGGAGAAGATGGCTGACATCCGGGCAGCACGAGCTGCAACAGGTGGGGGACAGCCGGAGTTGGTACAGCTGACCCCACAGAAGGAGAGGCCTGCTGGAAGCATGCAGCGTAGTGCCGTTGAGGGTGTTCTGGGTGGTGGCTTCCAGACGGGTGGTGGCCCATCACTGCATGGTAAGTCATGGTCTGTCTAGGGGGGCAGGGTAGGTCACATGCAGTAACGCGACTTTGCTTTCCCTTACAGATCCTGAGCATCTGCATGGGTCAGCGGTGGTGAGCTTGTCCACTGAGAACAGTCAGCTGGAGATGGAGGAGGGTCCATCCACCTCCACAGGTATACATGGCTCAGTGCAACGGTGGGGCTGCCTGGCTGTCCACACTGATGTTGTTGTAACAGGTGCAGAGGAAGCCCTGCCTGTGTGCCAGCATGCCGGTGTCCATGGATGCCAGCGTGCTGTGCCTGGGGCCGGTGCAGAGTCTGTCACCGATGATGATGTCACTAATGTCATAGGCAGTCACACGTGTGTGCCACAGGATGGCCACACAGCAGGACACATCATGGCCATGGCTGTGGGTGGTGCTGCTGTGGAGACCTGCGTGTCATTACAGTCCCAGCCTGTGCCTGTCAGAACCAGTGGGGCAGCACTGGTGTTTGTTCAGGACAGTGGGACTGTTGCGGCCACTGCGGCAGCACCACTGAGCCATGGGGAGCAGCAGCCGGAGGGGCAGCATCAGCAGTCGGCCAATGGGCTTGCGAGTACAGAGTTCTGTGGCGGTGTCTGTGCACCGCCTGTGGACATGCCCAGACCTGGTCCTGGTGCACAGCACCCACCCTCAAGGGGTGCTGAGCATCAGGGATGTGCGCACCCTGAGGGACAGGATGCCGAGGAGGCAGATGACCTCTTGGATGAGCACACCCGCCTACTGCAAGCATCAGTCCAGCAGCAGATGCAGCTTGCGATGTTGGTGGATGCACTGCATGTGGCTCTGGAGCAGGCAGATGAGCGTTGCAGCAGGGACACCGCTCTGATCCTGGCAGGGATGGACCGGTTTGCGGAGGATGTGACTGCTGCCATTGACAGGCATGCACAGGCATTCACTGCTGTCATGGCCACAATGGGCACACAGTCAGGTGCCCATGCATCACAGACACCATGCAGTGCACTGTCCACCCCCATTCCAAGGGTTGTGTGACTCCATCCCTGTCGACACCTGGTTCAGCTGTGGGCATCCTGATCAGTCCTGGCCCAGGCATGTTCAGTGTGCTGCAGACCTTTTTTTTTTTTATTTTTTTTTTTATTTAGTTGTTTAACCAGGTATAGCACACTAAGCTGAAAGCTTTTTTACAGGAGCAACCTGGGAGCACAAGGAGGTTAAGTGACTTGCTCAGGGTCACACAGTATGCAAGCGGAAGCTGTGGGATTCAAACCCAGGTCCTCTGCATGAGCACGGTTGCGTTCACGCAGTGGAACCCCTGGGGGACCATCACTGCCACCCCATGAGGCCAGTGGTCAGCCTGTCACTGCTGGCAGGTCTCAGCGGGGCCACCACACATCTGTGGCAGCCGGGGCACTGTGTCGCATGACTGACCTGTCTCCCAGCATGGCTACTGTCTGGTGCTGCCCTGTGTGCATTGTGTATTTCAGTGGGCAGTGCACAAGTGGGTACCTGGCCCTGCACGCAGACACACAGTCCACCTGCACACCCTCCCAGCTGCTGTCTGCAGTTTTGTGTGCATGATGATGCCTGCATTTCACTGTACACCAATGTGCAATGGTGCTCAGCATCTGACACATGCACATGGACAGGCAGTGGGCGTGGTGGTCTGTGGACATGTGTGTGGCTAGGGTTGCCATTCTGGGCCAGTGTGCCTCCTGTCCTCTGTGCAAGTTTGGTGCGTTGTGTGTGTGTGTGCATGTGTGTGTGTCAGTCCATGTGGCATGTTAGTCCTCACCCATCCCTGGTTGTGTGTGTGCTTCTGTGCCCTGCCACTTCCCTTGACGGCATGCACCCCTGGTGTGTGTCCATGCATGTTTGTGGGTTGTGCATTAGCCACTGTTGGCTGCACATGGCCCCATGAGTTACCTGGGTTGGCTGAAGTGCTCCTCCGTGATGGTGTCCCAGTGCAGCTGTGTCAGCTGGACCAGTCAGGGGTCCCGTCGCCCAAGAGGGGGGCTGCCCATCACCATCATCACTGGTGTCCTCATCGTCCAGATCACTGTCCCCCTCTTCAACCTGTACGGCTATCCCACATTCATTGGCCATGTTGTGCAGGATGCAACAGGCCAGGAATAGCCCACAGGCCTTTAAGGGGCTGTACTGTAGGGCACCGCCGGAGGTGTCCAGTCAATGGAAATGTGCCTTCAGCATCCCAAACACCCGCTCGATGACATTATGTGTGGGGCAGTGTGCCTCTTTGTAGTGTTGTTGTGATGGGGTCGCGGGAGGCCATTAGGGTGTGAGCAGCCAGGGACGGAGTGGGTATCCACTGTCACCTGTGTGCAGAGGGTGGAGGTTAGTTTGGTGATCAGCATCGCCCTGCCCCAGGCCATGTAGGCCACTACCCATGTCACCTCTGGCCGTGCCCCCCCAGGCCCTAAGTGTGTCCATGTGGTTTTCATACTCACCCAGTATGTGTCCAGTGGGGATGTGCCCACTCTTGAATCTGTGGCACAGAGCCGACTGGTGCCAGATGAAGGCATCGTGTGCTCCCCCAAGGTGCATGGCACAGACATTGATTATGCACCCCCTGGCATCACACACCACCTGGCAGTTGATGCTGGTAGAGCCCTTGTAATTGATGTATGCAGCCCCCTCGGGGCCAGGTGGTGTGTGTATGGCCACATGGGTGCAGTCTATTGCCCCTAGCACACCAGGCATACATGCTACCATGTGGAATTCCTGTATGTTTGCTGTGTGCTCTGCTGGTGTGCTGGGGAAATGGATGTACTCCGCAGCATGTGGCAGCAGTGTGCTGAGGAATTGGGTGAGGTGGCGTAATGTGGCCGACTGGGTTATGCCTGTGGTGTCCCCAGTTGGCCTCTGGAAGATACCCGTGGTGAGCAAGCACATGCAAGCTGTTACTTTAGCCTCCACTGACAGGGCATGGCTCCGTCGTGTGGGTGCCTGCATCACATCACTGCACAGCTGACAGAGCCACCTCAGAATTACCCTATTCAGGTGGTACCGGCCCACAATCTCAGTATCACTGTACAGCTCGAAGCTGGTGCGGGCTTGGTACTGCCTGTTGGGGGCATACTGCCGATGGGCCCTTCCACGGCCATGCCCCCCCTGCCGCCCTCCTTCTCACCCCCCCATAACTGCCTCCATCTGGAAGATGGCACTGGCCATGTTCCTGGCATGTGTTCATCCCACCAGCAGCTGTTACTGTATTCCCCCCGCTGTCCTCACTGCTACTTCCCCTGTATCAGGAACACCTGCCTTTGGTGGTCTCTGTGCTGTGTGACACTTCCCCCTTCTGCACTGGCTGTGGCTCCCCACACCTTCCCTGTGCCTCTGTGTTCAGGGTACCCTTTCCCTAGCCTGCCCTGTGTGTCCCTCCTGCCCTGTCTGTGTGGCTAGAGTTCTGCCTCGTGCCTTCCCTGTAGCATTCTTGCTCCTCTCCCTTGCTCCTTTTTATTTTGGCTCATTTCTGCTATGGCACAAATTCCGCTTGCTCCCCTATTGCGCATGGCGCAAGTTGTTGAATATCGCACTGCGCCATTTATGCATGGTTCCTCCCCCTTCAGTTGCCCATGCCTTCATTATCATTGAGCTGTTGCTCAGCATGATTTTGGGGGCACAACTGCCTCCTGCTGAATATCGCAGAATGGCACAATTTCGGACTTGTGCAGGTGCAACCCTATTGTGCATGGCTCAACTCTTTTGAATATCTGGGCCTCTGTTTAATAATGTGCCAGAAATGCACTTTTCTAACATTTCTAATGCTGAAACAATGCCTTGAAAAGTTTGAGGGAAGTTTGTGAGAATGTTATCAAGCTGGCAGATAAAGGGGGGAACTCGTGTTATACAAAATACTGATATTTATATTGGGGAAATTAAAAGACATCTCTCAAATATAGCAGCTTACTGCATACTTGATAATGATCCCACTGCAAACTTTCAATTCAGAATTGATGAGTTTTGGGATGTAGCAGTCCAACAAGGTTGGAATGATCAAAATACTAAGACTTTCCTGACTGTCCCACATCCCATTAAAGCTACAGTTTACATACTCCCTAAAATTCATAAACCTTTCTTGACTCCATCCCCGCTCAGAAGACCTATTGTAAGTGGAATTGGCTCCCTTTCAGCACCATTATCATAATATGTGGACTATCACTTGAGACCTTTTGTTATACAGCTGGGTTCTTATTTGAAAGATACAGGGGAAATACTACAGCTTCTTGAGGATGCTGTTGTGGACAGGAACTCCCTCCTAGTAACAATGGATGTGGAGTCCCAGTACATAAGCATCCTACAGAAAGATGCCTTGGATTGTTTGGCCTCTTTTTTGAATTCAAGGGGTGAAAATTCTGAGCCCCCCCCCATCACCACAGAATTTATCCTAAAACTGTCAGAATTTGTGTTAAAATTCAATTGGTTTACTTTTTTGGCAGAATAATACCTCCAAGTAAAGGGGACGGTCATGGGGACATCTTTTGCCCCCGGTGCTGCCAACCTTTATATGGGCCAATGGGAGAATCAATAATTTAGCGATGTTGATGTGAACCCCTTTTTCCATAAAATTGGAATGTACCGTCAATACTTGGATGATTTATTTTTCATATGCAGGGGGAATTTAAATGAATTAGCTGCTGACACCCTTTGCACATTGTGTGAGAGACCATTTGGTACCATGCATTTCTACTTAAAGTTGAGCCAGCATGATATACTATGGTGATTTGCATATACATCCCATGGTGTTTTGCATTATGGGGGTATGTGTGATTTTGGTACTTCTTTAAATGAATTAGATGCTTTTGTTGACTATCTACATGGGACAAATGAAAATTTGCATTTTACATATTCAGCAAATTTAAAAGAGGTCCAGATTTTAGATCTGAACATTCAGAAGTCAGAATATCGTACCATTAATACTGACATATATATTTATTTATTTTTTATTTATTTAGCTTTTGTTGACCCGGTAAGTGCACTAGACAAATCCTGCCTATTTTCAGCACGACCCGGGGGAGGGGGATACAGATGAATGCCAACTGACTTTGAAACCAGATTAAGCTGTTGGTGGTATTTATAGTGAATGAGGGAAATTTGGCCAGGACACCGGGGAAATTCCCCTGCTCTTTTCGATAAGTGCCATGGGATCTTTAACATCCACCTGAACTACCACCAATCCAGGCAGATGGGTCCTTGGTTTAACGTCTCATCCGAAAGACGGATAGAAAGGAGTGTGAGAGGAACAACTTACTTTTGGCATTTGGCTGCCACCCATGTCATGTGACCAATAACATACCAAAGGGTCAGTTTCTGCAAAATAGACATAACTGTAGTGACTTCGAAAAATATGGTGTAGCAGCAGAGAATGCACATAAACAGTTTAATGAAAGGGGTTACATACATACATTAATAGAGAAGGCACGCACTGATGTCAGAAACACAGATAGGGCATCCTTACTCACACCGAGACAAAACAATAATATAGATACAGATGTCCTTAATTTTGTAACCACATTTTCCATACATGCAAAAAGAAATTGGAACATTTTGAAGGGAGATGTTGACCTCAAACAGTATCATAATAGAACTCCATGCTGTCATACAGGAGTGCACCTACTCTGAAGGACACTTTAGTCCACAGTAGGCAGACTATCCCCAAGACACAGAATTGGCTAAGTTGTAACACCAGGGGATGTTTTAGATGCTCAGTTCAGTGCAGTTTAGATGTTATAGATTCAGTTCCTCAGATGGGGGGAGGAAGGGTGGAGCAGGACTTTTGAAACATATACAAGAATTACAAATCTTATATGCATAACCAGCAGAGCAGTTCAAAATCAATTTTTTACCAGTTACCTCCTTTTTTAATGCACCCAAAACATACATCAATTTTTGTTCTTTTTGGTTCAAGATAGTATTTACATTTATTTATTTATTGAAATGTTTCATCAGGAGGGCACACTGAACAACAAGTTGCTTGCCTCATGGTGCAACCTGGGGGGAAGGGTTACATAGGGTTGTGAAGGATGATCAGTTACAATACGCAAACAATACAACACTGTGAGATTGTGCAACAGTTGGAACAGAAGGTACTGTACAATAAACAGTAGTGGAACATTGGGTAAATTACAATACATGTCTAAAATCATACAAAAGAACATATAAATGTACAGAACAGTAATAATGCAATAGAACCATTTATAGTGCATGAGTGTACCAGTAGCAGGCTCAAGGTAGTATGCAAGTGCTGTTGGAGTAAAAAGGATGGGGTTAGGTTGTGCACACTGGTGACCCAGAAGGGCAGGTGGAGAAAAGAGGGAGGAGAGGCAAGAAACTGAATATGAGGAGAAGGGGTAGCCATTTCCTGATTTCCCCTTTCAGGATCTTGAGAACCCTTCTAGGGGTGTCATGTTAGGAAGGCAGAAACTGGGGATATTTATTAAGGTGGGTTAAAGCAGGAGCAGCTAAGGGAAAGGTAATTGTGTAGGGCAGAGGTAAGGGAGTAGTTGGAGGAGGACTGTTATATTTCAGTGGGGAAGGAATTCCAGATTTTAGGAAAACGATGGGCAAAACCAGTCTGACCGATGAATGTGGAGCAGTGATGGACCATCAAGGTGCGGGCATCATTTGATCTGAGAGAGTGAGTAGAAGGAGGTGGAGTAGAGAGAGAGGCTGAGAGATAGGAGGTGAGCCCCCCCAAACCAGAATTTGGAGGTTAGTTTGGCACAGTGAGAGATGCGTCTGTGAGATAGTGGAAGGAAGGTTAGAGAGCAATAGAGTTCACAGTGGTGGGGGCAGGAAGGGGAGTCGATAGCAAAGTGGCAGAAGGCGTTAAAGGAGAATGTCCAACTTGGTCAGGGAAGATTTGGGAGCAGCACCATAGACTACATCACAGTAGTCAAAGATGGGTAGTATCATCTTGTGGACAATTTCATGCCTCACAGTCAGCGGGATGCAGCTACGATTTCTGTACAGAGCGCCAAGCTTGGGGCACAGTTTCTTCAAGATAGCATTGATATGCACAGAGAAGTTGAGGTGCTAGTCCAGCCAAACTCCCAGATATCTAAATGAGGAGGCATCCTCCAAGATGGTCCTATCAAAGGTGTGGGAGGTGGGTACGACTGGGTGCCTAGACCGTCTCTGTCTAGGGCCAAAGGTCATTGAGACTGTCTTCTTGGCGTTTAGAAAAAGCTGGTGAAAAGCAAACCAGAGCTGAACTTGGTTGAAGTCATGCTGTAAGCTGGTTTGCAGAGCATCAGGGTCTTTGCCAGAACTGTACAAAACAGTATCGTCAGCGTACATGTGGATAGAAGAGGATGTGCAAGCTGTGGGAAGATCATTAAGGAAAATAGAGAAGAGTAGGGGATCAAGCACTGAGTCCTGAGGGACACCAGTGTTGATGGGGAGTGGAGGGGAGATGGAATCAAGGATTTTCACCGACTGGGTCCTGCCAATGAGGTAGGATTTCAACCAGTTGGTGGCTGATGGAGCAAGGCCAGCTGAGAAGAATGAATCAAGAAGCAGGGGATGGGAAACAGTGTCGAAAGCTTTGGCTAGGTCGACAAAGATGTCAAGGTGATCAGGCCATTGTCCATCCCTGAAAGGATGAAGTCAGTAAGCCTGAGGAGGGAGGCGGTTGTCTAGTGTTTTTTCTGAAAATCAGATTGGAAAGGGGTGAAGAAAGAGGAATCAGAGAGGAAGGGTGATAGTTGAGAGAGAACTAAATGTTCTTGAAGTTTGGCAAGGATAGGAAGGAGGGAAATGGGGTGATAGCTGCCAGAAGTGGATGTGTCACCACCCTTGGGGAGAGGAAGGACTACAGCATGTTTCCAGGATGAGGGTACTTGGGCAGAAATAAAGGACAGCTTAAGGATTAGGGAGCTAGGATAAGAAATTGCAGGAGCAGGAAGGTAGAGAAGTTTAGGATTGAGCTCATCTGGTGAGGATCCTTTAGAGGGGTTGAGGGACAGGTGAGCATTAAGAGCTTTGTCAGAGGAGATAGTAGAAAAAGAAAATGGGGAGAGGTAAGCACTTGCTGAGGTGAAGGGCTGTAGCTAGTAGGTGGCAATGGGGAGAGGGATTTTAGAAGAGACGTGGTGCACAAGGTGTAGTTGGCATTAAATTCATTGGCCGCAGAGCCAGGGTCGGAAACGAATGAGTTATTTATTTTGAGAACTGAAGGGGGAGGGTGAGAGGGTTGACAGAATAGGTCATGAACTACCATCCAGAATTTAGACAGAGAGTTAGTGTTAGTCAGGAATGATAGCTTCAATATCAGTTGCTCTAATTTTGTGTTGTATACTGCCCTGCTGTGAATTGATGTGTACAGCCATGGCATATTCAGGGTTATTGTTCCTGATGGCACATGATCCTGATATTTTAATTAAGCCCACAGATAAGGGTGGTGGGGTGGTAATACAAGATAGTGACAAATACTCCTCTGAAATTCACTGACAGCTCAAAGATAGTAAATTCTATAGTTGCTTGACCAGTGATTCTACAAAAAAGATACAACAACAAATTGAACTGCTTTTACTTGAAGGTTTTCAGAATGGCCTCATTAACACTAATGAGCTGTTCTATCTTTCAGTGGAATCCCCCCAAAAACCAGCCATATACACTCTATTGAAGATCCACAAGGATCTGATTTCACCCGCTGGTAGACCTATAATTTCAGCAATAGGTTGGGTCACCGATCTGCTGTCATGGTATGTGGATAGCTTTATTTGATGCATAGTCCCAAAATGTTGTAGACACCTGAGAGATACTAGCCACATGCTAACATTCCTGGATGAAATACAGGTTCAGGATGAGTGGCTGTTGGTTACTCTCGATGTGGACTCTGTACACAAATATCCCCCATGAAAGATGGATCTCTGCCCTTATGCATTACCTTCTACTTCATACTAGTCTGGGACAGAGCAAAATTAATTTTTTGCTCAGTCTAACAAAATTTGTATTACAGAACAACATTTTCATGTTTGAAGGTACTGTAAGATCTATTGGCAAGAGAGCGGGACAGCAACGGAGGCCACATTGGCCCCTAGTCTGGCAAACTTGTACATGGGGCAGTGGGAGGAGGAGGAGGAGTGTGTACTTGATGCAGAGAAAAATATTTTTTATGATAAAATATATATTTTTAAAAGGTTTATTGATTTGTTTTTAATATGGAAAGGGACACAAGCTGAATTAGTAGAATTTGTAAGATTTCTGGAGTCAACAAATGAGAATCTCAGGTTCAAGATGAATGTACAGGAAACGTATTAACTTTCTTGACATTATAAACAAGTTGATGGTACTCTTAGAACTGATTTATATAGAAAATCAACAGAACACAACAGCCTATTATTTACGTCCTCATGCCACTCTTCATGTTACCCGTACGCTACCTAAGGGACAGTACATTAGGGTGAGGAGAAACTGCAGCACTGATCAGCTCTATGATATTTGAGAGGAGGAACTTACATGCAGACTTAGGGAGAGGGGATACAGAAACAGTGATATTACCAGGGCAGCAGTTGAAATGAAGCACATAACTAGACAGTCACTTCTTTACCCCAAGCACACTAAGAAAAAATCCACTAAACAATTTAATTTTGTAACTTGTTTTGGGGGTGGCACTTGAGAAGTGGTTGATATAATAAAGAAGAACATCACAGTTTTTAGAGGGACACTGCAATTTAAATACATGCTCGATAAATTAGAGTCACATACAGATGTGACTGTAACATTAGGGACACACTTGTTAAGACAAACCTCAGACAAACCCCTAAACAAGGTGGTACACAGAACTGAGGCATGAAATCATGTGGAAACTGCAAAACATGTTACCTAGTGGAAAGAGGTAAATATTTTACCCACCCTATCATGAAGAAAGAGGATAACATTATTGGTAACATCAATTGCAATACAGAATGTGTTGTTTACCAATTGATGTGCAGCTGTGGCAGATACTATGAGTGCAGGATGAAAAGAAAACTTAGAAAGAGATTATAGGAATATGTCCTTGCCATCAGGAACAATAACGTTGAATATGCCATGGCTGTACACATTAATTCACAGCAGGACAGTAAACAACACAACATTAGGGCAATTGGTATTAAATCAGTTAAAATGGATATACGTGGGGGTGATATACATACTGTATTGAACCAAAAAGAACAAAAATAGATTTATGTTTTGGGTGCATTAAGGCCACCAGGCCTTAATGAGCAATTTGAACTTAAACCATTTTTAAAGAAAATGAAGTAAATGGTAAAAAAATTATTTGAACTGCTCTTCTGGTTGTGCTTATGAGATGTGGGTGACTACATTAATTGTGATCTTTGCATATGTTTCAAAAGTCCTGTTCCACCCCCCCATTTGAGGAACCAAATCTATAGTGATACATATATATATATATATATATATATATATATATACACATACAAAATGCCACAGTATCTGTACTAATTCAGTAAATGAATGCTTTTTTTATGTTTACAGATTAAAACAGTGGATGCCTTGCAGCCCAAACTATGAACTTTTGTTATGAATTTTGAGTGAATTAACTGATTTTTGTTACAATGACTGGGACTAAATGTTTTTATATGTATTTTGATGCAAGCAAGCAATGAGACCATAGATTGGTGTCACATGCTTTTGTATTTAAAACGTAACTTGATGTGTTGTGAGTATCATGTATTTAAGAAGGTTGGTCTCAGTGTGGAGTCATTCTCTGATGAAGTCTTGATGGCGAAACATAACATTTTCTTGCTGCGCTAACTATACTGGATGGGTGAATAAAAAATCTTGAGTTGTTCATTTGTCTGATGTCCTTCCTGCGTGGGTGAGTGCTGCACTCATTACATTTGAATTGACTGACTGATGTGCTATTAGCACCACTATCCCAGTGCACACCTTCACGTAGCTGCATACATTGTAATTCTGTTTCACCAGTAAAAACATTTTACAAGTCCAAATTCAGAAAAGAGTTACACTATCCCAGAACTGGCAGCTTGTGACACAAGTGCTGTCATTTACATGGTCACTTGTAGTTGCAATGTCTTTTATACAGGGAAAACGACAATTTAAATCACAGGTTGGGGAACATGTGTGAGCATTAAGAATGGTTACTTGACATATGCTACAGCTCCGCACACACACAAAGCTAGGAACAAAATAGAGCATAATTTTGTTTTTAGAGTAATAGAAAAAGTAATACCCAAACCAAGGGGTGGTGACAGTAACACATGGATTTTAGAGAGAGAAGGCTTCTGGATCTTCACCCTGGGTGCTTGCAGAGCACCAGGACTGAATGATCATCTTGAACTTACTTCCTATTTAAAATATAGGCATGAATAAGAACACCTCCCTTCCTATCAAGGGTTGTAAACAAAACAAAACAAACTAGTTGGTGAGCAGTTTTTCAATATGTAGCTTTGATATTGGGTGTTTACTCACCTGGTAAAGGTGATTGTGTTGGTTGACATCCATGGCACTCCAGACCTTACATCATGGGTTTTAGCCCACCTGATAGGCTAGTGATGCACATGACCATAGGATCAAATTTCTTGGTACATCCAGGTCCCAGAAGCCCCTGGTCTCCAGTTCAAATCTTACATAACTGAAAACCAAGGTTAGTAACACCACCAAATACCGCCAATAATAACTTAAAACAATAATACACTCTGAAAGCTTCTTATGCATGTGGCCAAGTGGCCTTATTTTATTCACCTATTAATGCAATCTAAGCTCGACTGTATAGCGGGTCGAGGACAGACATTCTAAATGCCCTTAGTGATATCTATGAATATCCCCCTTGCCAGTCACTGCTTTGTTTAATGTATTCCTTGTTGCTCTGAGCACTCTACCGGGCAGGTTGTTGAGTGCCATGGATGTCAACCAACACAATCACCTTTACCGGGTGAGTAAACACCCATTGTGATTGGTTGACCATCCATGGCACTCCAGACCTTACATCATGGGTAGATAAGCAGCAGTACTGTACCCTAGGGAGGGAGGTAGAGTGGTCTAGGAGTGAGAGGATGAACTGGCTGCCGCGAGGACCTGGGTGGCGAAAGTGGACTGTAGCTTGTATAAGTGGTCCAGTCTATAATGTCTGGCAAACGTATGGATGGAAGTCCATGTTGTAGCTTTGCAGATGTCCTCTGTAGTGACGTTAGCTCTTTCTACCGAGGAGGTGGCCACAGCTCTCATAGAATGAGCCTTAATACCCTCAGGGGGTGTAAATTGCTTTGCCTTGTAGGCCTCCTGAACTTTATTTATTTATTTAGTTGCTTAACCAGGTATAGCACACTAAACTGGAAGCTTTTTTACAGGAGTGACCTGGGAGCACAAGGAGGTTAAGTGACCTGCTCAGAGCCACACAGTATGCAAGTGGAAGCTGTGGGATTCAGACCCAGGTCTGGTCTGCTGGATGTCACCAGATTTGCAGCTCAGAGCCTTAGACCACTGGCTATACTGCCTCCTAAACTGAACTGAATAGTTCTTTTTAAGCCAGCCAGCGATGGTAGTCTCGGATGCTGCCCTATCCTGTTGCTGTCCTGCTGTGACAACGAATAATCTTTCTGTTTTGTGTAGAAGTTGTGTTCTAGTGATTTATGTGGCTAGGGTGGCCCCTTCATCTAAGTGATGTGGGATAAGATTGCCACCCTGGGTATGTGTTCCCTACAAAGGTTGGCAATTCTATAGGTTGTTCTCTATGGAATGCCAATGCGACCTTCGGTTGGAAGGCCAGGACCATGCGCAAATGTACCTCTTGAGGTGTAAACACAGTGTAGGGCTCTTTGCATGACAGGGCCCCCAGTTCACCAATCCACCGGGCGAAACAGATGGCCACAACAAAACAGGTCTTGAGACCCGCACAAAAAAGGCCTACCTCCTGAAGAGGTTAGAATGGGGCTGCACTGAGGGACTCTAACACTAATGAAAGATCCCAGGGGGCAATAGGGGGGCCTAATCCTGGGTCGCAGTACCTCTACTGCTTTAAGGAAATGCATTGCATCTCGGTGAGCCCTAGAGGTATGCCTGCCTACTGGCCTGATGGCTATTCCAATGGCAGATAGCTGTACCCTGAGTGAAGAGTGGGCTAGTCCTTTGTCTACTCCTTGCTTAAGGAACAGAAGGATGGTAGCCATGTCTGCCCACTCGTGTTCCTTACCCTTCTCTCGGCACCACCTTGTGAATACCAACCACTGCCTATTGTAAGTAGAGGTGGTGGAGGACCATCTGGATTGCAGCATCATTGAGATGACCAACTCATAGTAACCAGTTCTCATCAGTCTC
Organism: Neoceratodus forsteri; assembly: GCA_016271365.2. Lineage (NCBI taxonomy): Eukaryota > Metazoa > Chordata > Ceratodontiformes > Ceratodontidae > Neoceratodus > Neoceratodus forsteri. The sequence goes on from CM057459.1 coordinate 624,219,132, forward strand.
TCCCTTTCAGGAGCTAGGCTGTGAGTTTCAAGGTCCCTGGTGCAGGGTGGATCACGGGCCCCAGTGTCAGCATGTCTGCCTGGTAGGGTAACCTGAGTTTGTCCAGGGCCATGGCTAGTATCGTGGTGAACCAGGCTCTCCATGGCCAATAAGGAGCCACCAGGATAATGGTCCTTTGAGATGTTCAGATCTTAGCTAACACTTGGGGCAGTAGGGGAATGGGGGGAAACACATATGCCTGATCCCGTGACCAAGGTTGTGACAAGGCATCAATTCCCTGTGAGTGACATTCCCTGTACCTCAAGAAGAACTTGCTGACCTGTGCATTCTCTGCTGTGGCCATGAGATCCATCGATATGGGTCCCCATGTCTCCTGTATGAAGTGAAACAGGCTGGGATGGAGGTGCCACTCCCCTGGGTGCACCTGTTGTCGGCTGAGCCAATCTGCTTGAACGTTGAGTTTGCCTGTGAGGTGGATTGCACCAATGTGCACCAAGTTGGACTGGGCCCACTACAGTACTCTTGTAACCTCTCGCTACATGGCTCTGCTCTTGGTACCCCCTTGCTTAGCAATGTAGGCCACCGTGACTTGATTGTCAGAGCGTATCAATATCAACTGACTGGTAATGGATGACTTGAATGCTCTGAGGGCATGGAATAATTGCTCTAATTTCTAGTACATTGATGGACAACCTTGCTTCTGTGGCTGTCCACTGGCCCTGGGTGGACTGAGTGCCCAAGCACCGTCCCCATCCCATTTGGCTTGCATCCATCTCAATGGAGGAGTCATAAATTGCCTTGAGTGGGACCCCTCATGAGAGGTTCGAGTGCACTGTCCACCAGGTTAAGGACTGTCTCACCGTGAGTGGAAGAGGTATCCTGACCTGCAGATTCTGCTCATTCGGAGACCCCTGGGTCAGTACGTAATTCTGAAGGCACCTCATTTGCCACCTGGCCCAAGGAATCAGGTCGATGCAGGAAGCCATGCAACCTTGTAACTGAGCTGTTTGGCTGATGTTTGGCTGAGGGGAGGCCTTCAGTTGATGGGATAGGGTTATTAAGGTGTACACCCTTTTCTGGTATGGCTTTGCCCACCCTTGGGACATGTTGATTTCTGTCCCCAGGTGTTCTAACTGTTGTGAAGGTACTAAATGACTCTTGGTCTCGTTCACTACCCATCTGTGCTCTTTGAGCACCCGCAGAGCCAGTTGACTGTTTCATTGTGACCGATCCCTGGACCAAGCCCAGATAAGTCAGCCATCCAGGTAGGGTATAATGTCCACCCCTTTTTCTCAGAGCCTGGCCACCAGGACTACCAACACCTTGGTGAATAACCTTGGTGCTGAGGTAAGACCTAAGGGTAGGGCCTGATAGTGGAAATGCTGTTCCAGGATGTGGAAATAGAGATATTGCCTGTGGCTTGGTCTTATTGGTATGTGAAGGTAGGCGTACTTCAGATCTATGGAGGTGAGGTAATCGCCTACCCGAATACTGCGGAGTGTCGATTTTAGTGTCTCCATTTTGAATCTCTGGGTGACAATGTGTTGATTGAGGTGCTTGAGATCCAGGATGGGGCGGAATTCCCGTTTTCTTAGGCATGAGAAAGAAAATGGAGTACACTACCTATTCCTGCTCATGAGGGGGGACCATCTGGATAGCCCTGTTTTGTATTAGATCCAACAGGATTTGTTGGACCTGGTGAGTGGAGGCTTTCTTCTTGGCTATGGTGGAGCGTATGAACTTGTGTGTGACAGGAGCCTGGGACAGTTCTATAGAGTACCCCCTTGACAGAGTACCCCCTTGACACTACCTCTAAGACCCACCTGTCTGAGGTTGTGTTGAACCACTGCTGTTTGAACATCATTAATCTTTTCCCCACTGGGGGCATCGTACCGAAATGAGCGGGGACCTGGGAACATAGTCATTGTTGTTTGCCTCTGTTCCCTCTTTCTCTACTTCCCGAACTTGGTCCCGTGACTTCTGAAAGCCGATGGCTGATAACTATGGTTGAAGGAACTGCGGTATCCTCCTTGAGTTCCTCTGCCTCGAAAGGAGTTGGTCTGATAATGATTGTCCCTGCATGGCTGTTGAAATTCCTCCCCCCCCAAATCTCCATTTGCCGGAAAGGAGATAGAATGACCTGTTCTTATTTTTGAGCAGGTCCTTTCCCTCTTCCTTCTGTTTCAGAAATTCTTGTAAACCCTCCCCGAAAACATGTTTTCCCTTCATTGGTAAGTTCTGTAACAGTGGCTTGGATTCATTGTCGGTTTCCCCATAGTTTAAGCCACAAAGCTCTCCTGGCACGGTTAGTGAGGGCCTTAGCCCTGGCATTCAGTTTCAGGGTGTCCAATGCCATGTCCACTAGGTACTTAGCAGCATCCAGTATACACTCTAAAAGTTCTGTTTCTCTGGTATTGGAGTTTTCCTGCTCAAGGAGCTCCTCGAGCCAGCAGATTTGGGCACATGCAGTATAAATGGCAGTACTGGAAGCTTTGACTGCCATTCCCTCAATTTCAAATGCCTTTTTTAACATATCTTCGACCTTCTTATCTTTGGGATCCTTTAGGGATATGGTGCCACATGGTAACACTGTCTTCTTGCTGAGTTCCGCCACCTGAGGATCAATCATGGGGGCTGTGCACCAAGTGCTGGCTTTGTCCTCTCAGACCGGATACATGCAGTCCAAATTTCTCTTGTCGGACATTCTGCCAGGTTCCGTGGATTTCCACTCCTTGTTGAAATTGTCATCAATCACTGGCCACATGGGAAATGTCTCTTTAGTGGTAGTCCTTTGCTGAATAATGGGGTCGAGCTTTGGCTCTGTTCTGCCCTCCTCGACATTGAACCCCATGGTGGCCTTCACTACCCTCATCAGACCTGGAACCACATCAAATGAGCATAATTTAGATGTGAGGGATGGTGCAGATTGTAGCTTCATGTCCCCTTCATTGGATGCTGCCCCATCCTCCTCATCTGGTAGATCTTTGTCTCTGCCGTCCTCTCCAGAAACAGGGATTAGATTGTTTGGAGAAGGCTCGACTGGGTCAGTGTGTTCTCCTGTGTCAGCCCCTGGATTCTCTGGGTGAGGAGCCGGTGTGGTAGGGGCCTTGTGCTGTGTTGGGGATTCTAACTTTTCCATAATCTTCAGCATAAAATTGTGTTGGCTCTCCATCATGGCCACCGTGGCCTGCTGGTTCTGACAGAGAATAGCCCCTTGGTCCATCCAACTAGAGCCACTGGACCCTGGATTGTCAGATCGCAAGACTGGAGATTGCTCCAGGGAGATGTCATCATTATTGTGGAGGCAGGTGGGGCAGAGAGGGATGAATTGTGGGGCAGCAGTGTAGCACTGCATGATGTGCACTTCTTAGCCTTGATCGTCTGGCGAAAAAAAGAAGAAGGAGGGGAAGTGTTAGGAGAGGGTTATAATGGGCCTCCAGCATAATGGAAGACCCATAGATAGCACTTATTTACACTATCTGCTTATAATATGCCACCCTGTTGACAAGCATAGCGATGCCTGGGCCCTTACTCAGAGCCTTACTCTATGCACCACCTCACGTGCTGATATAGGTCGGAGGTGGGGGGGAATCATGGCTGGGGTCAGATGGATTGCTGTAGAGAGGGACCCATAAGCTGGCCAAGAAAACAAGAGGGGTCACTATAGTGAGGGATCTAAAGAGGTGACTAAGGGGGTCGCTGTAGGGAGAGACCCCAAAGTGCCTGTAAGAAGGGGGGGGAGAGGAGGGTGCGCTCAAGTAGGCCTGCCGCTGTGAAAGGGGTCTGCCTGAGGAGCAACAAGAAGGGAAAACCCTCCCTGAATTTGAGAAAACCAGCAGGGGCTAAGATGCCCCCTGAGAGCCACATGTCTCCGCTTGGGAGGGGAGAACTGTGAAATAGGTTCAACTGCAAATGGAATTGGATGCGCCTTGGTTACAGTGCAATATCCCCCTTTTTATGGAAAGAAAGGTTATTTAGTAAAAACGAGTGCCCCTTGCATGAATATTTGCCTGGGAGAAGCTGTGTCCTACCGCCAGTGCCTGATCCTGAGATAACAAAGGCGCTAGCATGTAGGCCATGGCCTGAAAGGGTGGCCACGTGGAGTAGGCCTAGTGTTTCAGAAGCTACAGCTGCAGGCTAAGGGAAACTGGAGTGAGCAAGGTGAAGACCAAAGTGGAGACCAGGACCTTGCATTGCCGGGGAAGAGGTAGTCATAGTGTTCACTGAAGAGTGTAGGACCACTCCCTAAATAGTGGGGGTGAGGGGCACCACGCTGCTGGTGGGCCCGAGGAACACCACGCTACCTTGTTGGGGTGAGAAGGCCCACTGCAGACAATCATACAAACGTTGAACGTGAGTTCCTCTGCCTATTTTCCATGCCTTGTGTTGCAGACAACTAAAAACAGTCCTATAATCAGAGCTCTTCTGCAGAGAGGGACAACATGGGTCACGCACTGCACAGCAAACCTTGTGGTCACCCAAGAATGGTTGGCGCCACCAGGCCAGACTTGATCTAGGGCTCTGCTTAAGTAGAGATGCGTTTTGCAACTTACATGAATAAACAACTGCTAGCGTACAACTTTTGAATAAAAGAACTTGTATTTACTGCCTAGGGATTTCTCCTCATTCACTCTTCTGCCAGATAACACATGAAACTCAAAAATCTCTGGCAGACCTATGTAGTAGAAAAACAGCAACACTATCTGTTGAATCATTAGGAGGCTGTTTAATCCTACTCCTTAAGGGGAATCCCTTCTACTAAAAACGAATGAGAACAAATATCCTAACAAAAAACTCCTTGGGTAGACCACCATATATATTCTTATAAAACTTCTTATAAACAAACAACCAAATAATCTTTTCTGGCCTACCTTCTCTATGCAGAACAACAGGGATTCCTGGTGTGCTTGTTGCCTATCAGATGCATGATGAGAACTGGGAGAACAGGGTCTTCTGGGACCTGGATGTACCAAGAAATGTGATCCTATGGTCATGTGCATCACTAGCCTATCAGGTGGGCTAAAACCCATGATATAAGGTCTGGAGTGCCATGAATGGTCAACCAATCACAATTCAAAATTATGCACTTATTATATATTGTGGATATGCCTGTGGGTGAAAAATAACAGTTTTTTTAAATCCAATTGTAATGAGTTCTATCATTCTCTCTTTATTTAGATAGAACCTTCTGTATGAGCCAGACGAAGGAGAGATGCTTTTTAACATCGTTGGAACAACGATCTGTTACACCATGATCTTAACAGTATCGCTTTTCTTATGATTTTGAAATCTATCATAAGTAAGAAATGGATATCTGATTGTTTGACATGTGAATGTTTGTATATGTATATATTTATTAATATATGGGATTTGCCACTAGCGCTTCAAATAATGGTTTTAATTTACATGACAATTTCTGATGACATCACAGATTATGATGTGTAAATACTGAGACAATTTAATGTTACACAGATCCTTTGAAAAGGGAAATTCTTTTCGGACATGCATCAGGGTGCTGTGTATTTTTAGCACTGGTGCTTTCAATAAAACATCGCTAGGCTATATTTTGAGCAGCATCTTTATTTCCTTGGATGGTGAGTGCAGGAGTGTTCTCTCTCTTGCCTTTGAATTAGTAAACATATGGTTGTGGGCATTTCCTCTAAGACTCATGTGGTTTGTTTTTTGTCCAAGGATAGGGAAGGTCCTACCAAGTAAATCTAAGTATACATACTGTAACTAATTCCTTATAGTCCAGAATTTCAGATCGAATGTCATTTTTTCCATATCTCAGCATTAAAGTCAACCACAATAATGTACATAGCATCTGCGTTCATCGAAGAAACCTCTACCATATGTTCATGCAGACCTTGCCACAGCCTTTGTTTAAAATACAGTTTTTGGAGTTAGCCAGTGGAATGTATATATGGAATGTAATAAACTGAAAAATGTTTTATTAAACATAACCCTATTAAGAGGTACAGCATGGTTTACTTTGCTTATTAAAGTTTCTTTATATGATATTTATACAATATTTCATGTCCAATTTTGAGTTATATAATTAACTTCTTAATAATGTAGGCTAAAAACATCAGACTCAGTTGATGGTGTGGGTGTGATTGCTGCTGTTGGAACCATAGGCTATGCTGTTTAAAAAACAAGCGTTTGTCAATGCCGAATGTTTGCTTGCTGGCATTGGCAGTGGTAGTGTAGAAGTTACAGAGCTGCGTAATAGGAATGGCAGTGAAGTATTGAACTGAAGCCAACCCTACCACCACCCTGCAGAGAGTGACAGGCATTGGGGTGTGCCTTTAGGTTGTCAGGCATAACGGCCACACCATTTCACCACACCTCACCCTGCAGACACTGACAAGTGTCACGGTGTTCCTTGGGGTATTTGGCCTTTATGTGCACCTCATTCCATTAGAAAATATGATGAGATGGGTGCGATATAGGAGAATGGGGTGAACTTTGGGGCCAAAGAGTCCAAGGCATACCTCAATGCCTCTCACTGGCTGCAGGGTGTGGAATGGTATAAGCATTACAGGCAAGAATCCCAAGTCACAACCCTGATGCCTGTCATTCTCTACAGGGTTGGGCGTTATGGTTGGAAACCCTAATACCTCAGGCATTCGTAGGTATTTTCACTCCAAATTTTCAACATGTTTTTTGTGACCCCACCTCATGAACAGGGGGAATATCAGTTTGTTAGGAGAAAGCTGCTTATGCACAGCGACTACAGCATTTAGCACCACAGGTGCAAAAACATTCTGAACAGGATGTAAAAAATGACAGCTGTACTGTTCATGGGGAGGTGTAAAAAATGACAATGTTGCAAATCTGCAGTAAAAATATTTAAAAAAATGGTGAAGTGACGAACATACATAGAAACTGTGCAACGCACACCCGTAATATAATTAGGTTTTGGATTTTTTACAGCAGATTGTCAACTCAGGCATTTTGGTGCCTCCGATCATGAACAGTGTCACTGTGATTTTCTTTATCTGTCTCAAACAATGATTTCCCACAGCGACCACGCATCTCTGCGCTGAAAGTGTAAAAACACACTTCGGCCATGTTGTGAAAAATGACAGCTGTACTGTTCATAAGAAAGTGTGGAAAAATGCCACTGGTGAAAATGTGGACTGAAAATATTATAAAGTCATGAACTTATGAGGGCGCGTGGAAACTGCGTAATGCTCACTCGTAACACAGTCATTTTATGGACTTTTGTCACCAAATTTTCAACATAGCCATTTTAAGACCTCTGCTCATGAACAGCATAACTGTGATTTTCTTAATCTGTCCCAAACATTGCTTTCACACACCAACAGCACCATTGTGCGCTACAAGTGTGAAAACACATTTTGGGCGACATATGAAAAATGGCAGCTGTACTGTTCATAAGGAAGTGTAATAAAATGGCAATGTTGAAAATCTGGAGTGAAAATATTAAATTAGCAAACTTATACATGCATAGGAACTGCGCAACGACGTCATAAAACAGTCATTTTAGGAATTTTTCACCAAATTTTCAACATAGCCATTTTAAGACCTCTGCTCATGAACAGTGTCTCTGTGATCTTCTTAATGTGTCCATACGGTGATTCCTTTTGCATCGACTGAGCCATTGTGCGCTACTAGGCTGAAACACATTTTGGCCAAGATGTGAAAAATGACAGCTGTACTGCTCATAAGGATGTGTGGTAAAATGGCAATGTTGACAATCTGGAGTGAAAATATTGAAAATTTGCAAACTTACCTGCGTGCGTAGGAACTGTGCAATGCACGCTCGTAAAACAGTCATTTTTAGACATTTTTTCACCAAATTTTCAACATAGACATTTTAAGACCTCTGCTCATGAACAGTGTCACTTTGATTTTCTTAATTTGTCCCGTACATTGATTTTGCACACTGACTGTGCCATTGTGCGCTACATGGGTGGAAACATGTTGTGGGTGAGATGTGAAAAATGACAGCTGTACTACTCATAAGAAGGTGTGGTAAAATGGCAATGTTGAAAATCTGGAATGAAAATATTGAAAATTTGTGAACTTACAAGCGTGCGTAGGAACTGTACAACGCACGCTCATAAAACAGTCATTTTTTGGAATTTTTTCACCAAATTTTCAACATAGCCATTTTAAGACCTCTGCTCATGAACAGTGTCACTGTGATTTTCTTAATGTGTCCCGTACATTGATTTTGCACACTGACTGCGCCATTGTGTGCTACATGGGCGGAAACACGCTTTGGGTGAGATGTGAAAAATGACAGCTGTACTGCTCATAAGAAGGTGTGGTAAAATGGCAATGCTGAAAATCTGGAGTGAAAATATTGAAATTTCGCAGACTTATGAGCGTGCGTAGGAACTGCGCAATGCACGCTCGTAAAACAGTCATTTTTAGGAATTTTTTCCCCAAATTTTCAACATAGCCATTTTAAGACTTCTGCTCATGAACAGTGTCAGTGTGATTTTCTTATTGTGTCCTGTACATTGATTTCGCACACCGACTGTGTCATTGTGTGCTACATGGGTTGAAACACATTTTGGGTGAGATGTGAAAAATGACCGCTGTACTGTTCATAAGAAGGTGTGGTAAAATGGCAATGTTGAAAATCTGAGTGAAAATATAGCAAATTCGTGAACTCACGAGTGTGTGTAGGAACTGCGCAACGCACTCTCGAAAAACAGTCATTTTTAAGAATTTTTCCACCAAATTTTCAAAATAGTCTTTTTGAGAGCCCACCTTATGAACACTGGCAGTGTCGTTTCATTAATCATTCCAGAAAGGTGATTTCATGCAGTGGCTGTGAAATCACCCTTCAGGCCTGAGTAACGCCATGACAGTGCAAGAATTCATGAGGAGGGGTCCCAACAACCCCAAGTTGAAAATTTGGTGGAAAAATTCCAAAAAATGCCTGAGATTTGTAATAAAGTTGAAAAAACCCTATCTATCCCATTATACAGCTTATCGGCATTTCCTCAGTTAATTGACTTTGAAGAGTGCAGGCGTGTTCCCAGTCCACGGTCATTCGCACTGTGCTCTGGAGGTAAATATGGGGTGGGGGGGTGTGGGGAGGCAGGGTGTGCAGTTGGTGGGTGCGGGTTGTGGGAGGGCTGGGAGACTGCATTGGGACTGTTTTTGCTTTTCAGGGTTTTTAAAAGCGGCGTAGAGCGTTGCCACGCTGGGGTGGGCTCCCAGAGTGGCACAAGGATGGCTGGGGGGCGTGGAGCCACCGGGATTGGGCACCCCGTCATTATAAGATCAGGTTGCCACGCTGGGTTGGGCCCCAGCGTGGCACCCAGTACTGGGGGACAGTGGATGCGACGGGGATTGGGCACCTGCTGACTATAGAGTGTGCGGGGGGGCAGCACGCACTATGCGTCACTGGCGATGTGTGTGTGTGTGTAGGGGAGCTGCACATGAGCAGGCGATATCTTATCGCTGCTCACTGAAACGTAGCTCCCCCTTTCATCTGTATGCCACTGCATTTTGGAGCTTGTCATAGACAGCTCCAGCATGCATTGGCGGACAGGGGCCGCGCCTGCCAACACACTGACTGAATTGGAGGAGGGGGTGACACACCTCTGAAAACTCGGATGATGGCACTATGTTTCTTGCACATGCGTGCAAGCAAACATAAAAACTGAGTCAAAATGAAGGGGCTACATCATCATGTGAAATGTAAATGGAACAAATGACTAATTTACTGATAAACTAGAAAATAAAGAATGCTGCCTTTTTGCCAGGAGGTCTTTGTCATGAATAATCTGCAAAGGAAAATGTAAATATAAGCTGTGGCAAGAGTAGGTAGGTACAAAGTAATGGAATTTACTGTTTAGTGTATATGGAAATGGAAGAGGGACAGGAATCAGACAGTCTTACAAATTTAAAATGGCTCCAGAAATAATGTTTACCCTGTGTTTTTATGTTTTACTAAAATAGCTCAACTGGCTACTATGATGAACTCTTAAACTGTCAGAAAATCTTTAAAACTTGAGAGTATGGGGCCAGATTCTCAAAATGTTGTAGGACTAAGTGCCACTCTACAACTCCAGATGCAGATCAGAATCTCTGCAGTTGTGGAGATTGGTATTCTCACCTGCCACAGCTGCAGAAGATGTTATGCCTGGTCCCACAGGCCATAACATTTTTCCATAGCTAAGGGAATAAAATGGCTGCAAGTTGCCATAAATCATGGAGCCAGTTGTAAAATGGCTCCACTTTTGAACACACCATAGCTGCAGGGAAAACTCTGATTCTGCTGCAAGGGCAGCCCACTTGTGCCAAGTTTTTCCCACAGTTAGATTTGCATGGGCTTTGAGAATCTGTCCCATGGCTTGTAGCTCAAGTTCAGAAATGAACACCTCCAGCTTCAAGGGGAAGATATTCAAAACTTTACGCCAGGCATAAAGTGATAGTGCACAGAAATATTCAAAGAGACACACCGCATGCGCTAAAGTGAGTAGTGCATGCATTCAAAGAAAATGCATGCAGTCTACAAAGGTATGATACTCAGTGGGTTCACACTGTATAATAGGGATAGCACAGGTTCCTTTGAGTTGTACAGTTACTGCCTATAAAAGGCTTACTAAAACCCAGGCAAATCCCAGTTGCAAGTGAAGGCACTGCAGCCAACATTCCAAGATGGTGGTTGGGGAGTACACCTGCTGTACGTGCTGCAGGAGGCTGTACAGCAGGAGGAGAGGGCAGATTCCCACCCTGGGCCCATAAGTGGGCCGCAGAGGTGCTATGCTCCACATGGTCAGTACCACCCATGAGTCACATTTGAAGTCCACAGTGATGATCATCTCGTGGACCAGTACAGGTTTAATAGGCCTATGTTCAGGCAGCTATGTGAGCACCCACATGACCAGCTCTGGAGAGACACCCAGTGCAGCCATGCATCATCTGTGGAGCAGATGGCTTCTTGGCCACAGGAACATTTCAGGCACCAGTGGGGGACACCACTGGCATCTTGCAGCAGGCCATCTCGCACCTGTTGGACACTTCCTAGACACACTCCTGGAACATGCTGGGGAGTTTATCATATTTAACAGCAGCACTGCAGTGCACTCCGGAACTGTGCAGCAGTTCCATTTAATTGCATAGCTACCATATGTACTCGGTGCCATTGACTGCACCCACGTTGCTATCCAAGCACCCACCAGTGATGGGTTGGATGCCTACCTTAATAGGAAAGGGTATCACTGCATCATTTGCCAGGTGGCGTGTGATGTAACAGAGTGCATCACCAATTTCCTGGTATGGTACCACACCACCACCCATTATGCCTTCATATGGCACAACTCCATTTTGTGCTGGAGGTTTGATGGTGGGTACACCCCTAATGGCCACCTTGTCAGTCAATACACCCACAGCCCCCCCCCACAAGCCCCATGTGGAGCATGAAGGTGTAGAACCACATATGGACAAAAGATCTTGGGTATGCTAGAGTCAATGGGTGGATAGGATGGACCACTGAGCGTTGGCTGTTGTCATTGTGCAAGTGCCTATGCTGTTATGTTGTATTAACCTATGCCCATTACCTTCACAGGGGAGAGTGCCTATCCTCTCTGGCTCCTCACATCTGTCCTCCACCCTTTATCCATAGCAAAGGACAGTTCAGTGCAGCACACCCCCTGCTTGCAACATAACAGAGCATGTCTTTGCCATGCTGAATATGCAGTTCTGGTGCCTGGACCGTTCCAGTGCTGCTCTACAGTAAACTCCTTACAAGGCTTCTACCATATTCCTAACCTGTTGTATACTACACAACATGGCACTCAACTGTGGAATATGCCTGCTGGCCACAGAGGTACAGTCTGCATCAAATATGGAACCAGAGGATCAAGGGATAGTGGAGCAACTTGACAGGCATGATTAAAGAATGGCCAGGAGGTCCCAGGAATACAGAGCCCACTTCACATCTACAGACTTGGCAGGTGAGTACATACCACACAGAACACTGTGGTATGGTTCAGTAATGTATTATGACAGAGACAGAGTACCTCCACTACCACCAACAACAACATCATCAGCAATGCAAGCAGTGCAGTATGCTTAGCAAGGGGGTAACATTGTAGGCATAAGACAAAAGGACACACTACTGGGCAAGGGGTGCCAATAGGGAACGCAGACTGTGATGGCCATGGTTGCCAGTGGTCCTTGGGGTGCCAACACAGATACATGCCATCCAGGCCAGGGGGGCTGTGGTTGCTTGGTAATACTGGCCCACCCTCATGGGGTGGCAAATGGGGATGCACAAACACAGGCCATGTGGAGGGGGCAAGGGAGGTTTACAGGAAAACCCACCCATCAGGTAGGGTGGAGGCTATGTGCTATGTCAGCCATGCTTGGGGTGAGGTAGCCATGGCTGTAATACAGGGCAGCTGTAGATTTGGCATGGGAACTGTGGAGATCTTGAGGACATCTTGGTGGTTATGGGTTGGCCATGCACCACCTCCAGCTATCCCTGCACACCACGCTGGGTATGGACAGTCTGCCTGTGCAGCACCCTGTATAGTGGGGGTGTGGACTGCAGCCACAGTATGGGGGATGCCCATGGTGACAGTGTCACCTGCTCCTGGGCGCGAGTCTATGGGGGTACTTCCCCTGGTCAGGGTCAAGTCATGGCCCAGTGTGTGCAGTGTCTTCTGGCATCTGGCAGTCTTGGGTGTACTGGGCATTCTCATCTTGGCATACTGTGGTGTCATTGTACACCAAAGTGTCTGTTGTGGGTTGGCACTATTAATACTAGAAAGGCCAGGGCTATGGCTGGTCTTCACTGTGCTTGCCACCATAGTTGTGGCCCCTAGTACAGCACCACATAGGTCCTGTAGGACAGCCAAAAACTTAGCCTGTTGTGATTCTAACCTCTGTAGAGCATGCTACATGACTTCATGCAACATTTGGCAAAGGCATGTGATGTCCTCATGCAGCATGTGGTTAAGGTGTGTCAGCTCCTGCTGTGCTACAGTCTGTGCCTCCATGGTGTCCCTCTGTAGCTGCCTGGTCTCAGACCCATCCCACTGCTGCTGAGGACTGTTCACTGGGACAGGGCTGGTCTGCATTTATAGCTGCTGTATGGTCTGGAACTGTACCACGATAGGTGTAGCAGCTCAAAGTGGATGCAGTGAGCTGGCTATGGCTGGCCTGTTGCAATGGGGCTGTAGAAGTATTGCCACAGCCCTCATGGGGAGGTGCAGTGCTTGCCTTCCCAGTGGTGTCAGTGGGGGGTGGTAGGACAGTGGTGGTGGTATAGTCCTGGGGTGGCTGGGCCACAGTTGTGCCAAGGACAGAGGTGAGCATCAGCTGAGTGACTGCTGGGGCACACAGTGACTGATGCTGGTCCACAGTGGTATAGGGTCTGGCTGTGCAGGACTGTTTGTTGTGTTCTGTGGCCAGCCCTCCTTGCTCCAAGCTCTCAATGTAGGTTTCATTGTTGTTCTCTTACAGGGCCTCCTTGCTGTCCTCCAGGTAGTGTCTATAGGTGGGCAGTGGGCACTGCACACACCAAGATGGTCCTGTGGCATCTTCCTCTGTAACAAATGAAAAAGGTCAAATGCCTCTCAGGTGTTACCAGGGTGCTGATTCCAGAAGGGGGCTTGTCCTTCACGGTACAAACGAGATGTCAAGAGGCAGGCACGCCAGAAATGAAAAACGCTGCAGAGAGGTAAAATTCAGTCCATGAGTTCAATGCTTCACAAGCTCAGGACTCCATTAGTGCCTCAGCCCTACAATTGGGCCTTCAACAGAAGGTATGTCAGATACAACAAGTGCTGCTCAATTTATAATCTAAAAACCCTTACAGTGATATTTTGCAAAAATTCAACAAATAAAAAATAATACAAAAGAAGATGGGTTAACAATGTATGTACTGTACATCCAGTTTAAATCCATTTAGATAGCAAAATATAGGACATAGGTAACCAGGTAGAAAAAGAGACGGTAAAGGTGGAGTGGGAGATCAAAAGGTGAGCTAGTAGAGAGGGAAGGTGGGAAGGAATGTGGAAGGGCAGAAAAAGGAAAAGAAAACTAGGTACATAAGAGACAAAATATATTTAGAATGTCATGGTTGTCCCAGAATAAATTCTAATGGAGCATAAGGTCACAGGATTTAATTTAATATAATTTAAAGATTTATAATTTAGATGGGAGTATTTTTAAGTCCCAATCCAATCATTAGATAAATGGAAACAAATCCAAGTTGGAAAGGCTTCCTGAAGTTCAAATTATTTGTTAGCTTTATGACCTATTTGAGGAAAGAACAAAAGATACAGTTAGCACTATTGCTTTTATTCTTATTCTCTTATTTACATTAGCAATGTAAAAATAAACTCAGAAAAAGACAAAAAGGAAACCGAATACAAATAAGACACAGGTGAGACAAAGTTCACTGAGCAGTGGTATGTTAAGACACAGTATAGAACATCTGAGGGTGCAGTTATGGTTCTTTAATATATGAGGTATAATCAACTTCTTCATTAAAACCATCGGGTTTAATTGTGTTTAATGTTACTTTCCATTTGGTCTCTTTTTGGTTAAGTTTATGTAACTGATTCCCACCTCTTTTGAGTGGTGGCACAAAGTCAAGTGACATGAATTTAAGAGTGGATGGGTCAGATTGATGGAATTCACAGAAGTGACTACCCTGGGGACTACGATCACTTCGGTTCACAATAGCCCTAACATGTTCTTGAATTCTTGTTTTCAGAGGCCTTGCTGTTCTCCCTACATAATGTTTCAAGCATGTACACCAAAAATGATGTATACTACAAAACTGGTAATGCATGTAATTAAATTATTGCTAGTCACCTTTTTAGAACTTGTCTGGTGAGTGGTAAATATTTTCCTCTTGAACATACTGTATTTATAGACATTGCAATTGCCACATTTAAAAAAACCCTTTTGGTTAATGTGGCAACCATGTATGCATGCTAGATTTTTGAGATTTAAAGTGACTTTTAACTAGAATGTCTTTAAGATTTTTCTGTTTCTTAAAGGTTATTCTCAGCTTGTCTCCTGCCTCACCCTTTCGGTGACTATCTGTATGGAGAACATGCCAGTGTGTGTGTATTATTCCACCAATCTGACCTGAAATATTATTATTTGGTGGAAAATGTGATAGATTTGTTGGTTTCATTTACTCTATCCCTAGGTCTCACGAGGTTCTTCCCTTCTAATGTTTTAACCTTTGTTCAAGGAGTCAGTTAACATTTTCTCCTTATAGCCTCTTTCCCTAAATCTTTGCAGCATACTGTTTGCCTGGATGTCAAATTCCTCAGAGTCAGAGCAGTTCTATTTTAGTCTGATTAGTTGACCATAAGGTATGAAACTAATCAGTTTATGTAGAT
This sequence comes from Neoceratodus forsteri, assembly GCA_016271365.2. Lineage (NCBI taxonomy): Eukaryota > Metazoa > Chordata > Ceratodontiformes > Ceratodontidae > Neoceratodus > Neoceratodus forsteri. The sequence goes on from CM057459.1 coordinate 624,234,491, forward strand.
GGGCACGGGTGGCATGGAGAATGGCATTAGCTGCCGTGGGTTTTCTGTACCCTGCAGTTTCTATTTGTCCATCATCACTGACTCTTAACTCAGCGTACAAAAAAGGAATAGTATCCTTGTTAAAGTTACTAGCAAAATGGAAACAATCTGTGGTATTATTCCAATACATCAGAAAATAATTAAATTCACTTAGATTGCCATCCCACACACATATAATATCATCAATAAAGCGGTACCATAGTACCACCTTATTGACTAATCTATTACGGTTAACATTCCAGATGTAGGTCTCTTCCCATTTGCCCAGTGTCAAATTGGCATAGGAGGGTGCCATAGAGGCACCCATAGCTGTGCCACTCACACTTGTCTATAAAACTGTTTGTTAAAGACAAAGTAATTATGTTCTAATACAAATTCTAAGGCCTGTAAAATGAACTTTTTAGGAATGGGTCCCCCATGGTAGGTTTTGACAAATAATATTGAGCTGCCCCTAAACACATTGTGCATATGATGGAAATGTGTAAGCTGGTCACATCAATAGATGCCCAATTATATGTGTCTTTCCACCTGAAATTATCCACTTTTTGTAAAAGATACATGGTATCTTATATAGGATTTAATCCCTACCACATATTGTTTTAAGAAAAAGCCAATATATTCCCCAAATTGTATGTTATAGAATCCGTACTTGACACAATAAGAAGAATTTGATTATACCCCATATATTAAAGAACCATAACTGCACCCTCAGATGTTCTATACTACGTCCTAACATAAAACTGCTCGGTGAACTTTGTCTCACCTGTGTCTTATTTGTATTCAGTTTCCTTTTTGTCTTTTTCAGAGTTTATTTTTACATTGCTAATGTACTGTATGTGTGCATGCCGGACCATTGGTGTATGGGCCCACTAGCCGGGCATCTGCTACTGGGCAGCCCCCACATCTCATCTCCTGTTCATGGCATATATCACAGCTGGACCATGGTGCAGGCAGATGTATGGTTCTGTGGGATACTGTATAATGGATGGGGCAATGTGTACCAACATGGGAAACTGACTGCAGCTTTCTTTTCCTACCCTACAGATCTCAATGTACAGCCCTCACCTGCCTAGGTGGAGGAGACATGGAGCCAGAGGTGCAGAAGAGATCCATGTCACACATTGGCAGGCCATGATGGGGCCTAGGGCAGACAATCACAAAGGAATGATCTAGTGAGTAGACCTCCTTATGTGAAGCACCCAGGGGTACATGTGTACAATCATAGGTGCTGGCACAGATTATGCAGTCATGGCCATGCCCACCACCATCAGTAGTGGTGGGCCTCACTCTCAACAGTATCCTCGTGGCTATATGGGACTCTGGTGGTGGGATGCTACAGCACATGAACTGTGGCAGGGAGGACAATGTTACTGGGGACAGTTATGCCCCCCCCAGCATGCAGTTGAGGGTGCCCATGAACCCATGTCACTGGGCCATGGAACACGGGACACATGTACCCAATGTTCATCGCAGTCATTGCTGTAGGGGGAAGTGGGCACAGTAGGCATACCAGTGAAGGCTGTGGATATGTCCCGGCCATGGACCCCCACTTATCTCAGCACCAGGAATGCTGATATCCATGTGGGGGGGCACCAAACCCAACATGCCTGATGCAGCATTCAGCACCCTGTATGACACATGCACACATTATGCTGCCAGTACCACTGTCCAGCAGCATGTTTTTCTGTGTATGCTGCCATGGTAGAGGTAAACCTGTGGGGGGTATGCTCCCAGAATTGTAGGTGGTTGGTGTACCATACCACATCTGTGCCACAGGAATGCCACCTGTGTGCCTGTCCCATGCTGTGCCGAGGCCCCAATTGTGTGGTTACAGGTACCATGGGCAGCTGGACAGCTGCCACAGGGGATGGCATCAGTGCACTCCCGCCATGGACTAATACCATCCTGCAGCTTGGACCATGGCCAGTGGGTAAGCAGTGGCTCTGTGTATGCTCAGTGCAGTGCCATGGCTTCCCATATGCCCCAGATGCCTGCCATTGTGTGTCCCCTGCATAGCTGGCCTCTCCTGTGCCCCATGAGTCTGTGGCATGCCCAGTGGTGCAACACCAGTCCACTGTACTGGGATGGGGTGGCAGGCATTGGGGCCACTGGTGGCCAGCATGTCTCAGGGCCAGGCATGCACACCTCAGGCCTCAGCTATGGTGCTGCCCATGACACACCATGCCAACTCAGCTATGTTGACCTATTGCATACAGCAGCACTGGCCTCATGCTGAACATGGCAGGGGTGCACAACCAGAGCTCTGCACAGGTCCTGTAGTGGGGGACATCTCATGATCTGCATAGAGTGGGGGGAGGGTCACACCTGGACAGTGTCTATATGCCCACAGGGTGATCATTGGGGCTGGACTCAGGGTGCCACAATGTAACATATGGGTAGCATCACTTTTCTGCCATGGTGCTGTGCTGGCATTGTTACTGTGGCTACATTGGCCATATTGACCCAGCAGCCTTGGTCAAGTACAGTGTGTCTGCTACAAGCGGGAACCATTACGGTACATAGGGTCACCATGGACCTGCCAGGGAGCCCATGTGGACATGTCCAGATATCCCTATGCCCATGTCCTGTCTAGGGTGGGAGGGAAGGGAACATTGTTTAACCAGGAGTAGCATACTAAGTCGAAGCTTGTTTCCAGATGTGACCCTGGAGCACAAGGAAGTTAAGTGACTTGTTCAGGATCACACAGTATGCACATAGGCAGCTGTGGGATTCAAACCCAGGTCTCCAAATCTGCAGCTCAGAGCCTTAACCCACTGCATCATACTGCCTCCTCTAGTTACAAGGTACCTATGCTGCACTGGCACCATCAGACATGTCAGCCACATTCAGTCTCAGTGCAGTGTACCACACAGCAACCAGTGTTTTGCAGACTTGTCTATGTTGAGTCCTGCAGCCAGCCACATACACCACCACCATGGGCCTCTGCAGGATGACACTGACCGTTAACACCCTTGTCCAGCTGTTGTATGCCCTATGTGTGTGCCTGTGCCCTGTTCTGGTTGTGACCCAGAGAGGGTCATGGCAGTCCATGCCTGGCACATCTGGGGTTGCCAGGGCATGGGTTGCCAATTTAGTAGACGTGGGGTATGTGGCCTCCTCAACATACCCCCAGGACATGACTTTACCCTGCAGACCCTGGCGCAGTGCTGCCAGGGCCTGTGCTACTGGCATAAGTCTGGTGTGTGTGTGTGTGTGTGTGTCTGTGTGTGTGTGTGTGTGTGCCATGGCTGGACTACAGCATGTGCTGCAAGGTGCGGCTATGGCCATGCATCCCTCTAGTGTATGGGTCTGCAGTGACAGGGTTGAATGAGACCCTGTTCAATTTGTTTTGCAGAAAGAGTTAAAAGCAAGAATCTGTCCTGTCTTCTTCTTTCCTGTCTTTTGTCTGTTGGATTGCACAATCAAATTTTCTTGTGAGACCTAGGAACTGATCACTCTGACATGCTGTTTCTTGCTGTTTCTATCTTTTCTTCCCCCTTGCATATCTGTGATTATAAGAAATATATGTGACTCTTTTTGTGAAGCTGGGATCCTTTGGTTTGAAAATGTATATAGTTCTATTGTTGAAATGATTGCAAAAAGCTACTTGGAACTCAGGGGTTAACATTGAGATGCTGTTTGACCTGCACAATCTGATTTGCAGAGTTATCAGCAGGAGATTAGTTCTGGGACACAAAGTTCTATTTTGTTGCTTCTGCGAAGAAAGAAACTGACATTACCTCTGATACATTTTGTAAGAAACAGGATGTCTTTTAATGAGATCAGGATGCAGAAGTTTATTGCCAGGCAAATACTTCATATATAAAGGGAGCAATCTTTTATTGGAGAGAGAGAGATTTAGATTTACAATTAGAGAAACTCTCAGATGAAGTACTTTATGTTCTTTGCTTGTACTGCATTTGTAAAATAATAATAAAATGCTATTTGTGAATTTTATAAGGTAGGTATGTAGGTAAAATTTATATTCATAAAATAATGAATATGGATAACTCCACTGAGCAAAAGCTCATTTACAGTGAGGTCCTGGTTTCCCTGTGCTTCATGACCTGGGTCTCAATAACAGCCACGGTACTTTATATGATGCACCATGTCCAGTCCATCAAACGGTCCAGCCTGCGGTCCTTCCTGGGTGGCATGCTGGTACATGTTATGGCTCATTTGACAGTGTTGGCATTCACTGGGAAGGACTTGCATCCCCATTCTGTGCACACAGGTGGATGATTTCCTCTTCTTACTGTGCTTGGGTGTTCAGCAGAGTCCTGACCACCACCAGCAGCCCAAACAGTTTGAAACCTGGGATGGCAATCTATGGCACATAGGGAGGCAGGAGCACCGCATAGTATGGAGACTGGAGACCTTCTGTGAGGCCCTACAGGCAGTGGCAATAGTGACCCAATTACTGCACCTGGCAGTACATTCTTCACCAGCCCCACCCCAACAAATGCCATGAGTCTGCTTTGGGCATAGCTCCCCTTGTGATGCTCCCATATGGACCTACTCTACCCTGTGTTGTTCCCCATCCCTGTTTACTCTTCTAGTTACCCAGTTTTGTACAGGCCTGTTGCCATGTTTTCTAAATGAAGTTTATTTTTGTTGCAGATGTAGCTGTGTTGTGTGTTTGTCCTTGATACCATCACTGTTCGCCCACAGCCACCCCCATTGTGTTGCTTCGTACCCACTGCCCTCCACAGGGCTGCACCTTTGTGAGGCCCCCTTCATGGGCCACAGTCTCCTGTGTGCTCTGTGCAGTGCTGCACCACTACTCTACATTGTGCATGTTACATCCATTTGCGCTGCACCATGGCCATCCTCCATTCAGATGGCATAGTGCCAGTGCTATGCTTCTGAATACAGCAGGCTGTGGACCTTGTCCAGGTGCAAATGCCGGTGAAGCACAAACTTTGCCCCTGTGCACACTTTTGAATATCTGGCTTCAAATGCTCAATTTTTGGACTCCGGCAAATATTTGGTCTAAATGCAAACTTTTGGTTCAGTTGATTTTTTTGTTAATTTATTTTATTTTATTATTGTTTATTTGTTTGTTTATTATGTGTTGGGGAGGTTTAGCGATGGTTGGGCGTTGTTCCCCCACCAGGCTCTGGGAAGTATGTCCCTTTGAATGCCCTCCTTTGTCATCTGACACCTATTTTAGGTGTCGTGCGTTGGGCATTCTCAGGAAGCATAGGCAAAAGTGGAGAGCTGGGCCTGTTTGGGAACAGGAAGGGGGTGGGCAGATTAGGGTTTTGGGGTTCAGGAGACACCCTGGGGTGAAATGGGGTCAGGATAGGGGTTACTCATGTCTTGTCCCCATATCCAAGGGTTCCGATCTTAATGGACAGGTGCTGAGGTCTTCCTCGACAGCTCATCCCACCTTGGCGGTGTTATGTAATCTATTAAAAACAAGACAGCTATTATAGCTGATCTTGTTGGATCAACTGATCTGGCTTGCATCACCGAGACCTGGCTGGATGAAAACCCAGATCCTATATTGGCCTCAGCAGTTCCAGCTGGGTTCTCGGTGATACACCGTCCAAGGTTGGATTGTAGGGGCAGGGGTATGGCCATTATGTTTAAGACTGAGTTGGGCCTTGTGGATGTGCCACTGGGAAGTACCAGATCCTTTGAATATATCCTGGGAGAGGGTGTAGGCTGTGGGATTCTCCTCATTTACCGTCCACCAGGTGATAGTGGAGAATTCCTGCAGGAGATAGCAGACTTCATCGTCGACATGGTGTTGAGGTTTCCCAGACTGATAGTTCTGGGGGACTTCAATGCCTGGGTCAATGATGAACTCTCGCATTTTGGTCAAAATCTCCTCCAGCTGATGATGATGCTGGGCCTAACACAGGTTGTTACCTCCTCGACCCATGTAAAAGGTCAGTCATTGGATCTGATCTTCCTTTTGGGTATGGAGATCGCTGATTTGGGGGTGGAACCAGTCAGCTGGTCTGGCCATCACACCATAAGGTTCAGTTTCAGGGCCCCCCCAATAGGTCTGCCCATAGAGATGGTTCGGTACCGCCCTTTAAGGGGTATAAAACCCATTGACCTAATGGCGGTACTGGACCTATCGGGCTTGTCGAGTGAATGCATGAGTCCAGATAATCTCGTACTAGCCTATAATAAGGCTGTGGGAAATGCTGTGGACAAGATTGCTCCTGTTCGTGTTCGGCCTCTCGCCCTCTGTCCAAGGAGCCCTTGGTTTGATGGCTCCTTGAAAGACTTAAGGCGTATTGGCTGAAGGTTGGAGAGAGTCTGGCGGAAGTCTGGAAATGATGCTGATAGGCTTAGGTTGATGGCACATTATGATGGCTATCAATCAGAAATCACCCGTAAGAAGGCAGAGTTCCTGTCCAGGGAGATTTCTGCTGCACAAAACCGACTGGCTCAGCTTTTCCGGACTGTGGACAGATTGTGCAATCCAATCTGCCTCCAGCCCAGAGAAGCTTTTTCTCAGCTAAGATATGAGGAGTTCACTCGGTTCTTTGCAGATAAGGTTGCCAGCATCAGGTCTGGCATCAGTCTGACCTCTCCTATAGGGGATTGCAGTGGTCAATGGGAAGTGACATGTACTTGGTCTGTCTGGTCAGAGTTTCACCGGCTGGAGTTTAGTGACATTGTGAAGATCATCCAAACACTGCAACCAACCAGTTGTAGTTTGGATCCGGGCCCTACACCTCTCTTAGTAGGATGTGTGGAAGTTATCTGCCCAATCCTTGCTGACATTGTCTGGAAGTCTTTGGAGAGGGGGGGTCTTTCCTGACCCCCTCAAGGAGGCGGTCATTCAACCACTCCTTAAAAAACCTTCCTTAGATCCAGATTGTCTAGCTAACCACCGGCCTATCTCTAACCTGCCATTTGTTGGTAAGGTTATTGAAAAGGTGGTTGCATTGCAATTGGATGATCATCTTATAACTCACAATGTCTATGATACTCTCCAGTCTGGTTTTAGGAAGAAGCATATCATGGAGACTGCCCTTGTCTGGGTATTGAGTGATCTCCTAATGGCCAGAGATCGAAAGGCATGTACCATTCTGGTCCTTCTCGATCTCTCTGCTGCATTTGACACTGTAGACCATGGTGTGCTATTGGATTGCCTGCGGGTTTATTGTGAGCTGTCTGGTACAGTCCTCAAATGGTTTCATTCTTACCTCACAGACAGGTTTCAGAGAGTTGCCACTGAAATTTATTCCTCTGGCGCTCACTCCCTGCCTTGTGGGGTACCACAGGGTTCCATTTTAGCTCCCATGTTGTTTGCAGTGTATATGCAGCCATTGGGAGAAATCATCAGGTGATACAGTTTGGGTTTTCACTGCTATGCAGATGATACACAGCTATATCTGTCCTTTCTGCCCGGCCAGGATGAAGCACTCTCCGTGCTGAATAATTGCCTTGCTGAGATCAGACTTTGGATGAGTTCCAGCTGGCTGAGACTGAATCCGGACAAGACTGAGGTATTGGTAGTGGACCCAAGTCGTCCGGGGGCGGGTTTGGGAGCTGGACAACCATCAGGCTTGTCACTTGGTGGTATGTCGCTCCCTACTTCTGATCAGGTGCAAAATCTGGGCATTATTTTTGATGGCGGTTTGACCCTAAACTCTCAGGTGTCAGCTGTCATCAAATCCTCTTTTTACCACCTGAGGAATATCGCCTGAGTGAAACACCTGGTTCCTCCGGGTGATCTTCCAACATTGGTCCATGCCTTTGCCACTACCCATCTTGATTACTGCAACTCCCTTTACCTAGGGCTACCTGGGGTTGATATCCACCACCTGCAGCTGGTGCAGAACGTGGTGGCCAGGCTTTTGACTGGTACTCTTAGAACCAGTCATATTACACCTGTGCTCCGCGGACTGCACTGGCTGCCTGTTAGGTGGTGGATCACCTTTAAGGTTGGTTTACTAACCTTTAAAGCCCTACATGACCAGGGACCCAGTTACCTTAAAGATCTCCTGATTCCCTACTGCCCCCTCCATCCTCTCTGCTTCGCCAATGAGGGATTGCTAGAGATTCCCAGGGTTTGATTAAAGACATCAAGATCTCGTGCTTTTGCTTTTTCAGCGCCAACCCTGTTGAATTCTCTGCCTCGTTGGTTGAGAGAATGCCCAACCGTCGATAGTTTTAAAAACGGTTTGAAAACATATTTATTTAGTTTAGCATTTGTTTAATTATGGTTGTTACATTTTAATGCTGTTTTAAAAAATTTTTATCAGTTTGTATGTGTTTTATGTAAAGCGCCTTGGTTTTGAAAGGCGCTATAAAAATAAAGTTGATTTGATTTGATTTGGTTTAATCGCTGCAGACCAGGCTAACCAGTAGAAAAGGCATTGACCACACTAGCCTCCATCCCTTTACCCCCTACCTTACCCTCTCATACACTGATTAAAAAAATATATACTGTATATGCTCGCTCTTGGCAATGTGCCAGGAGCTGACAACATCCCTAACCTTCCAGCCCAAGGCCTCTAAATACAAGTATTTATTAGGCAGTTTTCCTTCCTGACACCCCGATCCATGATTCAGAGTGGGCCAATGGTAGTCATAACCAGGACAGCAGATCAGGTCTCCCTCCTTAACAAGCAGCATGCCATTTTCTTTAGAAAGTCACTGTATAAACATGTGTGGTGTTCACATCCAGGAGGGAAAAAAAGATCTGTCAGCATCATTGGTGATGCTAGAAAGAATGATAAATCAGTTTGCCTAGCAAAATCAATGGTTTAGCCTTGCTGAGTAAATTCTTATAAAATCAGTGAATACATGAGGGAAAAAAGTGCGGTGGCTAAGGAACGGGGACCAAACTAATGAGCTTGGTTTTGGCTACCACTGCCTCACCCAAATTGTAGACTGGGTGTTAGGAGGCGGGCAGCTATTAAATACTAGTATTTTGGGGAGTTGGGGTGGGCTATGAAGGGAATATGGATTATGAAGACAATGTCAGATCCTGGCACTGGGCCAGGTGCTGATGATTTTGTATTTCCAAAATCAGTAAATGGGAGGATAGAAGAGGAGGAACCTTATCAGCCTGCCTGATTTTGACTACCATTGGCCTCCCCATATCATGGACCAGGGATAAGAAAGGATCCACCTATTAAAATCCTAATAATTGGGGGCCTTGGGGTGGGTTAGAGAGGGAGGACTGTTTATAAAGCTTGTGTCAGCTCCTGGCACAATGTCAAAGCCAGAATTTATTTTCCCCAAAATCAGAGTATGGGAGGATTGGAACTGTGTGGAGGCTGAGAAATAATAACAATATGCAAAGAAGTGGACCCCTGGCTCACTGGGCACATAAGGCAACTGTTTCTGCTAAAAAATAAGGTTTATGACTTGCTGGAAAGACACAGGTTGCCTCCAGGTCAAAAAGAGGTACAGAGAATCCCTGAAGGACTGCAAGATTATAATTAAGAAAATCAAGGATGGTCTGAAAGCCAGGATTGAAGCAGAAGCTGTAACAGCACGACAGCTTTATTATAGTATCTACAGTGCCACTTGCCATGAAAAGCATTCTTTTTTTTATCATATAATATTTTATTGTTATACCATTTTACACAGAGTTACAGGGTTATTATTACATATAAAAAAGAACGTAAGTAGTGAGTCATGTACAATGAACTTTCCATGTACCACAACAAATAAAAAAAGAGATCAGAGTGTGGTATAATGAAATATAACTAAAATAATCCATTACCAAGTTTGATAACCTGAAACAAGCAGCTATAGCACTACTAGACCAGGAGGAGAAGAACCTGCTCAAATATGAGATTCTACTACTAGCACTTCCAGCAGCCCGGGAGATTACTGGCTTGGCTTTCAGGAGGGGGGGGGCCCTCAGAGTTGAAGGGCTCAGAGTGTCTGGAGCGCACACAGTGGAGCCTCAGACCGGGTGGTTGCCAGGCGAAGGGGGTGGAGCAGTGCACAAGTGCGAGTATAGGAAGGCATCCCATTTCTTGTGATATCTGAAGAGTTGGCCCTGGTTGGAGTAAGATAATCTCTCAAGGTTAGCTCTCTGGGCTAACACCAAGTGCCATGCTGTGACAGATGGAGGCTGGGCTTGCCTCCAACGCATCAAAATAGCCCACTTGGCCTCAAGCACTGCAACCAGTACCCAGCCCTTGAGAGGAGGCGGAAGTGAACCCAGGAAGTATGGGTCACCGAGAAACAGCATCACATTTGAGTGACAGATTGGATGGCCCACCACTTTGGCACAGTCTCCAATTATTGTGGACCAAAAAGGGATAATCACTGGGCATTTCCAAAGTATGTGGAGCAAGTGGGCAGGGGTCTGACGGCACCTCCAACAGAGAGAATGGCTGAGTATTCCCATGGAGTGGAGAGCAACAGGAGCCTTATACCACCTGAGATGTATCTTCAACTGGATAATCTGGCTTTTGTCATCTTTATAGACAGTGTGGGCCACTTGAATGCAATGACTCCACGTATTCTGGGAGATTGTGGCTTATATACCTACCTCCCATTTCTGTCTACAGGTCTCAGTGGGGTCAGGTTGCGCATCCCGCATCATTCTGTAAAATCTCCCAGCCAAACCACACTGTGATTCTTGCTTATGCAGGGCAGCCAACCAGAACCATTAAGAGTCTGGGACTATCTGAGCTTGGTAGGACCTGATCGCACTCTGAATTTGCAGTTATCTCTAAAATTCCTGGGCTGGGATATTAAACCGGGTATTTAGTTGGTCAAAAGACATCAACTCCTTGGAGTTCTGCATGTAAAGGTCCTGAAGGATCCTGATGCCTCTGCTGGCCCAACTGGGCCAGTAAATGGGTTGTTTGTCAATAGAAATGTGTTTATTATTCTAGAGAGGGATGTAAACCACCGGAGGATACCACTGAGTATGCTGTCTGAGGGAGGTGGCCATGCTCTTTCTCCAGGCTCATCCAGTCTTCAACGTGACTGGTTTAGCATGAGGAGTTGAGGAAGGGGTTGGGGAGAACAGAGACCGTAGAGGATTTTCCTGGTCAAGATGCTTTTCTAAGTCGATCCACAAGGGGGGTGGAGCAAACCACTTAGTTGCCTGATCAGCTAGGTACACTAGCTGGTAACCTTGTAGACATGGTAGTCCCAGGCCCCCTTTGGACCAGTGAGCCCAGAGCTTAAGCTGACCCCATCAGGGAGTTTTGCCATCCCAGAGGAGAAGAGAAATGAGTTTATCCAGAGATTGGAACAGTTTAGGAGATAACCGAATGGGAAGGTTATTAAAAAGGTAGGAGACTCTGGGAAGGATAAACATGCATACCACCTCAACCTTACTTTGTAGGGAAAGATTGAGCTTATGCCACTGGTCCACTTCCACAGCCAGGGAAGTAAGCAATAGGGGAAAAATTGGCATTCTCCATCTCGCACCATCTGGTGGTTATAGCCATCCAAGGTATGAGAAACTCTGAGGGTCCCAGGTAATATCTGTGCCCTTCAGACAGTCCCTAGAACACGCCAGGTTTAAGGGGGCCAGGTTAGTTTTCTTTTGGTTAACCTTGAGACCAGACTAATTAGCAAACTCTTGCAAAATGGTGAGTGCCTTGGGCAGAGAGTGTTTGGGGCGTGATTTAGTGAGAAGGAGATCGTCCGCATACAAGTTGACAAGATAGAAGAGACCTTCTACTTCAATGCCAGAAATATCCTTAGAGCTTATAAGCTTCCTGACCTGCAGGTCTAGTGCCACTAGAAATAACAGGAGAGAGAGAGAGGGCATCCCTGGTGAGTGCCTCTATGAAGCCGAAAAGGGGAGCAGATGTCTTTATTGGTTAGGATTCTGGCAGAGAGTGAGCTATACAGAGTGGAAACCCACCCATGAAAATAGGGGCCAAAGTCAAGGGGCTTTAAGACTTCGTGCAAGTAGTTCCATTCTACAGAGCTGAAGGCTTTAGAAAAGTTGACCGCCAGGGCAGCCATTGCCTCAGAGGACTGCAGTGCTAACCACTTGAGGGTTGAGCACCATCCTGAGGTTATCAGCTCCGGATTTCCTTTTTGTAAACCCTGCCTGGGAGGGGTGGATTATGGACAGCAATATGCCAACCATCCTGTTGGCCAGGAGTTTTGCTGCGATTTTGGTATCTACTGATAAGAGTGAAATGGGGCAGAAATTGGCACAGTCTAAGGCATCTGTGGATTTTTTAGGTAGGAGAGTACCCAAGGCCTCCCTCATTGTGGGGGGGGGGGGAGAATACCTTTGGTGTGTGCCTCCTGCAGAGCCAGAAGCAGGGGGGAAGAGATTTCCTCACTTAAGAGCTGGCACAACTCCACCGTCATAGCGTCGGGCCCTGGAGCTTTATCTTTTGCTAACTGAGATAGGGCAGAGCGTAGCTCCTCATCCCTCCACTGATTTTGCAGGGAGGTGGGGGGATGTCGGTGGATGCACAGAATGTCCCCAGTTCTCTGGACAAATTCTCGGCATCCAGGGAGGCTTTAGATTGGTAACGAGCCTGTTAAAATTGACTCATTACACTATTGACACCCTTGGGGTCCGACATCACCATCCCAGAAGAGTCATTCAGCGCATGAATCTGAGATGCGGCCTGTTGCTTCTGGAGCTGATAGGCCAGCAATTTCCCCCACTTGTCACCCCCCCCCATATTTATGCTTAGTTCTAAGGAGTTGCCACTCAACTTTGCACTGTAGGAGGCTATTGATACAATATTTAATCCCAATGATGGAGGCTACCAGGGTGTGATCAGTGTACGCCACAGGGGATGCCTTGAACTTAGCCTTTAAGGCAGTCAGTTCTGCCTGCAGGTGTCCTAGTTCCTCTTTGTGAGCTTTGTTCTTGGCAGTGGAGTAGGAGGTGATCCAGCCCCGTATGACCACTTTGAATGCTTCCCAGATGGTTTTGGCACTCACTTCACTGCCAGCATTATTTAAAAAATAGGCCTTTGCCTCCTCCTTAATAGCCTTCTGGAATTCCTTGTTCTGAAGTAACAGGGGGGTTGTATTTCCACCTGGTACTCACAGGACATTGTCCATGTGGGGAGGTAATTTAGCGTAACAGAAGCATGGTCGGAAATGAAAATACTATCCACCCCGGTATCACTAATGCCCCAGGCTGCCTCCATGTCAGCTAACCAGTAATCGATGCGGCTATAAGTATTGTGGACAGGTGAAAAGAAGGTGTAGTCTCTGCCTATGGGGTTATCTCTTCTCCGGAAGTCAGTAAGACCCCATTCCTCTGAGAGCTCTTGTAGAGCCGGCCTCACCCTAGGATGGGTTTGGGTAGTGGGACTGGACTTGTCCAGAAAAATATCGGAAAACAAGTTGAAATTCCTCTAGTATAATTGGGAGGTTAGGGTGATCCTTGGTGAGGGAGGTAAGGGACTGGCAGATTCCAGCGAGGAAGTCAGCAGAATCCGAGTCGGGCCCATAGACATTGGTGACTACAGCTTTCTCCCCAGGATATGAGAAATGGGCCACCACCCAGCGACCTTGAGTGTCGGATTTAACTGCTTCCTCATCCAAGGGGCTGGCTTTATGTACCAGTATGATTACCCCTTTCGATTTGGTGGTCACAGAGCTAGACAGTGCCCTGCCCACCCACATCTTTTTAAGCCATGGCACCGTCCTAGCAGTGAGGTGTGTCTCCTGGATAAGGGCTATGTCAGCCTGGGAAGATCGAAGGTGTTGCAGCACCTTTGTGCTCTTCACTGGGTGATTCAGTCCTTTAACATTCCAAGAGACCCATCTCATCCCATGCTGTGTAGACCCTGGCATATTTTAAAACAACTGTGAGATAAGATTCCACATACCTCTGGGTCATCAGTTAAGGGCAAGTAATAGGTTACTTGGGCCACAGAGAGAAAGGGTAGGGATATGCTGCTGCCATCATCAACCGGGGTCTGTAGGAAGTGCAATAATAAAATGTCCTGTGATTCAACAAGTGTACAATACAGCAACTAGAAATACACTGGAAGAAGAGAGAAACAATGTTAAACACAATACAGAAAACAGTGCCGTTATCTAGAACAGTAAATAGACGGCAATATAGAGGAAAACAAAACAACCTCTAAAGTGTAAAACACTAAGGGTGAGGAGATATGCACGTAAAGGGAGTCCCAGCTTACTGGTGGTCCTAAGCTATGTTGACACACACCCAACGAGGTGTAGGAAGGGTCAAATAAGGTATGGCCCATCCTTACCTGGACTTTGCACCACTAATAGGTGATCCAGTGGGAGGGGGAGGGAGATCCCAAGTCTCGGGACTGAATAAGGGAGACAGGAGGCCGAGACTAAGGGGATAAAAAGGGTGGGGGGGGGAGTTAAATCCCCAGCTGACTGCCATTTGAACCAGCTAATATGCTACTAATGGTATTTTTGCCATAATAGTGAAAGGCTGCCAAACGTTAATAACAGCAACAATATGACAAAATAGAAACAATTACTTGAACAGATATGCCAACCACCTGCAACCATAGTGCCCCAGTGCAGAGATATGCAAAGGCATAGTTTGTACCCAGGGGGGAAGCATGGCTAGAAAGTTAGGCTGTGCAGGAGGGATGGTGGGGTAACTAAAACCACTCCAGGTCCAGGAGCACCTACCAAACAGTCAGCAATTGAGCTTGGTTACTTATAGAGCATCTGGGAAAGAAAAAAGGGGGTAGTCCGAGAACTCCAGTACCAGCTACAAATCCCTAGTCCAAACTAAATCAGCCTATAGGTAAGAGAGAGAGAGAGGAGGCCCATTTCAATCCCCTCAAGGCACCCAGTAAAGGGGAGTGTGCTACCCATCAATACAGTATACATTGGTTGAAACCCAAGAAAGACCCAGAGGTTAGAGTAAGTAACAATAAATCCATAACTTGTCCTCCAGCAGCGTGCCCTGGAATCATCCTCCTGGTCCTGCATTCATAGAGCCATGTGGAGGTTTGTCTGAGAGTTTGCGTGCCAGCAGGCCCTCTGACACGATTTCGGCAAATGATTTGAGACCAGGTTTGACTGGCAGGAGTGCCTCATCTATGCCCTCCAAGGGGTTTGGAGACTCAGCGGCCCAGTCTAAAGGTGTAGCAGTGTCCATGCCGTCAGGATCCAGATCTGTAAAGCCAGTCTCTTCCTCATCTGATGCAGTGTCCTCCCGTGGGAGCTTGGCAGGGGGAGACGCAGCAAATTGATGACCAACTGGTCATTGACCACTTCTGGATCTTGCCCGGGGCTGGACTTGGTGTTGGAAGGCAATGACCCTGTTAGCTTGGCCAGGGGGGGTGCTGAGGAGGCTGTTCCAGTGGAGCTAGAGGCAGAAAAATCCAGCTGCCCCTTTGGGCTGGACTTGGGGGCACATTTATCTGGTACACAGTTTGTTCCTGAATAGAGTCCCTTGGAAATTGTTTCTCTTTGTTACTGTTCCTCTTCATCTGGTCCTGCCCTCCAGGGACCCAGAGGTGTCTGGGAGATGTAGTTTGATTCATTATAGTGGGCCAATACCTGGAGAGTCAGTTTTCCACCTCTTGTGGATGTTGGGCCAGATCTCCTTCCCATCCTTTGCTACATAGAGGGAGGTGAGTCTCTTAAAGTGGTATTTAAAACCATGTACTTGCAGCAATTTCTTTAAGGGGACAAAGGATTTACACCTGGAGGCCACCTCGTGCGAATAGTCCCGATAGAATGAGATGTGGGACCCACTCAACATGATGTCTCCAAGATCTCTCGCTGCCCTCAATACCTGTTCTTTAGTGGAATAACGCAGCAGGTATGCGATAATGGGCCTGGTGAAGAGGTGTGAGGGTCTGATTTACCACACAGCCTGTGGGCCCGTTTCACTTCCACAGGGCCCCTCCACCAGTCTCCCAACAGTTTGGGAAGGAGTTCATTAAGAAATCTCTCCATATTTTGACCTTCTGCACCCTCGGGGACGCCAAGTATGCGAATGTTGTTTCAGTGCCCCCGGTTCTCCTGATCCTCGGCCCTCTCCCACAACTTGGCTAGCTTCGCCTCGTGGTCTTGTAGTCATTGCCAAACCTGCCCCTGGTGTCTTTCAAGCTCCTAGGTTCTTTGCTCCACCACGTTCATTTTGTCTTCAAGTCTGTGGACATTTGCCACATTATCAGTTAGGGCAGCACTGATTCCATCCACCCTGGTGAGTAAGGCTTTCAACATTTTAGTTACATAAGTCAGTGAGTCCCTGACTTGAGTTTGCTGTGTGGGGGACTCCTGGGAGGTACCAGAGGGTATGGAGGGCTGTGATAAACCTGATGTCACCATGTTCGGGGGAGAAGAATACATGGTAAGGGCTGTATCGAAGGATCCCAATAGCAGCAGGTCCCCGGCGCAGAATCAAAGCCTGGCCCGATGTGACTCCACCCAGTGAAGGTGCACAGAAAGTTGCAGTGGAGGCCTACGCAGCCTAGTGCAACTGGCTCTTGAACTGGCTCCCTCTGGATAAATCAACTGTTGTGGTTAAGCAGAGGGCAAGAATAACATTTATCGGTAGTCAGTGGGGATTGTTGGCTAGTAAAGTCCCATAGAAAGGACTGTAAGATATGGTCAGATCACATCTAGCAACCACGGATTTCACACGGTGAAGGACAGAGCAATCGGTTTAAGCTGCCATCATGCCAATGCTCAAGCCACCCCCCCCCCATGAAAAGCATTCTTAATCACAGCTCTGCCAGTGATATTTTGCATGATACTGCAGGAACACAATGTAATCCGATGGCAATAAATCCAATTTATTATGCAGGAAACTATGACATCTTTATCACAGAGTAAATCATACTGGTGTGCGGCACTTAAATGGAATGTGGAAGGTGAAAGAGGTTATGGGCCCCTGAAAACAGAGGAAGGGGGTAAGCTGGGAGAGAGACAGGGAAGATGGCTAAAGTGCTGAAGGGTTACTTGTTCCAATGTTAGCCAAAGGTTCCCTGATAGGAGGAGGGTCCTCCTTGGGAGGGATTATGGCATCAGAGATAGCAGCAATGCAGATGGGAGACATTGTGGCTCCACTAGTAGCTCCTTACCAGGCAAAAATTGGGCTAGTTAAATCTGAAGGGGCAAATGTTGTGCACCCCAGGCTTATTCTGGAACTAAGGAGAAAATTGGGAGAGGTTTTTTGCT
Source organism: Neoceratodus forsteri (assembly GCA_016271365.2). Lineage (NCBI taxonomy): Eukaryota > Metazoa > Chordata > Ceratodontiformes > Ceratodontidae > Neoceratodus > Neoceratodus forsteri. Next base: position 624,251,597 of record CM057459.1, read on the forward strand.
GTAATCATTTAGAGGAGTAGAAAGTGGCCAATGTGATCCCAGTCCTCATGAAGGAGGCAAAGTCATATATGGGTAACTGCAGGACAGTCTGCCTGACATCAGTAGTAGGCAGGGTCCTGGAAGCTGTTATCAAGGATCAAAGAACAGGGCACTTGATTGGATTCTTACCCCCCCCCCCAGTATGGCTTTAAGAAAAGGCAGATCATTCTAAAACAACCTGATCACCTTCTTTAAGTGTTTGTATAAGGAGGTTGACAACGGCAGGGTCGTGGATGTAGTCTTTCTGGACTTCAGTAAGGCCTTTGTATTTGGGACCATGATGAGCTTCTGTGGAAAGTCCACAAATGTGGTATACATGACACACACTCAAGGTAAATTATTACCTGGCTTGGGGTCAGCCGGTTACCAAAGACTAAAATAAAAAAATAAAAAATAAAATAAAACAAAGTGTTGGTGTCTGGGCACTACTCCCGCTAGAGAGAGATGTAGTTAGCAGTATCCCTCAGAGATAAGTGCAGGGCCACTGCTGATTAACATTTTCATTAACTATGTGGAAGCTGGGGTCTACAGAAGGCTGCTTAAATTTGCTGATGACACTAAGATTGCCAAACTGGTGGACTCCTTTGAGGAAAGTTGCCAATCTCAGTAAGCATCTGAACAAGCTTGTTGTATGGTCTGATTTCTACAGTCTCCAGTTTAATGTAAACAACTGCAAAGTGCCATACTCAGGGAGGAGAAACAGAGGTAGGACTTACACACTGTGTGGAGTTTCTCTTGATGCAGTGGAGGAGGAAAAGGTCCTGGAGATCACAATAAAAAAATTGGCTGAGCCAGGACAAGCACTGTGCAGCTGCCATCCAGAAGGCTGACAATGCATCAAAAAGGGAGTGACCAATAGGGTAGGGGAAGTAATCCTGCCACTTCACTAGGCCCAGATCAGATACCCACATGATGTACAGCATGCAGTTCTGGGCTTCGCAATACACAATGGATATTGAAGCAGTTGAGAAGGTGCAACACAGGGCAACCAAAATGCCTGTGTCAGCAGAAAAGGACTGGTAGACCCATGTACTCTTCCCTTTTTTCCATGCCTATTATTTCTCCCTGGATCCTATTTGGTCATAGGTGTCCCTCCATCTTCTCTTACTGTTGTTTATTATAACCAAGACTCCATCTTACTTGGACAACTTGTTCAAGATATGCACACCTAGAGTAGGTTTGCGAATAGCACAAAACCCTGAATTGGTAATCCCCAAAATGAGAACAGCAAAGGGGAACTCTGCTCTAATAGTTAGTTGACCTAGATTCTGGAACGGGTTGCCAGATTATTTGAGAACAAAGGTAATTACCCCATGGTATGAGATCAAAAGCTGGTTACTTCAGAATCCTGTGCAACCAAAAAACTGGTTGTTGTTGACATTCTGCACCTTTTCCATGGTTTTCTTTTCTATTGTTATTTTATAAACGAAGAAAAAAAGGGAATTAGTAAAATTGAGTACTGTGGTTATTGCTAAAACCCTGCATTTTTAAAGATCAAAACTATTTCTGAGAATGTTTGTGATTACTTAGAATCTCTTTTGTAAGAGCTTTGCATTATTTTGCACAATATGTATTTTAAACGTTGTAATTAATGTATACATTTTATGAAACTGTTTTGTATGTAATGGACCCCACTGAAAATGAGCTAACGCTCAATTGGCTATCCTTTTCCTTGAATTATTTTTTTAAGGAATAAACTTTTATAAACAAACTTTTACAAACAATGTGTCTATCCCACACATGTTTGAAGCTCCCCACTGTCTTTGCCCCTACCACCTCTTCTGGCAGGCTGTTCCAGGTGTCCTCCACCCTTTCTGTGAAGAAGTATTTCTTCACATCCCTCTTAAACCTGCTCCCCTCAAGCTTCACAGCATGACCCCATGTTCTGGTGCTCCTCCTCATGTGAAAAACACTCCCCTCCTGCACCTTGTTCACCCCTGTGAGGTATTTATAGGTCTTAATCATGTCCCCTCTTGTTCTCTCCTCTAGGAAGTACATGTTGAGTTCCTGCAGCTTCTTCTTGTATGGTTTCTCGTACAAACCCCACACTTAATTTGTAGCCTTCCTCTGGACTGTTTCCAAACTGTTGATGTCCTTGCAGAGGTGTGTCATTCAGAACTAGACACAGTACTCCAGGTCTCTCAAGCCAGCGATACAGAGGTAACACCACTTTCCATCTCCTGCTAGAGATCCCCCTCCCTATGCACAAAAGCCTCCAGCTCGCCTTGCCTACTGCCCTGTTGCACTGCCCTGCCACCTTGAAATAATCAGATATGGTCACCCCAAGGTCCTTCTCTTGCTTGGTAACTGTAAAATACCTACCCCTTCTTATACTCAGCCCCCAGGTTTCCCTTCTCTAGGTGCATGACTTTTCACTTTTATGCATTGAATCTCAGTTACCACTACCTAGACCATTTCTCTAATTTCCCAGATCCCTTTGCATCCTCTTCACCCACTCCTAAGTGTCCACTCTGTTACAGATCTGCTAAAAATCTGTTAGAAGCCTTAACGTGTTCACCCTGGGGAAAGGAGGCTGAGAGTCAGTATGATCTCAGTTTTCCACTAACTCAGTGGTATTAGCAAGATTGAAGATATGGAGATGTTTGATTAGGCATCCTCCCTCAGGGCATGGGGACATGCTCTGAAGCTCAGAGGTGGCAAACTCAAGGGTATCATTGGAATGCACTTCATCTCCCAGAGGGTGGTGAATCTGAGGAACAGTCTGCCTGCTGAGATAGTGATTATGAACACAGTAGAGGTCTTCATGGTAAGCCTGGACAAATGTTGTCTTATTGAGAGAAACAATGAGTATCCTTTATAGTAGAGTGGATGGGGAATCCCAATGAATTAGTACATTTGCAAAAAATACTGTTTTTCACTCCTGCTTATGAATCAGTAGGTGTTGAAAGATGGAGCTAGCATTCCTTTGCATGGTCACCTTAAACTGCTATGTAACTATGTAGATCACACACATTTGTATACCTCCTTAGGCTGCTGGGAATATGAAAATGTTTTATCAATGTATGTAACATGTAAAACAACTTAACTTCGGCAGTAGCATAACTAATCTATTTAGCCATATATTCTAACACAAAATAATTAGGTAGGAGACTCACCATTAGCACTGAGTCACAGTACAGAGCTCTGTTTCAGCTTCTATGATTGTGCATCGTTGACACCTGCATATAAGCTTCTATCATATAATTTGTTTACAAAAATACACCCCTACAAGCTCAGAGGTGCTAGGCTTATGAAATAGAAGTCTGCAGTTCTTACATTCCAAGGCCAGGTTGCTATGCTATAGTATTCATAAGAACTAAAGATGTACAAATTTATGATGTATCAGCTGAACTGTACTGTCTTGAAGTAATGTCATCTTCATTTTCAGCCACCCTGATGTTCAGAAATTTATAATACAAACAAGATTTCTGTGGGACTGACTCCACAACCCACACATAAGAGCCCAGTATATCTTCATTAACAAGATATATTTCTATTGATTTCATTTTGCAATGTTTCATATTACACATAACAAATATGTATGGTCACCTAAATGAATTATTGCAACTCTATTTGCAATGATTGCAGAGCATTATTGTGTTATCTCGGGGATGGCTTAGTTGCTGGGTGTCAAAACTGTTTGTCTTTAATGGAATAACATGGCAAAGTTAATCTGAGGAAGTTAACCCCCGCAGGACTGAAGGGCAAGCTCAAGCTCATTAGCTGTGAAAGAGGGTTGTGGTGTGGGGAGCAGATTCGTTCCAAACATTTCTTAATATGTTGCAGAGAAGACTTGTATGCCCAGCACTGTTAAAAAGACATGATTCTGCTAAAGAACTTGAGGACATTTATGGTTGAGAATAAATTGAAAAGTGTCTACAGCCACAAAGATGTAATTCCATAGGACTACAACATATTTGTGCAGGTTGACATCATAACCCAACACTAAATCACTTACCAAGATGATACTACTGATGCTACTGACACTATAGAAACTAAGCACACATGTGGGAAGAATTTTCTTACCTGTCAGTAATTCAACCCCTATACAGCATTTTCCGTGCCCTTCTGTTGCTGATGGAATAATTACAAATGATTTCAGGACTACATCTTTATGATGTTTCCATGACTGCATCTGGTAGTGAGATCTTGAATACCTCTGACCAGTTCACTCTAATGGAGGCAAACCTCTATCATTCTGTTATCATGCAGTGCTGTATGTCTCGGCTTTACATCAGCAGCCAGAGGGGTGGTCACATTTAAACCTTAGCAAAACAGGATGTACAGCATCTGTTTTAGTAAGGCAAAATCAGTAAAGCATACAGTATATCATATGTCTGCATATTAGACATCAGATTAAGCATGAGGAACACACCCTTACCAAATGTGACACCATGGCACCACAATGGCAGCACAGTGGTGAGCTACAAAATGTACAATGGTGCTACCCAGTGGTACCATGGTTGTACTATGGTAGTTTACATTTTGATTATTTTTGTTGCCATGGTAGGACAGTGGTACAATGGTATCACAATGGAATTGAAACAAACCATGGTGATACCATGAAAACCTTAATGGCAGTACAGTGGTAATCACAGTGGTATTGCAATTGCAAATGAGTGGTGTTACATTGGTATTCCGAAGAACTTTTTGTAAGGGCAGTACCTGTAAGGACCAGGTACTTTACTGCTGTGTAAGTGTGTACTTAGGTAATTACAAAATATAGTTTCAATTATTTCACTACAGAAATCAATAGATATTTATTTATTTGAAAATGGATAACCCAAAAAGGCATGCAGGGCCAAGGCTTGTTTCCAGGTGCAACCCGAAGAAAAAAGGAAAGGGAATACAATAAATCATGTATCAAATATAATTAGAGTCAGAATAGTATCATGAAAGGATCATGTTGCTGTGCTTGCTCTGTACAATACATTTGGGTATAAAGGAAGGTGTGGAGGAGGGCCTCCTCATCAGCAACATGAGAATAGGTTGTTGGACAAAGAGGGGTCTAGTTAGCTATACATATTAAATGGAAACATTTATGAACATTGCCTACCATAATTGAAAACCTCATGGAAAGCTTTTTTAAATGAGGTATTGGCTTTACCTGTAGCTGGTAGGTCTCAGAACTATCCATAACTATGTCTGCCCTGCAGTAGTACTGCATAACCACCACTTCTAGAACCTTGTAATGTCATGCCACATTGCAATTAGACACAGCTTCACCCTGCATGGCATCACCATATTCTAAAATGGAGGCAATTTGGTAATACTATGGAGCAGATGCATTCAACAATATTTCAGAACTGCTGCCAGATACAGGTAAGCCAATACATCACTTAAAAGAGCTTTTCATAGGTTTTCAAATGGTAATAGGAACAATTCCTAAATGTTCCCCTTTGATTGCCAATTATTATTTTGTGGCAGGATGTCTCTCTTGTCCACTTAGAATCCATACCTCCAGTTTGATTATACTGTACTCCGATGATCAGTTGTACCATAACTAACAGAAAACATATACCACAACAATTGGGATGTCTTTATGCCTCCTACTGGCCAGGTAAATATTTATTTATTTATTGAAACTGTTTTACCAGGAAAGGTACACTGAGCAAGAAGATGCTCATCTCCCGGTGCAACCTGTGGGGGGCAGAGGATACAGGATTTAGAATTAAACAGAGACAAATTGGAACGTATTATACACATTGAGAGTTACACAAATTTTGCAGTATAGTCAATGACTATCAGCAACCATAACACAGTTCAGAGCAGTCTATAGCAAAAACAATACGAGGACAATTAAGTGCCTAGAGGGTAACTACGTGCGCTCAGCTGGGAGTATATAGCATGGATCAGTTTCCAAGGCCAGTGGTCAGCTGGGAGGTGAGAGGGGTGGAATCAGGGCTTAGGGCATGTGCAGTTTACCATGAAGTGATTTGTGAGGGCAGAGGAGAGGGAGTTAGTAGAGGAGGAATGATGGATTTGAGGGGGTAGCTCATTCCAGGTTTTAGGGGAAATGATGGGAGAAAGCAGTTTGGCCAGCTGTGGACTTCTGCCAGGGAATAGAAAGTAGGCAGGAGTCAGTGGATCTGAGGTCATGAGAGGGTGTGGGAGGAGGAGCGAGCAAGGGGAAGACATAGGTGGGGAGGGTGCCTAGCCAGAGCTTAGAGGTGAATTTGACACATTGAATGAGGTGTTGGTTTTCAAGAGATGGTAAGGAAAAGGCTCAGTATAGTTCGCAATGGTGGGTGAGGGGGTAGCATTGAGAGCAAAATGGCAGAAGGCACTGAGCAGGGTGTCAAGCTTGGATAGGGAGGATTTAGGGGCTGAGCTGTATACTATATCACAGTAGTCAAAGGATGGGAGAATCATCTTCTGTATTAGCTCACGGCATACAGTTAGAGGGAGGCTTCAGTGGTTTCTGTGCAGAGCACCTAGCATGGGGTGCAGTTTTTTTATAGTTGCATCTATGTGAACATTAAAGGACAGATGAAGGTCAAGCCAGACCCCAAGGTAACGGAATGAGGGGACATCCTCGAGCACTTGCCCATCGAGGGTTTGGAAGGAGGGGAAGGATGGGAGTCTGGACAGGCATTGTCTCATGCCGAAGGTCATGAAGACATTTTTTTTTGCATTTAGGGAGAGCTGATGGGAGCAGAACCAGTGTTGAATGTTGCCGAAATCAGCTTGGTGGGTGGACGTTTCTGCTTCAGTGGAGGTACCTGAGGAAAAAAGGATGGTGTCGTCTGCATACATGTGTATGGCAGATGACTGGCATACCAGGGGTAGGTCGTTCAGAAAAATGGAGAAAAGTATTGGTCCGAGCACGGAGTCCTGGAGGATGCCGGTACAGATGGGCAGAGGGGCAGAAATGGCGCCCGAGATTCATACTGATAGGGTTCTACCTGTGAGGTAGCAGCAGAGCCAGTTTGTGGAGGAGGCAGAGAGGCTGGCTTCAGCAAGGCTGGAGAGAAGCAGGGTGTGTGAGACAGTGTCAAATGCCTTAGCTAGATCAATGAAGATAGCAGAGGTGATCTGTCCATTGTTCATGTTGGTTAAAATTGTGTCTGTGAGCCTAGTCAGGAAGGAGGCAGTGGAATGTCCCTTTCTGAACCCAGACTGGAAGTCCATATAGTAATTAGAGTTAGAAAGAAAGGTGGTTAGCTGCGAGAGCATTAAGTGCTCTTGCAATTTTGCAAGTGTCAGGAGGAGAGAGACAGGTAGGTAGTTTGAGGTTGAAGTAGGGGAGCCACCTTTGGGCAGGGGAATGACTATGCCATGCTTCCATGCCTGGGGGGTCACAGCCTCAGTGAAGGACAGGTTTAGGATGGTGGCTAGAGGGGCAGCTATGGCAGGGGCTGCAAGGTGGAGGAGCTTTGGGTCCAGATCGTCAGGGGATTTACCTTTAGAAGGATTGAGTGCAAATAGGGCTGTAAGGACTTCAGCTGCTGAGATAGCTTTGAAAGAGAAGGTGCAGGACCCATACTGCATCTTCTGACCCACGGTGGGTCTGGATGGACCTGGGGTGGGCAGAGAGGAGAGGAGAGAGGCTGCACAAGTGGAAAGTACTGAGTTGAACTCAGCGGCAACAGCATGAAGTTCCATGAGAAAGGAGTTATTTATGTTTAGTAGCGGGGGTAGCATTGGGGGGGAGAAGAGGGAGTGGATAATTTTCCAGAATTTATACGGATTATTTTGTTTAGATTGGAGAGTGGAGTTAAAATATTTGGCTTTGGCCAGCCATGTTATTCTAGTACACTTGTTTCTAAGCATCCAGTATTTAGAGAAATCTTGCGGGCGATTAGAGGATTTGTGGACCCTCCAAGCTTGGTCACAGGCACTTTGGCATGCTAGGAGTTCTGGGGTTATCCAGGGAAGATGGTTGCCATGCACCCTTGTGCGGTGCATAGGGGCGTGTTTATCCCAGACACTGAGAAAAGTGTTTTTGGAGTGAAGAGGGGCAGCGTCAATTGAGAGGGTGTGAGTAGATACCACCTAGTTGGCTTGTGCAAGGTCAATTAGGAGGGGAGCGATGTCAATTGACTTGTAGGAGCTTTGGACCAAGAAATTTGGGGGTGATTTGGGGCGGTGAATTTTCCGGATGAGGTTTGTGAGATGGTGATCACTCAGGGAGTCAGGGAGGAGACCAGGTTTGATGACCCGGTGGGGGTTGGAGGTCAGAGCCCAATCCAGCAGAGAATGATTTCCAGTTTTGGGATTTAGGCCGGTGGGCTCTGTGATAAGTTGGGTGAGATTTAATCCATTTATAATAGTCCACTCTTTAGTGAAGGCTGGGGATAACCAATTGAGATTCAGATCGCCCATGATATATAATTCACCTAAGGGGGTGAGGGAGGAGGTATGCGCTAGGAGGTCTGTGATATTAGAAGAAGGTGTACCTGGTTGGCAGTAGATGCCAGTGACATAGATGGGGAAAGAGAGAAAGGGAAGGACAGTTGTAGCATTAATATCTCACAGGCATTGGGTTTGACTTTGGCTAGGATGGTCAAAAAGTGGATGTCTGATTTAAGTAGATGGAGACTCCACCACCTCTGGTGGCCCTGTCCTGGTGGGCCATGGCGTAGCCTAGGATGGCAACAGTGGTATCTGGGATGTTTTTGTTAAGCCATGTTTCAGAGAGGATAATAATGTCAGGGGTGTAATGGATGGTGAGAACCTGGAGATAGTCAAGTTTGCAGGGAAGGCTTCTAATATTTAGATGAAGTAGGAGCAGTCCATGGGGGAAGGGACTCCCAATGGGCAGCAAGGTGGGGGAAAGGTTACACAGAGGTCTCATAGGGTGAGGGGGGGGGAGGAGGGGGTAAGGAGCCAGGGTTGGGGTGTACGTCACCTGCAGCAAGGAGTAGGAGAGTGATAGGTTACGGGCTAATAGTTGTTTAAGCACTGAGGAGAGTGCGCACCGTTTAGGAGGCAGATGTGGGTAACTTATAGGGGCAGGGTGAGGGGTGAGTAGAAGAAGCAACATCCAAGAAAGAGAGGGATTGATAAGGGAGGGGCAGGGTCATAAGTCTGAGTGGGACCAAACATATGGGCGCTCAGAGGTGCATTGCCAATTGTGGAAATGATAGGTACCAGAGGGGTAGGGCATGGAGGGTAGGAGGTGGAGGGGGGCAGTGGGAGGCATGGTTGAGAGGAGGAGGGGAAGGAGGTGGTAGCAGAGAGAGAGATGAGCAGAGGCAGGTAGCCGGGCCTAGGAGGCATTATTTTGAATAGTGGGGGGGAGCCTGACTTAGAGTACAGATTTTTGAGAGAAGAGCGAGGAATGAAGGGGTGGAATTGGTTGGGTGATCGGCTCTGGGTGGGGCTGAAGTCCAATAGTGTACGAATAGAAAAGTAGGAGAAAAAAGTGGGCGGGAAGATAGTGTATTTAATCAGTAGAGGGGGCAGGAGGGCCTAAAATTAACAAAGTATACAAGTCAGAGCATTAACAGAGGCTACGTTTCCTTCCAAAAATACTTTAAACTGCGATATTAGTGGAGCGCTAGGAGGCAAAGAAGAGAGACAGGTTCTGGCCAATCAGGGTGGAGAGGCAAGAAGTGCCCGAGATCTAATTGGCTGCGCTTCTGCCATACCTTGCCTATGCTTGGTGTCTGGGGCCGTGGTTCCGATCGGCGGAAGGAAGTACCAGCCCTGTTCAAGGAGCAAGCAGCTAAGGGGTAGAGAAAAAGAAGTTGTTTAAGTAGGCAGTCAAGCTAGAGGGGGTGGGCAATAATTAGCATGACAAAAGGGGGATTAGGTTTGGGGGCCAAACAGAGGGGTTGGCTCCGTGGGGGAGGGAGACAGACAGGCAAGCAGCAGTAAAAGAGCTGTATCACTTCTTATCTTATTTAATCTCTAAATTAACACAGTATACAAGTCAGAGCATTAATAGAGGCTAGGTTTCCTTCCAAAAATACTTTAAACTGTGATAGAAACATAGAAACATAGAATTTGATGCAGATAAGGACCACTTGGCCCAACCAGTCTGCCCATTTCCCTACCTAATGGATAAGCTGCAGATCCTAGTTAACCAGCAGCCTACTTCTTTCTACCCTCACCCCCTAGAATTGCCTTATGGCTGCCCCATGTATGCTTGAATTCAACCACTGTTTTTGACTCCACAACCTCCTCCGGAAGGCCATTCCATGCATCCACAACCCTCTCAGTGAAAAAATACTTCCTTACATTTCCTCTGAGCTGCCCACCTCTATCTTCAAATTGTGCCCCCTTGTCCTTGCACACCTCTTTTTTTGAAAGATGCTACCCTCTTGGACTTTGTTGATTCCCTTGAGGTACTTGAAAGTTTCTATCATGTCCCCCCTTCCTCCTTTTCTCGAGGCTATACATATTAAGCTCCTTTAGTCTCTTTCTTCATATGTCTTCCTGTGCAGACCCTGCACCATTTTAGTTGCCCTCCTCTGGACAGCTTCCATCTTGTCTATGTCCTTGCGGAGACTGGGTCTCCAGAACTGCACACAGTACTCAGAAGGGTCTCACCAGCTGTCTGTACAGAGGGATAACAACTTCCTGTTTTCTACTGGTGATGCCTTTCCCTATGCATCCCAGTATCCCCCCAGCCCTCCTTACTGCCCTCTCACATTGCTTGCCCACTTTTAAGTCATCTGATATGACTACCCCAGGTCTCTTTCCATTTTTGTTGTTGTTAGTATCTCACCCCCACTGTGTACTCTTCCCCTGGGTTTTTGTTTCCCAGGTACATTACCTTGTACTTTGTGGAGTGCCAGGTGGCAAATAAGAGAGATAGGTCCTGGCCAATTGGGGCGGAGAGGCGAGAAGCACCCAAGAGCCGATTGGCTGCACTTCTGCCATACCTTGCTTATGCTTGATGTCCGGGGCCGTGGTTCTGATCGGTGGCAGGAGGTACCGCCCGATCACTGGTAGCTGTAGTAGCCCTTTTCAAGGGCAAGCAGCTAAGTGGTAGAGAAACATAAGTTGTTTAAGTAGGCAGTCAGACTAGAGGGGGTGGGCAATAATTAGCAGGACAAAAGGGGGATTAGGTTTGGTCACCAAACAGAGGGGTTAGCTCCGTGAGGGAGGGAGTCAGACAGGAAAGCAGCAGTAAAAGAGCTGTATCACTTGTAATCTTATTTAAGCTCTAAATTAACACAGTATACAAGTCAGATCATTAACAGAGGCTAGGTTTCCTTCCAAAAATACTTTAAACTGTGGTATTAGTGGAGCACCAGGCAGCAAAGAAGAGACATAGGTCCTGGGCAATCGGGATGGAGAGGCGAGATGTGCCCGAGATCCGATTGACAGCGCTTCTGCCGTATATTGCTTATGCTTGGTATCCGGGGCTGTGGTTCCGATTGGCGGCAGGTGGTATCGGCTGATCACTGGGAGCTGTAGCATCCCTGTTCAAGGGCAAGCAGCTTGCTTGTGCTTGGTGTCCGGGGCCATGGTTCCGATCGGCAGAAGGAGGTACCGGCCGATCACTGGGAGCTGTAGCAGCCCGGTTCAAGGGCAAGCAGCTTGCTTATGCTTGGTGTCCGGGGCCGTGGTTCTGATCGGTGGTAGGAGCTACTAGACGATCGCTAGGAGCTGTAGCAGCCCTGTAAAAATAGCCAGCCCATTGTAAAAATGTTATTTATTTATATCCTACTGCCTGAGAAAACTATCTCCATAAACAGTTTTTTTTTCAGAATTGTACATACTTTCTTTTTGAAATGATGGTCCTAAAATTATACTGTTCTGGGTGTGAAAAAATGTCTGTCTTTGAGACTTAACAGCATACTACATCAATTTCACTGGGCACTTTGCTGAATGAAAACTATGCAAATTGTGGCCACCACATAATTGAAGCCAGGCAAAATTTGCAAAGCATTTTGCTAAATGAATTTCCCTGACTTTGCCAACCACTAGTTTGTACCATACATTCAGCAGGCCCACTTAAAGGAGAACAGTCAGCACCAATGGCCCTACACTCAAGTATGGGGCTGGTCCCAATGGGCACTTTGTGTGCAAACAGGATTACTTACTGTTTACTGTAGTATAGTAGGTTGTATCAGACTAACTTTGCTTAGTTCTAGGCTGACATCAACTGCTACTACAAATCCCAGAATGCCCGGCAGTTTTCTAGCAGACTTATTTTGCTTAGTTCTTGGCAGACATTTTCTTCTTCTACAAATCCCAGAATGGCCTGCAGCTGACATCAGAGCTGCAGGCAGCAGCAGGAGAGTCAATAGCCTTGCAGTGCATGTTAGAGTTTATATAAGTGCTGATCTTTGTTTGCTGGTCCCACTATCCTCCCTGGGCTAAGTACTGTCATGTAGGACTGCACTTAGGCCAAGGAGAAAAGGCCCTGAAAACAACTGATCGGAGATTATAAAACCTCTAACATGCACTGCAGGCTATTGATTCTCCCACTGCTTCCTATTGCTCTGATGTCAGCTGCTGAGGATTGTGGCATTTGTAGTAACAGAAGATGCCAGCCTAGAACTAAACAAAATTAGTCTGAAACAATCTATTATATTGCAGTAAACAGTAAGTAAACCAAAATGTTTTGGCACACATAGCACACTTGGGAACAACCCCACACTTGAGTGTGGCAGCCCTTTATGCTGAGTGTTCCACTTTAAACCTTTCTCTGGGCAGAGGACGGGAAACATACAGTATAGGGAGGAAAAGAGGAAAAAAATGGGATGAACAATAAACAAACGTCCACCAGTCACACCAGAAACAATAAATAGCTAGACAATATGCATATACAAGAAATAAGTAAAATTAACAGGATAGTAAAATCATTTGACATGGTATTATTGTATGACTTTTAAGTTTCCACTCTACAATCATCAAATTTACCAAGTCACATTTTAAAATTTATTTTAAAGGATGTTTAATTTTAGTATTTTTGACACCTTTGTGGTGGCTGTCTTTTCAGCCCCCAACTTTGAGGTTGACAGCAAAAATTCTCTTTAAAAAAAATAACATTTTTGCAGCCATAAACAAAGTTATATTTTCTATCCCATAGAATGTTAATCTAGACTTCTGCAAATCTCTAGCCCATTATATTAAGTAGTTGTTCTGCTCAGTTGTCAAAAATGTCATTTTCCATCAGAATGTGCCCAATTTGGCTGTAGTGCTCTAGCCTAAGTTTGTCAGAGTGTAAAATGACAAACTAGTTCATGTTCTGGATATTGTTACTGCCAAATTGTCCAACCGCAGTCAGCCTGCTGTCTCCAAAGCCACAAAGTTTCGGGTAACCGCGGAAACCCAACACGAGGCTTATGACATAGCTGTCCCTGAGCTCTGACTCCGGCCAAAGGAAGCTGCTGTGTGTCACTGTCACATACTAAAGGATTTCCATTGACAGAAAGGTCTGACTAAATTTCAATCCAAACCAAAAACAGCTTGCATCAGTTCACTCTGGGGAAAAGTGTTGGTTTCAGTGGTCAGCAAAACAGAGGAAAGGACAGAACATTAATATTTGAAATAGCTAAACATGGAAAGTACATCACAAATACCTTACATTCCCAGCTGCTTCTATATTAAGACCTTTTAGCTCCTTTTATGCTGCATTTCATTTGTATATGGATGTATAAGGAGACTGAAAATACACGAACTGTGTTTTTAGAGAGTAATTTTACACAGGTGCCACAATACATTCTATTAATATAGGAGAGAATGATATTTATGTGATAAAAAACAATACTTCCAATATTATGTGGCATTGCTGCTTCACTTTCTGAATTGCCCAAATAAAACAAGACATTTGCACAGACACAGCAAGTGTTCCATCATACTTTATGTGCTCATGCAAAGCCGTATTTCTGTTCTTGTCTTCACTTTCCCTAATCTCATATCCTCTGTCTTGACCCTCTCCTGCTCAGCCCTCCTAGCTTGATACCTTTCACCATTTTACCCCTACCCCAAAATGTTCTGTGCACTTTACATCACACATGATTATTCACCATTCACTGCTGTATAAAAGCTGTTATTATATTATGCTAGCTCATTTACTGATGCCTGTGTATGCACCTGTTATCCTGTAATGTATTTGCTTTGTAATGTTGTTACTCCCTAAATCCCCTTCCTCAGCTTGCACCTGGAAATGAGCCTTGGCTCAGTATGCCTTTCCTGGCTACCAACGTTTAACAAACTAATTAGTTAACTAATTAACAAATGAACAAACTAACTATAGCAGTAATAACAAGCATTTTTCAATGCTGAATGTTTGCTTGCTGGCATTAGCAGTGAAAGTGCAGGAGTTAGACAGATGCAGTATAGGAATGGCAGTGAAGTATTGAACTGATGCCAATGCCACCCTCACCCTACATAGATGGACAGACATTGGGGTGAGCTTTTGGGTCTTCGCCCATGACAGTCACGGCATTTCACCTCACCCTACCCTGCAGACACTGACAAGTGTCGAGGTGTGCCTTGGAGTGTTTGAGCTTTATGTTCACCTCATTCAATAAGGAAACACACTGAAATGGGTGCAGTATAGGAGAATGGGGTGAACTCTGGGGCCAGGGGGTCCAAGGCGCACTTCGATGTCTGTCACTGGCTGCAGGACGGAGGGTGGTGGTGGAATGGCATGAGCATTACCGTCAACAGTCCCAAGTCACAGCTCTGATGCCTGTTAGTCCCTATAGGGTAGGGTGTTATGGTCAAAAACCCTAACACCTTGGGTGTTTCTTGGTATTTTTACTCCAATTTTTCAACATGGGCTTTTTGTGACCCCCTCCGCATAAACAGTGACACTATCAGTTCATTATCCAAAAGGTGATTTTGCACAGCAACTGCGCCATTTGCTGCCACATGTGCAAAAACACATTTTGAACAGGATGTGAAAAATGACAGCTGTACTGTTCATGAGGAGATGTAAAAAATGTTAATGTTGAAAACTTGAAGTGAAAATATAAAACAAGCATTTGTCAATGCCGAATGTTTGCTTGCTGGCATTGGCATTGGTAGTGTAGAAGTTACAGAGCTGAGTAATAGTAATGGCAGTGAAGTATTGAACTGAAGCCAACCCCACCACCACTCTGCAGAGAGTGACAGGCATTGGGGTGTGCCTTTGGGTCATCAGGCATAACGGCCACGCCATTTCAGTACACCCCACCCTGCAGACACTGGCAAGTGTCACGGTGTTCCTTGGGGTCTTTGGTCTTTATGCGCACCACAGTCCATTAGGAAAAATGCCACTGGTGAAAATGCCACTGGTGAAAATCTGGACTTAAAATATTACAAAGTCATGAACTTACGAGGGTGCGTGAAAACTGTGCAATGCTCACTCGTAACACAGTCATTTTATGGACTTTTGTCACTAAATTTTCAACATAGAAACATAGAATTTGACGGCAGATAAGGACCGCTTGGCCCACCCAGTCTGCCCATTTCCCTACCTGATGGATAAGCTGCAGATCCTAGTTAACCAGCAGCCTACTTCTTCCTACCCTCACCCCCTAGAATTGCGTTATGACTGTCCCATGCATGCTTGAATTCCACCACTGTTTTTGACTCCACAGCCTCCTCCGGAAGGCCGTTCCATGCATCCACAACCCTCTCTGTGAAAAAATACTTCCTTAAATTACCTCTGAGCCAGCCCCTTCTATCTTCAAATTGTGCCCCCTTGTTCTTGCACACCTCTTTTTTTGAAAGATGCTACCCTCTTGGACTTTGTTGATTCCCTTGAGGTACTTGAAAGTTTCTATCATGTCCCCTATCTCCCTCCTTTCCTCAGGCTATACATATTAAGCTTCCTAAGTCTCTCTTCATATGTCTTCCGGTGCAGACCCTGCACCATTTTAGTTGCCCTCCTCTGGACAGCTTCCATCCTGTCTATGTCTTTGCTGAGATTGGATCTCCAGAACTGCACGCAGTACTCCAGATGGGGTCTCACCAGCTGTCTGTACAGAGGGATAATAAATACAGGTTACTCACCTGTAACAGGAGTTCTAGGAATGGTATATGTTGTTCATCCACACTGTCTGGCAGGTATCCTTGCCACTTTAAATCTTACCGGAAGGTCTTCAAGCTGGCTCCTCCCACCCACCCGGGTGGTAAAACTCTCGGCTCCGCCCCATGATGCCAGATCTGGCCCGCTGAAAGCTCAGGTTGTGCGTCAAAGCCGGGGAGGTCGGGTGGGTCGTGTGGATGAACAACATATACCATTGCTAGAACTCCTGTTACAGGTGAGTAACCTGTATTTCTAGGGACATGGATATGTTGTTCATCTACACTGTCTGGCAGACTCCTAGCAGTTCTCCGGGAGGAGGGAGGCAAGGCACACACCCTACTTAGAGAATAAAGACTGGAGAACCGAGGCCCCAAAACCAGCATCCCGGCGTGATTCAAGGTCGATGTGGTAATAGGTGATGAAGGTGTGTGCTGACTTCCAGGTAGCAGCCCTGCAGATTTCCTGGATAGGGACGTCCATGGAAGCAGCCACCGATGCAGCAGTATGGCGGGTAGAATGAGCTCGTATCCCTCTGGGATGCTCCATGCCCGCCAACTTATAGCAGAGATCTATGCAGGAGGTGACCCACCTGCTTATCATCCGCTTGGCTGCAGGTCTGCCAGGTGCGGCTTCAGCGTAGGTGACAAACAGCTGGCGAACCTCTCCCCGAATTTCAGCCGTGAGCTCCTTATAATAGGCGAGTGCCCTTCTAGGGTCCAAAGTATGGAGCCTGTATTCGGCCTCGAGGTGTGATTGGGTAGAACACGGCAGAGTCAACACCTGGTTAAGGTGAAACTCCGACACCACCTGCGAAGGAATTTCGGCGGGGCGCAGGACAACCTTGTCCCTGTGGAAGACCAGGTAAGGAGACTCGATGCAGAGCGCCTGGAGCTCTCCCATCCTTCTGGCTGATGTGATAGCCACCAAGAAGGCGGTCTTCCCGACAGGTGAAGAGTTCACACCTGTGCATTGGTTTGAATAAGCGCCGCAAGCTTTCCAGTACCAGCAATAGATCCCACAGAGGTGGAGGTTCCGCACTGGAGGGGAAATGTGATCAAGGCCTTTGAAAAAGGGCCAGACCACCTTCTCCTGCGCCACTGACTGCTCCCCGGCCCGCGCCCGGTAAGCAGAGATGGCTGCCAGGTGCACCCTTAGGGTCGTCAACCTAAGCTCTTGCCGAGAAAGGGACCATAAATAGTCCAATATGATTGCCAAGGAACAGGAGGAAGGGTCCAAGCCCTTGCCCTGACACCAAATGGAAAACCTCTTCCATTTGAAGGCATAGCATTTCCTGGTCAACTCCTTACAGGACGCCTCAACTACATTGAGGACCTCGTCGGAAAGACCCAAGGCCTGGAACTCTAGCCACTCAGGAACCAGGCCGTCAGGTGCAGGGATTGAAGGTCCGGATGGAGCACCTTCCCCTGATTGACTGAGAGCAGGTCCAGGTGAGCTGGAAGCTGCCTCGGGAGTCTGGAGCTGAGGCTGAGGAGATCTGGGTACCAGAACTGGTGGGGCCAGTCTGGGGCTATCAGAATCACCTACGCTTTGTCCCTCCTTGCTTTGAGAAGCACCTTGTGTATCAAGGGAAATGGGGGGAAGGCATAGAAGAGGCCCGGGGTCCACGGCCTCGAGAAGGCATCCCCCTGCAGTGAGCCCTGCTGAGGGGGGCAGGCATGGAACAGCCTCAGTTTCGCGTTCTCCCTGGAGGCAAACAGGTCCACCTGAGGTGTGCCCCAATGGGAGAACAGATCTTGTACTACCTCCGGCAGGAGAGACCACTCGTGGGACGCAGCCCCTATCCGGCTTAGGGCATCAGCCAGGGTGTTGGAGGCTCCTGCCACATGAATGGCTAGGAGATCCACCTCCAGGCTGTGTACGAGTGACCAAATGTGGAGAGCTTCCTTGCATAGAAGCATGGAGCGCGTCCCGCCCTGGCAGTTTAGATAGTACATGGTCGTGGTATTGTCCATCTGGACTCGGACCTCTTGACCCCGGAGAAATGGAGCAAAGGCGGTGAGAGCTAGGCGGACCGCTCAGAGCTCCAGCAGGTTGATGTGGCATTGGGACTCCCGCAGGGACCAGAGGCCGCGCACCCAGTGTTCCCCCAGATGGGCACCCCAACCCATCAGAGAGGCATCGGTCGACAGAGAGACCATCGGCTCAGGGTGGACAAATGGGATGCCCTCCTGCAGATGAACTGGAACGGTCCACCACCGGAGAGCGTTCCACATCCCCTGGGTCACCGTCACTAGCTGGTCCAATGGATCGCAGCATTGTGACCACTGGCTGGCCAGTCCCCACTGAAGAGGACGCATGTGCCAGCGGGCCCAATGGACCACGCTGGTGCAGGCCTCCATGAGACCCAGGAGGTGCAGGAAGTCCTGGGCAGGGCGCGATTGCCCAACCAGAAATGATTGGGCAAAGGAGGAAAGAACCTCGGCCTTGTCTCGCCGAGCCGTGTTTGGCTCAAGAGAGTCGAGCTCTGCCCCGGTGAAAAGAATTACCTGCTTCGGCTCGAGTTCTGACTTGGCCTCGTTGATGAGAAGGCCGACTTGAGACCACTCCACCTCCTGTCTGGAAGGGGCTGCTATCAGCCAGTCATCCAGGTAAGTGTACTCCCAGACCCCTCAATGCTGCAGGAATGCTGTCACCACTGCAATGCATTTGGTGAAGACCCTGGGAGCTGGAGACAGGCCGAAGGGCATGGCTCAGAACTCGAAAAGGGATCCCTCTGCTCAAAAGTGAAGGAATCTCTGATGTGACGGATGGATAGGGACATGAAAAAAACGCGTCCTACAGGTCCAGAGAGCAGAACCACACGCCGAGTTCCAAGGATGGTATTATCTGAGCCAGAGTGACCATCCTGAAGGTTCGAGACCTTAGGAACTTGTTTAGGTCATGTAGGTTGAGAATGGGACGCCAGCCCCCCATCCGTTTCGGAACCAGGAAGTACCTGGACACAAACCCCAGGTCTGAGGGAGGGTCCACCACCTCCCTGATCACCTCCTTCTGGAGGAGGAAAGCGATGTTGGCTCGGCGAGCCAACAGTGAGGCTGCGGACCCCGATGCCCCCTGAGGTGCGACGGCTCTGAAGGGAGGGGCCTGCTCGAATTCCAAGGGCAGGCCTTTTCCCACCACCTCCAACACCCACCTGTCCGTGGTAATAACGGACCAGACAGAAAGGAAGTGACGGAGCCGTCCCCCCACGGGGGGAACCTGGGGTGAGGTGATGGGGTTGGGGGCGACACCCCTCAACCCGTCACTGGGCAGGCTTGGAGGAGGGACCAGCCGAGGGACCTCCTGGGCCTTTACCTCCCTGCTTCCTGTTGGAGGAAGTCCCGGGCTTGGGTTTGGGATGCCAAGCTCAAGCCTGCTGGCCCTGATGTTGCTGGGCCAGACGTGCCGCGGGCGCAGAGGGATGAAAGGGCTTAAGCTGTGGTTTGCGGCCTTTGTCCTTCTGAGTGGATGAGACCGAGTCCAAGGTAGCATTGGACTTCTCGATTCTCTGATGGTGACCTTCCACCCCAGGGCTGAAGAGGTCGGTCCCCAAGAAGGGGACATCCGCCAACTTGTGCTGGGTATCCAAAGTGAAGGTGGATATCCTCAGCCAAGCCTGACAACGCATAGCCACTGCGGCCACTACAGACCTGGCACAAGGGTCCCCAATGTCCAGAGCAGTCTGAAGCTGCTGTTTGGCCACTGCCCTGCCCTGGTCCCGCACCTGCCTAACCATGGTCTGCAGGTCCGCGGGAAGATGAGGGACAACCTCGTCCAGAGAGCCCAACAGGGCATGAGAGAAATGTGCCATGAGGACTGCCGAACTGGCCTGGCGAGAAGGCCGAGGAGGACGCATAGACTTTTCGCCAGCATAGTCAATTTTTGGACTCCTTGTCGGGAGGTTTGTCCACGTCCCTAAGCGTTCGGCACACCGGAAATCGCTGTCGGTAACTAACCCCTTGGCCAAGGGGTGTTCCAAAAAAACGGACAAGGAACCGGTAGGGACAGATACTTCCTGGCCATCCTGGCCAAGGTGCAGGGCAGGAAGCAGGTGCTGCCAGAGCTCAAGGCCGGCCCACTCTGGCCTCAGCCACGGAAGAAGCCTCCTGAGGGAATCCCTCGGTCCAGAATCTCCATGAGGGATACCTGGCCCACTTAGAGATGGGTTCGAGCTTCATCCTGGTGGACTCCGAGATGAGCCAAAGCAATCCTAGGTAGGATGAAGGGCTATCGTCCACCGACTGTCCTCCTGAGGACTCCAAGTCCATTTGCCTGGAGAAAGGGGAGGAATTGCCGTCGGACTCGGAAGAGTCCTCGAAGAGCTGCCTCGGGCCTGAGCCACCCTCCACCTGCCAAGGTCGATCGGGAGTGAGGGTGACAGGCAGCCTATGGGGCAGTCACTGAGCCTACCGAGAATTCTTGGTCGGAGCCTCAAATAACGGCTGTGGAGGTGGAGGTTCCACCGGGATCGGTGGAGCAGCTGGTTTTGGCCGAACAACCGGCCTGGGAACAGGCTCCTCAGGTAAATCGAGGGGTTGTTTCGGCCGCTCCGGCGACAGCCACCTAATGGCCGGGGAAGGTGACGGCGTCGGCTTGGTCCCAGTCAGAAGGAGCTGTTGCCACATGAGGTCCTTGTATCATCGACGTAACTTACGTCGAAGCCTTCCCTCATCCGAGGAGGAGGACGAGGACGAGCGGCGCCGCCACCTGCCGCGGTGCTGAGACTGAGACCGCCTATGACGGTGGGATCGGCTGGACCATGAAGAAGTCCGAGACCGAGACCAAGAATCTCGGCTTTCCCGAGGACGGTGCGGGGAGATGTTGTGGGGAACCGGCACTCCCCTCGGTTCAGAGGGTTCACCCGAAGGCTCCGGAACAGGAGGCACTGGCAAGCCCACGGGGTCCTCAACTCCCACTGGGGAGAGGGTGGTTCTCGGCTCCTGTCAAAGACAACCCGTCCAATGGGTTGGAGAAAACTCCACCGCCGTGACGGAGACTCCGTCAACTGGCCTGACGGGGACATCGTGAGACCAGTGGCGGCCGAGCGGTCGATCAAGTCACAGCCGACAACTCGGGAGAGGGATCTTTCCCGCTCCCAAGAGCGTCGACAGAGGGACTTACCTTGTCTCTCTTTTGGACCGAGAAAAGGTCCAGCAGAGTTGGTCCCTCTCCTTTAGTAGAGAGGGTCAGACAAAGCTCCTTAAAGGCTGAATAAGAGGCACCCAGAAGGCGGGACAAATGTCGTAGCCCGAGGTAGATCGGCCCGCCGCCTCCTTCTTGGTGCATCATCTCTCGAGCTGATCCGCAGGCCCGCCACCGTGGAAACCGCGACCGGGCCGCTTGGACTTCACCGAGAGAAAAGCTTCGGGACGCCCCAGTTGTAAACAGGCAGCGTGGTCTTCGAGGACGAGGGCCGAAGGAAGAGCACAGGTCGCAAGCCTGCGGGTCGTGCTCAAGACCTAGACAGTAGACGCACGTGGAGTGCGGATCCATCCGAGACATCTTCTGCCCGCAAGGGCATCTCCGGAAACCAGGAGTCGATTTGTCCATCGCAGCTGCGAGGGATAGAAGACCGAAGTCTATTTTAGCGAAAAACGTTTAAATTTGCAAAACCATAAGAATTAGGAAGCAGTCTTATATGCAGAGCGTTAAGGAGGGAACCTGAGCTTCCAAGCAGTAAGGAAGATCTGGCGTCATGGGGCGGAGCCGAGAGTTTTACCACCCGGGTGGGTGGGAGGAGCCAGCTTGAAGACCTTCCGGCAAGATTTAAAGCGGCAAGGATACCTGCCAGACAGTGTGGATGAACAACATATCCATGTCCCTAGAACTTCCTGTTTTCTACTGGTGATGCCTCTCCCTATGCATCCCAGTATCCCCCCAGCCCTCCTTGCTGCCCTCTCACATTGCTTGCCCACCTTTAGGTCATCTGATATGACTACCCCCAGGTCCCTTTCCATTTTTGTTGTTGTTAGTATATCACCCCCCATTGTGTACTCTTCCCCTGGGTTTTTGTTTCCCAGGTGCATTACCTTGCACTTCTTAGCATTGAATCTAAGCTGCCATACATTTGACCATTCCTCTAACCTTGCCAAGTCCCTTCTCATCCTTTCCACCCACCTTGTGCATCAACTCTGTTGCAGATCTTTGTGTCATCTGCAAAGAGACATACTTTTCCTTCCAGTCCCTCTGCAATGTCACTTATAAAGACATTGAAGAGGACCGGTCCTAATACTGAACCCTGCGGTACCCCATACTAACCACCTTTTTCAAGTGGACTTCATTTACTATTACTCTCTGTGTCCTATTCTCCAGCCAATTCTTTACCCAGGCTGTCATTTTGGGACCCACTCCCAGGCTGGCTATCTTGTATATTAATCTTTTGTGTGGACTGTGTCAAATGCCTTGCTAAAGTCTAGGTAGTCCATGTCCACAGCCCTCCCTGATCAACTACTTTGATCACCCAGTCAAAGAAATCTATCAGATTTGTCTGGCATGACCTTCCCTCTGTGAATCCATGCTGCCTTGGGTCCTGTGCCCCTCTGGCCTCTAGATACTCAATAATTCTTTCCTTCAGAAGTGATTCCATCATTTTCCCTACCACTGAGGTTAAACTAACAGGTCTGTAGTTTCCTGCTTCTGCCTTGCTCCCACTTTTGTGAAGGGGAATCACATCTGCCCTCCTCCAGTCCTCGGGTACCACCCCATCCTCCCATGATTTGTTAAAGAGGGTAGTCATTGGTGTCACTAGTTCTACCCTTAGTTCTTTTAGAATTCTGGGATGAATCCCATCAGGCCCATTGCTTTGTCCACCTTCAGTTTTAAGAGTTCTTTCAGAACCCTTTCTTCTGTAAATGGCCATTTAAGACCTCTGCTCATGAACAGTATAAATGTGATTCTCTTAATCTGTCCCAAATTTGCTTTCACACCAACAGCACCTATGCTACATGTGTAAACACATTTAAGTGACATATATAAAAATGGTAGCTGTACTGTTGATATGGAAGTGTAATAAAATGGCAATGTTGAAAATCTGGAGTGAAAATATTAAATTTGAAACTTATGAACATGCATAGGAACTGCGCAACGCATGCTCGTAAAACAGTCATTTTTAGGAATATTTTCACCAAATTTTCAACATAGCCATTTTAAGACCTCTGCTCATGAACAGTGTCACTGTGATTTTCTTAATGTGTCCCATACATTGATTTCACACATTAACTGCGCCATTGTGCGCTACTTGGGCGGAAACACATTTTGGGGAAGATGTGAAAAATGACAGCTGTACTGCTCATAAGGAGGTGTGGTAAAATGGCAATGTTGAAAATCTGGAGTGTAAATATTGAAAATTCACGAACTTACGAGCGTACGTAAGAACTGCACAACACACGCTCGTAAAACAGTCATTTTTTTAATTTTTTCACCAAATTTTCAACATAGCCATTTTAAGACCTCTGCTCATGAACAGTGTCGCAGTGATTTTCTTAATTTGTCCCGTACATTGATTGAGCACACCAACTGCGCCATTGTGTGCTACATGGGCGGAAACATGTTTTGGGTGAGATGTGAAAAATGACAGCTGTACTACTTATAAGAAGGTGTGGTAAAATGGCAACGTTGACAATCTGGAGTGAAAATACTGAAAATTTGCAAACTTATGAGCGTGCGTAGGAACTGCGCAATGCGCTTCGTAAAACAGTCGATTTTTGAACATTTCCACCAAATTTTCAAAATAGGCTTTGAGAGCCACCTTATGAACACTGGCAGTGTCATTTTGTTAATCAGTCCGAAAGGTGATTTCTTGCTAGTGACTGCAAATCACCCTTAGGGCGAATAACGCCATGACAGTGACATCATTCATGAGAGGGGTCCCAAAACCCATGTTGAAAATTTGGTGCAAAAATTCCAAAAAATACCTGAGATATGCAACAAAGTTGAAAAACCCCTATCTAGCCCATTATACAGCTTACCGGCATTTCCTCAGTTCGCGGTCGGCTTTGAAGAGTGCAGCCGTGTTCCTGGTCCACTGAAGATCGTCACGCCGAGGTCCGGAGGTAAGTATGGGGTGAGGGGATGTGTGAGGAGGCAGAGTGCGCAGTGGGTGGGTACAGGTTGTGGGAGGGGGCCAGGGAGACCTCGTGGGACCGTTTTTTCTTTACAGGTGTTCTTTTTGTTTACAATGACGCTGCGGGATGTTTGCAGCATGGCACAAGGATGGTTGGGGGGACATTCAGCCGATGAGGGATTGGGCACCCCTGTTGCCCAAAGCATTGATTGCCATGCTGGGATGGGCTCAGTGTGGCACCCAGTACTCGGGGGTGAGGACAGTGGGGCGAAGGGATTAGGCACCTGACTATATCATGAGTTGCCACGTGCACAGTGTGGCATTTGGAAAACTTTGGGGGCGGGGGGCGCAGCATAGCCGGCGGGATTAGGCACCCGGTCGGCTATACAGTGTGTGTGCATAGCGGGGACGCGGCACGCCTGTGTGTGCATGTGTGTGGCGGGGAGCTACGCGCGGAGCAAGCTTATATCTTATCGCTGCTCACTGAAGCGCATTCTCCCTTTGAACTGTATGCCACTGCACTTGGAGCTTGTCATAGACAGCTCCAGCATGCATTGATTCTGGCAGGCTGCGCCTGCCAACACACTGATTGAACTGAAGAGCGGTGACACACCCCAAATCTCGGATGATGGCACTATGTTTCTTGCACATGCGTGCAAGCAAACATAACAAACATAGTAAATGTATCTTAATTTTTGAAGACCGGTTTATTTTTTTTTGTGCGTGCATATGTGACGTATGAATGAGGGATCCACTCACTGTAGATCAAGGGAGGATGTGAAATGGTGCAGGTACATGGGGGGTGAACAAAGTGGTAGACAGTAAGCCCTACCAAAGCTTCAGGCTGACGTAGCAAAGCGATACATGGGGGGCCGGGTTGAACAAAGTGGTAGACAGTAAGCCCTACCAGAGCTTCAGGCTGATGTAGCACAGCTGGACTAAGGGAAGGGAGGATGTGAAATGGTACAGGTACATGGGGGGGGTGAACAAGGTGGTAGACAGTAAGCCCTACCTAAGCTTCAGGCTGATGTTGCACAGCTAGACTAAGGCACAAGCACCCACGGCATGTTCTTATAGTCCCCATTTATATGCCCAATTATGTTCTTACAGCGCTGATTGCCTAACTGAGCCAAGATGTAAAACAGATACTAAAATGTCAGGTTTATTTCAGGTGACCAGGATTGTAGTGGGTAGAGGGGGCAAGTGAAACAATGTCCTGAGAATGTGCTTAAACTTATTAACCGTTGCTATGCCACGGAGTGATACACAGGTCCAGAATCCCTATACGTTCACATTATGTTTGCAGCCTAAAGGTGCTTAGGTGGATTGGCATTTACATCACTCAGCGGCAAATCTTTTTCATACTTTTTGTGATCATCGGTTAAGATATAACCACTAACTGATGAGACACTTGGGGGCATGAAACTGTGCTATCAGCAAAGTTGCATTTGCAAAGCCCTGAATATTTATCTGTTGATAATGAAATTAAAACTGTCAGCTGATAACATTCAGCCACGGTCCATTGCACAGAATAGACATCCCACTGACAGATCTGGAGCAAAGGGACATGCACTTGCCAATAACACCACTACAGCTCCAGACACTGAAGAAAGAAGTTCATGCATTTTCATGACTGTTAACTTTTTCAGCATTTTAAAACAGTTACAGCATCTGCACTAAGATGTTACACATCACTGACACGGAATTGTGACACCAGAATCCCTCCGATCAACATTTGTCAGCAAAAGTGAATTGAAAAAATCAATAGATGTATAAAATGGTAAGTGAC
This sequence comes from Neoceratodus forsteri, assembly GCA_016271365.2. NCBI lineage: Eukaryota > Metazoa > Chordata > Ceratodontiformes > Ceratodontidae > Neoceratodus > Neoceratodus forsteri. The sequence continues at coordinate 624,277,409 of CM057459.1, forward strand.
ATGAGTCAATAACAACATATCTGCATGTAATATTTGGCTTAAAATTTGAGCACCACCATATTCCACACCACAGCGTCAAACAGGGATGCCATTTATAATTCAGCTAATGTCAAGCAGTTTTTGAGACATAAAAAGTATTACTGTATCAGTATGGTGGCAGCAACAGGATCAGGAAATTATGAAATAAAATGTAACAGCACCCCCGTCGGCCATATGTTGTGCCGGTGGAGGGAATGCATGAGCACCCAGGGGTGGGCTGTTAGGCGGCTTCAGATTCACTGGAGAAGAGGGTGGATTCGATTGTGAGCTACGGTTGAATTTGTGTTTTCTTTTTCTATACCTAGTTTTCGCAATTTTGTTAGGGCACATGTCCAACCCTAAGATGTTTAGGGTCACAAGGTGATGTGACTTCATTGGGCATCTGATTTGAGAAAGAGCTATGTGATTCTATCTAAATGCCAGCTCGAGGCAATTCAGAGAAAAAAAAATACTTTGAAGCTGCATTACCAGACTAAGTGTGCAGTTTCATGAATTACCACACAGGGGTGTGTATATGACAGCACTAAAAGGCGCATTAAAGTGCTTCAGTTATGACCCCCCCCCCCACTGGCTGCTGCTGAAATGCATAGCAGTATGTTCTCCTTTGTGCATTCTTTTAGGTTTTAGCAGCGGGGAGTTCACGTTGACAGAGTCTAATAAGAGAAAACGCTTGGAATTACACATACAATGAAGTCTGAGTTTTCACATCAAATGCTGAGGTATTTTTTTTCTGGAGGATTAGAACCCATGGAGTCCATAAAGGTGTGCTTTGGAGAGCTGGCGTGTGTAAGGACTGTTAGGCACCCACACATTTTGGTGGTCCTGCTTTGGCAGGGAACAGTTTATTAAAGTAATGATGTGTGGCTTGTCTCTCTAAGCTAGACAAGACTACACCATCCTATCAGGCAACTGACACAGTTGATCTCTGTGTGTGTGTGTGTGTGTGTGTGAGTGTGTGTGAGGAGCTGCTCACTGAAGTGTAGCTCCCTCTTTCAACTGTATGCCACTGCATTTTCAACTGCTGTCATAAACAGCTTCAGCAGTGATTGGAGAACTGTGATCATGCCTGCAAACACACTGACTGAATTGGAAGATGCTGACACACCTCTGAAAAACTCAGATCATGGCACTATGTTTCTTGCACATGCGTGCAAGCAAACAAAAAATTGGTGAAGTCATGAGCATGCTAGAAACTGTGCAATGCACACCCGTAATGTAATTAGTTTGGGGATTTTTTACAGCAGATTTTCAACACAGGCATTTTGGGAGCTCCGCTCATGAACTGTGTCACTGTGATTTTCTTAATCTGTCCCAAACACTGATTTCCCACAGCGACTGCGCCATTCTGCGCTGGAAGTATGAAAACACCTTTTGGCCAGGGTGTGGAAAATGACAGCTGTACTGTTTAAAAGGAGGTGTGGAAAAATGCTAATGTTGAAAATCTGGACTGAAAATATTTAAAATTTGTGAACTTACAGGGGTGTGCAGAAACTGCTCAATGCACGCTTGTAACACAGTCATTTTATGGACTTTTGTCACCAAATTTTCAACATAGACATTTTAAGACCTCTGCTCATGAACAGTGTCACTGTCATTTTCTTAAGCTGTTCCAAACATTGAGTTTGCACACCGACCACACCATTGTGCGCTACATGTGCGAAAACACATTTTGGGTAAAATGCAAAAAATGACAGCTCTATTGTTCATAAGGAGGTGTGGTAAAATGGCAATGTTGAAAATCTGGAGTGAAAATAGTAAAAATTCTCGAAGTTACGAGCATGCATAGGAACTGCGCAACGCACGCTTGTAAGACAGTCATTTTTGGAAATTTTTTCACCAAATTTGCAACATAGGCTTTTTGAAAGCCCACCTCATGAACCGTGACACTATCATTGCATTATTCAGTCCTGAAAGGTGTTTCCACGCAGTGACCACAAAATCACCTTTAGGGACCTACACTGAATTCATGAGATGGGGTCCCAAGAACCCCATGTTGAAAATTTGGTGAAAAAATTCAAAACGATAACCGAGATATACAGCAAAGTTGAAAAATTCTAATTATGCCATTATACAGCTTACCGGCATTTCTTCAGTTTGCAGTCGGCTATGAAGAGTACAGATGTGTTCCCGTTCCACCGAAGATTGTCACGCCGGCCTCCGGAGGTAAGTATGGGGTGAGGGGGGTATGGGTAGTTGGGGTACACAGAGCATGGGTGCAGGTTGTGGGAGGGGGCAAGAGAGTCAACGAGGGACAGTTTTCTTCTGTTACAGGTTTTTTTTTATTATAGATGGATGATGTGGGACTTACACTGGGGTGGGCTCCCAGTGTGGCACCTGGAAGTTTTGGTGGGGCAGTGAAGCCAACAGGGGATTGGGCACCCCCATTGGCCACACAGTGTGGGGGAAGGGACACATGAAGATGCTGGACTTCTGCCACACTGTGGTGGGCTCCCAGCCTGGCACCTAGAAGTTTTTTTTGGGGGGGAGGGGGCCCTGGAGCCAGCGGGATTGGGCACCCCCATAGGACATACAGTGTGCTTAGGGGGGAGGAGTATGCATGAGCCAAGGGGGATTGGCTGCCCCCCTCGGCACACAACAAGGGGGGGAATGAGCATAGAACCACCGCTACAATCAGCAGTAGTGATGTGGAGGCAGTTTGTATACTGCTGATGGCAGGGCAGTATGCAAATTGCCTACACATTACCACCCTGATTGTAGTGGTCATTTGCTTTGAACTGTATGCCACTGCAATCTGAACTGCTGTCATAGACAGCTGGGACATTCATTGGTGTGGTGCGGCCCCGCCTACAAAAACACTGAGGGCATTGGAAGTGGGGGTGCCACACCTACGATAACTCATATGGTGGCACTAAGTTTCTTGCACATATGTGCAAGCAAACATAGAAATGGACTGACTTCCTTAGAAGATCAGCAATGCTCACTTTTCTGTATTAAGCATTGTTAGACATTTACCTATTTGAAAAATCTCGACCTATTTGATACTTACCCATCAAATTATTTCCATGCCTTACTAACTGTTTCCTTCACCAGAAATCTATTTTATATGAAGCTAAATCTTAAACAATAATTATTTAATAATCCTTAACGTGGTAGAACTACTCTGGAAAATTTCCTGTCACATAATTTATGGATCCCCAGAATATCAAAGGCGCTGCAGTGGAGGTATATACAGCTGAGGTATGGGAGCTGGAGATGTGCTGACATTATTGACATCATCCAGCCTTCTAAAAAATGGGACTGCCAGTCTGAGTCTGAAGCATGCCCAAGGGTGCCAGAAGACAGTAAAAGCTGAGGGGGCGAAGGATTGGAAAAGCACTTATGAGAATACATAAAGCACCTTTTCTAAACTAGTTTTTGCCATACAAAAATAAAAAGTATGGGGAGGGGGCTGCCGTCCCTTTCACCCCCGGTTCCTATGCCTATGAGCACACCTAGAGGACTAACAATCAGATCTGTATGTAACCCTATTGTTATTGGCCACTATACATGTCTTTAATAAACTTTATTAAAAAAATCAGATCTGAGCATCCTCATAGGGTAAGCATATTTTGTTACTGTGGATTTAAAGTATATATTGAAATTTGGATGTGAAGGTACCATGTTCCCTTTAAGCTAATATTTAAAGAGACAGTACACACACTCACTGCCCTATACTCAGAGATACTGTCGAGCAATTTAACTGACTTCTTTTCTGTCCCTTAGTGCTACATGATTAGATCTTGTGGTTGCTCTTTTTTTAGACTGAACTGTTTTGCTTTTCGAAGGATAGAAAGCATATACCCACATTTTAAAAGAAAATCATATTTCTAGTTTCTCAGTATTCATCCTATGGTTAGGTAAATTGATTTTTGGGCAGACTGTGGTCATAGTTTTGTTATCCTAATCAGACCAAAATCAAGTTACTTTCAGTATGATATGTCAGAAGTAAACACCTCATCAATAAAACCACAATATGGGGAATACACTGGGGGATCAGGCTGAATTGTAAGTTCCAATCAACACATAAAGATAATGAAAAATTAGGAAATCTGACTTGTTCTAGCAATTAACAACCATAGCATTTTATGTATACTTCCATCTCTCCTTTTTCTTGGGGAGGGTCAGGGCCAACAATACATGGCAAAACAAAAGCAAAATTATATGATGTGTATTTTCTGAACTGAATGTCTGCTTCTTTCATCAATTGCTATGATGCTAGTTTTACTCATGTGACTGAAATAAAGAATATGACCGAGGGCTATATTCAACAAAACATCACATGTTATTTTTCTTACTATTATATAAGGAAACTTGAAGTGCACAGTACAGTATCACTAAAGTAAGCCCTCAATGTTTTCATACCAAAGCAAAGTTTCCACTTAATGCAAAATGTATGCATTATACTGTATCTCTTTACATTACTGATTGGAATAATATCATTTCAGTATCAGAATCAACGTCTCTACTTGTCATGCATATGAACTTTAACATAGAAATAAAGAAACATAGAATTTGATGGCAGATGAGGACCGCTTGGCCCACCTAGTCTGCCCATTTCCCTACGTAATGAATAAGCTGCAGATCCTAGTTAACCAACAGCCTACTTCCTCCTACACCCCACTAGAATTGCTTTATGTCTGTCCCATGCATTCTTGAATTCTCCCACTATTTTTGGCTCCATGACCTTCTCAGGAAGGCTGTTCCATGCATCCACAACCTTCTCTGTGAAAATATATTCTTCCTCACATTACCTCTGAGCTGTCCCCCTTCTATCTTAAAATTGTGCCCCTTGTTCTTGCACATCTCTTTTTCTGAAAGATGCCACCCTCTTGCACTTTGTTGATTCCCTTTAGGTACTTGAAAGTTTCTATCATGTCCCCCCTCACCCTTCTTTCCTTGAGGGTAAACATATTAAGCTCCTTTAGTCTCTCTTCGTATGTCTTCTGGTTCAGACCCTGCATCATTTCGGTTGCCCACTTCTGGTCAGTCTCCACCCTGTCTATGTCTTTGCGGAGATGGGGCCTCCAGAACTGCATGCAGTACTCTAGATGAGGTCTCACCAACTGTCTGTACAGAGGAATAACAACTTCTTGTTTTCTACTGGTGATGCCTTTCCCTATGCATCCCAGTATCCCTCCAGCCCTCCTTACTGCTTTCTCACATTGCTTGCCAACCTTTAGGTTATCTGATATAACTACTCCCAGGTCCCTTTCCATGTTTGTTGTTGTCAGTATCTCACCCCCCACTGTGTACTCTTCCCCTGGGTTTTTGTTTCCCAGGTGCATTACTTTGCACTTATTTGCATTGAATCTAAGCTGCCAAACATTTGACCATTCCTCCAACTTTGCCAAGTCCCTTCTCATCCTTTCCACCCCACCTTGTGTATCAATCCTGTTGCAGATCTTTGTGTCATCTGCAAAGAGACATACTTTTCCTTCTAGTCCCTCTGCAATGTCACTTATAAAGACATTAAAAAGGACCAGACCCAGTACTGAACCCTGGGGTACCCCATTAGTAACCCCCCTTTCTTCACTGTGGACTCTGTTTACTGTTACCCTCTGTGTCCTGTTGTCCAGCCAATGTTTTACCCAGGCTACCACCCTGGGATCCACTTCCAGGCTGGCTAATTTGTTTATTAATCTTTTGTGCAGGACTGTCAAATGCCTTGCTAAAGTCTAGGTAGGCCATGTCCACAGCCCCTCCCTGATCTACTACTTTGGTCACCCAGTCAAAGAAATCAATTAGATTTGTCTGACATGACCTTCCCACTGTGAATCCATGCTGCCTTGGGTCCTGTGCCCCACTGGCCTCTAGGTACTCAACAATTCTTTCCTTCAGAAGTGATTCCATCAAGTTCCCTACCACTTTACAGTTCAACAATGAACAAAACAGACAGACAAACAGAGCAGCAAAACAGAATTAAACAACAATCAGCATTGTATTCCATATAGTACATTACAATACATACAATTAAAAAAATCTAGTCATAATTGTTAAAAAAAGGTATGTGTACCATATTTAATTTCAGTTTCATTTTAAAACATCTGCTTTCATAAGAAATATAAAATATTAATAATAACAAATCCAGTGTCTCACAAAGAAAAATGATCTATTAGTACAAGACCACAAATGCAAATGTAGTAGCTTCTAGGTTGAATTTAATATATTCAGCATTTTTTTTTTATAAAAGTAATACTAAAAATTGTGTCAAGTGTGACAGAAACACTGAATCAGATGAGTTCCTATACTTACTAATGATTGACGAAGCAAAAAAAAAAAAAAAGTTGTCAAGAATATCAATCAGCTTGTTGCTTATATTTTTTTCACCAAAGACATGGCTGAATTATATGTACTGTACGTGCTCCAGTGATTTTACAAATCCAGTATTGCAGGGACAGTAATATCAATTTTCGTATCATATGACTTCCTGTATCTACATTCAACAATTCTATAAGGAATAGTATTTGAGCTGCTTTAATCAACCATCTTCTTTTCTCTGTCAGCCAATAAATAGTACTTAGATAAAATGAAACAAATGTGTGTTTTTTTTGCAACTGCATGATAGGGACTAATCTGCAATCAATTTTTGCCACTAGCCCTTTATCAACCTGTTTTCCAATATCAAAAATTCTGCACATTATTTCCTTACAGGCTAAAGAGATTTTAATTCCACTTTGAGAACATTTGCAAAGATACTGAAAACTAAAGCCACATAGTAATTTTCTTTAGGCAAGAAATTCATGGGCTTTAAGATCCTAAATTAAGCAGTTTTATTTTCTCCTTTAAACATAAAACAGGTAGTCTATGACTAGCCATACTTGGACTCTTGAGTCAATATCATAGCATCCTGCTTCAAGGAAAAAAAGGCCATAATTGACAAGTCTCTACTCTAACTACATAGCTAGGAATTCAAACAGAAAGTTTAAGCAATGTTTTATAGGACTTTGTAATGTTTTATTCAAATATATTAGGTTTGTGGTAACCCCTTATGGAGTCAGAATTGTAAAGTTCTTGAACATTTATTATTAAAGGCTTTAATTGGGGCCATAATACAGTACTCTCCATATTACCTATTAAATTGTGATATTTTTCTTATGTTTTTAATCCACTTTAAGTTCTTGTCAATAATCAACACAAGATATCAATATTCATTAATGATGTCTAATTTAGTATTATTTATAAGCCACCTTTTCTTCATTTTACAATTCCAGTTACCCATAATCTAGACTTTGCTTTAATCTATGTTCATTTTTCATTTTAATTCTCTACATTTGTGCTGTAAAACATGCAATTGTCTCTGTAACCTTAGTGATGATAAAGATGTGATAGCTTGGTCATCTGCATAAGCTAGAACATAACAATGATTTTCACCAGTATGTGATATGAAAAACAATTTTCGGAAGATTTTTTATAAGCCAGTAATATAGCAGTAAATAATAGTGAGGCTAACACACATCCTCGTTTGATGACTGCATTTGCCAAGAATTTGTCAGTGAGGCATCCTAGGTTCTGTGTATGTGACTAGAGCCTGATTATAGCACCTAATAAATGTCCATTTCTAAAAATGACTATAATTATTGAAAAAAGTGCCAGTGCTGAATACGAATTTAGTGGAAAAGCTAAATAAATTGGACTTTTTATACCTATTTAATTTCTTTCCTGAGTGTAACAAAATAAAGTTGAAATAAGGTTAAAGCAGTAGCAAATGTTATGATGAAAATATTAATCTACAGTAGAGTATACCTTCTTATTCTATTTTAGAGTACTCTTGTTCTCCAGTCTTGTACAATTTCCTTTTCCCCAGTTTGAGTTGGTTTTAGCATTTTCTATACTTGAAATAAATAAAGGGAGCACTCCTTCTAATATGGGTCTCTCCTGGTTTTCATCTCTAGTTTCAGCTGTTTCTAAATGTGTGTTGTTTAATATCTCTTTTCTTGTGACGAAGGTTAACTAAGAAGCAACACACACTGTTCAGTAATCTTACAGGACAATGTGTGCCTAAAACAGAGGAGAACAGCCATGACAACCTCGGGGGAAGCTGTATTTAAAGGCGTACTCTGTTTTTTATTTCAAAATTAATGAAAATAAAAGTACTGAAACTGACTCAAAACATAGAAAAAAACATGTAAGACACAAGAACAGTGGAACTTTAAAACAGAATAAACATTTATTGTGTAAGCCAAACATTGGCATTGTAATATTCACTGCTGCTTTAACTAATTTTTAGTTTTAATCAAATGCAAGATTGCATTCTGTGATTTTGAAACAACCAATATTAATATCATTAATGTTAGCTGAACCTCTGCTACAGTATGAAACTGACTGCTACCATAACTGACATGAACAATGGCTTAATATTTTCAACACATGGTTTTGAAGAAGCAGTACAACTCAAAATGGTCTTATGAAGAGTATATTCCATGCCAGAAAAAAAGAAAATGCCAGTTATTTTTATATCTCAACATGTCTCTAGTCCTGTGAACTAATGTTTTCAATATTTCCTTAATTTTCCCTCTTTCTGGCACTATCATAGCATGGCTGACTTGGTTGGGGTTGTGCACATCTTGAACATCTGATGGCTGATTAATTTCTTAAATGAAAGGGCCCGTCTTCCAGAAACAGAAATATTTCATTTTGTACCTTATAATTTAGCTACATATATAAGTCCCCAAATTATTCATTGTGTCTTTCTTTCCAAGTGTTCAGATATACCACTTCATATCCAGCAAGCTCATAGCCATGTTTCCCACTGCCATAGCTCTGATTCCCCTGTGACTATCACTTGAAGAGCTCTGACTGTGGTTCTTCAATAGCACAAATGAAGGAGCTTGCAAAGTGGGCCTGTATCTACTGTTTGTATTCTTTTTTTTCTAAATTTTTAATAACTTACAAAAATCCTAAAACTGCAAAAAAACAGTCACTTGGTTCGTACAAAAGTAATGTAAAATAGAGTACGGATGGATCCCATAGGGTCTGTAATCAAAGGACTGCACTTAGAGCTCATGAAGTGCAGACCCATCACTTCTATTTTTTTTACCTTCTATCTTGGCCTTCTGTATTGCAGTGTGTGAAGTACTACTAGTCCTAAGATGTGTTTTGTGGACTGCTATGTTTTGTACAAATAAATCATGTCTGGCTCTAAAAATCTAGAATAGGATTCCTGCAGAAGTAAAGTTGATTGAATCTCATTATGTGTTCAAAGCTGATCTGAAACTCATAATGTGTTTGTTATGGAACTTGAACCTGTGTATGCACTTGTGGACAATGTGTTTCCTGTACTTGTATACATGTGTTCTCAGGCTATATTTCCCCTGTTGTAAAATCTTTGTAAAACTGGAAAATTCTAATGTCACAATCATGGTCTGTCTGCATCTTTGAATGCCCACATCAATCCTGTAAACAGAGATTGAATTCTACAGTGAGTATTAACCTGGTTAACAAATTCTAAGTAAATAAAATTACTGTAAATCAGCTTTCTTTAGAAGTGTACTGAATGCTAAAATCCTATCCCTACTGTTGTGATGGATGTAGAGGTTTGCACCATGCTTTTGCAGGAGGAAAAAAAAAACAGCAACAACCAAATATGTTACAGACTATACCTTTTATTGGACTAACAAAACTGTTTGTGAGACTAGGGCTTGAGAGTTATACTCTCTTCTTCAAATCAGATGCTCAAAAGTTAGGATCATACTAAGGATGAGCAAGAGCTAGAAGACCAAATTAGCCCATGTATGCCCTTATACTTCAGTATGAATAATAAGTTAGTTTACCTGTCAGTAAGAGTTTATCAAGTTTGTATTTGAATTCAGATTTTGTTTTACTGATGACAATTGTTTGGGGAAGTTTGTTCCATGGGTTTATAATTCTTAATGTAAAAAATAATTTTCTGCTGATATTATTAAACTTTTTGCCTGTTAGTTGAAGTGGGTGTCCTCTGGTATTATGTGTGGAATCCTTAAATTCCAGACAAAGTTCCACCATTAGGTATGGGTCCTGAATAATGTGAAAGAGAAAGAGAAGATTGCCTCTCAACCTTCTGGTCTCAAGTGTCATAAGGGTAAGAGTATGTAGTCTATGCCCATATGATTCATTTTCCAAACCAAATATATGTTTTGTGAATCTGCATTGTATATTTTCAAGAGTTTTGCATTCTTTTTTTTTTGTACAGGCACCACAACTGTGAAGCATGCTCAAGGTGCGGTCTTACATAAGCTCTAACCAAAGGCATTAAAACCTTACAATCCTTTCATTTGATGTTACACTTTATAGACCATAGTACTCTTTTAGATCTCTTAACAGATTTTATAATTTGTTTGGAATTATTTAAATCATTTGAAATTACTACTCCCAAGTCTTTCTCATTCATTGTTAAACTTAAGGTGGTGTTACCTAAGGTATAGTTAACCATTGGATTGGATTTCCCTAAGTGTATAAGCTTACACTTTGTAGCATTTAGTTTCATCCCCCAAGTGTTTAACCAGGTAACAATTTTGTCAAAGTCATCTTATACTGTGGAGGACATTTTGTTAGTCCAATAAAAGGTATCACCTGCAACATGTTATTTTTCCTGCATTACCTACTGGACTAACATGGCTACCACACTTCTTTGTCACCATGCTTTTATCAGTGTTGGTGGCTCAGTAGAAAGCACACTCACCTCTGGGGCCAGAAGATCAGATGGTCATAGGTTCTAGGCCCACACCAGGCAATTGAGTTATTACCCATGACTGACACTGTAGTGCAGTACGAGGAGGGTGCTGCACTGTTGAGATACTGTCCTGTGGGTGAGATGTCAAAATGATGTCCCTTCTGTCCATCTCTGGTCACTGTTAATGTAGAAGTAAAATATTCCACGGCACTTATTGATGAAAAGCCAGGGAGTGTCCCCAGTGTCACACCTGGAAACAAACTATATTATCTTAGTGTGCCTTTCCTGGTCAAAATTTGCAAATAAAAATAAATGAAAAGGACATCATGGGCAGACTGGATGGACCTTCAGTCTTTTTCTGCCATCATTGTCTGCGTTTGTAAAAGAAACTCTTGGAAGCCTTTATATATAGCCAGGACTGGTGGGTCCTCATCCTTAAGAAGGCTCTTGTAATGCACATTATCCACATGGTTTACATGTGAGTGCACTGATGTGGAAATGTGTATAGTATGGACATTTCCATTCCATAATCTACACATAAGATGCACAGTGCTTAAATGTAAGCCCTTAGTAAAAAAGCAAAGCTGCTGCACAATGTAACTTTTCTAGTAATGTGGGTATGTTTACTTAGTTGTTTAGGATTCATATTACTGTGTTGCCCTATGAGATATGCTGTTTCATTTTCATGGGAGTTTCAAGATGCAGTAGTTTACAGGTAATATTTAAAATGAACATATGCAGTAGTTATTGTACAACAGGTACAGGATTTTATAGCAGCCATACTGTACATGCAAAACATTTACTATATATTAAGATAAATAACATATGGTAACAGTAATACACAGGACAAGCAAGGGGTACAGTGAGATAAGAGAAATGTGCAATATAGGGAAGGTTGGTGAATGTTAAACGTGTCCTTAGCAGTGGCAAGGATCCCTTAGGTGCTTTTGTAAAATGTTTTCAAACAAAATAAGATCAGTGATTTGAGGGGATTAGCCGACTTCATCCAGTTGGCTAGACCTGTGTAATAGAAGGGAAACTCTACTTGTCTTTATTCAAACTAGGTCCACCTCGGCTAGGGGCTTCCATCAATCTCAAGGAGTCTGGATAAAAAGCACAAAACATTTTGTTTGAAATGTAAGCAAATGTTATAGATCATCATGAGAGCACTCCTAACTCACTGTAGTACCCTCTTCCCCCTCTGAGTGGAACACTCTTATTCTGTAAGAATTCTTATGTTATTTTTATGCTTATTTAGGAGGCAGTATAGTGTAATGGTTAAGGGCACTGAGCTGTAAACATGGAGACCTGGGTTTGAATACCATCAGCTCCTACTTGCATACTGTGTGACCCTAAGCAAGTCACTTAACTTTCTTGTGCTCCCAGGTCGCACCTGGAAACAAGCCCTGGCTTAGTGTGCCTTTCCTGGATAAACAATTTTCCCCCTGTAAAGAATGCCATACATGCCAGTTCCCTGGAAACAGGTATGTTCAATCTGCTTTTCAAGTTTTTTTTTGAGCCCTCAGTTTATGATTTAATTCATGTCTCTTGCATGTTACAATCACGTTGGTAGGTGTAGTCTGACTTTTATTCCTAGGATGTCAGAATGAATTACCTTTTGTTTGTGGCTGAAGCACCTTATGAATGTGTGAGGCCACTCTTACAAACAGAGGAGTGTCATCAGGTTGCATAGTAACATACTGCATAGTTTATGTGCATAGCCACTGCATCATGGGAGTGCTTATGAAAAGTACTGCGTGCTGACTGATAGCTTTCTAAAAGTAACTCTAATTTCATCACATTTTTCCAAAAGACCAAAACCTTATAACATGTTCTTTTCTGACGTGATTCATCAGAGTTTTAGAAACTTTAATAGAAAAGGTGCAGAGATGCTGCAGCTCTCTTCCAAAGCATTATGAATTAATTAAAGCATGCTGAAATGTCCAGAGAAACCTACCAGAAGGGAAACATTTTGAAACTGGATGGATGTGATTTCATCAAGGATGAATAGGCCAATTAGTGAAGAGAATGCATAAAACAATTCATTTTGTTTAGAACACGGTAGTCTGCTCCAGAGTCTTACATCTAAAAATACAAAGGATGATGTAGTTGCAATTATTCTGCAATTGGAAGATTTGATAAATGAAACTGTCTGTCCCCAAAATATGCATAGTATCTAGCTCACAATTGATCCTGAATTTCAAATCAATGTGGCTTAATATTTCATCAGCAATCATGTGTTTGGAAATCAATCCTGTCAGACTAGGTACAGCTGTCCTACAACACAACAGTTTGTTGGAAGGGGGGGCAAGCAACCCATTATAGATATATAATATTTGTTTGGGGCTTTTAACTGAGATGTAACTTGCAGAGACTGGGGCTCTCATTTCCAGTAAGGTCCCTCTTTCTAAACATACAGTAGAAAATGTTCATATATTGCATTAGTATGTATTATTTTCAATCTTTTGAAATCAGAAGTTGAACAGTGAGCCAATTTGCATTAATTATTATATCCTAAACACTAAAATGGTAAATTATTATTATATGTAAGCATAATTAATAGAGGGATGTATGATGAGTGTTACATCCAGTGAGTAAGAGAATCACATAATCATATGTGAAGTAGCAGTATTTACCCACAAACATGTATATATAGTATGTGTATGTGTTTGTGCGGGGGAGGGGGGCTTACAGTTAAATGCCCTGCACTTGTGAGGTTAAAAGTCTAACCACAAAGCAAACTAACCAGCTAACACAACATAGGAGACATTGCTAAGAGAAAATTGAATAGAGATACCCCAAGGACATGCCTTCAGTGCACTCCAAAAATGTACATCCTGCCACTGAGCTGAAGAAATTGTTTCATTTACTCATTCAGCACACCACTTTGTTCATCTCATCAGGTTGCATCAAATGTGGTGCCTTAAGTGAAATTTAAAAGTTATTTCCTTTTAAGATATTTCCCATACTTCATACAAACCCTCTCATGTTTAACAGAGTGAAAATGGCCTTTAGATTACTTTACATTTTTCTTCTATTGAATTTATTCTAGATGTGATAAAACCTTTTTAAATCTGTTTAAAACAGCTTTTTCCTTTTACTTCAAAATCTGAATTTGCCATATTTAATAGTACTATATATTCTGCTAACTAATGTCAAGCTCATAGAGAATTTAATCCACAAATCACTCCCTAAGAAAGACATTAAAAATTATAGAGCTGGATTTTCAGTCGGGTGTGCCCAAACCAAGGGAGTTGCGGCAAAGGTGTTTGATGAACGTGATGATTTGTGTCACAACTTGCATCAAACTGGATTTTTGAAGGTGGCCTGCATCCAATCCAGGGACAACTGGGACAAAGCCCCCTTGCACCAGTGTTGCATCCAACAACCCAGGGTGCCATGTCACAAGTGGGTTTGTGCCATGGTGGGGCTGACACATCCCTTTTTTTGAGATTTTGGAAGTCCCACCATGGAGGTTGTCTAAGTGGATTGTGACAACGGAGTGAGGTAGGACAGGGGCTTGTAGGAGTGCACCAGGGGCAGCACATGTCCTGATGGGGCATGGCTGGGAGGTGGCAACCAACCCCAGCATGAAGCATGAATCATGACAGCACCAGCGTGCACTGACATGGATCCTGGGCACCCGTGCCTAGACAGTACCATGCTGTAGCCGTTGCTTCCCCCACAAAACCATTGGGTGCCATGGTAATTGGTGGTCTAGTGCCCCCTATGTCCAATGTAGCCCTGATCCCCATTGTCCCTCATGACAAAATCCTGGTCCAAGTCCTTGTCCCCGATCCCCCCAACACAGGGATAGCCTGATCCCCCATTGCCACTTGTGAATAAGAAAATTTCAGTCCCAGTCTGTGTTGCCTGCTCTGTCCCCACACACTCCCGCCTTGCCCACACCAAGCTGCCCACACATTACCTGGTGGTCTAGTGGCTCCCCACCCTCTCCACCCTGACAGGCAGTGGACACCCCCCCATCCCCAACATGCATATACGACTGGCACAGCCCTCCTCATGCCACCATGGCCACCCACAGACTGCATGTGGCACATGCTGTACACTGTATAGTATACAGTGTACAGTACACGCAGTCTATGAAGCATTCTGTGGCTGACCATGGTGGTGTGAGGAGGGCTGTGCCAGTCACGGATGCGTGTTGGGGATGGGTGCCCACTGCTTGTTAGGGTGGGGGTCACTAGACCACCAGGTACTGTGTGGGCAGGTTGGTGTGGGCACAGCAGAAGAGTGGGGGACTGAGCAAGGAACACAGACTAGGACTGGAAGGTTCTTATTCACAAGCAGCAATGGGGGACTGGGGCTACTTGTGCATTGGAGGGCACTATACTACAACCGTGGTGGGAGGTGGTTGGCAATAGACTGCCACAGCAGGCATTCCATCCAGGTGGCACATGGATGCCCAGGTGGTTGTGGCACAGTGCCCCATGGGGCAAGATGCCCTGTGCCATAGCCTTGCAGGTCCTGACCCATTTGTGCCAGGATTCCAGGCTTGGTGCTGCTTGGGCACCTCAGCTATCCCCCCTGCTCATTTGTCTGGCGGTGCGTCCCAGCCCTGCACCACATCCTCTGACTGCGCCCCTCTTCCTGGCACAGGGCTGCATGTTGTGGCTATCCCAGAATGTTTGCCACTTGTGCAGATTTTCTGGAATAGCAACTTTTGCGTGTGCTGCAACTGCATCAGACACAGCCCCCTACTTTGCTGTAAGTTACTTCCACCACAGGCGGCTTTGAAAATCAGTCCCATAGACTCTCCAATACATTTATATTGTAATATCCTAAATACTGGAGAAAAGCATTCATAATCCAATACATAGCAAAATAACTCACCATAATGTAGATTGTAGTAACCAGAGTAGTTCAATATATGGTCCAGCAATAGGGGGGAACTCCAAGCAGCAGTACTGGAAGCAACAAGTGAAAAATTGAAAGTTAGTTACTGTTGAATGAGATAGGACTGTAGGAACCAGAATGTATGTTGATAGTCATCTTAGTGGCAGGGAGTGGGGAAGGAAATTTATATTTTTATTTAATTTGTTTTGAGAGGAAAAGGCTTTTTTTGAGTTATGCTCACTTATAAGGAGGTCCTGGTTAGGGCACCAAAACAAAACAAAATTACATTAAATTGCACATAGTACATGTACAGAGATTATTTGGGGTCATGCAATAAAACATGATATATACTGAAACAATCAGAATAACAGTAATCATAATCATAATACATAGCAGACAAAAAAGTTATCCAAACTAATTTATGAAAAGAAAAAACATCTAATAACAGATTATAGGGTTGGGGAAATGTGATTAGGGCATGCAGATGAGTATGGGGATTATTGGACTCATATCTATACATAATTATTTTAACACCTAAAGCCATTTAAAACACCCACAAATCCATTTTATAAGAGCAATAACACACTCCAGGGTTTTACAATGCATCCAGGGTGTGCAGTAATCTAGGATAAAGTATGGGGTGCAGTGTGTAACGGGAATTTTATACACACCTGAGTTGTTGGATGGCACATAAACCCCGAGGGCAAAACCTGGGGGGGGTTCATGCAACATTCAATAATAAAGTGTGTGTAAAATTGAGTTTACACACCCGCTCTTATATTAATTGAGGGGCATTTTTTGCCAAATTAGATTTTAAACTGTGAGCCTGGAGGAGAAAAGAGAAAAAATAGAGGTACCTTCCTGGTGCGTTGCAAGAGTTTAACAGCTTCATTTAAAACAACTGCTGAACAACATTTAAAACCTTAACTACTAAAACATAACTTTAACTGGATTAATTGAAATGAACAGTAAAGTTTTAAAGTTGGTGATTTCCTCATGGACATTGCTGTTATCTGACTGGTTGAGCTGTTGATATTTGACCTGCCGAGGGATGGGGATGAGAAGAGAGTGAGTTGTTGTTAAGGGTGTTGGGTAAAAAACATGGGCTTGTGCTGGCAGAGATAAATAGCATTTTGTGGTAGCGAGGCAGTGCTTTCAGCTTGCCCTTTCTGTCACACAAAGAACTGTGTATTAAATTCCATAATTAACACTCATTCATGACGGCATTTAACACACAGCTATTTGTATGGGAAAAAAACATGACGCATTAATTAATCTAGCACAATGCTCACTATGTCATGTGTTATTGCTTGTATAATTACTGGTGGTCCATTGTATCAACTAATTTTCTGTTGCAGTCCAATGCTGTAATAACCAGCTGTGATGTCATACGCAGGTTTTTGCAGTGTTTCCTGTCACAGTTTGCTGCTCTGCTTTGAAGGCAGAGAAAGCAGCACTAAACACAAACCATGCACCAGTCTCCTATGGCAACTAAAAAATCTGATTGAAACCATTGTCTTCAATAGGGAGGTTGTAGGGTTTATTTCTTACCCAGAAGGCCAGGTTAACCCAAAGCATGAGTGACCCTGAAGTGTGCGTGCCACAAAGCAGGAGTGTGGCATCTATCTCTGTGATGTCTGGGTCCTTCTGCAGAACTTCCACAGGGAGGATCACAGACTGCAAGCCACGCTGCTTAAAGGAGGGTACATAAGGCAAGAGGAAAGTTAGTTAAAGTTTGAAAAGAATTGCAGCTATTACCTAACTGGGGTCAGTCTGTAGAGAGGATTCTGGTAGAGTCTGCAGTTAGTCATTTACTAGAGTAGGTCTACAACTAGCCTAACAGTAAGGGAAATCTATGGAGGGCTGCTCTCAGCTAGAAAAGGACAGCAGCATTGTTTGAGGGCTATAGCTACTCTCTATCTAAAGCCTGCCTATAGGGGAGTCAGCAGGTAGGAATTTCAGTTGGAAAGCATAAGGTTACACCTAAGTTAGTAGTGGGTCTCAGTTACTCCCTATCTGGGGTCTGCCTAAGGGGGAGTTAGCGGGCAAGAAACTCAGTAGGAAGGCTGACAGTGCATACTAGGGACAACTAGGCTGCTAGGCAGCAGAGCTGTTATTGTGGTAGTTTACTAACAAGCATTTGCCAATGCCGAATGTTTGCTTGCTGGTATTAGCATAAAAATGCAGGAGTTAGACAGATGCAGAATAGGAATGGCAGTGAAGTAGTGAACTTGACATGAACCGCACCTCCATGCTGTAGAGATGGACAGGATGTGGGTAAGTTTTTGGGTCGTCACCCATGATGGTCAAGCCATGTCACCTCACCCTATTCTGCAGACAGCGAGATGTGTTGACCTGTGCCTTAGGGTGTTTGGCTTTACAGTTAGCCCATTCCAAAAGGACATACTTTGAAATGGGTGCAGCATAGGAGAATGGTGTGAAGTCTTGGGACGAAGAGTCCAAGGTACACCTCGATGCCTGTCAGTGGTGGGGGTGTGGGGTTGGGATGGCATGAGTAGTACAGTCAGCAATCCAAAGGCACACCCGATGCCTGTCTGTCTATACAGGGTAGGGCATTATGGTTAGAAACCCTAATGCAGTGGGCATTTGTTGGTATTCACAGTACAAATTTTGAACATGGCCTTTTTGTGAGCTCACCTCATGAAAGCATTTGGGACCTCTTATCATGAACAGTGGCAGTGTGATTTTGTCAATGTGTCCCAACAAGTGACTTCCAACAGTGACAGTGCCATTCTGCACCACATGTACGAAAACAAAGATCGGGCAGGATGTGAAGAATGACAGCTGTACCATCCATAGGGAGGTATGAAGAGATGGCAATGTTGAAAATGTGTAGTGGGAATTTTGACAATGCTTGCAGTTCCGAGTATACATGGAAACTGTGCGGCAGTCATTTTATGGAGTTTCATCGCCAGATTTTCACCATAGGCATTTAACGACCTGTGCGCATGAACAGCGTCACTGTAATTTTATTACTGTGTCCTGAACACTGATGTCCCACAGCAACCACGGTAGTCTACGCCGGAACTGCAAAAACACTTTTCGACCAGGATGTGAAAAATGACAGCTGTACTGTTCATAAGAAGGTGTGGAAAAATGCCAATGTTGAAACTCTGGAGTGAAAATATTACAAATGTGCAAAGTTATAAGCGTGCGTGGAAACTGCACAACGCATGCTCATAACACAGTCACTTTATGGACTTTCATCACCAAATTTTCAACATAGGCATTTTAGGACCTCTGCTAATGAACAGTGTCACTGTGATTTTTGTAATGTGTCTCAGTGATTTCCCACAGCGACCGCGCTAATGTGTGCCGGAAGTGCGAAAACACATTTCGGCCAGGATGTGCGAAATGACAGCTGCACTGTTCATAAGGAGGTGTGGAAAAATAGCAATTTTATGGATGTTTGTCACCAGATTTTCAACATACCCATTTTAGGACCTCTGCTGATGAACAGTGTCAGCATGATTTTCCTAATGTGTCCCGAACATAGATTTCCCATAACGACCACGCTAGTCTGCGCCGCAAGTGCAAAAACACATTTGGGCCGGGATGTGAAAAATGATAGTTGTACTGCTCATAAGGAGGTGCAGACAAATGGTAGCATTGACAATCTGGAGTGAAAATATTGCAAATGTGCAAAGGTACGAGCGTGTGTAGAAACTGTGCAAAGCACGCTCATAGCACAGTCATTTTATGGACTTTTCTCACCAAATTTTCAACATAGATATTTTAGAACCTCTGCTGATGAACAGTGTCACTGTGATTTTTGTAATGTGTCTCAAACAACAGAAAGTGTGATAAAATGGCAATGTTGAAAATCTGGACTGCAAATATTAAAAATTCGCTCACTTACGAGCATCGTAGGAACTACGCAATGCACGCTTGTAAAACAGTCATTTTCAGTAATTTTTTCACCAAATTTGAAACATAACCATTGTAAGACCTCTGCTCATGAACAGTGTCACTGTGATTTTCTTAATCTGTCCCAAACATTGATTTTGCACACAGACTGCGCCATTGTGCGCTACATGCACGGAAACACATTTTGGGCAAGAGATGAAAAATGACAGCTATACTGCTCATAAGCAGGTGTAATAGAATGGCAATGTTGAAAATCTGGAGTATAAATGTTACAAATTCACGAACTTATGAGCCTGCATGGGAACTGCGAAACGCATGCTCATGAAACAGTCATTTCTAGGAATTATTTCACCAAATTTGCAACTTAGGTATTTTGAGAGCCCACCTCATGATCACTGGCACTGTCATTTTGTTAATCTGTCTCAAAAGGTGATTTCACGCAGTGACCGAGAAATCACCCTTCAGGCCTGATTAACACCATGACAGTGACAGAATTCATGAGGAGGGGTCCCTAAAACCCCATGTTGAAAATTTGGTGCCAAAATTCCCCAAAATACCTGAGATATGCAGCAAAGCTGAAAAAACCCTATCTATCCCATTATACAGTGTACCGGCATTTCCTCAGTTCACGGTCGGCTTTGAAGAGTGCAGACGTGTTCCCAGTCCACCGAAGATCGTCTCACCAGACTCCAGAGGTAAGTATGGGTTGAGGTGGGTTGTGCAGTGGGTGGGCGCGGGTTGCTGGAGGGGGGTCTGGGAGACCACGAGGGACTGTTTTTTCTCCACAGGAAAAAAAAGACAACCCAGGATCGTTTTCTATTTCACAGGGGCATTTGGCAAGCTGGAGTTGGCTCCCAGCATGCCAATGGACTGTTTTTTGGGGGGGGACCTGTAGCCAGGGGGATTGGGCTCCCCCCGTCGGCAGACAAGAAAAGGGGGGCCATCATGCTGATGGGGATTGGGCACCCCCGTTGGCACAACAAGAATGGGGAGGAATCATGCCAACAGGGAATGGGAACCCTGTCAGCACACAAGAAAATGGGAGGTTGGGTTAGATCATGCTGACGGAGAGTGGGCTCCCCCATTGGCAGACACACAACAGCGGACATTAGCACACTGAAGCCGATGGGGATTGGGGCCCCCGTCGGCAAACAAAGACCATCTCGGGGGCACTTGCTGCCAAGGGGATTGAGCACCCCCTTGGCATGGTGGCAGCATAATATTGTTTGTGAACAAGGCAGCAAGCCGCCTGCAATGTTCACAAACAGTATTACGCTAGTTAACATTCCACCCTGCAATGACAGGTTGCTCCCTCATTGCAGCACAATGACTGATGCTGCAATGATGAGGCAGCCCCTGATTGCTGCGGTGAAAGCGTTAGAATTTGGTGCACTTTTGGGGACCAGAGTCATCACCACACTGTGCCTCCATTGGTCCACCATTGCCAAGCCCCCTAATGCAGTGCCTCCCTTGGCTGTAACAGTGCCGCGCCTCCACAACCCGCTTCTCTCCTAAGCTGTCACGTCATGTTTCTTGCTCATGCGTGCAAGCAAACATAAAAAGTAAGAGGGGGTGTAGCTCTTCAGCCACCCCATCCAAGTCCCAATTGATTAAAAGGGAGGGGATGAGTCATTGCTTTTAAGCCACTCTTTTCCAGATCCTGGGTATAAACTCTGTAAGTAAAAAGGGGAAAGCTAGCGCATTACTAAGGTGTGCCTAGAAGGTAATATGTAGACAGGGGTCATGCAGTGGGGGCCAGGGGAGGCAAGTAGGGTGCAGAGGGTATGGGGCAGCAGTGTTTCTATGATTTCTCTGGGATTTGGAGGATGCCTGGTTTAAAGGCATATTGGACAGCTGAAGGCAGAGGTATGCCAGGTGAAGCAGTAGATAAGTGCACTGGTGCGAGAGGGGGGTCACAGGGTAATGATGGGAGGAGCAGAGGCACTGCACTGCCTTGGAGACAGGCAGTAGGGTGAGAACAGGAAGGGAGCCATGGTGGGGAGGGGATCATATGGGGGGAAAGGAAGAAGGCAGGGTGTAGGTGGGTTCTCTTGGTCCATCTCCCCCAGAAGTGAAGAAAGCCCAGGGTGGGGGAGGTTGATAACTGTAAGGGGAAAGGAAAGGCAGGTTGGGGAGAGTGTCCAGTGGGAGCACCTTCAGAGGTGCCTGTGCAGAAGAGGTTCCTCCTGCTGGACAGAGGGGAAGGGGGAACTTGGAGGAATCAGTATGGACAGCAAGTTGGGGGGAAGCAAGCAATAAGAGAAAGGAGTTCAGGGATGGTAAGGAGGGGGGTGAGAAGGAAAAACTTCATGCAAAATGGGGTGGGTGGGTGAAGCATGGAAGGGGATTAGGGAAGGGTAATGAGGGAACATTCTGGTGGTGAGCAGAAGGGAAAGGTGGGGGAGTGCTAGGGGTACAGAGGTTCAGGTGGAGTAGGCTGGGATGAAGGAAGCTGGTGAGAGGGGTCAAGGGAAAGTATCAAATGGGCAGGAGGGGTTAGACAGGAGTGGGCAGTAGGAGCTGGGATGATGGGTCAAGGAATGTAGGAGGAGGGTGGTATTCTTGGGGGATTCAATAGTAAAGTGGGTGAGGTGGGGAGAAGGGTCCAGAGCAAACTGTACAAGGGTAGAATATATGCCAGGATGATGGTGGGGAGGGTGGGATCTCTCATAGCCAAGCATGTGGGGCAGGAGGGAGAGAAGCCTCACGTAATAGTGCATTAGGGTACAAACAACCTTGAAGGATGTGAGGTGGGGGTGATGGCAGGAGAGGTTCTGGGAGGTAAGGAAAATCAGTAGTGTGGTAGGGAGTTTGGTAGCCTTCTCAGAGGTGCTAATGGTCCCAAGGTCCAGCACTGAAAGGAAGGTTAGAATTGAGGAATTCAATGTTTGGCTCAGAGGGGTGTATGAGGCAGAGGGGTATGGGATAGTTAATTACTGGGTAGGAACCTGGGAGGACACAGGCCTGTTTGCACCAAACAGGATACATCTAAGTAAAAAGGCACAAGGTTTCTGATGGGCAAGCTGGAAGAATTCATGGTAAGTAACCTCAATTTAAACTGATGGGGGGGGTTGCAGAGTGCAAGCCTCAGGCACCTGGTACACCCAAGCAGGACAGAATTGTGAGGAACTATCTGAGAGGGGGAAGAAGGAAGAAGGGACTGGGGGAGATGGGGGCTGGATGGGGTAGGGGGGATCCAAGTCTTGGTGGAGGGTGCCATCGAGGCCCAGGTCAGGAAGCATAGAAAAACCAGGAGCAGTTTAAAAATTTGCAAATAGCATTTTATGTTTCTCATTAACAGTGAACTAAAAATGAAAATTATTCAGTATAACTATTTACAAAGGCAGTACAAACAGAAAAAACAAAGTCCTTCTTCTGAGTGCTTCTTCTCAATTTCAGATCTCAGTCTTTCACTCTCCTTGTCTCCCTAGCAAAAGCATTGCTGCTTTTTTTTAAGTCTTTGGGAACTCGTTAAGGGAGCCTGATTCTCAAAGAATGTTCTTGTAAGTTTCGATGCAGGTGCAGCAAAAAGAACATAGTGACCCAGAACTGACCTGTGTTTACAGCTCTGCAAAAGGCTTAAAAACTGCATCTTAGGTTAACCCCTTGAGTTCCAAATAGCTTTTTGCAGTCATTTCAACAGTATAACTATATACAGTATTAAACAAAGGGATCCCAGTATCAGTGACATTTCCACATAAAGATTCAAATATATTTTTATACCAGCAGACATGCAAGGGGAAAGAAAAGACAGAAATAGCAAGGTAATGTGGAGAGATAGTGACAGGTGGAAAATCGTGACACCGTCAGAGTGATCAATTCCTAGGTATCACAAGAAAATTTGGTTGTGCAACCAGACAGAGAAGAGACAGAAAAGGAAGGGATAGTACAGATCCTTGCATTTAACTCTTTCTGCATAACAAATGGGACAAGGCTTTATTCAACCCTGTCACAGAGGGTGGTGTCTCTGAATATCAGAAGACTGGGGGAAAAAATGGCTGAGATACAGAAGCTGTTGGCCAATTGAGAAGGGGACATAGTGGCCATCACAGAGACATATTTCATACCAAACCATGAGTGGGACCTTGCAGTCCCCAGGTATAAAATGCATAGTAAAGAGACAGGGAAATGGGATGGGGGGGGTGGCTCTGTATGCGCAGGACGAGATAATCTGTATCAGAGAGGAAGGGGCAGGTAGAAAGATAGAAGCATTATGGGTTCAGGTAAAATCCACTAAAAGGAGGAAACTAAGGATGGTGGTAGTTTACAGACCACCTTCACAGGATGAGGAGCTAGACAAGGTACTGGGGTTCCAAATCACAGAAATGTCAGCAAGGGGGAGTTTGTTATAATGGGGGACTTCAATACATCTTGGGTGGATTGGACAATCCCAGCTACCTCCAGCGCCAGGAAGCAAGCATTGTTGGATGCATTCCAGAGTGGATTCCTGACAGAGGGTGTCATGGGGCCCACTAGGAGGGGGCCCTACTGGACCTGGTCCTGTCCAACAGTGAGCATGTCCAGGAAGTAAATACTGAAGCACCACATGAAGAAAGTGACCACAATCCAGTGTGGTTTCACCTGGACATGGGCAGAGGGATGGTTAGGACCAAGATGGGAGTTTCAAACTTCAGGAAGGCTAACTTTAAGAACATGGGAGAAATTCTAGTAGGACACCTTGCTGGGATCAGTAATGAGATGGAGGTGGAACAGAAATGGACTATGGGACAGATGGAGGCCACTAGTGAGTGTGCCAAGACCAAAAGCAAGAAATCTAAAGCCAAAAAGCCCAGTTGGTTCAGAAAGAAAGTGGCAAATGCAATAAGGGAAATGAATGCAGCCTTCTGGAAGTACAAACATACTCAGAATGTGGAGTATAGGGATGCTTATAGTGCTAAATCAAGGGTAGGGAGCAGTGCGGTTAGAGAGGCAAGGGCTGCAAAGGAACCATGGCTGGCATAAGTAGTAAAATTTGGTGAGAATGCATTCTTCAAATACTGTAAATACGGGAGAAGAGTGATACTAAGGATGAGACTGTTAGATTAAGAAGAATGGGCCAAAGGAAGTTAAGAGAAAGCGGAGGTGCTTAACAAGTAGTTCTGCTCTGTCTTCACTAAATATAATGACAAACTAGTGACATAAGTGAGTACTGGGGTGGAGCCAGGGATGGGGGAGTCATGGATGGCATAATAGAGGAAAACAGGGTGCATAAGGTCCTAAGGGCCCTGAAGGTAGACAAGTCTCCAGGGCTAGATGGCATGCACCCATGGGTCCTAATAGAACTAGTAAAGGTGGAGGCGGGTCCCTTGGCAGACCTGTTTAACATCATTCTGGAGTCTGGGAGTGTGCAACAGAATTGGAGAACTGCACATGTGGTGCCTCTCTGTTGCAGTAGCCCAAGGGATGAACCAGGGAACTACAGGCCAATCAATTTGACCTCAATAATAGTGAAACTGATGGAGACTATCCTGAAGGCAAGACCAGTGAGCTTTCTCTCAGAAAATGAGCTGCAAGATGAGATGCAGCATGAGTTTGTGTCTGGAGGGGGTCATACCAGACTAATCTGATTGACTTTTTTGACTGGTTGACCAGGTCTGTGGACAGGTGCCAAGGAGCTGATGCCCTGTTTTTGGACTTCAGGAAGGCCTTGACTCTGAGTCTCGTAAGATACTGATCAGGAAGCTGGAAGATCTGGGGGGTGGGGGCCAAGCCTGTCAGATGTTTCAAAAACTGGTTGCAGGACAGGAGCCAAAAGATGGAGATTGGGGGAGAGGAATTCTTGGAAGCTAGGCCAGTGACCAGTGGGGTCCCATATGGGTTCAGTGCTCGGTCTGGTGTTGTTTAACATCGTCAGTAACAGAGAGGATGTGCTCAAAAGTAAAACCTGCCTGCTCTCAGATGACTCAAAGCTCTGTGGGAGGGTGAACATGGAGCAGTGGAGACAGAAATTTGTGGAAGACCTGGCTAGGTTGTAGAAGTGGTCTGGCGCTTGGCAACTGGGGTTTAACGTAAAAAAGTGAACGTTATGCACTTGGGGGCACAAAACCCAGAACCAAATACTGTTTGGGATGTGTGCAGGTTATCAAGCAGGAGGAGAAAAGACCTGGGGGTAATCATCACAAGTGACCTGAAGCACCTGGTACACTGCAGAAGAGCAGCAGCAAAAGCAAATGTGATGTTGGGGTGCACAGACAGAGGGATTACCAGCAGGAAGTTAGAGATTGTACTGACTCTGTGCAGGTCACTGGTACGACTGTACCTAAAGTCAAAGTGCAGTATTGGTACCCTTATCTTAAGAAGGATGTTAACTTTCCTGAGACAGTCCAGAGAAGGGTGACAAGATGATCTAATGCTAGCAGGGCAACACATATGATGAGAGGCTCATGGACCTCAGCATATATACCCTAGACATCGGGGGAGGGGGTATGATCAAGACCTTCAAATTCCTTAAAGGTATTAACAGGTTGACTACAGAGGGCCTCTTCAATCTTAGTGGGACAAATTATGGGAAAAATTACTGGTGGAGGAAGGGGAGGGGGAAACTTGAGGGGGATCAGGGGATTTGAGGAGCAGGTCCCTCTGTAGACATGGGGGGACCTGCACACTAGAGCAGATAGATCATAAGGCCTTTATTTGCTCGCATATTCGTATATTTATGTAGAGGTATTGTCATAAAGAAAAAGAGAAAAAAACTTCAAAAACAGAAGTGTATGTGTTTTAATGTTACAAATTATTGAAACTATTGCTATTTGTCACATAAGTTACTCTTGGTTATTGAAATGATTTAGTCACATTTCCGCAAATGTCTGTTTCACATAGTATGCCATTGCCACCCATGCTTCAGATGCTGAAGCTGCAATTTGTTTTGTGAAAAAAATCTGTCATAGCCATTTGTTTGTATGTTTTTGTTTCTGCCCACCCTCCAGTTTTCTGTGTGCAGCTACACCCCCAGAATGATGTCATGCAAGGGAACTGTCAATGTATTACATACAGCAACAAGGAATTCTGGGTAAATTATAACGTCTACTTAAATATTCATTACTCAGAGGTGTCGTCCATTATTTTGGTAATGGGGACTGCAGAACAGCACCTAATATGTAGACATATAACCTAGTTGTAGAGAAGCTTAGAGAAGCTAAGTACATGCGCACGTGGGCAGACTAGGTGGGCAGTAGGCACTTATCTGCTGTCAACATTAATGTAGCTATGTATATATTTGTAGCAAGGCATTGTGGGTACAGTGCATAGCTGATTTTTCTTTCTCCCTTATCAAAGTGTAGTTTTCTACAGTATGTCAGTAGTGTCTGCAGCAGTACAGTCTGTAGAAAAGTTTCTGGAAAACTATTTTTGTGATGCAGATAGACCAACAAGAAAATTTGCCAGTCTGTGTAGATGTTGTTTGATGTTTACTGCCTGCCGGTGAAGCGACAGGTCTGAAGTGGCAGCCTCTGTCAGAATGTGGGCGCATGATGACACTTTTCTATGTTTATGTTATAGGGCCTGAATGACTATAAGTAGTTCAGCAGTGTAATTAGGGGGTCAGACTACTTTTCTTTTTCTTTGGTGTAAAGCTTCTGCTATGAGTCCAAAATTGTGAAAAAGGATGTCTGCAATACCAAGACTGATCAACATAGGTCTCTGTTTCAACACAGTGCTTAAAAACTTTGTTTCCCTTGCATGATGTCACCATTGGGGGTTGCAGCACTAAGAAAAAAGGGGCAGTGTTATGCAAATGAAGCAGAGCACAGAAATAAAAGCATTTTTTTCATGGAAAGCAGCACTTTTTGACAGTTTGAATGGTAGGAGATTGATTCGCAATTCCTGCAGGTTACTACTCCTATTTGCTATAGTAAACATGACAAAATCACTTTAAGGAACATCAGCCACATGAAATGGACAAAATGGGTGTAAACGCCACAAGGTAAGATTTAAAAAAAAGGCATGGTTTAGAACAAAGTTTAAATTAGATGTTACACAGTCCTTTATCAAATGTTCCCATTTGTCGGCCCCTATGCACTAATGAGGTGGAGTGGCTACGTGCGCATATCTGGGGCCTGCAACCACTCTGTACCCTATGCCTTCCCTTTGCAGGATGCTCTAAAGAAGTGCATGCTTATATGCACCCAATTCCTAGCTGCGCAAGAGCAACATGCGAGGGGTGGGCGGGGGCATGCCAGCACCCGTGCCATGCCAAGGTCCATAGTGCTGGCCATGGGGGTGTGGATGAGTGTGCAGGCTATGCCAGAGAGAACCCTGCCATAAGCCTAATATGCACCCCCACACCCATATCGGTGGAATGGCCGCCAACACCCAGAACTATGGCAGCCTTGCCCCCCCATGTCCGCCAGGCACTTCCTGGCCCTGCACACAGGTGCATGGCCCCTATGAGGTGCCGCCCCTCACTGTCCCAGGGGTACAAGGGCATCGGCCTACATATGGTACCCTCCCAACTGCACCACCATCCGACCCGACACCAGCCCCTCATTGCATATGGAGGGGTACAGTCCATCCCAACTCCAGGCACACCATTTGGTGCCCCATCACGGACATGCTGGTGGCATAGCCACCTCTCACCCCCACAGCCACCGGCCATCAGACACCCATAAGGCACTGCCAATGCGACCCTTGCCATGCAAGGGATCCATTGCGGGACCCAGTCTGGGCATCCGATTGGATGCCCAGCCAGACCCATGACCCCGGCTACACTGTCCTGTGTGCTGTGGGGGGCTGCAGATAGGTGGCCAGCAGTCGTGAATGCCACCGGTGCACACTTGTCCACAGTGCAGAGCTTCACAGGTGGGTAACATGCCTCCAGTGTGTATTACCCACCCATTTGTGCATAGCGCCCATCGTGCATATTAAAGTAAAATTCAGAATCTTAGCTAATCTTTCGTGATTTTTTTTTGCTCTGGTTCTTCTACAAAAATAAAATATAAATAACTGTGAGAAAGTTCCTTATGCACCCTGGTCCCCATATTCAAAACTGCGCCTGGAAATGGCGCAAGTAGTTGCGCCGTGCATCTGAGATGCGCTGTTGCAAATCAATGCTATATTCAGAAAATGCATAGTAGAGATGTGCCAGCACATGTCAGGCTGAATATAGCAAAGATGCACTATAGCGCATCCTGAAATGCACCAGTGCACCTGGAAATGCCCTGGAGCAACAGGGCAGGACTGAAGATAGCAAAAGGAGCAACCTGGCCTGGGACAGTGGAACAACAGGGAAGGGTGTGCAATGGGAAATGAGTGAGGTACAACTGCCAAAACAGGAAGGGAAGCATCCCAAGGCAAAAGGGGTGGAAGAAGGCACTGACAAAGTGCAGAATGGATACACGCACCTGCTGCACACCTTGAAACCCCAAGAGCAGGCAAAGAAAGCATGCACACAGCACATACGTACCTGGGTGTGGCACCGCTCCTGTGAAGGCCTTTTCTTGCAGCCTCCTGAGCTTTTTGGGATCACGCCTGCTGAGGTCTCCATAGTGGTGGTGGCACTGTTCCCCAGTCCTGGGGATACCAGTACTGCATTCAAGCTGCACCCCCACACATGCCCATACCTGGGTCCGTGCCTCCTTGAGCTCCTTCCCACCAAACAGTTGCCCCTCCGGTGGGCTACAAGTACCACCAGGTTGGCCACCTCAACATCACTCCAAATGGGTGCCCTGGACCTGCCCTCAGTCACAAGTGCCATTGCTGTGCTGTACAAGCTGCTGACTGTGCTGTGTGTCAGTGTGGCAGTCTGCACAATGTGTGGCCAAGCCACATGTGTTGTGCGATAGGCCTGCTATGCATTCAACTGCAGGACTCACACATGCACGATAGAATGCACCATTGACACCAATAGTGCAGTACTGCACATGCTCAGTAGAGGCAGGTCTGGCGGGAGAATGGGATCATGGCCCAGTGACCCACGCAGCGCATCCACGTGCAGGTGCCATCTTGTTGAGGGTAGATAATGCCACACTTGCAGACAACCACATGGTGCATGTCTGCAAACATACGCCATAGTGGGCAATAGCGCAGCACAGGGAGATGTGTGATACATGGACAATGCCAACTCAATTAAGGTACTGCGCATCACACTTGCGTGGGAAATGTACCATGCGGAGATGCTCGGCACATTTCAGATGCGCAGCCTAAATTGAGATTGGGTTGGAGCAAATTTGCAATATTTAGCCAGGATATGCTAATCACCCCATTAGCCAATCCAGGCCCAAGTCAACTGATTTTAGCATCTCCTTACTGGCTGCTCCACAGCTCATTTGCATGAGATGGGCCAGAAATGCGCCACACCACATCACACCACAGGTAACTGACAGGAACTGCAGCCTGGAAGGTAGGTTTGTTTACATTTCTTTTGCTATAGCCTCTTTTGTACTGTATTTTGTGGGACCTTGCTCAACTCCAGAGCATGCTGCACATGTGTTCATGTCTGTCACATTCCTTTCCACAGGCAACAGTTTGTCTGATAGTGAGGAGGAGCAGTCGAAGAGGTGGAGGCCTAGTTTTACCAAAGATGAGCAGTGTGCCATAGCGGTGGCATATTTTCAGAGGGAGGTGCTGCTGTCAGGCAAGTCAGGCACCTGGCAGGAGAGGGAAAAGGGCTGGGAGGAGGTGGCAGTATATGTCAATGCACATGGGAGGTACAACCATACTCCCCAGGAATGCATGAAATGCATGACGAGTGACAAGTGGATGGCCAGGGAGAAGGTCACTACCATACGGGCCTCACTGAGGCAGACTGGTGGTGGCCCTTCCACTGCACCAACCCTCACACCCTCTGAGGAGCTGATCATTGCCACCATGAGCAGGGCATCCTTTGAGGGTGTCCTGGGGGGTGTCCAGACTGGGGGCTGCCCATCACAGCACTGTGAGTATGCATGTGTCATACCCTGTGGGGGGCAGTGTGTGCCAGACACAGGTGTGCCTGTTATGCCACACAGGGGCTGGAACTGTGTCCAGAGTGTGCCGTGCAGGTCTGCTGGCAGTGCACAACCATTATGTGAGCCCACATGCTGCCCTGTGTGCCATTGTGCATGACCAGTGGCATGCTGCAGGACCTAGGGTGGGGTGGTCTGACAACACAGGCCACAGGTGGCTATGCATGCCCACAGGGGAATCCATGTTATGTGTGGTGCCACATAGCCATCCACAGTGGGCCCATGCACCATCCGGCTAGAATGGCAGGTGTTCTACAGTAGGTTGGCAGTGTCTGTGGCAGGGCTGGGGGGGCACTGGCCTGGCCTCAGCCAGTCCAATGTGGCACTGTGCCACACACTGCCATGAGTGTGCAATCCTGCAAACATGCATGTCTCACAATGCCAATGGTAGTCCCAGGCCTGTGTGGTGGCACAGGCACACCCGTGGTTCACATGCACACACACATGTCCAGCTGTCTACCTGCATTACAGTGATGTGTCACTCACTATGTGTTTTTCTGCCTTTCAGCTCCATCACACCTCAGGGGTGTATCACCAGCTGGTGCCCATCCCAGCGGAGGATGATGCCGTGCCTTCAACATCCTCCAGAGCCATGGCCGGTGCTGCAGACTGTGGTGCAGCATGTATATTGGTGCACCTACTGGGGTTGGCTGATGATGACCCCTTGTCCAGTCTTCTTCTAGAAGAGGATATCACCTTGCTTGCACTGCCCATGGAGGAGGATGAGGATGATGAAGATTCCATACAAATGGGGGACACACAGGTGGAAACAACCCTCCTACTGACTCATTACACACATAGGCAGCTACAAGCAGTGCGGGTGGTCCTGTGCCCACACACTCTCCTCCCCAGTGCACCCCCCACCTGCTGATGCAATGGCTGGGGGTGAATGGGGATTGGCACTGCTGTGGGACCTGGGAATGCCAGCACTGTCAAGCAGGGTGTTGCAACGGCTGGTGGGGGACATTGTCCAGCCCACCACAGGGCCTGCCATGCATGCCTGCGCAGAATTCCCACCAGAACAGCGGCCTTCTGTGTGGTGTTCCCAGATGAGGAACATGACACAGCAGACCAGGACCCACCCCTGCCTGTTAGCCCACATCCTCCAACGCATCATCTGCTGACAGGCTTGCTGAGCACACCCAGCTCCTGCAGTAAACTGTGGTGGGCTAGGTGGCACTCGGGGAGGAGCTAGGTGAACTGTGGGTGCAGGTGGGGCACATGGATGAGCATGGTGCCATGAGACACACACAGCTGCTTGGCTGGTTACACCATTTGTGGGTGGTCATGACCGCTGTGCTGGATGGGATTGTGCAGTCCATTGTGGTGGGCTTTGCATCCCCATTGTCTCATGGTCACAGAGATTCCCACAGCACCACGCGCAGTACCACGAGCACCCTCAGGGCACAGCATCAGGTGATCCCAGTGCTGCTGATGCCACCCCCGGCCAACATCATCCCCAACACCCCCAGATCCAATCTGGATTTGAGGACTGATACACCCATAAGCACCTGGTCACGGTCTCAGGTGTCAACCCCTGCTGGCGTGGAGTCTTCACCCTCTGTGGCATTCTCCCTGGCAAAGTGTGGCCACCCATGTAGCTGTGGTGGCCGTATTGGCTCACACTGAGTCCTGCTGGGTGTGGTTGGCGTGTCCCAGTACCCTGCTGCCATTGCTGACCATGCACTGGGCTGGCAGTGGCCAGAGCTGCATGCCCTTGTGTCTCGCCTGCCTGTACTGTCTGTGTGTTGTACTGGGCATGTGAGGGGGCAGTGGTGTTGTGCTGTGTAGCATGGGCATGATAAGTGCAGCACTATGTCTGCCATGCATGTGTACTGGCAAATACCCTTTGATCCATACCAGTCTCCGCAGTGACACTGTGTCCCCCCTTGTCCTTGGTGGCACTGTAGTGGATGCCTGTGCATATTTGTGGGCACTCTGCAGCTGCTGTGCAGTGTGTGCCTACCTTTGTGTGTCGTCCCCCCAGTGTATGTGTGTGTGTGTGTGTGTGTGACTTGCTGCCCAGTTGGGTCCTCTTGGGTGAATCACCTCCATTTTCCAAAATGCTCCTCCACAATGGTGTCCCTGTGCCACCATGCCCTGGTGGCCAATCAAGGGTCCCTTCTTCCCAGGGTTGACTTCCCACCCCCACCCTGGGGTTCACCCTCATCTGTACTGTCACCCTCCTGTGCCTGAACAGGTGTTCCATGGTCTATGACTGTGTTGTGTAGCATGCAACAGGCCAGGAATATGTCACAGGCTTTTGCAGGGCTGTATTATAGGGCACCACCAGACCTGTCAAGGCATCTGAAGTGCATTTTAAGTATGTTCAATGGTGCTGTGTGTTGTGGCGTGTGCCTCGTTATACAATAGCAAGAAAATTTTCAGGGCTCTGAATGGTCAGTGTGTGCCTGAGACAGTGATGTTATTACACAATAACATCACTGTATTGATTTGTTGGATTGTTCTTTGGATGCCTCTTTCAGAAACAAAGATATATTGCTACACTAAAAATCTACTAAAACCTTTTTTAAGTATTTTTTTTATTTTGTATAACATCGAGCCATTGTATAATTGCAATAAGTCATGGCAAGGTGTGTGTTATTGTGTAACGTCACCCTTGGGGTGGTGGAAGCATTCGGCTTTGCCTCATGCTTCAACCCACCCCAGGAGTGACGTTATTACACAATAACACACACCCTGCCATGACTTATTGTTTAATTGTACCTTTTCCTCAGCCTTGCTGTCAACCATATGGGGGAAAGCAGCCATGGTCGGAGGGCAATGCGACTGTCATCGGGGGGCAGTGACATGTGTTAGTTTCACTCAGGTGTGCTCATGGCCCGTAAAAACTGCCACCCCCTTTCCTGTCTATGCTGCCACTGCCTGTCCACCTGGTTGCCATTCTCACCTCCCCACATGTGCAACCCCTGTACCACAATTGCGGGACCCCACATTTCTGTCCTGCTTGCAGCCTGGCCAGGCATGACTGGGCCAACCTCTCCCCAGATCTTTGGGCCCCATTCCTGCTTGTGTGGGCACCATGCCATTGTCCTGTCCAGCCATTGTGCTCATCCATCTCCTGGACAATGGTAGTGGCTGGGGGCATCTGTTGCTTCTCGCACTGCCACATGTGGCTGATGTGCTGCACCCCTGCCCTGCTCACCCTGTGGCCTTACACACCACTGTCTCTGTATTTGTGTGTCCCAGTCCGGCAGGACTCCAGGTTCCACAGTTCAACAAGGCTGTTTGCCATTGCACTGTCCCTGTCACTCTTCTCCCACCCCCCGCACTACCGTCAGCTGTGTGCTGTGCCACAATGTACATGATGTGGGCATGGAGTCTTGCCCAACTCACCCACTAGGTGGCCAGTGGGGATGTCCCCACCCTCGAACCTGCAACACAGGGCTGACTGAATGCTTCATGTGTACTCCCAGGGTGCCTGGTGCAGACATTAGTGATGCTCCCTCTGGCATTGCACACCACCTGGCAGTTGATAGAATGGTCACCTATCCAGTTGATATATGCCACACTGTCTTGACCAGGTGGTACCCTGATAGCCACATGGGTGCAGTCAATGGCCCCATCACTCCTGGCATGCATGTCACCCTGTGGAATTGCTGCATGGTTTCTATACGTTTTGCCTGTGTGCTAGGGAATTGAATGAACTCCAAAGCATGTGGAAGCAGGGTGTTCAGGAATTGTGTGAGGAGACGGGACATGGAGGACTGTGTAATACCAGTGGTGTCACCCACTGATATGTGGAAGGTGCCCATGGAGAGCAAGCACATTTCTGCTGTCACCGTTGTCTCCACCGACATGGCATGACTCCTTCTGGTGGGTGCCTGCAGGTCATCATGGCACAGCTCACAGAACTGTCTCAGAATATCCCTGTTGAGTCACTACCAGACCACAATCTCTGTGTCAGTCAACTATTTGTAGGTGACATGGGCATGGTACTGTCTGTGTTGGGCATACTGCCTATGGGCCCTTCCACGGCCATGTTGCTGTTCCACCTGTCTCCTCACACCCCTCATTACCTCCACCATTAGGCAAGCTGCTCCATCCATTCTTCTGCTACTGCTGCTCTGCTGGATGCCTGTGGGTGGCTTGCACTTAGGCCAACTCCTTTTATGCTTATCTTTGGGTGACACATCTTGGGAAATGCACCACAGATGCGCCACCCATTTGGGCTGAATATGGAGATGTGCAGCACATTCATGAGAACTCCCCCTCCAGATGTGCCGCATACATTTAAGTTGCATTGTTTCACATCCGGATTTGTGCAACGCATCTCTGCTGTTTCATTATCATGCAGCGGCGCATTTTACAAGTTGCACCAGCTCATCTGAGATGCAACGGCACATCTCCTTTGAAAATGCCCCCCCCCCAGTGTGTGATTGTGATGACCTCATAAACCTCTTGAGTTTCACTTTTGAATTACAGATCATCATGCACCTCTGGTGTGTAAATAAAAATTGCAACACACAGTGACTTATGTGATATTCTCTGTATAATGACACCCACTGGGAAGAGAGGGATGAGGAAGAACTAAGTGCATCCTGCAGCCAAGAAGTTCTGTTATCCTGCAGTAATGCAAACCCTGGTGCACCTTATTGTGATTGTAAAACTGATTCAAATATTTTTCATTTTAAAACTGAGTAATGAGGTTCAAAACATTATGGCCCAGATATTCAAAAGGGTTGCTCATGGCGCAACAGGGTTGCGCCATGCACAACCCACTGATGTGCACCGGCACGATATTCAAAAGGGAAAAGTGCACAGCACAAATCCCGATGTGCCAGAGCGCATCAGTAATGTATGCAGGCACAGGTAGGGGGGCGTGCCCATGCATAACCTCCACAGCCCGATATTCAGCCCGGGATGTGCAGAGTCATGCATGTGCAACCCCTACCTGCTCCTGCACAAAGTTAAGCCAAAAAAAAAAAGGAACAAATGATGGCCACCCACAGGTGAGCTGCCGCATTGCAGGGTGCAACACGGCAGCTGCCACCTGTGGGTGGCCACCCAAGTTCCTGCTGCACCTGGTGGCACCCCCCCATGCCCCATCACGGGCATCCGTGTAACTAAATCCCCTTCAATATCCCTGGTGGTCCAGTGGACCGCTATGTACTTGATCGCGAGCATCGGTATAGTAACACGTCCAATATCCTGGTGGTCCAGTGGACGATCGCTGCCGATCGCGGGCATCTGTAAATCATAAAATAGTCCTATTACCCTGGTGGTCTAGTGTACTCCCCTCCCACCCTCCCACAAGCCCCACCGCCCTTCCCCGGTCAGCCGGCGGGCGGCAGCACCACCCGCCTGCCACCCTGCGCCCGCTGACTGACAGCTCAATAGGACTGCACACCCAGTGGTTCACGCATGAGCCAATGGGCGTGCAACCATACTATACTACATATTCAGATATGGTCACATCTGGAATGCATGAGCACAGTATGGGCTGCTTGCCCGGTGTCCGCGCTGGAGCAATGGGCATGCAACCCTACCGAGCTGTCAGTCGACGAGCAGGTGGGTGGGGTGCTACCGCACCACCTGACCGGGAAGCGGCGGTCAAACTCAATGGGCAGGTGGGGAGGCACCAGTACAGAAATATGGTTTTATTTACTGTTTGCAGAAAACCCGATCGGGACAGCGATTAGTCACTGGACCACCAGAGGATATTGGATGGGGGTTACTATACTGATGCCCGCCAATCGGGCACATAGCGATCACTGAATCACCAGAGATAGAGGGAGTTTCATTGAGACAAATGCCGCGCAGATCGGGCTGCAGGGGACCAGTGTGATTTCAACAGATGTCCACGATCGGGCACATAGCAGCCCACTGGACCACCAGGGATATTAGAGGGGGGTTTCATTTAGACAAATGCCCACGATCGGGCTGCAGGGAACCAGTGGGATTTCAACAGATGCCCGCGATCGGGCACATAGCGGTCCACTGGACCACTAGGGATATTAGAGGGGGGTTTTAGATGACTGCCAGCGATCGGACTGCAGGGGGCATCGGTGCCCAATGGCTGCTGCCTGGCAGGGTGCCAGGCGCAAGTCATCAGGGTTGGCGCACCTGCATGCTAATGGGATGCAAATGGGGCCATAATGACATACAAATGGCCCCATGTGTGCCTTGCATAAATTATGGTCCCATTTGCATGTCCCCTTTTGAATATCACAGGTGCTGTGCATGGCACAATGGCACTTGTGCTAGCGCATCTCCATGCTCCACTCTGGCCACTTGCGCTGGCGCAGTGCCACTGTTCCATGCACAGTGGGGGTGGCCAGGGTGTGATATTCAAAGCTGCTGCACCATAGCGCAGCTCTGTTGAATATCACCCAGGCCACACCCCTGCGCAACAAAGTTGAGCTGCGCCGAGGCTTGCGCCACAGCCTGGCGCAGTTTGAATATCCGGGCCTATGTATTCTGGGCCTGTGCTGTTGTCCTGGAATAATACATTATAATGTGATCACTAGTGGTGTGCGTCAAATTCAAATATGCCATTGAATACCTTGAATACCAGGCCCAGGTATTCAAAAGAGTTGCGCCATGCACAATAGGGTTGTGCCAGCGCAAGTATGAAAATGCACTATTCTGCAATATTCAGCGGGAGGCAGTTGCGCCCCCCAAATCACTCTGAGCAACAGCACAATGATAATGAATGTATGCACAACTGAAGGGGGTGGAACCATGCATAAATGGCGCAGTGCGATATTCAACAACATGCGTCATGCGCAATAGGGGAGCCAGCGGAAGTTGCGCCATAGTGGAAATGAGCCAAAATAAAAAGGAGCAAGGGAGAGGTGCAAGAATGCTACAGGGAAGCCTCAAGTTGCAGAACTATAGCCAGCCACACAGGCAACACACATACATACTGGGCAGGACAGTGAAAGGGCACCTGAAACCCACAGGCTCAGGGGAAGGTGTGGGGAGCCACAGTGTAGAAGGGGGAAGTACTTGCCACACAGCAGTGAGGCCAGCACAGTCAGGTGTTCCCGATGCAGGGGAAGTAGCAGCCAGGACAGCGGGGGGAACACAGAAACAGCTGTCAGGGGTGAACACAAGCCAGGGACATGGCCAGTGCCACCATCCAGATGGAGGCAGTAATGAGGGCGGGTGAGAAGGTGGGCAGCAGGGGGGCGTGGCCATGGAAGGGCCTGTCGGCGGTATGCCCCCAACATGCAGTAGCGAGCCCACACCAGCTTCGAGCTGTATAGTGATACGGAGATCGTGGGCCGGTACCACCTGAATCGGGCAATGCTGAGGTGGCTCTGTGAGCTGTGTAGTGATGTGATGCAGGCACCCACACAACAGAGCCATGCTCTGTCAGTGGAGATGAAAGTGACAGCTTGCATGTGCTTGCTCGCCACGGGTACCTTCCAGAGACCAACTGGGGACACCACAGGCATAACTCTGTCGGCCGCGTCATGCTACCTCACCCAATTCCTCAGCGCACTGCTGCCACATGCTGCGGAGTACATCCATTTCCCCAGCACACCAGTGGAGCGCACAGAAAACATACAGGAGTTCCAGAGGGTAGCATGTATGCCTGGCATGCTGGGGCAATAGATTGCACCCATGTGGCCATCCGCACACCACCTGGCCCCGAGGGGGCCGCATATATAAATCGGAAGGGCTATGCTAGCATCAATGGCCAGGTGGTGTGCGATGCCAGGGGGCGCATAATCAATGTCTGTGCCACGCACCCTGGGGGAGCACACGATGCCTTCATCTGGCACAAGTCGGCACTGTGCCACAGATTCAACAGTGGGGATATCTCCACTGGCCACCTAGTGGGTGAGTATGCAAACCATACAGACAATCATAAGGCCTGGGGGGACATGGTCAGAGGTGACACGGGTAGTGGCCTACATGGCCCGGGGCAGGGCGATGCTGATCACCAAACTAACCTCCACCCTCTACACACAGGTGACAGTGGATACCCACTCTGTCCCTGGCTGCTCACACCATAGCGGCGGCCCGCGACCCCATCGCAGTAACGCTACAATCCGGCACACACCACCACATGTAGCGTCATCGAGCTGGTGTTCAGAATGCTGAAGGCACGTTTCCGTTGCTTGGACACCTCCGGCGGTGCCCTACAGTACAGCCCCTCAAAGGCCTGCATGCTATTCCTGGCCTGTTGCATCCTGCACAACATGGCCAACGAATGTGGGAGAGCTGTACAGGTCGAAGAGGGGGACAGCAATGGGGACAATGAGGACACCGGTGACAATGGTGATGGGCAACCCCACCCTTGGGCGACAGGACCCCCGACTGCTCCGGCTGGCACAGTTGCACCGGGACACCATCACGGAGGAGCACTTCAGCCAACTCAGGTAAGTCATGGGGTGATGTGCAACCACCAATGGCTAAGGCACAACCCACAAACACGCATGGACACACACCAGGAGTGCATGCCGTCAAGGGAACTGGCCGGGCATGGAACCGCACACACCACCAGGGATGGGTGAGGTCTAACATGGCATGCAGACAGGCAGACACACACACACACACACACACACACACACACACACACACACAAAACGCACCAGACATGCACAAAGGGTAGGAGGCACACCAACCCAGAACACCACCCCTAGCCACACACATGTCCACAGACCACCACGCCCACTGTCTGTCATTGTGCATGTGTCAGATGCTGGGCACCATTGCACATTGGTATACAGCACAATGCAGGCATCATCATGCACATGCAACTATGGACAGCAGCCGGGAGAGTGTGCAGATGGACTGTGTGTCTGCGTGCAGGGCCGGGCACCCACCGTGCATTGCCCGTTGAATGACACAATGCACACAGGGCAGCATCAGACAGTAGCCACTTTGGGAGACAGGTCAGTCATGCGCCACAGTACCCCGGCCACCACGGATGCATGGGTGGCCCCGCTGAGACCCGCCAGCACTGACAGGCTGACCACTGGCCTCATGCGGTGGCACCGACGGTCCCCCAGGGGTTCCACTGCGTGAAAGCGACCGTACTTGCACAGGGGACTGCAGCACACTGAACATGCCTGCGCAAGGCATGCTCGGGATGCCCACAGCTGAACCCGATGTCGACAAGGATGGTGTCGCACGATGCCGGGAATGGGGGGTGAACAGTGCACTGTGTGGTGTCTGCGACGCATGGGCAAATAACTGTGTGCCCATTGTGGCCATGACAGCAGTGAATGCCTGTGTCTGCCTGTCAATGGCAGCGGTCACATCCTCCCGCAACCGGTCCATCCCTGCCAGGAGCAAAGCGGTGTCTCTGCTGCGATGTTCCTCTGCCTGCTCCAGAGCCGCACTCAGTGCATCCACCGCCATCGCAAGCCACATCTGCTGATTGACTGATGCTTGCAGTATGCAGGTGTGCTCATCCAAGAGGTCATCTGCCTGATCGGCATCCTGTCCCTCAGGGTGTGCACGGCCCTGATGCTCAGCACCCCTTGAGGGTGGGCGCTGCACACCAGGACCAGGCCTGGGCATGTCCACAGGCAGTGCACTGACGCCGGCCCCTGACACTATATGCCCAAGCCCATTGGCTGACTGCTGATGCTGCCCCTCTGGCTGCTGCTCCCCAGGGCTCACTGGTGCCACTGCAGTGGCCCCAACAGTCCCACTGTCCTGTACACACACCAGTGCTGCCCCACCGGTGCTGACAGGCACAGGCTGGGACTGTGATGACATGCAGGCCTCCACGGCGGCACCACCCACAGCCATGGCCACAATGTTACCTGCTGTGTGGCCATCCTGTGGCACACACGTGTCACTGCCC
The DNA here is from genome assembly GCA_016271365.2 of Neoceratodus forsteri. Taxonomy (NCBI): domain Eukaryota; kingdom Metazoa; phylum Chordata; order Ceratodontiformes; family Ceratodontidae; genus Neoceratodus; species Neoceratodus forsteri. Next base: position 624,317,571 of record CM057459.1, read on the forward strand.
ATGACATTGGTGACATCATCATCATCGGTGACGGACCCAGCACTAGCCCGAGTCACAGCATGCTGGCATCCGTGGACACTGGCATGCTGGGACACAGGCAGGGCCTCCTCCGCACCTGTTCCAACAACATCAGTCTGGACATCCAGGCGGGCCCACTGTCACACTGAGCCGCGTATTCCTGTGGAGGTGGCTGGGTCCTCCTCCATCTCCATCTGACTGGCCTCAGTAGAGTGGCCCACCACCACTGATCCATGCAGATGCTCAGGAGCTGTAAAGGAAAACAAAGTCACATTACTGCATGTGACCTACCCTGCCCCCCCAATAGACAGACCATGACCTACCATGCAGTGACGGGCTACCACCCGTCTGGAATCCACCACCCGGAACACCCTCAATGGCACAACACTGCATGCTGCCAGCAACCCTCTCCTCCTGTGGGGTCAGGCGTAGCATCTCTGGCTGTCCCCCACCTGTCGCAGATCATGTTGCCCTGATGGCAGCCACCTTCTCCTTAATCCTCCTCCTGTCTGCGCCCATCTTCTTCTTGCACTCCTGCAAGGAGCGCTGATGGCTGCCATGCAGGTTCACAGCATGCACCACTTCCTCCCATGCAGCAGCATGGGCCTGTGATGTTCCCTGGCGTCCGCTGAGAAGCAGCTCCTGCTCCAGGTAGGCCTCAAACAGGGCATCCGTCTCGGCCTTGGTGAAATTTGGCCTCCTCCTCCTCCCACAACTCTGTTCCTCTTCTCCCACAACTCGCTCGGTCATGATTCAGCCTGTGACAATGACAGTTGTTACCTGTGACTGTGCAGTCCCATGCATGTCCCAAAATCCACAGTCCACACTCCCAAACAGCATGCAACTCACCAATAGACTGCAGTAACTGACTATGGCCAGTGCAGCCCAATGTCGCACTTTTATGGCACAACCCATGCAAATGAAGTGAGGCGCAACTTTAAGTGGATGCAAACTGCAGTGCTGCGCCATTGAATGGCTGAGTAGCTGATCTGCATATGACGGCTGAATATCGCACTTTTGCGCTTTGCGCAATTGTGTTGAACGTGCTGAGCCAAGGGCGCAGTTCTGTGACATGCGCAGTACACACCTAACTGCGCATGCCCGGGTTGATGATGCAGGCGCCTGCCATGCTGCTGACGTGCTGTGTGCGGGAGGCAATGCAGGGCATGGCCACCATTGTGCCAGTGGCGCTACAGCGATGTTCACCTATATGGCGCTGTGTCACTGGGGCATCGTAGGCAAACTGGGGCAACAGCACGGTAGGCCTCTACTGGAGGTGACACACAGGCACCCAATCGCGCTACACGCATTGGGTTCTAATCGCACTGTGGCTGTCTGTGCGCCAGAGACCCTTGACCCTGTGCCCGACCTTTGCCCCCTAGGCACCATGCGTCAGGCATGGGTGCACCACTATCGCGCTGTTCGGTGACAGCGCGATAGGGAAAGGCAGCGCTGTACCGCGCAGCATCTGCACATGGTGGAACCACGCTGCAGAGCGCCATTTTGACCCTACTGAGCAAGAGAGATGGCACAGAGGAGAGCTGCCCAGTGGAGCCAGATTGAAATGGCAAACCTGGTTGTCATTGTGGAGCCATTTGTTGGCCCACTGTTTGGTAAAGCACCCCTGGACAGGTCCAGGAGTCAGGTGTGGCAGGAGGTGGCTGACGCCCTGGAGGAGGCCACAGGAATGGGGCGGACAGCGAAGCAGTGCCGCCACAGATATAGGGACCTGAGAAGGAGGGACCCAGACCTGCTTGTCCACCTGCGGGCACGTGCCAGGAGGGGCACGGTGCCACGGCCAGGTAGGTGTAACTTCCATACACTTTTATCTTACATATGGGTATCAGAGTTGCATGTGTCCAGAACGTGGGGGGGGACCATCCGGTGTTGGCTGTGGTAGTGTTATCAGGGTGTGAGGTGGGTGGGTCTGGCTGTGTGGGATTGCACACACATGGGGGGCAGGAGGACTTTGCTACAGGATTGTACTGATGTTCCTCTCTCCATGTTTGCACCTTAGGCCCAGAAGAGAGATGGCTGGCGAGGGAGAGGAGGCACCAGCTGGAAGACCGGAACACCAGGAGGGGTGAAGGTCCACAGCAGCAGAGGGACCAGCCTGATGATGGTGAGTGCCTTACATCCATGATTACTATTGCATGCTGTGTAACAGGGCGGGCAGCGGGAAATGGCCACCATCCATTGACACCACTGCCATGCACGCAACTTGTTACAGTCAGCACTGTCCAGTGGCACTGCATGTCTGGGAGTGCATCAATGGTGGTCCATGCGTGCACCGGGTACATGGCTGTGCCTCTGCCTTCGCACCACATAGCCATGTCACTAAACAGCCATGGTGGTGCTGGGCAGGACTTGGCCGGTGGGTGTGTGCAGCGGTCCGCATGGCTGTGTGCACCT